>OU342746.1:73203213-73803213 GCA_910589775.1 Avena eriantha
ATGCGATGCCACTGGGTGGATCCATGTGTGGTTTGTGAGAAGAACACACATGCAATGACACTGGTGGATCCATGTGTGGTTCATGGGAATAACACACATGCAATGACTCTGGTGATATGTGGTTTGTGAAAAGAACAGACATGCAATGACTCTAGCTGTGGTTAATGAGAAGAGCAGACATGCAATGGCACCGGTGGATCCATGTGTGGTTTGTGAGAAGAACACACATGCAATGACACTCGGTGTGGTTCATGAAATGGTTTTAAGAAGAACACACATCCAATGACTCTAGCTGTGGTTCATGAAAAGAGCACGCATGCAATGACTCTAGCTATGGTTCATGGGAAGAGCAGACATACAATGACACCGGTGGATCCATGTGTGGTTCATGGGAAGAACACACATGCAATGACACCGGTGGATCCATGTGTGGTCTGTGGGAAGAACACACAAGCAATGACACTGGTGGATCCATGTGTGGTTCACGGGAAGAACACACATGCAATGACACAGGTGATATGTGGTCTGTGAGAAGAACACACATGCAATGACTCTGGTGATATGTGGTTTGTGAAAAGAACACACATGCAATGACACTGGTGGATCCATGTGTGGTTAATGGGAAGAACACACATGCAATGACACATGTGATATGTGGTCTGTGCGAATAACACACATCTAATGACTCTAGCTATGGTTCATGAAAAGAGCAGACATGCAATGACACTAGTGGATCCATGTGTGGTTCATGGGAATAACACACATGTAATGACACTGGTGGATCCATGTGTGGTCTGTGGGAAGAACACACATACAATGACATTGGTGGATCCATGTGTGGTTCATGGGAAGAACACACATGCATAGACACCGGTGATACGTGGTTTGTGAGAAGAACACACATGCAATGACTCTAGCTGTGGTTAATGAAAAGAGCAGACATGCAATGACACTGGTGGATCCATGTGTGGTTCATGGGAAGAACACACATGCAATGACACTGGGTGTGGTTCATGATATGGTTTGTGAGAAGAACACACATGCAATGACACTGGTGGATCCATGTGTGGTCTGTGAGAAGAACACACATGCAATGACACTGGGTGTGGTTCATCATATGGTTTGTGAGAAGAACACACATGCAATGACACTGGTGGATACATATGTGGTCTGTGAGAAGAACACACATGCAATGACACTAGGTGTGGTTCATGATATGGTTTGTGAGAAGAACACACATGCAATGACACTGGTGGATCGATGTGTGGTCTTTGGGAAGAACACACATGCAATGACACTGGTGATATGTGGTCTGTGAGAAGAACACACATCCAATGACTCTAGTTGTGGTTCATGAAAAGAGCAGACATGCAATGACACTGGTGGATCCATGTGTGGTTCATGGGAAGAACACACATGCGATGACTCTAGGTGTATCCATATGTGGTTTGTGAGAAGAACACACATGCAATGATACTGGTGGATCCATGTGTGGTTCATGGGAAGAACACACATGCAATGAACTTGGTGATATGTGGTTTGTGAAAAGAACAGACGTGCAATGACTCTAGCTATGGTTAATGAGAAGAGAAGACATGCAATGACACCGGTGGATCCATGTGTGCTTTGTGAGAAAAACACACATGCAATGACTCTCGCTATGGTTCATGAAAAGAGCAGACATGCAATGACACTGGTGGATCCATGTGTGGTTCATGGGAAGAACACACATGCAATGACACTGGTGGATCCATGTGTGGTCTGTAGGAAGAACACACATGCAATGACACTAGTGGATCCATGTGTGGTTCATGGGAAGAACACACATGCAATGACACTAGGTGTGGTTCATGATATGGTTTGTGAGAAGAACACACATGTAATGACATTGGTGGATCCATGTGTGGTCTGTGAGAAGAACACACATGCAATGACACTTGGTGTGGTTCATGATATGGTTTGTGAGAAGAACACACATGTAATGACACCGGTGGATCCATGTGTGGTCTGTGGGAAGAACACACATGCAATGACGCTGGTGATATGTGGTTTGTGAGAAGAACACACATCCAATGACTCTAGTGGATCCTTACATGGTTTGTGAGTGGTTTATGAGAAGAACACACATCCAATGAACTCTTATGGATCTATCTTGGCATAATTTGATGTATGCCACGATGTATTTCATTGTGCAAGACACTCACTTTCCATTTTTATACTACTCAGTATCGCCCCCACCTCTCTATCTTTCGTAGAAGCACAAATCTGTGCTCACCCTTTGTGCTACTCCCTGATTGGTTATCACAGGTGTCACACGGATCGTGCGCACCAACTGTTGATTCTGTGCGATCCAACGATGATCGTTGCACACGTCGTGCCCTTCACAGTACAGCGCGAGACAACACGGACATCTCCCTCAGCGAGACTTCTACAAGAAAAGCCTACTACTGCTACTACTACGCCACAACGCATGCGTCATCGAGTGCACGGTCGTCGATGGACAGCTGCAATTTATTGCCACTTGATTTTAATAAGACATATCCCTTTTTTACGCAGCGACTCTCAATCGCCAATTTGAGGGCCGTGTAAAACTTCATACATAGAAATTGTGTGTGCGCCCTTTGCACGCGGCTCAATACAGAACTGCCATGCATGGCCCAGGAAAAACGTGACGTACCGTGCGCGTGTTGCGGTGCACGGTGTAGTCGACTGCGCGGCGCGTTGCACGGTGGTGCAACGAAACGTGCCTTGCTTCTATCCACCTTAGCTATAGAGCTGCTCTCTACACACCCACTCCCACTCTCGCTCACTGTCCCCACGCAACCCTCTTCACTATCCCACCAGCATCCGCAAACTCCCGAGAATACCCCGTTCGCGCCGGTGATGGCCGAGGAGGATAAGGTGGCCATCGTCGCTTCCGTGGCCGCCGGCGAGGAGGCCCCCGTCTCCTCGCTGGTCCCCCTCAACACATTGAAAGAAGCCGTTGTCCCTGTCCAGGCCCTAGTGGAGGCATCGATGGCAGCCGCCGTTCCCGTCCAGGCCCCCGTCCTAGCTACCGACGGAGCCACCAAAGAGGAGCCCCCCGCCGGCGAGGAGGCCCTAGCCTGTCACAAGCAGATCACGCACTTCTTGGGCACCTACGATCCAGATAAGTACATCGCTCCGCTGAACCCCTACGACACCGGCATCGACGACCTATGGTCGGAGGTAACTAGGGTTTGCTCCCCTCCCCTGGTTCTTCTACCGTTTGTTAGAAATAATGGGCTAATCTATTTAAAATTTAGCTAGTATTGTCATGTTTAATATTCTGGAATTAATCATGGAAATTGTGCCTAATTATCCAACACCGTTCCCGTCATTGGATGCTAGATCTTGGTTTATTAGGATTCGCTTGTTCGCGTTTTGATTGCTCGATCTTCTTACACCATCTACTCTTCCATTTTCCCTTTCTTCCAATAGGTTTCCGGCAGCGACGTCTGCAGCGATGACGAGTCCATTCACACCAAGGCTCGTCAGGTGCTGAGGAGGCTGCGGGCCGGCAAGTACGATGGCTTCCTCACGGGCCCCTACTACAGCTGCCCCTTCCGCAAAGGGGGCGTCTTATGCTTGACGAGTTGCGCCGCCAGCGGCACCGTCTTGAACACCTTACTGAAGCATGTAGAGGCCGCGGGCTCCGGCATCCACAAAAGCGGCAAGCCCGAGCCCGCGAACATCAACGCCTACATCGTTGAACACCGTGCTCTCGGCATTCACCTCCGAAACCTCCAGCGGGTGGCCATCAAAGAGGGTCGCATGCCTCCAATCAGGCCCAAGGCCCCCAAGTCCAAGAAACTGGGCAGCAAGAAGTGGCGGAGGCGCCAGAGGGAGATGGAGGCGCTGGTGAATGAACGGGTTGGATGTCTCCTTGAATGTATCTACATCTGCCACGACTGCTGCTGCTAAGCAGCTTCTTTTGATTTTCTATATTTTGCTTCCATCCTATTTCTGGTTGAATGCATCGAACCCGTTAAGCAACCTACTACTTTCTATCGCTATATCCTATTTAGCTGCGCACAGCTATATCTACATTTGTTTTGTTTTCTGAATGAATGTATTCTGCCTGGTGTGATTTGCTGCTTTATTGCTACCTGATCGGAGGCAAAAAGAGGTCCAAAAGGGAACGAATTATCGAAGAGAGAATCTTCTCTAGATTTGCTACCAATTTGGGCAAAATGAAACATATATGTTTAGCGAGAGAGGAAAAGGGTACTCTTTCAAACTGCCAGTTAACGAGCTACCATCTTGACGAGGCCCCATCTTAACGTCTGCCTCTACAAGAAGGAACATGATGCCGTCCATGGAAAAAGTCGTCGAGCGGTCATGTCACGTTTAATCAAGTCTGAAAAGCCTACTACTTCTACTACTATGCCACAACACATGCGTCATTGAGTGCATGGTCGTCGATGGACAGCTGCAGTTTATTGCCTCTTGATTTTAATAAGACACATCCCATTTTTACGCAGCGGATCTCAATCTCACTTCCAACTAGGGCCCATCGTAAGAAGCTTGGACACGCTAGCCGGAGGCCGAACAGCTAAGCTTGACGAGACCTAACATCTCCGGTTCATCGAGTCACTCGCAGCCATCAACACATCCCTTTACCGAATCTATCACAACCCCACAAATCTCGCTGTACAACCACCTACCTTCCCCTCTACATTTCCACTTTTAACTATCGCCAATTTTAGGGCCGTGTAAAACTTCGTACATATAATTTGTGTGTGCGCCCTTTGCATGCGGCTCAATATAGAACTGCCATGCATGTCCCGGGAAAAACGTGACGTACCGTGCGCATGTCGCGGTGCACGGTGCAATCGACTGCGCGGCGCGTTGCACGGTGGTGCAACGAAACGTGCCTTGCTTCTATCCACCTTAGCAATAGAGCCCCTCTCCGCACACCCACTCCCACTCTCGCTCACTGTCCTCACGCAACCCTATCCACTATCCCACCAGCATCCGCAAACTCCTGAGAATACCCCGTCCGCACCGGCGATGGCCGAGGAGGATAAGGTGGCCATCGTCGCCTCCATGGCCGCCAGTGAGGAGGCCCCCGTCTCCTCGCCGGTCCCCCTCTACGCGTTGAAAGCAGCCGCTGTCCCTGTCCAGGCCCAGTGGAGGCATCGATGGCAGCCACCGTTCCCGTCCAGGCCCCCGTCCCAGCTACCGACAGAGACGCCAAAGAGGAGCCCCCCGCCGGCGAGGAGGCCCCCACCGGTCACAAGAAGAACACGCACTCCTTGGGCACCTACGATCCAGATAAGTACATCACTCCGCTGAACCCCTACGACACCGGCATCGACGACCTATGGTCGGAGGTAACTTGGGTTTGCTCCCCTCCCCTGGTTCTTCTACTGTTTGTTAGAAATAATGGGCTAATCTATTTAAAATTTAGCTGGTATTGTCATGTTTAATATTCTGGAATTATTCATGGAAATTGTGCCTAATTATCCAACACCGTTCCCATTGTTGGATGCTAGATCTTGGTTTATTAGGATTCGCTTGATCGCATTTCGATTGCTCTATCTTCTTACACCATCTACTCCCCCATTTTCCCTTTCTTCCAATGGGTTTCCGGCAGCGACGTCTGCAGCGATGACGAGTCCATTCACTCCAAGGCTCGTCAGGTGCTGAGGAGGCTGCGGGCTGGCAAGTACGACGGCTTCCTCAGGGACCCCTACAGCTGCCCCTTCCGCAAGGGGGCATCTACTCCTTGATGAGTCGCGCCGCCGGCGGCACCGTCTTGAACACCTTACTGAAGCATGTAGAGGCCGCGGGCTCTGGCATCTACAAAAGCGGCAAGCCCGAGCCCGCGAACATCAACGCCTACATCGCTGAACACCGTGCTCTCTGCATTCACCTCCGAAACCTCTAGCGGGTGGCCATCAAAGAGGGTCGCATGCCTCCAATCAGGCCCAAGGCCCCCAAGTCCAAGAAACTGGGCAGCAAGAAGTGGCGGAAGCACCAGAGGGAGATGGCGGAGGCGCGGGCGCTTGCAGGATGTGCCTGCAGCTGCGGCGGCTGCCCCTGCTGCCCAGCAGCTCCTTTCTAGCTATATCCTATTTCTGGCTGAATGCATCGAACCTCGTTAAGCAACCTACTTTCTATCGCTATATCCTATTTAGCTGCGCACAGCTATATCTACATTTGTTTTGTTTCCTGAATGAATGTATTCTGCCTGGTGTGATTTGCTGCTCTAGATTTGCTACCTGTTCGGAGGCAAAAAGAGGTCCAAAAGGGAACGAAATATCAAAGTGAGAATCTTCTCTAGATTTGCTACCAATTTGGGCAAAATGAAACATATATGCTTAGCGAGAGAGGAAAAGGGCACTGTTTCAAACTTCCAGTCAAGAAGCTACCATCAAGCTACAAGACACATACATAAACATAACACAACGAGGGTTAAATTTATTTTACTAGTATCACTTGATGCGCTAGACATCTTGGCAAGCTAACTGAGTTCCACAAAACAGAAACATAACACTGAAAAGTAAAATTTAATTCACTCCTCATCAGACCACTTGACGCGCTTGCCATCATTACAGGTACTCCACATCCGACGAACTGCTTTGTCCCAAATGGCATTTGACTTGGCTTTCCTATCTTCAGTGTCCTTCGGAACAATTAGCGGTGCATCACAGGCCTGATTGTTGCCGCCAGAAGATGTCGCCTCTCTGTTTGCCGCTTCAGCATCAGCCTCTCTGTCAGCTGCTTCTTCAGCTACAAGCTCTCTTTCAGCTGCTTCTGCAGCCTCTCTGTCAGCTGCTTCAGATGCAGCCAATTTCTTTGCATATTCAACTTCAAACTCAGCTATTCGGCATTTTCTACAAAGGGCTCCCCTAAGCTCGTCTTCCCTCTTGCAAATAGGGCAAAACACGAGGTAACGTTGAAAAAATGGATCTTCTTGTACAGCTGGTAGGTCACGTAAGCATCTATGGCTGCATACTTCAGGTTTATATCAGACAACGGCCACTCGTTCTAGAAATCATGCCTATCCGTAGAGAAATCTTCCTTCACTATGACGTACGACTCATCGAGGATTCTAGTTGCGAGTGATGTCATTCCATCCTTCTTCCTGCCCCCTAGGATCTTGACAAGATGTTGAATATCGATCCAGTTGTGCGCAGGGATTATAATTTCCTCTTGATACAATTTCGAAAAATCAGTTGTTGTGTCGATAGTGCAAAAAATAATTCCCTTTTTTTCAAGGAACTAGCGCAGCGCCGGACATTTCCTGTCAGTCCTAAAAGTATGTAGTTTGTCATCACCAAAATTTGTAACTACAAATAATTTGTCAATGCAAGATCATCATCTCAATATAATTTTGAAAATTTTAGTAAATGCAAGATCAAGACTCTCAACATTGTATTGTCATAATTTATTCGGTTTTTCTATTTCTCAGTCGACTGAACGAGTTGCACATTTCTTTTAACTACGGTTGCACTTTTCTCAGTCGATTGAGACTAAAGAAAATCTCAGTCGATTGAGACATAGGCAAACCCTAATTTAGTAGTTGCAAGATGAGCAAGTGGATAAAGAACAAGAGGAGAAAACCCTAAAAGCGGTTAGCTACAGAGAGCAGATCTACAAACCGGGAGAGGTGGTAGACGAGGACGTGTTTCCACATGGCAAGTTGAACAACGGCGACTTCATTCACTTCATATGGGTGCTCCGGGGTGTACTCTAGGTCCAATTCCACAAACTTGTCATCGTCTATCCTAAGCCAACCCTCGTACATCCTCAGGACACGCACCACTGTCTCCTCCTTATTGGTGTAGACAACGTCTATCTTCTTGTTGTCATGGGTAGTGAAGCTTGTTGAGAAATAGAGCAATTTTCCAAGAGATTTAACCATAGTAAAAGACAGCTAAAGTATAGACAGAATAATAGAATAGGACCAAAAGATGATATACATCATGGTAGAGGAACCGCCGGTGTTCCCGTTAGCGTTGGCACCATCGCCAGCCATGTTGTCGAGGAAAAGGTTGTTGATGTCGGGGAAGAAGTCGTCGTTGGGGAAGACGTCGATGTAGTCGCTATCCGTGAAGGAGTCCGTGATGAAGTCAGTAGTCGCGCTGGTAGCGCTCCCCAAAAACATTATCGCCCTTCTCCCTTACAGGACTCGAAGCAGCGGGGTCTCGGAGGCCTACTGTCCCAACTCGCGGTGCACGCCGCAAGACGGGATGGGGAAGATCTAAGCAGCGCAATCCTCTGAAACTGGAGGCACATTGTAGCATCCTAATTGTCTAACAATGGTAATGCTACTTGGCCTAGTAATATAATGGCTACTTCATATATACAATTGTTGCATCATAACTATATCATGCTCATGTCATCATGCCACCTTGCATTTGAGCATCATATAAAACTCTTTCTCTTTGGCTCTTCTCTCATATGCATTATTAATTGTATTTGCCTCTTGATATTGTATTTGGTTATTGATATATTGTTTAATGCCCAAATTGAGTTGGTGGCATATCTTTTCTTTCAACTCCACCACCTTTCTTTGTCACCACCTTATTATTCCACCATCCTAATTACCCATGGGCTTTTATCTATTTTTGGCATTTAATCTAGCTCATGTGGGTTAGTGTGGATCCAATCCCTTTTTCTTTTGCTTGGCCTTATTCCACATTTTGGTAATGCATGGGGTCATGCCATGTTATAATATTATTGTTTTCACAAGAATAAAACATGGCATTAATTATTTTGCATGGGCCATGCAAAGCACTCATCTTTTCTCCTTTGAATTTTTTTTGGGGTTTGGAGTGAACCTTTTTCTTTTGTGAGATTCCTTTTTCTCTCTTACTCCACCCTCCTCATCTTGACCCTAGTTGCTTTGTTTTGAGCATCAAAACCTCACCTCTCCCATCTCCACCTTACCAACCTCACATGGGAAGGTGCCATGCATGGTCATGTGAGACTTTTTCCTTAAATCCATTCCTCCTTCTTTTCTTTCATCACTTAATGGTATCCATTTCCACCATCACCATAGCTTCACCTTAACCTTGCATGATCTTGGTAGAACATATCTAACCCATAAGACTCCCTCTCTTTATGCCTCTATCCAAAAACCCTAACCCAAATCACCTACCCCACTATCACCATCTACCATACCACCCCCTCTCTAGCCAAAACCGAGCCACCACCTAACCCTAATCCACCTGGCTCCACTTGACCTAGCTCACCCCAACCCGAGCCTCCCCTCTAACCCTACCCGAGGCTAACCCTAGCCTCCCCCTCTCCGATCTCTCTCTCTCGCTACCAGCCCGGCTCCACCGACCTCACCGGTGCCCCTGGCCCACCTGGCAGCCTCCACCCTGCCCCTACCCTGGCTGCTCACATCGAGCACGTGAGCGAGGAGGAGGAAAAGTGGCCGAAGCCACTTTACCTCTACCCCACTCCCGCACGTCACCCCATCCCCCTTCCCTATCTACTCCCTCGCCTCACGCGCCCTGGCATCGCCAGATCCACCCTAGAGCCCCTGCCTCTCCCCTCCTTCTTCTTCACCGACGCCAACCCCTCTCTCGCTAGTCACCGTCAGATCCGTCGCCGCTCCCTCGTTCCAGCATTCGTGGTTGACGTGGAGGTAGTCGAGGAGGCCGAGAGGGATCCTCTGCTTCGCCCCGTACACGCCAGCGAGGAGGAGCCCCACTTCCACCTTAGTACCGCGACGCCCCGACGAAACCCTAGGTCGCCGGCCGCTAGCCTCGTCGTCGCCATGCGGCGCCCCAAGCCGATCCGCCGCCGCCAACCACCCCGCGATGAGTCCTTCTTCCGCCTAGACATCCTCCGCCTCGCCGTAAAACCCTAGCCGCGGCGGGCGTTTCGCCGAGCACTCCCAGTGCGCCGTGGCCACAGGCGTTCGCTTGTCACCGCGCCGCGTTACGCCCTAACTAGCCGCTAGCTGCTTTCCTGTCACCTTCCGAACACCTGCCGCACTGGTTCCCACCTCAGCGTGGGCGCCGCGTGACGCGGGTTCGATTCCCCGCGCCGCGCCGTGCGGTCGAACATGTTTTTGTCCGCGGTTCAGAGAAAGAAGAGCAATAGTACGGGCCTGTGGTCGATTTATGAATAGCCCCCTCTTTTTATCTCCCGCTCAACCCGCGGTACACCAAGCCCCACCAGTCAGCCTCCCCTTTGTGTTTTACGAAAAGGCACCTACGTTTTTGCCGGCTCAACCCGCGCTCCCGCACACCCCACCCGTCAGCCTCTGCGGGGTTCGGCCTCTGGCACGTGGGTCCATCCCCGCTGGCCCACTTGTCAATCACAGGGGCTAGGCAGACCCGCGGTGTAAACAGTTTCCGCGCGCTGCGTCGCCAGTCAGACCGGTCCCACCCGTCAGCGACTGGGTCTGGAGAAGGGCTGGGTAATAAAAGTACTTTCTGTTTATCTGTTTTAACAAAACAAATTCAAATTGTTTAAATTCAAATTCAAATCAGATTTTAAATAACTTTTAAATTATAAATCCAAACAATACAAGTGATATATGTTTTTGGATCAGAAAAATGTGAGGAATTCAAATATGCCTTTCAAAATATTATTTAAGCACTTTAAATTTCGAGATGATTAAAATTACAATAAAATGCCCTTTTCTTAATAAATTAATAACTTTAAACCTATAACTCCAAATTTGACAAATAATATGTCTAAATCGATCAGCGCGACGAGCCCGTTCTATCTATGCATTCCTTGTTCTGAATTGAAGCATGCATCATGCCATATTTATAAATCAGAATTGTTTATGACAACAAAATTGGATCAAATAAATGATAAAATGCTTTATTCTTGTATTCCACACCTCACCATGCCATGCTACTTTAATGCCATGTAAATTGTGCATCATTCATCATGGCATGCTTGTTTGCTTGTCGCATTTGATTTCATATGCTTGTGCACTTTATTTATGTTGGCCCTTGTTTGTTTGGTTCTTCTTCGAATAGACGCCCAGTAGGAGAATTATCAGGAATCACAGGAGTACTACCCAGATCCATCTCCCGCTTCAACTGAGCTGCCAGGAAAGCACTACCACATGCTTGCATACATATAGTACCTATTGCCTCTATCTTATTCTTGCATCATTGAGTCTCGATTTCATTAAATTGAATCCCAAGTACTGCATAGCCCTTACTTTTAAACTCCACAGAAGCCTGTTCCCCCATCCCATGAGCCATTACTATAGGAGTTGTTTGAGCCATGCGAGTCGTAGAAAAGCATGTGTAGGGTATGTGAGTGTCTGATGAATAATGAGGTACCTAAACAACATAATCTATGTAGTATTGGGATAACTAACGAAAGAGGCACCGATGAGCAATATCTGCTATTTGGTTTTTCATGCTCACTTGTGTCCCATAGGACCCCGAGTACTTGATTCATGTTCCTTGTTTATTCGCACTATCCACATCCGGGAGGCCTTATGGACCCCCCTAAGCCAGAGCTTGATTTATTTCTATTTCTTGGGGCCACAAATTAGTTTGGGGCTTTATTACTATCCTGTACTTATGCCATGTTACTGCTTTATTTAAGATTGTGCGAGGACCACCTGTACTGTTTTGGATCGCGCCATGTTTTCGCGGTATCAACAAGCCTAGTCACATTTTCGGGTTCCCAGTCGTTTATAGCCGTCGTCGCAAACCCTGGGTCCGTCTCGGAGCCAGTCAACTTCGTTGCGGGTAGCTTATTGGGTTGGCCCCCTGAAATATTTCTGAATCCTGTAATTGCTTTGTCGTGAATACCTCGTTGGGTTTTGAGTTGGTTTTTCCCAGGTTGATCGAGTGTGTGTTGCTATTCGTGCACCCCTGCAGGGTAAATCTTTCTGAAAGCCGTGCCCGCGGTTATGGACGACTTGGAGCACAGTTTCTCGATCATAGACAAGTATAACTAAAGTACCGCTTTTAATTTGACTAAGTACTTGACTAGTAAATAGTGCAATACTCATGGAATGGTTAATAAAACTGCCAACGAATGGGGGTTGTTCGTCCGCGTCCTCGTTGGTAAGCGAGGAGGAGGATGGATCTATTAATTATACTGTTATAACTGTGGTTCTTAATTCACGGACATCCGTCTATCATTGGTTAGGCGGATGGTTAGCGAGTATCTATAGACTTGTTAGTGATTATCTTTTGCTGCAAATGCGTCACCCCTAGGTTGTGTCCCCTTTAGTGGCATGAAGACTTGCTGAGTACCCCTAGGGTCTCACACGATAAATTGTTTGATTCAGATGAACAGATGTACTCGCAAGATGGATACTGGGTGGAGGAGACGGATGATGTTGGCAACAATCACTCGGTGTAGAGATTCCGGGAACGGGGATCCGTGAGATCTGTGGGCGGGATGTGTTTATTTATGTGGCATCTTATGCCGATTTGCTTCTTATCTGTACTCGGATCTTGTTTTCGGCTTCCGCCTGATACTCTGATGTTTGTTGTATGAGGAGCTATCCTAAAATATTATCTCTATCTAGGATATTTGAATCTTGCCGTATGGCGTTGCAATGTTTCTATTTCTTTTAGATGGAATGGCTCTGAGGACTGTTGTATGTGGCTTGCATACATACTCACTTCTGTATGTAGTTGATCCCTTCGCCTGCCGATTACGCCGCTCGTTCTTGTCCCGATGTTCTGAAAGTGGTTAGGACGGCCGAAAGGTCTACCGTGAGTGGCCCCGGGCCCCACCATACTATTTTAACCACTTTCGCTCATCCAGGCATGCAACTAAGAGCGTAATTCACCGAGGTTGTTACACACATGGTGTGTGTGTTGGTGTCTTAGGAGAGGAGCGGCCTCTCGCTCTTATAGGCACAAGTAGGCAGGCGAACAGTCGGCGTCGGGAGAGGAAATGAACAGGCATCGACCGAAGCCGAACAACCTCCACTAAGCTCGAATTAAATCTCCACTGAGTTCGTATTAAAAATACACTCATGCAGACTGTTCAAATTATTATCCATTTATGTGTGGCAAAAAGAAAGAGAAGCTCTCGGCTCGAGGCATTCCCGCAACCCGCAACCCGCAACGCGTGGCGCGCGCGCGTCGTGACGAGGCGAGGCGTGGCGAGGCGGGTGGCGGAGGAGGAGCGCGCGTGTATATGTCTTCTCTTCTCAAGCTCGTACAAGTGGTGGAAGAGCTCTCCTTTTAAGCTGGTCCAACTTCCACTCAACTAGCAATGTGGGACTAAACTCTTGTCCCATCTCTTGCCTTGCATGAATGGGCCAAGTGGGCCTCTAGGATTTCAGGAATTGTTGAATAATATAAATGGGCTGGGCCTTTATTAGGCAAAATTCTAACAATCCCCCACCAGATCCCAGAGGCACACATAAATTTGCCTATGGTTCCAAAACATTGTTTATATACTGGTACTAGTGGAGATTGTTAAGTTGAACTTCCACCTAGAACTCTATGCTACACTAGTTTGCAACTCGTACAGTGGACTATGCCTTGAACTGCAAGTTTGCTGCATTCTAGTTTTACACAAAGCCTTGACCAATACTGGTCTGTCGTGGGAATTCCCCTCGGGTGGAGCTTATGTGTCATACTCTATAGCCTTTCATGAGTTTATTAGAGAGCACCCAACTCTCATAGACTGCGACGTTTAACAATCAGACTCATATAGGTGTGTTCTTCAAAAGATGTTCTGCAGGACAACATCTCTGCTTAAACTAAGCCACATAGAACACATTAAGATAAATCAACCTGCCATGCAGAATAGGAAAGTGTTGCATCTTCACGGAGTGGTGTTTTAAAGTAGGGATACTTTCCTCTCAGTTAACCAACAGCTTGTTTCCCAATTCTAATTCACGGGATCTCCGATCACATAGAGTGGTTTACCATTGTGGAAAACTTATATTGTGGGTCTCATACCCATCTCCTTTGATGCATTTTCTATCACATTACGTGATAGACCCTTTGTGAAGGGATCTGCCAGATTCTTAGATGTTTGGATATAATCCAATGCAATAACTCCGGAGTTTCTCATTTTCCTGACAGATTTCAATCTCCTCTTCACATGTCTTGAGGACTTCATATTATCCTTAGAACTGTTAACTTTAATAATCACAGTTTGATTATCACAGTTCATTGGGATTGCGGGTATAGGTTTCTCAACCATAGGTAAGTCCATCAAGAGTTCTTGAAGCCACTCCGCTTCAACAGTGGTTGTGTCTAATGCTGCGAGTTCTGCTTCCATAGTTGACCTCGTTAAGATGGTCTGCTTGCAAGACTTCCAAGAAACAGCACCACCACCAAGTGTAAATATATATCCACTCGTGGCCTTTATCTCATCAGCATCAGATATCCAATTTGAATCACTATATTCCTCCAGCACCCTTGGGTACCCAGTATAGTGAATGTCGTAGCTCGCAGTGCCATTTAGATAGCGCATGACTCTCTCAAGAGCTTGCCAATGATCATCTCTAGGATTTGAAACAAACCGACTGAGTTTGCTTACAGGAAAAGTGATGTCAGGCCTCGTAGCGCTAGCTAAATACATAAGCGACCCAATAATCTGAGAATATGTCAATTGATCTCTAGTAGTGCCTCTATTCTTTCGAAGTAACACACTAGGATCATACGGTGTTGGAGAAGACTTGCAGTTGCTATACCCAAAGCGACTCAAGATCTTTTCCACATAGTGAGACTGAAGCAATGTGATCCCACCATTATCATCTCTCAATAGCTTGATGTTCAAAATAACATCAGCTACTCCTAGATCCTTCATCTCAAAAGGCCGAGATAAGAAATCCTTGACTTCCTTAATCACATTAAGATTGGTCCCAAAAATCAACATGTCATCAATATACAAACAAAGAATTACTCCCTTGCCCCCACCATAGCGATAGTACACATATTTGTCAGCTTCGTTTACAGCAAACCCTGTAGTGGTTAGGGTTCTCTCAAACTTCTCGTGCCACTGCTTAGGTGCTTGTTTAAGGCCATATAAAGACTTCAACAACTTACACACTTTTCCTTCTTGACCACTCACTATAAATCCATCTGGCTTATCCATATAAATTTCCTTGTCTAACTCTCCATTTAGGAAAGCGGTCTTAACGTCCGTTTGATGAACGAGAAGACCATGTGAGGCAGCCAAAGATAGTAGTACGCGAATGGTGGTCAATCTGGCTACGGGTGAGTAAGTATCAAAGAAGTCCTCACCTTCTTTTTGGGTATAACCCTTGGCTACAAGTCTTGCCTTGTACTTCTCAATAGCACCATCAGGCCTAAGTTTCTTCTTAAACACCCATTTGCATCCTACAGGTTTGCACCCATAAGGACGATCAGTGATCTCCCATGTTCCATTCGCTAAGATGGAATCTATCTCACTACGAACGGCTTCCTTCCAGTAGTCAGCATCAGGAGATGCATAGGCTTCTGAAATTGAAGTAGGAGTATCATCCACAAGGTACATAATGAAATCACTACCAAAGGATTTTGCAGTCCTCTGTCTCTTACTCATCCTAGGAATTTCACTATCATCCTCCTCAGTTTTTTCCGAGTGTTCAATAGGAATGGTATGTTCAGGAATTGTGGGTATTTCCTAATTCAATGAGTCAGGTATCTCCTGATTTGATGAGCTAGATATATCCTTCGTGGGAAAGATATCCTCAAAGAAAATCACATCATTTGACTCCATGATTGTACCAGATTTTACTATCAAGAATCTATAGCCAATGCTATGAAAAGCATATCCCAGAAAACACACAGTCCACGGTTTTTGGTCCAAGTTTGCGCTTCTTTGGGATTGGCACATGAACCTTTGCCACACAGCCCCAAGTTCGCAAGTAAGAAAGATTTAATCTTTTCTTTTCCCATTCTTCAAATGGAGTAATCTCTTTGTTCTTAGTGGGAACTCGGTTTAGGACATGACATGCAGTCAGTAATGCCTCCCCCCACCATTCCCTGGAGAGACCCGATGTGTCTAACATGGCGTTAACCAAATCTGTTAGAGTATGGTTCTTTCTTTCGGCTACCCCGTTTGACTAGGGCGAGTAGGGAGGCGTCCTCTCATGGATTATACCATGTTTCGCACAAAAAGAATCAAACTCGTTGGAAAAGTACTCTCCACCACGATCAGACCTAAGCCTCTTAATCTTTCGATCAAGTTGGTTTTCCGCTTCAGCTTTATAGATTTTGAAGTAACTCAAAGCCTCATCTTTTGATTTCAGAAGATACACATGACAATATCTCGTAGAGTCATCGATCAATGTCATAAAATATTTCTTTCAACCTTTTGTTAACACACCATTCATCTCACAAAGATCTGAATGTATGAGCACTAGTGGCGCCAAATCTCTCACCTCTGTAGTCGTGTGATTTGCGAGGTTGCTTTGCTTGCACACAAGTTTGGCATCGAAGTAGTAAATTTTGGGATTATATTCATTTTAGCTAACCGCGTCATGCAACCAAAATTAACATGACAAAGACGTGAATGCCAGACATTTGATACAAGATCAGATGAAACATGATTCATGACTTTATTACACACATCTGACAGTGGCAGGCGGAACAAACCTCCACACTCATAGCCTTTACCAATAAATGTTCCAAACTTAGACAGTACAAATTTATTGGACTCAAAACAATCTTATAGCCATCACGACATAGATGTGATCCACTAACAAGATTCTTATTTATTGAGGGAACATGATGCACGTTCTTCAGGCACACGGTCTTTCCCGAAGTGAACTTCAGATCGACCGTACCAACACCATGAACAGAAGCATGCGAGCCGTTCCCCATCAGCACGGACTGAGCCCCTCTGACCTGATATGAAGAAAACATGGAAACATCAGAACAAACATGTACATTAGCGCCCGTGTCAATCCACCAATCAGGAGAATGACATAATGAAAGAACATTAGGTAATATACCATACCCAACATCTTTCGTCTCAATGTCACCCATGACAACATTAGCAGTCTTGCTGCATTTTCCATGCTGGCGCTTGTCAAAGCGGTTGGGGCAAGCAGGAGCCCAATGATCAGGATCACCGCACACATGACAAGCACCTTTCTTCTTATCAGTCTTCTTCTTGAAGCTAGTAGACTGTGAGGCTTTGTTCTTTCCATCGAACTTTCCTTTTCCATCAAACTTTCCCTTGTTCTTGGACTTGTGTGACTGGAAGTTCTTTTTCTGTACCAGATTGGCACTTGAACCTCCCTCAGCACCTCGAGCATGCGTGTCTTTTGCTCTCGCCTTCTCTTCCACATCAAGAGTACCAATGAAATTCGATACGGAAAACTCTTGTCTCTTGTGTTTCAGGGAAGTAGCAAAGTTCCTCCACGAAGGGGGAAGTTTGGCAATAATGCCCTCGGCAATGAACTTGTCCGGTAAAACACAAGGGAAGTGCTCAAGCTCCTTGGCCAGTGACTGTATTTCATGAGCCTACTCAACCACGGAGCGGTCATTAGTCATCTTGTAGTCATAGAGTTGTTCCATGACATACAGTTCACTGCCAGCATCCGAGACCCCAAACTTGGCCTCGAACGCAGCCCACATGTCCTTGCCATTATCAAATGATATATAGGGTTCAACAATGTTATCCCCTAGGATAGATAGCAAAGCAGCCTTGAACAGGGTATCAGTTTTCCAAAAAACTTGTTCCTGAGCAGGAGTAAACTCTCCCTCAGGCTTGTCAAGAGTGGAGTCATAGCAGTTCATGTTCTGAAACCAGAGAACTGCTCTCACGCGCCACCTCTTATAATGCGTACCCTCAAAAACAGGTGGCTTCACAGAAGCAACGAAACCACTTGGAGCAAATTGCCTATAATAAGGTTTTTGGATTGTTGAGAAATAGAGCAATTTTCCAAGAGATTTAACCATAGTAAAAGACAGATAAAGTATAGACAGAATAATAGAACAGGACCAAAATATGATATACATCACGGTAGAGGAACCGCCGGTGTTCCCGTTAGCGTTGGCATCGTCGTCAGCCATGTTGTCGAGGAAAAGGTTGTTGGTGTCAGGGAAGAAGTCGTCGTTGGGGAAGACGTCGCTATAGTTGCTATCCGTGAAGGAGTCCGTGATGAAGCCAGTAGTCGCGCTGGTAGTACTCCCCAAAAACCTTATTGCCCTTCTCCCATACAGGACTCGAAGCAGCGGGGTCTCGGAGGCCTACTGTCACAGCTCGTGGTGCATGCCGCAAGACAGGATGGGGAAGATCTAAGCAGCACAATGCTCTGAAACTGGAGGCACAGGGTGTGTGCGTTGGTGTCTGAGGAGAGGAGCGACCTCACGCTCTTATAGGCACGAGTAGGCAGGCGAACAGTCGGCGTCGGGAGAGGAAGTGAACAGGCATCGACCGAAGCCGAACAACCTCCACTAAGCTCGAATTAAATCTCCACTGAGTTTGTATTAAAAATACACTCACACAGACTGTTCAAATTATTATCCATTTATGCATGGCAAAAAGAAAGAGAAGCTCTCGGCTCGAGGCATTCCCACAACCCGCAACCCGCAACCCGCGGCGTGCGCGTGTCGTGACGAGCGGAGGCGAGGCGTGGCGAGGCGGGTGGCGGAGGAGGAGCGCGCGTGTATATGTCTTCTCTTCTCAAGCTCGTATAAGTGGTGGAAGAGCTCTCCTTTTAAGCTGGTCCAACTTCCACTCAACTAGCAATGTGGGACTAAACTCTTGTCCCACCTCTTGCCTTGCATGAATGGGCCAAGTGGGCCTCTAGGATTTCAGGAATTGTTGAATAATATAAATGGACTGGGCCTTTATTAGGCAAAATTCTAACAAAGCTTGTCTCTAGAGTGCGTAGATCTTCCATGGCGGCAAGGAGAAGACGGGAAGAAGATAGTAGATGACAGGATGAAGAAGAGTGGTTTCTGAGAGGCAGGGGAACGGTGGAACCGTCAATGCGCTTTTATGGTAGGGGTTAACGATTGGGACGGAAGTCCAAGGAGAGACGCGTGGCGGTGGCCGTTCCAGCTTCTGAGTAAACAAAAAATAATTATAACGCTGATACATGGGCCTTGTTTTGTCACGTCAATACACTGGGTAGGGTGCGTTGTCATATCCACTGTGCCAACGCTGCAAGCCTACGTGACAGCCAAACCGCCTAAGCGACAGGAGCGACATAACAGCGAACTGACAGGAGGGCCCCAACTTGACGCCTGTTAGCTGATTTTTTTGTATTGAAACATGAAGTTGAATTCATGCCAAAAAAGATCCTCTGAGTATTTGGCACACCAACTGTAGTCATCCTGGCTGATTTCAGGGAACTTGGGTACCGCGTTGCCTGTACACCCCAACTTTCAGGCCGCAAAGTGATAATCTCCATAGAGAGGTGGGGCATGGTGTAGCTAGGGTGGTCCATGGCTCGGCTAGGGTCGTGGCCTGGATAGGGGGTGGCGGTAGAGTGCGGCGTAGCTCCTGGACATCCTGGATGGGCACGGGGCGGTCTGTTGCGAGCTGGCCGTGGTTGGCCGGCGATGACCACAAATGGGCGGCGCTCCACTATGCTCCACGGCAAAGGGAGGATTGGTCTGGGTGCTGGTTGGACACAGAAGGGACCTGAGGGTTAAGAGAGGACCAAATGGTCGAGGTTTACTATGCACACTGTGAAGTTAGGCAGAAGATTAATCTGTGCTAACCAGGTGATTGATGAAATGGCCGCATGAAATGAAGTTTGGAATTTTTGATTCAAAGTTTTTGAGTGAACTTGAATTAAGATTGAGAGGCTATGTTTGCTTGGAGAGGTCAAGGGGAATTGATTTGGTAGGTTTTTGAAAAAGTGGGATCTTAACACATACATTTGATTCAATTTTCAAATGTCCTTTAAATTGATTTGATAGATGTTTTTGTAAGTTTGTAAAGTGGGCCTTGATACACCTTTACTTGGTCTAGAAAGGGGTGAAAAGAATTAGAATTGTTTCTATTAGAAATCTTCTTCTAGGAACACTCAAAGTGGCCTAGTGGTTTAAAATGGTCAAAAATGATCATTTGTTTTATTTATTCTTATTTGATTTCTTTCTCTTTTGATTTTGTTTGTAAATGGCCTAGATGATGTGGTATTCACCTTTAAACCATTTCACAACCTTTAGAACAATCAAGCATGGCATATACACTCAATTCTATACTAATGCAAACACACATGCATTCACATCCATTTTCTTAATAAAAGTTTTTGGTTAACCCTAAATTGTGTGACTAGAATTTGATAATATTGATTAGAAGATTTGGGGTGTTACAAACCTTCCGCCTTTAAAAAAAATCTTGTCCTGGGATTTAAGAAAAACTAGGAACTAAAGAGATCTGGAAACTTAGTCCTAATGTAATCTTCTTGCTCCCAAGTAGCTTCTTCTTCGGTATGGTTGTTCCATTGGATCTTGAGGAATTTGATACTCCGGGCCCTGGTGGTTCTGAAGGCTTCTTCCAAAATACGGATGGGTACTTCACGATATGTCAAATCCTTGTCGATATCTATGGCTCGGTGATCAATGTTCTTGAAAACTTCGGTCTTCTTCGGAACTTCTAGGCATTTGTGAAGTAACGAGATATGGAACACATTATGGATGGCTGACATCTCCTCTGGCAGTTCTAGTTTATATGATACTTCTCCTCGATGATTCAAAATCTTGAAGAGTCCAATATATCTGGGGGCTAACTTTCCTTTCAGCTGAAAATGCTGCATTCCTTTCAATGGCGAAACCTTGAGATACAAAAAATCTCCGACATTGAAAGTCAGGTCTCTACGACTCTTGTCAACATAACTCTTCTGTCTGGATTGGGTAGTCTTGAGGTGCTCACGGACTTTGTGAACCTTCTCTTCATATTCTCATAGGATGTCGGGTCCAAAAATCTGACTCTCTCCTACTTGCGACCAATTCAAGGGGGTAGGGCACTTTCTTCTATACAGAAATTCAAATGGGGCCATTTGCAAACTGGCTTGATAACTGTTGTTGTATGAGAATTCTGCGGAAGGCAGACAATCTTCCCATTTTGATCCATACTCTAACACACAATCTCTCAACATATCTTCTAAGATTTGGTTGACTCTCTCAGTCTGTACATCGGTTTGCGGGTGATAAGATGTGCTGAAATTCAACTTGGTTCCTAATCCTTCTTGTACTTTCTACCAAAATCTTGAGGTAAATTGTGTTCCTCGATCCGACACTATGGTCTTGGGGTTCCATGTAAACTGACGATTCTAGCAATGTACAACTCTGCTAGCTTCGAACTCTGGTAGGTTGTCTTGACAGGTATAAAATGGGCTACCTTGGACAGTCTATCAACTATGACCCAGATAGGGTCATTTCCCCTACTAGAAGTAGGCAAACCAGTGATAAAGTCCATTCCGACGGAATCCCATTTCCATTCCGGAACCTGCAATGGTTGCAACAGTCCTGTGGGTCTCTGATGTTTTGCTTTGACTCTTTGACAGATATAACACTTGGCTATATGGCTTCCGATTTCTCTCTTCATCTTGTGCCACCAAAATTGCTCCTTCAAATCCTGATACATCTACGTTCCTCTGGGGTGGATAGAATAAAGAGTATCATGAGCTTCCTACATGATAACTTGCTTTAATTCCGAATATGTTGGCACACAGATACGTCCTTTGTACCACAAAACTCCTTCTTCATCTTCTGTGAATCTAGGTACCTTTCATGTACCAATACGATGTTTGATTCCGCGATACTTGCATTTCCCTTCTGGCTTCCTTGATCTGACTGATCAACGTGGGTTGAAGTTCAATGCTAGCTGAAAATCCTTTGCTAACTAGCTCCGTTCTAAATTGCTCCAACTCTTCATGCAAACTTGGTTGGGATTCTCTGATCATTGTGTTTAATCTACACGGCAATCTGCTAAGAGCATTCGCTACCACATTGGCTTTGCCGAGGTGATAGTGAATGTCAAGGTCATAATCCTTGATTAACTCTATCCATCTCCTTTGCCTCATATTCAGCTCCTTCTGGGTGAAAATATACTTCAGACTCTTGTGATCCGAATAAATCTCACAACGATTACCCATAAGGTAATGACGCCATGTCTTCAAGGCTAAAACTACGGCTGCTAGTTCCAAATCATGGATAGGGTAGTTTTGCTCATACTACTTCAGTTGTCTGGACAGATATGCTATTACTTTGCCTTCTTGCATCAACACACATCCGAGACCAATCTGGATGCATCACAATACACATCAAAAGGTTTCTTGATATCTGGCATAATCAAGATTGGGGCTGAAATCAATCTCTTCTTGAGCTCTTGAAAACTTGCTTCACATTTGTTGGTCCATTCAAACTTCTTATCTTTCTTCAACAATTGGGTCATCATTCTTGCGATGCTCGAAAATCCTTCAACGAACTTGCCGTAGTATCCCGCTAATCTGAGAAATGCACGGACTTGGGTTTGAGTGGTTGGGGCTTCCCATTCTTCAACATCTTTGATCTTTGCGGGATCGATAGCGACTCCTCTTACCGACACAATATGTCCTAGGAATCTTACTTCTTTCAGCCAAAACTCACATTTGCTAAACTTGGCATACAACTAATGTTCTCTAAGGGTTCAAGGATGGTTCTCGGGTGTTGCTCATGGTCTTCTTCTGACTTAGAATAGATAAGAATATCATCGATAAAAACAACGACAAACTTATCCAGAAAGTTCATAAATTTTTTTGATTCATGAGATTCATGAAATAAGCAGGGGCATTGGTTAATCCAAAAGACATGACCGCATACTCATACAATCCATATCTGGTGGTAAAGGTGGTCTTTGGAATATCCGTTGCACGAATCTTGAGTTGGTGATAACCAGTTCTAAGATCAATCTTAGAAAACACTCTGGCACTAGTCAACTGATCAAATAGATCCTCTATCTCGGGCAGTGGGTACTTGTTCTTGATGGTGACATCATTCATCTTCCGGTAATCCATGCACAAACGGTTACGTCCATCTTTCTTATCCACAAACAAAACAGGTGATCTCCATGGCGATGCGCTTGGTTGAATCAGACCCTTCTCCAGCATAGCATACTATAAGGTCTCTAGCTATGGGTCCACTAATTCAGAGGGGTTCATACTATAAGGTCTCTAGCTATGGGTCCACTAATTCAGAGGGGTTCATACTATAAGTTTCTTCTTTAGCTCCACTAATTCAGAGGGGTTCATACTATAAGGTCTCTAGCTATGGGTCCAGTTCCAGGAATTAGTTCAATAATGAACTCGATATCCTGATCTGGGGGCATACCGGGGAATTCATCTGGGAATACGTCAGGGTATTCACAGACTACTCTGACTTGGTCTATGGTGGGTTGGGTTAGACTCTTGTTGCATTTGAATTAACGGAGCAAGGTTTCAGATACATGCTCTACTGATACTCCAGAGCTACTGGTCATGGTTATGGCTTTCTTGGCACAGTCGATCAATCCTTTATGTTTCGACATCCAATCCATTCCTAGTACTACTTCCAAACCTTTGGTTCCATGTACTATTAGATTGGCATAAAAATCTATCCCATGGATTCTGGTAGGTATAGCCTTGCAAATTTTTCTAGCTTTGGTGGTTGAACCAGGAATTTGAACTATCATAACATGCTTTAATTTGGTTGGTTGAATGTGGTGGCATCACTGCATGTGTTATTTTCCTAAAACCACAATGATGCACACTGACACACATACACACATCCAATGAGGTGTGGTGATACATCATTTCATTGTACAAGACACTCACTTTCCATTTTTATACTACTCAGTTTTGCCCTCTCTCTCTCTCTCTCTCTCTCTCTCTCGTAGAATCCCAAACATGTGCTCACTCTGTCTGCTACGCCCTGATTGCTTGACACAGTTGTCACACGGATCGTGCGCACCTACCGTTGATCATGTGTGATCCAACGACGATCGTTGCACACGTCATGCCCTTCACAGTACAACGTGTGAGACAGCACGAACGTCTCCCTCAGCAAGACTTCTACAAGAAGGAACACGAAGTTGTCCATGGAAAAAGTCATCGAGTGGTCATGTCATGTTTAATCACGTCTGAAAAGCCTACTACTACTACAACACATGCACAGGGTAACAGGATCATCGAGTGCACGGTTGTCAACAGGATGCTGCAATTTATTGCCACATGATTTTAATAAGACATATCCTATTTTTACATAGTGCTCTCAATCTCACTTCCAACTAGGCCCTACCGCAAGTAACTTCCATCCGTCAAGGGGGGGCCTCGAGTAGACCAAACATTGCTAGAAATTGGTTCTATGACACTTGCATGCAGTGGAATTGAGGTCTACCATGAGAGTGTTTTCAATGCACTTCTAAAGTGGAGATCGTGGTTGTTTCAAAAAAAAGGGAACCCAAAAGAAAGTGGAGATCATGGTAGCCCCATCTCCCCCGCCCACTACACGTGTCCACTCAAGGACTACGAATGGTCCAGTGTTTATAAACCCGCTCGGCCTTCTTCTTCCATGAGCTCGTGTCATTTTCCCTAATCTGTCTAGTCCCAAAATCCCAATCTGCACCTATCGTGCGCGCCGAATCTCCTTCTCTTGCACCACATGCTTCCCTAGGTGTGCCATGAAGCGTACGCGTGGAGACGAGCCGGAGGTGAAGCCAGTTCAAGGCGCGACAGCAGATGGCTCGGTCGTCGCCAAGCAGATGGAGGCGTCTTCTCTGGGCACGCATGCCGCTCGTTGCCACGCCATCGAGGGTTCGAGCTCATCCGTCCAGCTAGTAGTTGTTGCCATCGAGCAGCATGTGGCCGACAATGTCGTGGTGCCATCGGCAGATCTGGATGGGGGCAGGCGGCAGGCAGAGGAAATCCAGTGCTCTACATCAATGAACCCATCACCATCCAAGAAATCATCGACATAATCGCAGAGAATGATGAGTTCAAGGAGGAGGTCCCTGATGAGGAGTCTGAGGTATTACATTGCTAGCTTCTCTAGTCGTAGCCACAGATTTCACTATTCATACATAGGATTTGCTCAATCGTGTATAGATTCTTTTGCTCTTGAAGTAGGGTAGTATATATATGGTTTGAACGGTCGATTGATGCATCTACCATCTAGTTACAAAACCCCAATCCGTCTAGTCACAAAAACCCAATATGCTCATCTGCCATCTAGTAAATTTACATTTGCTTAACTCGTTGTTGTTCATACGTTTCTTCTTGTGCTATAAGTTTAATCGATTAACATTTGATTTAGGGGTTTTAGGGTTTGCTAGGTGAGTTTTGATTTCGACACATAGCATGCCTATAACATTACATTTATATTCCTTACTGAGCTCAATGATTTAATTTTGACCCAAAATAGTGCAAGGGAGACACATTTGATGGTGTCGTTTTCTTAGGGATGGTTAGTGAACCTAACGCAACAATGTACATAAATTATATAGGTTTTGTTGTTGGTATTTTGGTTCTCCAACTCCCTCTCTGAAAAAATAATGTGGCCCCTAATTTATTCTCATATGGAACCTATATATACTCATTGTATTGTTTCTGATCTTTGAATGAGTCGTATGATGCATATGTATATCCCTAAATATTGTTTCGTAGGATTACATTTCAATTTTTTTATTGTGTCCTATGATTCAAATTTGCCCCAAAAGAGAGGTAGACACATTGGTGTCAGATTTATTCAGGGATGAGTTAGCGAACCCGGGGCGATGTACAAGAACAATATAGGTTGTTCAATTGTTACTTGGTTCGCTTACGCCATCCCTAAAGAAACTTATGAGGTTGCAATCTTTATTCTACATTCATTGAACTATGATATTTGAATTATGTATTCCATGCATTCATATTGTATAAGAATTACATTTTAGTTTGTCACTGAGGCCAATGATTGAAATTTCCCCCAAAAGATTTCAAGGGGAGTCACATATGATGGTGTCGTGTTTTAGGGATGGGTTGGTGAACCTGAGGCAGCAATGCACACAAACAATATAGGTTGTGATGTTGATACTTTGGTTCTCCAACTCCATCTGTGAAAAAATTATGAGGCCCTTGATCTATTCTTATATGGAACTACATATATGATCCTTGAATTGATTCTGATCTTTTAACATGTATATGAATGGTTTTGATCATAAGTACTTTTAACATGTACCTGAAGATTTATTGTTTGGTTTTTTATTTATAATTACAATATTTACGCTTGTTTTTGTACCTAACTATGTATATCCCTAAATATTATTTTATACGATTACATTTCAATTTCGTATTGTAGCCAATGATTCAAATTTGCCGCAAAAAGAGACATACACATTGGTGTCAAATATTTTCAGGGATGAGTTAGCGAACCTGGGGCGATATACAAGAACAATATAGGTTGTGCAATTGTTACTTGGTTCACTCACTCAATCCCTGAAGAAACTTATGAGGAACCTAGATTTATTCTACATACACTTTGATCCAATTAATTGTCATTTTGTTGAGATGAAATGATATAAGAACTGATCAAACTATTTCTGAGATGCTTTCTCTTTGATATCAACTTAATATTGTCTTACATATATATGTTGTCAATTCTTCAATTTTAATACAATTCAATCATATATATGTGTTCTAAGTTATGTTCTTAAAAATACACATGAGGATGATGATGACGTGGACGATAGCAATCAATCCAGGGACAACAAGAGTCGCTACGTGCTGAGGCGGTTACGGTGTGGGCAAATCCATTTCTACCGTAGGGGGGACTGTTTTGCCCTTATGTGGCAGAGCAATCAACGTGGACCTCGAAGAAGGCATAGGCCGATTACCTTGGCACAGCACGCAGCCTTCGGCAAATTCCTCTGGGAGTATGTTAGGACTGGCATGTATCCCCTCGACTGGGCTGCCCCTGCCCTGCTAGACATCTCCGTGTCCCGGCCTCCTCCTGCTGCCACCGCTTTTATTTTGTTTTAGTTAATTATTACCTGTGTGTTGCATGCAAGACAATATATGCATGGTGTCTCTGGTGAACCTTCTATATATATATGTATTAATCTACTCCTTTATATGGAGTGCCTTAAAAATTTAGTGTTCAACTATATTACTGACCATGCTCATGCACACTACCAAATATTTCTAGTGCTCAGTTATATTATAATTGTCAAGGAATGCATCAACAAGTTAAATTGGTCGAAATTATAACTAAATGATCTCACATTGGTGGTGGATGTTGGAAGAAGTCGAGGCTGAAGGCATCAGCCGAAGACCTTGGCACGGCAAGCAGCCTTCGGCAAATTCCTTACAGGTTCAACAACGGGTTGCCGCCGCCCAGCTCCGAATTTGCTTACAGGTTCAACATGGCAGAACGGAGCTACTGAGGGTGCAGCTCCCACGGAGACCTCGACAGGGGTGGCATAATTGGCGCGGGTGCGACCACGGCGACGGCGAGCTCGGATTCTGGAGGAGGAAAACATGACCGAGCATGGTTGACACTGTGACAGATCTCACCGGGAACCAATTCTCGTCCCGGCATCGTGCCATAGTGAGGGCGAGCTCCTACTCTGGATGGGGAGGAGAGCGGGGCCAAGCAGGTTCGTCCACGTCCTAGCTTCGCGCCATGGCCACGACCACAGATTGTCGCTCCTGGGAGGAAGAAGAAGAAGACGCGTAATGGATGCAGGCGGAGGAGAGCGGAGCCGAGCAGGTTTGTCCATGTCCCAGCTCCGCGCCATGGCCGCGACCACAGATTGCCACTTCGGGCAAGAAGAAGACGCGTAATGGATGCAAGCGCCAACGCTGCAAGCCTACATGGCAGTCAAGACAACAGCGACATAACAGCGAAAACTGACGGGGGCCAACTTGATGGGCATTAGTCTGATATTTTGTATTCAAAAGTAAAGTTGAATTCGTTCCGAAAAAGACCCCCTGAGTATTTGCCACACCAATTGTGGGCAACGCAGATGATTACGAGCAAATTGGGTACCGCTTTGCCTTGGCGACTCAGCTTTTGGGGCACAAAGTGATATTCTCAACAATTAGAACGTACACCGTATAACACCTCGCACAGCGAACCAATCTCTGTACCTCAGCTTATTGCCATTATACTGATTTATAGCAGGAGTAGAGTTCTGCCACCATTGTGGGACTTGAACCTGGATAAGCCGTGTTACCACGTACCCGCCAACTCACTACCTCCCCCGCATCTCTAAACATGCTCTGTGAGGAACCCTCCATGGCGTACTCGTCGACAATACCATGACAACATGCTTAGTTACTTGTAGTCCAAGACGTACTTTGTAACCAACTCTTAGTCGTAGCCGGATAGGTCTCTCCTGTAACCCTAGGCCGGATATCTATATAAGCCGTCCTAGGGACGAGCCTTTAGGGCACCCACAATCTACAATCTCAACTCGCATAGGTGAACCTCTCTTGTAATATGTACTTCCGTCTCTGTTGTATTACTGGATTGCTAGTAGGGGTAGGATCCGCCCAAAGCCGGCAGATTCAAACTTGGGTAAAACTTGTGTGCTCACCGTCCTGGAATACTGTAGCCTCACACCCCCTTTCTCCACATGCCTCGAGTACCCCCTCTCGGCGCACATTTTTTCAATCCGACGACAACGCCTCTATGGTGCACCCCCAGACTAAAGGTCAAGTCAAAAAGGCCAACAGCCTCGTCTTCTACAGCGTCAAGAAGTGACTCCTCCGGCCTCTCGAACGAGCGGTCGGAGCTTGGGCGGAGGAACTACCCTCTGTACTCTGGAGCTAAAGCACAAATCTAAATAACACCACCGGCTACACACCTTTCTTCATGGTGCACGGTGCTAAGGCGGTACTACCAGCCGAAGTACTCTACAAGGCCCCATGGTTCATCGCCTACAATGAAGCTGAATCTATGGCTGCACTTGAAGACAACGTCGACCTGCTAGACGAAGCACGCAACATTGCCGCTGCACACTCCACCATGTACCAGCAGAATCTCCGCAACTACCACATCCAATGGATGTGCCCAAGGTCTTTCGTCAAAGGCGACCTCGTCCTGCGACTCAAGAAGAAAGGACACATGAAGCTCGAGTCCCCCTAGGAGGGACCCTACGTCATCACCTAAGTGATCCTAGGTGGCGCCTATTGGCTCAAGGACGTGGAAACTAGAGTAGCATACTCCAACCCTTGGAACGTCGTGCAGCTATGACGTTTCTACCCCTATATTTTTTCCTTTCAATAAGGCTACCCAGCCAGGCTACTTAGCTGAAACATGTATACGCTACCCTTCAATAAATAAATCTAAGTTCCTCAACTATGAGTTCATTTCCGTTTTTTCCTTTCATGTACAATGCACTCAAGGGCTACGCCTCCTCGATGACTTCGTCAAACAAACTATCTATTGCCTCAGCCCTAGTAGCTGACCCAACCTACAATCGAATTCTTGAAAACTCCAACGCAGTTGCAACTCAACTAACAAGTTGGCAAGGTACTAAGATTGGTCGGCGTCAGGCTAACGAAAAGGTGTGGAAACAATGCACTCACATTAATGCATACAAACATACAACAACGCTACACGGGCCACAAAAGCCCTCCCGAATTACACAAATTTTACATTATCCACATGTCATACATAGGCTAAAAACTACTGTTGTCATTGGAGTATGACGTTGGTGCGCTCGTGGAACAACCGAATGATATCTTCCATAGGTCGAGCAATTGCCCAATGATGTAGTCGTATATTCCACGCCATGCCATCCGGAGGCGCCGGTGGTCCTTTAGTGATGGTCTCCAGGTCCACATCTAGACACTTCGTATGAACAAATGCAAGGGAAGCCTTAGCACCTGCAACAAGTTGCTGGCGCACACACTCGCGTATAACACCCACATCTTGGAACTTCCGAAGCAACGCTCGCAGGCTAGAGGGAGCTTCTCCTAGTAGAAGCATTGCGCCAAAAATGAACTTGAAGGAGGACTGTGCTTTCTTCAAGTAGTGCAACATCTGGGAAACGCGATCTTGCACAGTTGCTCGACTCCGATCGGTCCATAAGAACTCGCAGCCTCAAGCTCCACTTGAGTTAGGCAGTTCAACCGGATGCTGACACGCTCTATATCTTCTTGCGGAATGAGATTAACAACTATGCTACCAAGTCAGATACATCTAGTCGACATTATGCAAAATCCCAAGAAGTAAAATCAACAAGGAACACTCACATTGGAGCTGCTCGTCGATCTGAGCTACTTTGCCCAGAAGATACTTCTCTCATTCGAGTGCCTTTTCTATTTTTGATTTCCACACATCAGCATTAGCTTCGATAATTGCGAGTATTTTCTCCAAGTCTTTGACTCGATCTCACAAAAGGGGAAGTCGGGATAGCTCGTCAACCCTAGAAGGTCGTGGAGGAACCGAAGGAGCATCATAAGAAGCAGCGCCTGGTTCATCATTGGTGGTTCCTTATACATGAAAATAACCGAAGAATAAGAGCCTATTGGATAGGTCGACAAGAAAATCGATTAAGCAAATAGGACCGAAAAAAATAACAGCCGAATACATTCATACAACTTCATCCAAAATCAGCAGAGTCATTGGTGATCACTACCTACTAGCTACAAGAACTATGGCTACATCCAAGTATCAGGGTTACGAAAGAAAGGCAACTGCAAGTGGTAGTGAGCTAACTAAGCATAATTATCTGAAGGCTTCGCGGCGCCCATGGCAGCTTCCTCCATGGTGGCATTCGATGCGGCCAACCGTTTCTGCTCCTCGGTGTACTTGGCAAGCAAGTCGATCAGCCTACTGGCATACTTCTTGCAGCGCTTGGTGAAAAGGGTGAAAGCTACCTCATTGCCGTCTGCTGTCATCGGCATTGTAGAGGTGACCTTCCTGACGTCCAGGTTGGAAACATACGCCTGCGCCATAGAGATATCTAGGCACCCACGGACTTCTGCATATTCTTGTATTCCTTGGGGATGCCATATGCATAAGCATCATGAAGAGCGCCGACATCCTCGAGGGAAACATACTTCATGCGGCCGTACCATCCACCTGTACTAGGTTCGAAAAACTGGCAGTGAAATTAGAAAATTGCAAGAAGTTCAAAAATGTTAATGGAAACAACAACTAAAACATAGCAAAACAAGGTTGGAATATCATCACTTATCTGGTGATAATGAAGTTCGATTTGATTCTTTTCATCCCTTCAGCTTTTGGTTTACATTCTTCCCTTTGAATACGGTTGGTCGTAAGAAATTGCTAAAACCATTACAGAGAGAAACGGAAAATTGTCTTTCGGGGCGGATAGTCCCTAGAGGTATGAAAATTGATGACAAACCTTCTTGTGGTCTTATCTCTTCAATATCCACTGGCCTTTCAACCTATTCTTATCTTCTTTACAAGATCTGCAAGTCAAACTCTTGCAAAAGAAAAGTTCAACGGATGATCCTTGGCTTAACATCAGGTCATTCAAGAATTTCTTTTAAGCCATTACGATCAATATGCACTCTCACCTTCGAGTCAATTATATAAGATATAAATTTATCACAGGAGAAAAGAATAGCAAAGAGCTCTTTTCTGCCATAGGGTAATTCTTTGCAGCACCATTCAATGTATGACTAACATGATGAATCATATTAAGTTCATCACCATCATGCTGACAAAGAATAGCTCCCATTTCTTTATGGCTGGCTTCACAAAACAAGTCAAAAGGCTTTTCCCAATTTGGTTGTTCAATGATAGGAGCAATAAGAAGGGCTTGTTTTAATATGGTGAAAGCTGTAAGATAGCTTTCATCAAAATCGAAAGTAGCACCATTTTTTAAAAGGTTAGTTAAGGGTCTAACAACTTTAGAGAAGTTCTTAATATACCTTATATAAAATCTTGCATGACCTAAGAAACTTATTATACCTTTTACATCGTGAGGAGGGGAAGCCTTTCTATTGCTTCTATCTTTGCTTTATCGACTTATATGCCTTTACCTGAGATCTTATGACCAAGTATTATACATTCTTGAACCATGAAGTTACACATCTCACAATTCAATACCAGGTTAGTATCTTTGCATCTCTGCAAAACCTTATGGAGATTATGGAGATAATGGTTAAATTAAGTTCCATAGACTGAGAAGTCATCCATGAATACTTCCATAATATTTTCAACATAATCAGTAAATATAGTAGCCATACACCTTTGAAAGGTGGTAGGAGCATTACAAAGTCCAAAAGGAAGACAATGATAAGCATATAAACCAAAGGGACATGTGAAAGTGTTCTTTAATTGGTCATCTGGATGAATAGCTATCCGGGAAAACCCAGAATACCTATCAAAGTAACAAAAATGAGAGTGCATAGTAAGTCTCTCTAATGTTTGATCTATAAATGGCAAACGATAATGATCCTTTCGAGTTTCCTTGTTAAGTTTTGTATAATCAATACACATCATATGACCAATGACAGTTTGAGTAGGGACTAGCTCATTATATTCATTTGCGACAATGGTGAGCCCACCTTTCTTCGAAACACAATGAACAAGACTTACCCAGTCACTTTCCTCCACATGGAAGATATACCTGCATCTAGAAGGCGGATTACATCTTTTCTCACCTCTTATTTCATATGAGGTATGAGTCACCTTTGAAAGTATGCAAGCGTATGAGCTCCTTCTTCCATGAATATTCTATGAGTGGCTATCGAGGGACTATTCTCTTTCAAGTCATCCATTGAATAACCTAGAGCCTTTCGGTGCATTCTTAAGACTGTCATTAAAATCTCTTCTTCCTTTTCTACAAGGTTAGTGTCAGAGATTTGTCCCGCAAAGGAATTAGGGTCCAACGATCCCTTGGTTCAAGAGGGGGCTGAACACGTGACTCCAAGGAAACCCGGCGATGGAAACGACGGCAGAGCCAGCATACGACAGAGAGGTGACACGAGGGTTCATTACCCAGGTTCAGGACCCTCTTGAGGAGGTAAAGCCCCTACTTCTGCTTGGTTGGATTGCTCGCGTGCTTCGTGAGGGTACAATGGAGGATGAAAGTCTAGGGTTTTAGATCTCAAGGATTGATCCCTTCCAAGGTAGGAGAAGGGCTCCTTAAATAGGGTGGTGTCAGGCCTCTTCCCACGGTCTACGATGGGAAGGGTCACCATACTGCCACTCCTGCCGGTCCTGGTCTACATGACTGCTTTTTGGTGGATTAGGTCTTGGACGCTGTGCGCTTCTCCATGTGCTGGTAAAGCGGCCTTCCCTTTCCCGATTTGTCTTCATCCGGCGCCACTAGATGTCTCCTTAACACTCAAACGGCAAGGTCGAGCGCCTTCCATGCTGAGGTCGACTGTCCTTCCCTTGCAGAAAAGGGGGTAGACTGGTCCTTCCTTTACCAATGCGGACAGGGGCGCAAAATCGCCGCGCCCCTTGTCGGGACCTGCCTCTCCCGCTGGCTGCTTGGCGAAGTTAACAATAAGCCCCGGAAAATGCCTCGGAGTATCCAAAGTTGGGTTCTGCAGTGGAGCCTCCAGGGGAGAGTCTCCCTCGGGAGGGAGTCTCCTCACGCAGCGGACCCTCGCGAGGGTTCACCAGCCGGTGCTGCCCCTGGAGGTATCGAAGCGTCTCGAAGGCACGTCGCCTTGAGGCACCGGGGACCTCTAACTATTGGGGCGTGGCACCCCGGTTGCCAGGGCCCCGACAGTAGCCCCCGGGTGTTTGTCATGCATGTGTCCCTTGATGGACTCGAAGGGGCAACCGGCCTAGGGCGGTTGGCGGGCCCCGGTGCCTGCTCGGTTAAACATGGACCTGGCCCGCCCCCACCTTGACAGTAGATTTGGAGTGTCTGCGGGCTCTTAACCACGAGTCTTGGGCCTGTCGCCCCCGCTCCGGGAGTTGACACCACGACGCGACGGCGCGTGGGACCTTGTAGTTATATGGCGTTCCTAGGGCAGCGATACGTCCTTTGAACTGGCCCCATTTATACTGAGGCGTGAACACATAGGCAACTTTCCTTGCGCCACTATTTGTCGGAGGGATTACCCCCAGGTATACCAAAGTCCATGACTCAGCGGACCAGCAAAAGGAAATCGGACAGATGGCTTGTTCGTTTGCTTGGTCGGATGCCCATGCGCGTAGCCGGCTGGCTATGTGTGCATGGCCGGATGGTTTTGCACATGCATGGCCTACTAGCTTTTGTACGTGCATGGCCCATGCATATGTGCATGTATTTGATTGTGTGTCCTCCAGCTACTAATACATGTGTGCATGGCCGACTGCTCCATGTGCACACGCACGGCCAGCTGGGGCCTCGCATGCATGGCTGGATGGTCCTTGTATAACCGGCTAGCCACTTGCGCGTAGCCATATGTCCGGCCGTCCGGGTACTCCGTCTATGTACGCCACGTACAGGTTGGCATCTTCATGGCTGGCTGACCTGCTGCTGCATCTGAGTCGATCGATCAGCATCAACTAGCAGCATTGGATTCCAGATGTACAGACAGCGAGAAGGACAACGAGAAGACATTGACATGACCGTGGAGCACTCTAGCCATGCTGCCTACATTGCTATAGTGCTACATTGTACCCTGCATCATCATATGACATATTATAGTGTAAATTAGGCCAAGCAGGTCCCACCATGTCCCTTGGGCCACCTTTATAAGGCGGAGGGACTCACTGATAGAGGCTCTCACTTGATCGATCGCTAGCTAGCTCACTCTCTGCTTGCTAGCTCGCTCCCTCACGCACACACTCTGCTAGTTAGACAATTTCCAGATACAGTTCTAGGAGTATATTTATAGTCCGATTATACCCACATATACCATCAGAAATGCAGGAGTAGGAGTTTTACCTCACCACGAGGGCTCCGAACCTGGGTACTTCTTGTGTCTCGCCGCACTTGCTTGTACCCAATTCCACCTGCGGACACCGTCGCAGTCGCCCTTCTCGCTCTCACACCTCTATCTAGCCTTCTTAGGCAATGCTGTTCCCAATACAACAACATTTGGCGCCCAAAATGGGGCGAGTATGGCTGCGGCCGGAGCTCGTTCCGCACGGGACCTCTTCATCGCCATCGTCACCGACGTTGTTTCGAGTTGCCCGGGGGCTCGCTGTCTTCGCTGGGCCGTGGTCACCAACTCCGGCTCCGCTCCGTCAAGTTTCGCGGGCGCTCGCCGTCTCCGTCCATGAAGGTTGCCGTCGTCTGCGCCATCTTCGTCCATGTCGGTTGCTGCTGTCCGCACCGGTCGGCCGTGTCGTCTTCCCCGGCATCATCACGTCCATGCTCCGCGGCAGCTATGTCGTCCCTATCGGCGCGACCGTGGTGCCTCTACAGTACCCATTCCCGTGTCACGAACGTCTCCTTCTCGCCTAGAAGTTCGGGGGCTCGCCGTCGCTGGCGTCCGTCCTCATCTCCGCCCGCGCAACCCCTCTGTGTGCCTCGGGCCGCCTCCCCATCGCGCCCCTGCAGCATCTCCTTCGCGAGCCTATGTTCGCGTGTGCCCGTGCGTGTCGGCGCCCACAGCTGCACGCCCGTCGCCCGCAGCAGTCCTGCAGCCGCGCCTCCACTCGCGAGCCCGGCAACTGCCCCGACTCCTCGCACGCGGTGAGCAAGCGGCGCGCGCATGCCGGGAGTATCGGCTAGCGGCAGGCAAGCAGCGCGCCCGCACGAGCTAGCAGCAGCAAAGCGACAAGCCAGAGCAAGCTAGCGACGCGCGAGCCAGGCAAAGCATACAAAGAGCTTCCTAGTACAAATACAGCCAAAAGCGCACGTAAATACGTACATGCGCGCACACTGACGCAAATTCCATGCAAGTTCATCCTCGGCATCTATGGCTCGGCCGCTCGTCCGCACGACCGTGTGCGCTTCCGGCGATTTGCCTGCGAGCTCCACCGCGCCGCCGCGCTCCTCCCGAGCCTCCGCTGCAGGCCTCCGATCCTGTTATATGCTGATCCAAATTCTACAAAGTAGAGGCCAACTTCTGACGGAGCGGAGCGAGGCCCGTCGCCGGAGGCTTGGGCCGATGCGTATCGTTGATGACCTAGGTTACCACCGCTATATATACTTCTTGTAAGCCGCCGGCTGGGAAAAGTTGCATCTGTGAAATCTCCGGCGTTGTGTAAACACTCTCCGTTATAGTGAAGTTTCGCTGGCTGGCGCCCGTGGTTTTTCCCCTCTCTTTGTTGGAGAGGGTTTTCCACGTTAAATCTGTGTGTCCTTGCTGTGATTTTGTTTTCGTTTTTCGTTATTTACTTGTCGCAAATCTAACAGATCCCATCGACGTCGTCGACCTCGCCGCCGCCTCCGCCTCCGCCTCCCCCGCGCGTCCGTCCGCGTCTCGCGTGCCCGCGCCGGTTGCAGCGCTGCCGTGTGCCGGCACGTCCCCCTTCAACCTCTTCGGCGAGCCTCGCGAGCTCGCGTCCGTCCGCGCGTCGCGTCTGCCCGCATTGGTTGCGACGCCACCCGCCGCAGCCTCCTCTTCCGCACCCGAGCCGCCTTCGCCCTGGTCCGGCTGCTCCTTCGTTTGTCTGACTGTGCTCGCTGGCCGGCGCACCGGCTGCGCACGCGTCTCGCCCTGCCGCGTCCGGCTCTTCTTGCACGTGCTCCCGCCCGCGCCTTGGGTGCACCGGCCGCGTACGGCTCCATCTGACCACCCGCTGGCTCCGCCCGCTGCTGTGGGCCCGCCTTCGCCGCTCGCCACCACACCCCCGCCAGCTGCAGCCCGCAACATCTCCCCGCGTGCGAGCCTTCTATCCGGTTGGGGAAGAGAGGCCCCAGGAAGGAGCGGCTGGGTAGAGTGAGAAAAAGTAGAAAAAAAAGAGAGGAAGGAAAAAGAGAGGAAGAGGTGGGGCCGGCTGGAGAAAAATAAAAATAAAGAAGGCTGGTTGTGGCTAGTTGGTTTAGCCGATCCGGTTGGAAAAAGTAAGAAGAAGAGCAAAGGGAAAGGCCAGGCCGGCTAGCGTGTGGCCGGATTGGCAAGAAAAAAAGAAAAAAGGCACCGATTGGGCCAGCCGGTTAGGAAAATATAGAGAGAAAATCAAGAGAGAAGAAAAAGTAAAAGGAAAAAACGAGAGATGGGATCCGGCTGGGAGTGGCCGGATAGGAAAATACAGGTAGAAAAAATAAAAGAAGAAAAAAGTAAAGAGAGGAAAGTCAACTGATTGGTGGTAGTCGGTTCGAAAAGAAAAAAGAAAAAGAGGAAGTGGTGCATGGCCGGTTAGTTGCATCCGGGTAGAAAAAGAAAAGGCAAGAAAACAGAAAAATTCAGATCCGGCTACATCCGTTGTCTGTCTGATTCGCCCGGTTCGGCCCTGTTTCGGCTGGGTCGGGCCGACTCCACGCGACTTCGCCTGTTTGGTTGCCGGTTGGGCCGGCTGGGCTAGGCCGACTCGGCACGTTTTGGCACGTTTGGTTGTCTGGCCGGCTGGGACCAAATCCGGCTACACCGCGTTTGGTTGCCTCTCCGGCTGGAGTCAGGCTATCCGACTGGAACGCCAGTTGAACTGTTTCATCACCCGCAACGCCTGCAGAATCACGCCTTCGACCCTACTACGCCAACTGCTGCAATATGAGTGTTTTCTGACCTCGAGCAAACCTCGAGGGCTCACTAGATGTTGATTTGCTTCCTGCTTTCAGTTTTCCGGCGCCGGCAACTCCTACCCGGGGGCTCGCAGGTTGGCCCGACCTACTAACTCTGTAAACCGACTGAGTAGTGTGCGATGGTGTCAGAGGCCCACTTTTCGTCTCAGCTACAGAGCGCAACCCGGCTGTCCGGATAGCAAGAGCAAGCCTGAGGCATCCCACATGAAAAACGGCGAAGGATGCGATAGATTGGACATTCTGGCCTTGTGACTAGTTGGTTTTTTCCGGCTGCTAAGCCTCCAGTATCGTGCGCAATGTATTGTCAGCTCCCCCTTCGATTCCGGCTGCAGAACGCAACCCGGCTGCCCGGCAAGGACACTGCATAAATAGCAGAGTGCACGAGAAAGTGACTAAGTGTTCAGAAAAACACGAGCTAGTTTTTGAAAAATGAAACCATCATTCGGTTGATAGCATGTGTATTGTATATTGATGTACTAACAACAAATTCATTTTTGTTTGTTTGTTTTGGATGACTACACCGAGTCGAATTTCAAGTGCAGATGAAGATTCGAAGCACATGTCTTCGTCAGCGACTCCGAATCTCGGGGGCTACACCCAGTGGGTGCGCTCGCACGCCCCCACTGGTGTTGGATTGTCTCCCTGGCCGGAGGTGTCCAGCCGGACGCCATTGAAGAACTTCATCTACAACGATAACGTCAAGATTTTTGAGCTCGTGCGAATTTCCCCCTCCAGGTGAAATCAGCGTGCGCTCGGGGGCTAGTGTCGGAGGGGTTACCAAAGTCCACGACTCAGCGGACCAGCAGAAGAAAATCAGACATATGGCTTATTCATTTGTATGGCCGGCAGCCCATGCGCGTAGCCGGCTGGCTGTGTGTGCATGTGTGTATGGCCAGATGGTTTTGCACATGCATGGACGAGTGGCTTTTGTATGTGCATGGCCCATGCATATGTGCATGTATTTGATTGTGTGTCCTCCAGCTGCTAACACGTGTGTGCATGGTCGGCTGCTCCATGTGCACACGCACGGCCGGCTGGGGCCTCGCATGCATGGTCGGATGGTCCTTGCATGGCTGGCTAGCCACTTGCGCATATGCCTATTGGCCGTATGTCCAGCCGTCCGGCTACTCCGTCTACGTACGCCATGTACCGATTGGCATCTGCATGGCTGGCTGACCTACTGCTGCATCCAACTCGATCGATCAGTACCAGCTAGCAGCATGGGATTCCAGACGTACAAACAGTGAGAAGGACAACGAGAAGACATCGGCATGACCGTGGAGCACTGTAGCCATGCTGCTACACTGTACCCTGCATTATCAGATGACATACTACATAGTGTAAATTAGGCCAAGCAGGTCCCACCATGTCCCTTGGGCCACCTTTATAAGGCACTAAGGGAGGGACTCACTGACATAGGCTCTCACTTGATCGATCGCTTGCTAGCACTCTCTGCTTGCTAGCTCGCTCCCTCATGCACACACACTCTACTAGTTAGACAGTTTCCAGATACAGCTCCAGGAGCACATTTGTAGCCTGATTATACCCACATATACCGTCAGACATGCAGGAGTAGGAGTTTTACCTCACCACGAGTGCTTCGAACATGGGTACTTCCTGTGTCTCGCCGCACTTTCTTGTACCCAATCCTGCATGCGGACACCATCGCAGTCGCCCTGCTCGCTCCCACACCTCTATCTAGCCTTCTTAGGCAATGTCGTTTTCAATACAAGGACACTATTCCCCTTCCACCCTACAACACTCTTGTGTGAGGACTCATCCCCCTGATGGCACCCAAGCACTTCTCAGTCGCCGAGAAGGGAAAAGCCGTGGAGACGGCAGCAGGAGAGGCCCCTTCGGCTAAGTGAGGCCGAGGGCGGCCGTGGGGCAGTGGTCGGCGCACGTCCTTGGGAAGGAGATTCACCCAAGTTACTCTGGAGGCAGGAGGAACACTCCCAGGAAGCGCGACCGAGTGTGTGCGGGTTGTGGGCATCAGCACCACCACTTCGGCTCGAAGGTTAACCCGGGGCATACACCGTCCCGATCTGATATGAAAGCTGAAGGCGGAGGAGAGCCCCCGCTGGTCACCGACTTTGTACTAGTCCTGAAAAACGATGACTGGTCCACCAAGGTATGGCTCCCGTCGCGCTTCGCCCTTACCTCAGGGGCCCATATCCAGGAATCCGTGCATCTATGCATTCGGGGGGTGGCGACGGGTGGGCCGTGGAGCTCGAGATTCCCACACCCAGGGATGTGTATCTCGCCTTTGGCTAGAAGAGCTTCGTGCGCGACCATGAGATCGAGCGTGGCTTGGTGCTAAGGTTCCGCCACGACACTGAGAAAGGCTTCATGGTGGTGGTGTATGACCCTATGTCGTGCCGTGCAGATTACCCCCGCTACCTCTTGAAGAGGTTAGGGGGACCAAAACATGGCCATGGCGTCATCTTGGGGTCTTGCACAACCTCATCAGAATAGGGTCTGCAGCCTCCTCTAGTTTCTTGACTTATGGATAGGTTTGTAACGAACACTATCATGGATGTCTGTAACCGAACTGTCGGAGATTTGTCCCACGAAGGAACTAGGGACCAACGATCTCTTGGTTCGTGAGGGGGCAGAACAGGCGATTCCGAAGGGGCTCAGCGATAGCAGCGGCGACGAAACAAACGCATGGCAGAGAGTTCACACCGGGTTTCTTACCCAGGTTCGAGACCCTCGTGAGGAGGTAAAGCCCCTACTCCTGCTTTGTTGTATTGCTCGCTCGTCTCGTGAGGTTACAATGGAGGATGAAAGTCTAGGGTTTTTAGATATCTGGGATTGATCCCCTGCAAGGTAGGAGAAGGGTCCCTTATATAGGGTGACGTCGGGTCTCTTCCCCTAGCCTTCGGACGGGAAAAGTGTCCACAGTGCCTCCCATCGAGATTCTGGTCTAAGAGTGTTATGAGTCTCCTTGTGGATTTACCCTTGTAGTGGCCCGATCTTCACGGATTTGAGGCGGGGAGCGAGGGGACACGCGAAGAACACGATGAACACAACTCTAATTCAAGGTAAAGATACAAACACACACCAAATCACACCCAATTCAATTTGCTCTTGTTGGTTCGAACAACCAATCCAATAGAATCTTTGGCGAGAGACCTTGCGGTAGAATCAGCAAAGGAGAGATTAGCGAGCGGATGATAGAATCCAAACCAAGGAGAGAGTAGCAACCAAGTAGAATCCTAATGGGGAGAGACCAAGCACTAATAGAATCCTTGATAGGGAGAGACCAAACACTTGAGGAGGGTCTTGATAACTTGGAGAAGGGCACTGACTCCAAGGCCTTGTACAACTCATAGATCTACTATTGAGAGGGGGTTCCCATCTAGGGTTAGGCACATGCCTTAATTCATCTTCATATATTCTAGGGTTTCAAGGAGTTGGTGAGGGCATATATATAGGCCAGCCACGAGCTAGGGGTATTTTAGGCATAAGGGGGAGTTTGGGGCGTTACATGGGCCAAGCCCAGCTTGAGGCGCGCAGGCCCACGATGCTCAGTCCGGAGACTCTAGTCTGGGCTGGAGATTCTGGCTAGTCTCCAGTCCATCTCCGAAGGGGCATGCCAGAATGTCCCAAGCTTCAGTTCAGGGGCCGGTCCGGAGGTGGGCTAGAGACTCCGGTGTGTCAGATTGGAAACTCCGGTGTGGCAGACCGAAGACTCTGATATGCTTCCAGCAGCTTCTTGTGTCTTCTCTTCTAGGATTCTTGCTTGGGGGTTTTGGCTCCAGGTTCATCCTTGTTGTATCCTCTTGGCAGCATGGTCATGGTCCTAGTCATACCATGGGTATTTGTCTCAAGTAGAATCCCATTCGCATAATAACCAACAAAAGGCGAAGCATGGAAGGAGTTCAACTTTGGAGTGATGATTAGTGTGGCATGATGTGGACCAAAGTTGGTTTCCGTCTGTTGGGATACATCATCTCCCCTCGCTTGAAAACGAGTCGACCTCGATGATGTTCCTTCATGTAAGGAGAGACGTGTGCCCATTGCCCTGATCTTGGTCATGGACGGATCATCGGTGTCAAAGCCATTATCAAACATGTTAAAGAGCTTGTGGTACATCTTGCCATCATAGTGTGGTTGGAGATCTTGTAGCATGAGTCTTGTCAGTGGTGGTCTATCTTGTGTACCTTGCAAAACTGACAACAAAGAGAAAGAATTGTATGAAGGATTGTTAGTATGGGTCACACTCAAGTCTATCTTCTCAGATTTTGTGGCTTGCGTCGTGGCACTCATGATTTTTCCACTCATTTTGGGCTTGTGGCACTCACTCTATTGATGGTGGTTCACTCTCTCACCACTCATCTTACAAGGGTCCTTAGCTTGCTTTATCTTGTTGACGGATATCATGTTGGATGTGATAACTTGGCTTGGTGTCATGGGTTGGAGCACGAAAGTCTTGCCGTTCCACTTGAAGGAGTATTGGTTAGTGGAACCATGATGTATCGCTCTCCTATCATATTGACATGGTATCCCAAGTAGCATGTGGCACATGAACATTGGCACGACATCACACTCAACGGTGTCTTCATATGGGCCAATCTTGAAGGAGACATTGAATTTGGATGTTATCTTGAGTGCTCCATCGTCATCAAGCCATTTGACATGATAGGGATGAGGGTGCTCTATGCAAGGAAACTTGAATTTCTCACAAAGCTCCGTACTTGCAAGATTGTGACAACTACCTCCATCAATGATCACCTTTATGGACTTGCCACCAATTCCGGCACGAGTTTGGAAGATATTGAGGTGTTGGTTCTCTCTTGGGATGGAGTTTGTTGTCAAGACTTGAGCCATGACAAGCGTGGGGCCGGAATCATGCTCACATACAAGTGTGTCATCCTCTTCCATTTCGGCTGCCCTTGCAATTGCTCGATGAGTTAGAGCTTTGTATTCATCTTCACTCACGGAGTAGGTTGCGCCATCATCATCTGTAAGCATCACTCTTGTGTTGGTGCACTCGTATGACTTGTGACCTTTCACTCCACACTTGAAGCAAGTGACTTGATTATCCGATGGCGTGTTGGAGGAGGGTGCTATCACGGTCTTTGCTTGCTTGGATGAGCTCGGTGCTTGGTTTGTTGGCTTTGCGGGAGCATTTGCATTGATGGATGCAAAGTATGACTTGGACTTCTCATATGCATTTTCCTTTTGCAAGTGCCGCTCATCTTTGGTAGCTTGCTGGAGGAGCTCGGTGAGGTTCTTGTACGGTTGAAAGTCAACAATCTTCCTTATTGGATGGCTCAAACCGTTGAGGAACCTTGCTATGGTTTGTTCTTCGAGTTCTCTCACATCAGCTCACATCATGGTTTTATCCATTTCCTTGTAGAACTCTTCAATTGACTTGGTACCTTGTTTCAAGTTTTATAGCTTGTCAAAGAGATCTTGTCGATAATGCTCGGGGACAAAGCACTTGTACATCACTTCCTTCATCTCGTTCCAAGTTTCAATTGGAGGTTCCTCGTTCTTCTCGCGGTTCTTTTGAAAGTCTTCCCACCAAACATTTGCATAGTCCTCAAACTCAAGGGATGTTATTGCAACTTTCTTCTCTTCAGAGTAGTTGTGGACTCGGAAGATCTTGTCAACTTTGAGTTCCCAATCAATGTATGCATCGGCGTATTCTTCTCCCTTGAACTTGGGCATGATGAACTTGAGCTTCCCAAACTTGCCCTCTGATATGTTGCTAATGTATCCATAATTTTTGATGTTCCATGCTTGGTTTTTATCTACTTTCTTATGTTTTGTTCCAACTTTGGAGTACCTTTTTATACACTTTCTTGGACTAGCAAGATGCCACAGTGCCAGCTGCCTGTTTTCTGCTATTTTTGATTCCAGGAAAGTCAGAAAATGAATATTCTCGGAATTGTACGGGACAAAAGCCAAAGTCAGTTTTTCACCGAGGGGGACACGAAGCCAGAATACAAGACGGAGAGGGGCCAGAGGGCCGCCACACCACCTGGCCGCGCGGGCCAGGCCTGGCCGCGCCAGGGGGTGGTGTGGCCGCCTAGGGCACCCCCTCGGCCTCCCCTTTCGCCTATAAGATTCCTCCGATACAGAAACCCTAAGTACCCGATCAAAATTCCACGAAAGAGTCTGTAGCCGCCGTCATCTCCATCCCTAGATCGGGAGGGATCTAAAGCTCTTCTCGGCACCCTTTCGGAGGGGAGAATTCACCCTGGAGGCCTCCTTCATCACCATGCAAGCCTCTGGTGTGATGCGTGAGTAGTTCATCCTTGGACTACGGGTCCATGTAGTAGCTAGATAGCTGGTTCTTCTCCTTTGTGCTATCATGTTTAGATCTTGTGAGCTCCATTCATGATCAAGGTCATCTATTTATAATCATACATGTTGTGTTTGCGGGGATCCGATGGATATTGAGATGCTATTTCAGATTGATTATTGATTATATCATGTCTTTGCTATTTGTGATCTTGCATGCTTTCCGTTGTTAGTAGCTATCTTGGCCAAGTAGATGCTAGCAACTCCAAGAGTTAGTATTTATGCTCGATAGTGGGTTCATGCCTTTAGTAATCTGGGGAAGTGACAGAAATCTCTAAGGTACTAGATATGATGTTGCTACTAGGGAGAAAACATCAATCCTTTGTTCATAGAACAATCGTATTGTTTACTTTACACGCAATGCATAATGCAATTATCTGTTGCTTGCAACTTAATACTGGAGGGGGTTTGGATGATAACCTGAAGGTGGATTATTAGTCATAGATGCAGTTGGATTACGGTCTATGTATAATGTTGTAATGCCCAATCAAATCTCAAAGGAGTCAAGATGATTAGTATATGCATGTATGCTTTCTTGATGTTTGTCAATTGCCCCGCTGTAATTTGTTCACCCAACATGTTATCTATCTTAAGGAGAACCACCACTAGTGAACTATGGACCCTGGTCCTTTCTTTTACCATCAATCTACAACTGTTTACAGTTTACTTTCTGCAAGCTTTTACTTTCTTCCACACAATTCGTTTAATCCTTTGTTTTCCGCAAAACCGGTGAGATTGACAACCTCACTGTAAGTTGGGGGCAAAGTTCTGTGGTTGTGTTGTGCAGGATTCCAAGTTGGCAACAACACCTTGGAGGTATTTCCTTGCTCCTACTGGTTCGATAACCTTGGTTTCATAACTAAGGGAAAACTTGTAGTTGTGCTCATCATACCTTCCTCTTGGGGTTCCCCAACGAGATCGATATATTTTGGGCCATCACCCTCTTCATGTTCACGGTGATACTTGCGGCGATCTTGCCTTATGATCGCTTCACTTGGTGCACATGGTGGCGGAGGTTGAGCTTGGTTGTCTCGAGGACATGGTTGAGGAGGAGCCTGATGCGTAAAGTCTCTTCTACGCCTTTGCTCGGGGTCATTTGCATTCATTGGTTGTTTATGACGATGGTGGGGTTAAGCGTAGCAGTTGTTGCATCTCGCGTAGTGTGCATCCACATCATCATCACTTGTATCCCATTGCGGTGCTCGGTGGTCTTGTTGTTGTTGACAATGGTCATGGTGCGGGTGTTGGCACCTATCATTGCGGTTGTCTTCACCATGGCATTCCTGTTCTTGAGGAGGTGGTGGCGTTTGTACCATCGCTTGTTGTGGAGGGCGACCATGTTCTTCTTGGTGTTGCGGATGCGCATGGTGATTATGGTGCCGATGACGTCTTGCGTGGTGTGGTTGTTGATGTTGCTCAACCGCTTGTTCATGGGGATGACGAGCTTGATGTTCCCCATTGTGGTGGTGGGGTTCTCCATGATGAGAGTGAGAGCGCGAGGTGTCGCCATGATGACTTGAGGAGCGCACATGAGACGAACTTCATGAGCTTGAGTTATGTCCATGACGGTTGCCAAGGTTGGAAATAGCTTGGTGAAGAGCTTGGAATTGAACATTGTGCTCAACTTGGCGTTGTCGATCACGGTAGTCGAACTCCCGAAAAGTTTCATCAAGGTGGTTCTCAAGCCTCTCAAATTGGGCATGGAATTCTTGGCGTTGCGCCCATAAGTTGTGGCGTGTGGCGAAGCCATCTTGGTTGTTGAAGTTGCCATCTCTGCTTTCTCCGCTTTCCCTAGACATGTTGTATGACCACAAGTTAAAGGAAGGTGGTATTGGTGGTAAGGTATGTGCTACCTTGTCCGACCAAGTCAAAAATTGGAAAGGTTGTTCTTGCTGAGATCAAAGCGAATACACAAAACACACACACACACACAAAGGCCTATGGTGGACGGTTAGGAAGGTGGATAGCAAATGGAACAACCAAACGAAAAGGTTATTGTCATAAGTGGGTAAAATCCAATAAAAACAAAGTCCAAGGAAAAGGTCAAAAAGGGTGACGAGAACCTACGACTATACACACACGGTGGAGATTAATGTGGCTAACACGACTATAAAACTGAGCAACAAACAAAATTGGTCCTAACGAATACTAATGCTCGGTGTCGTGCCAATGCTAGGAGAGACTGTAGCCCGTTTGCCAAAAGATTGAGAAGCAACGGATTTGTACGCTTGCCTTGCTCTTGCTCGCGCTCTTGCTTAGAAGCTTTGGACTCTCTTTTGCTATTTGTATCTTTCTCTTTTTCTTTTTCTTAGAAGCTTTTTTTGTACCTCTTTCTTTTCTATGCTATAGAGTCACGTTTTGTTATTGCCTCTACACTATGACTTATGCAAGAGCAAGCGCATAATGCTTCGGCAAACACAAGATGATCTACTCTCGATAGGATAGGTAACACACAAAGGAAGAAGGGTTAACAAAGGTGGTCCAAGTTATACCTTGAGGTGATGTTGTTCTTGCAACTGGTGGTGGAGAAATTGTTCGATTTTCGTGGTGTCGATGTCGAGCACGAGATGTTGTTGGGGTTGCGGAAGCTTGTTAATGGACAGACACGGACATGAAACACAAATAGACAAAGGAAATCAGTCGAAAAGGAAATGGGGGTCAAAAAATTTGTCAGGGCCGGAGACTCCGGTGTAGGCCGGGGACTCCGGTCTGGAGTCTGCACGACGAACAACTCGTGTTATTGAGCGGAAATTCGGCCCTTGAACCCTCAAATCCAGAAAATTTCGGCCAAATTGGGCTGGGAAACACAGCGCATAAGTAGACCAACTCCAAAGACAAGTTTCTATTGGACCAAAACCACAATCAACTCACTAAAACAAGAGATCGAACCAAAACCAATATGGGGCTATATTTTTGTTTTTTGTCAGTTTATGGTGGAAATTGAAGGGTGAAGTCAAATCTATGGCACCAAAAGCTACTGATACCAGTTGTTATGGGTCTCCTTGTGGATTTACCCTTGGAGTGGCCCGATCTTCACGCATTTGAGGCGGGGAGTGAGGGAACATGCGAAGAACACAATGAACACAACTCTAATGCAAGGTAAAGATACAAACACATGCCAAATCTCACCCAATTCGATTTGCTCCCGTTGGTTCGAACAACCAATCCAATAGAATCCTCGGCGAGAGACCTTCCGGTAGAATCACCAAAGGAGAGATCGGCAAGCGGACAATAGAATCCAAACCAAGGAGAGAGTAGCAACAAAGTAGAATCCCAAAGGAGAGAGACCAAGCACTACTAGAATTCTTGATAGGTAGAGACCAAACACTTGAGGATGGTCTTGACAACTTGGAGAAGGGCACCGACTCCAAGGCCTTGTACGACTCATAGATCTCCTATTGAGAGGGGGTTCCCATCTAGGGTTAGGCACATGCCTTAATTCATCTTCATCTCTTCTAGGGTTTCAAGGAGTGGGTGGGGGCATATATAGGCCAGCCACGAGCTAGGGGTATTTTATGCATAAAGGGGGAGTTTGGGGCGTTACATGGGCCAAGCCTAGCTTGAGGTGCGTAGGCCCACGATGCTCGGTCCAGAGACTCCGGTCTGGGCCGGAGATTCCAGCTGGTCTCCGGTCCATCTCCGGAGGGGCATGCAGAATGTCCCAAGCTTCAGTTCGGGGGCCGGTCTAGAGGTGGGCCGGAGACTTCGGTGTGTCAGACCGGAAACTCCGGTGTGGCAAACTGGAGACTCCGGTCTGCTTCCAGCAGCTTCTTGCATCTTCTCTTCCGGGCTTCTTGCTTGGCTATTTTGGCTCCAGGTTCATCCTTGTTGCATCCTCTTGGCAGCATGGTCATGGTCCTAGTCATATCATGGGCATTTGTCTCAAGTAGAATCCCATTCGCATAATAACCAATGAAAGGCGAAGCATGGAAGGAGTTCACCGTTGGTGATTTCCGTATGTTGGGCTACATCAAGGAGACTACTTTACATGCACTTGGTCCAGCTTGCCGCGCTCCACTCCATCCTCCTATAAAGCATCCTTTGTCGACATCGCTTGTCTTCATCCGGCACTCTCTACTTTTTCCCCCTTTCACCAAAACGGCAACTAGGGAGCCTCCCACGACGAGATCACCTGTCCCTTACCTGCGAAAGGAGGGTGGATCGGCTGATGCCACGAAAGCCCTGCGCTTTCTATTGGGGCCATAGTACATACTCCGTCCAGTGTAGTTACCGTTCTGTCCTGGATACACTCGCGGGTATCCGAGGCTCGAGGGCATTACATGACGCTGTAGCAGTCTCCCTCGGGAGTTGTTACTTCTGGAGGGTCACTCTTCCTCGAGGTGGGTGCCTTGCGATGCCTTCCAAGTTTGGTCCCTTTTGGAGGCGTCCCACCTCTCTAAGGCAAAGACTCCCACGGAGCGGGGCTCGTCCAGCGCAGGGACATGGCACCCCAGATGCTAGGGCTCCGACAGTAGCCCCCGGGCGCTTGGACTTCACGTGTCCCCTTGTGGGCCCGAACGGGAAAGCGGCCTTAGACGATGGATGGGCCCCTGTGCTTGTTTGGTCAATGAGGACCTGGCCTGCTCGAATCTTGGCCATGAAGCCCAACCGGTCGCGAGTGCTTGCATGTAGATCTAGAGTGCACTGTTCCTGTTCCGGGAGTTGTTCCCATGACGCGAAGGCGCGTGGGGTCTAGCGGTTAATATCGCATGCACGGCGTAGCGATACGAATTTCAGCTAGTACGATTAAAGGTGGGGATGGAATCTTTTTGCTTCCACACCACCACTTTCTTCCTTCCTTTCTTGCGCTCCCGAGTCAAAACCTTCCCCCTTTCCATGGCACCCAAGCATTTCTCGGCCAATGGGAAGGGCAAGGCTATGATGACCAAGGCAGTGGAGACTCCGTCGGTGAAGCGCAGCTGCGGGCGACCACGCGGAAGCGGTCGAGGGAGTCGCGGCGGTCGTGGTGCGGCTCTCGCCGTGTTTGCACCCGCACAGATGAGAACGACCTCGGGAGAGGCTCTTGTCAAGCGCGAGCGCAGCCGCCCCTGCGGGAGTGGCAGGGTTCACCGCGGAGGGCGTGGCGGTAGGCCTGGAGCTAGATCCGACCCGAACACTCCCGCTGCCGCCGAGGCCCCTGCTCCTAAGGCCCCTGCTCCCGTGGTCATCAAGATCGAGGATGGCCTTGAGCCTGAAAGGGTCATCGACTTCATCATCCTCCTCGACGGCTTGGACTGGTTCATGAGGGTGAAGCTCCCTGAGCGATTCGTGCTCGGGACTGCGCACGACCTCCCGGATGAGGTGTAGTTGCGCCACTCTAGGGGGCGCGAGAAGTGGGAGGTGAGCATCGAAACCTTCTCGTGGGGCGACAAGTTCATCTCTAGCGGCTGGCATCGTTTCCTCTCCGAGCACCGCATCCAGCGCGGCTTCACGCTATAGTTTAGGTATGCCAGTAGGGGAACTTCTCCATCTCGGTGTTCGACACGCAGTCATTCTGCGTCGACTATCCTCCTCACCTCCGGGCCGCCCGGTAGGCGTAGCCACCACGACAATGCCAGGAGGCGCAGAGCTTGGCCCCTGGAGGTGTGATGCCAAAATAGTTGCCGGCTCCTTTTGCCTTGTAACTAAGACTTTAGGATGAACTTCCTAGTAAGGGCCCTTGTTCTGTTTTTCCTCCCTTTGTCTATTCTTGTTGTGCCCAGAGTTTGTGGCATGTTCATGGCGTAGCTCCCTCTTTCCGAGGCCAGTGATGGTGGCTCGTGCCTTCCTTTCGCAGGGATGGTCCTCTAGAGGCATTTTAATGCGTCCATCGAAGGGCTAAGTGTCCTGGGACAGCGCCCTCGCGAGGCGAGGTTGCGGGCATAGCGCTTGTGGAGGTGATTCCTGAAGATGGTGCTTACGGGGCACTACTGGCAGGGCTCCTTTCAGCCAACAGGCCAGACTGCCGCATAGTGGACCGCGCTTGATTCGGCACGTGAGGCTGTTAGTGCCTCAAGAGGGTAGCCCCCTATTCTCGCAGGGAATAGCTCGGGTAATTGGGCCTAAGGGTGCCCAGGTGGCTTGCCATAGCTTGCTGATCGCAGCGGATTTAGGAAGTTCTCTCGAGGAGAGGCTCCAACACGTACCCTCGAGGTGGGGTCATGTGCTAACCTCTAGAGCCCGCCTTCTTGAGAGAGGGTGCAACCTCGTGAGGCTCACGAGCGGCGTTGTTCCTTGATTAGGCGGGCGGAGGCGTTGCGCGCCTTACGAGGGAAGGGACCGAGCCCTGACACAGCTACCTGGGCGCGAGCCCGTGGCCGGGGCCGTCTCCGGAGCTTTATCCTTAGGTCCCCTAGTAGAGTATTGCAGGACCAGGAACTGGTGTATCTGGGGCGATCTGATGATGGATATTTCAAGCCTCGGATAACCCAAGGTGCAGCCTCACGAGGTTCGTGTGCCTTTCCTGGGCGCCTTCCGAGGGGATGTCCGTAGTGTGTGAACGCATGCAGTTGGAGACCTAAAACACGCTTATGCGAAGTGTTGTAACAGCTGGGAACCGTAGGTGAGGTAACTTACCACCGACTAGGGTTGTAAGTTCAGAGCTCACGCTCTAGGCCCTATGAAGTTTAACCGCTGAAGAGGGTGTCTCCAGGGTCACCATGTAAGCCTCTCGAGGAGAAAGCTATAGGACTAAGTGTTCTTCCCGCCAACCCCTGTGCCAAGGGTTTTCTGGGTTTTACGCGAGTTTTTCACAAATATCAAGAACCATGGGTGAGGTGACTCATGGCCAGACCCGGTCTGTGAGTTCAGAGCTCGACACTTTAGGTCCTGAGAGAGCTCGTATTGTAGAGGAACATAGCCTCGTGGGCCGTCTCTAAAGCATTTTCTTTTTGAGGTCCAGGAGCGTGGGTGAGGTAACTCGTAGACGGACCTAGTCTGTAAGTTCAGATCTCACTCTTTAGGTCCTGGACAGGCTAAAGGAGGAATAGGGCCTCGTGAGCCGCCCCGTAGACCTTACCAAGAGAGGGCCGTAGGGCAAAACACACATACCGCTAGGTTTTTCTCTTTAAGGTCTAGGGGTGTGGGTCAGATAACTCGTAGCCAGACCTAGTCCGTGAGTTCAGAGCTCACACCTTAGGTCCTGGATAGGCTAACGGAGGAACAGGGCCTTGAGAGCCGTCGCTTAAAGGGCTGTTTTTTAAATATCAGGAACCGTGGGTGCGGTAACTGGTAGCCAGACCCGGTTCGTAAGTTTAGAGCTCACACTTTACGTCCTGACAAGCTCGGGCCACGGAGGGGCTGTGCCTCACGAGCTGTTGTGAGGATAAACTGGGTCAGGAACCGTGGGGGAGGTAACTCATGACCGAGGAACAAGCCACGAGTTCAGAGCTCGACACTTTAGGTCCTAACGAGCTCGGACCATGGAGGGGTTGTGCCTCACGAGCCGTCGCAAGGATAAACTGGGTTAGGAACCGTGGGTGAGGTAACTCACGACCGAGGAACAGGCCGCGTGTTCAGAGATCGACACTTTAGGTCCTGACAAGCTCGGGTCGCAGAGGGGTTGTGCCTCACGAGCCACCGCGAGGATAAACTGGGTCAGGAACCGTGGGTGAGGTAACTCATGGTCGGGGAAAGGGTCACGAGTTCAGAGCTTGACACTTCAGGTCCTGACGAGATGCCCCATAGACCTTACCAGGAGAGAGGGCCGTAGGGAAAGGGGCACACTTCGCTCAAGGATCTTAGGCACCAAAAACCGTGTGGCGAGGTAACCCATGGTCAGGGCTGTCCTGTGAGTTCAGAGCTCAACACCTTAGGCTTGGATGGTGACGGGGGACCGGCCCGGCTAATGGTACCACCCCTAGCCCCAGCTTGCGTGGAGTGTGTGAGAGAAATCCGATAGTGTGGTTTTTTGGAGAAATGCTTTTTCAGGAAGAACAAAATAGCCAAGCATATGCACAACACAAAATCCAATGGAGCGCCAGCAGTACGGGCTTATTACAAATACCAAAGTGTCTTGCACGGGGTCTAACAAGAGGCCAAACTGTAAGGGAGGAGGGTTTTTCAGGGTTCACCTTCAAAAAGTCGCGGATTCAGGCACGCCATTCGGAGAGGTTTGTCCACCTTCCAGCAGCCCGGCCAACCGGCTCATCTGGCTTCTTAGTTGCCGCTGTGGGGGCAGTAGGTGTTGTACGCGTGCTGGGCACAGTCCATGGGGAAGTCTAGAGCCCTTGTGTCGTTGCCGTCCTCGGGAGGCACCTCATCCCTCACGAGGATGGACGAGGGTGCTCCTAAGTCCCTCTAGGGGTCGCAGGCACTGGCCACATCCTGCCCCTCGCGAGGCAGGAATAGTGTGGCTGCTGCCCTCTTTTCCATGGCGTTCTCCTGGGACATCATTTGTTTCCTCCTGGTGGAGCCTCCGACGTAGTCTAGGGTGTCCACATCTGTAGCACCCCAATTGTCTAACAATTGGAATGCTACTTGTCCTAGTAAGATATTGGCTACTCCACATATATTATTGTTGCATCATAATTATATCATGCTCATGTCATCATGCCACCTTGCATTTGAGCATCATATAAAAACTCCTTTTTCTTTTGGTTCTTCTCTCACATGCATTATTAATTGTATTTGCTTCTTGATATTATATTTGGCTATTGATATATTTTCTAAATGCCCAAGTTGAGTTGGGGGCATATCTTTTATCCCATTCCACCACCTTTCTTTCTGCCACTTTATAATTCCACCATCCCTTCACCATGAGCTTGTAATTATTTTTCTTGTGACATTTTAATTCTAGCTCATGTAGTTGGGGTGGATCAATCTTCTAAATTCTTGTGCTTGGTTTTATCTCCATTTTTGGAAATGCATAAGAATAATGCCATCATATTATTATTGTTGTCACAAAATAAATAATGGCATTATTATTTTTGCATGGGCCATGCAAGCTTCTCCACCACCTTTTACTTCCATTGGTTTTTCTTTGGTTTGAGTGGATCTTATCTTGGGAAAACCATCTACCTCCCTTACACCATCCTCATAGTATCACCCATTTCTTTTCCTCTTATTTTATTCTCCATTCATGGACCATATGAGGCTTACCCTATAATTCTTTTCTTTCTCTTTCTCTTAGAATTCTTTTCACCTCCACCTCATGATCATTCTAGCCTCCACCATGCTCCACTTGGGATGGTCTTATCCACATTCCTTTCTTTTCTTTTATTTTATTCTTTTTCTACATATATGATCATATGAGCCTTATTCCACCTAATTCTATTCTTCTTCTTTCTTTCTAGTTTCTTCTCTACATTAGCCCATGCAAGATCAAGCCAAGGTGTCTTCTTGGTTTAGCTCCATACACAAGATACAAATCTAAATATCTACTTAAATCTAACCTAGCCACTTTTACTCTCTCTCTCTCTCTAAATTCTTCTAAACCCTAGACCCTCTCTCTCTCTCTCTCTAGCTTGGCCTCCATGCCAAGCCCCTCTCTCTACCTGGCCCCACCCTAGCTAGCCCCTCCTCTCTCTAACCTAGCTAACCCAAAACCCTAACCCTAGCCCGAGCTCACCCGAGCCCCTACCCTCTATATCTCTCTGCCGAGCCAGCCCCACAAGCCACCACGCCGCCTGGTCCACCTGCAGCCTCCCTGCCTCGCCCTGGACCAGCCCCAGCCAGCCCAGCCGGCCGAGCACGTGCTCGAGGAGGAAAAAGGGCAAAGCCCGAGCTCCTTTTTCCTGCCGTGCACGCCTCCCTCTCCCCTCCCTTTTCCTCCTTTTCCTCCCTCCTCATGTCTCCCAGAGCTCGCCCCAGATCTGGCCGAGTCTCCCCTCCTCCCCTCCTTCTTCCTCCTCGGCGACAACCACCTGCCGCCGGTCGCCGCCAGCTACACCGCGCCCCCGTCGTTCCTATCCGCGAGCTCGACGTGGAAGAAGCCTGGAAGATCGAGCACGATCCCCTGCGACGCCCCGACCACGCTGACGCGGACGAGAAGCTCCCCCGCGACGCCAGGACCTCGCCGCCTCCGCAACCCTAGCCCGCCGGTGCGCCAGCAACCTCGCCGATCCGCAGCTCCTCGCTCCGATCCGACCCCACCAGCGAGCCCGCGGTGAGCCTCCCCTTCCCCCTGACACGGTCCGCCTCGCCGTACCGCTCTAGCCTCGCCGTGCGTTTCGTCGAACACTCACCGCGCGCCAGAGCTCGCCAGCATCTGCACCCTCCCCGCGCCGCGCCACACCTTACCTAGGCCCCAGAACCTCCCCTATCAACTCCCCTCGCCCTACCGCATTGGTCCACCCCCTCAGCGCGCTCGCCCGCGTCCCGGGTTCGAATCCCCGCTCCCCGCTGCGCGCACACCGCCGTCAGACCGCGAAGACGATAAACAGTACGGGCGCGTGGTCGATTTGCAAAAAGCCCCCCACCTTTTTGATTCCTACGACTCGTGCTCCTAACGACCCCACCTGTCAGCCGCGCTAGCTCTTTCGCAGAAAACCCCTCCATCTTTCTCAGCCGCAACCCGCGCTCCAGCCGGCGCCCCACCTGTCAGCCCCTGACAGCCTCACGCTGGCCCGTGGCCCCTGCGTCAGTTGGCCCCGCCTGTCAGCGTCCGCGGCTAGCCTCCGCCCGGTGCAAAACGTTTTCTCCCGCACACGTGGCCCCAGTCCGCGCAGGCCCACCAGTCAGCGCCTGGGGTTGATATCGCCTGGGTATAAAAAGTTGATGCCTGAGTCTATTTTTATTCAAATCTTTTCCAAATTAATTTAAATTCAAATTCTTTTCAGATTCAAATAATTTTTAGAATACAAATCCAAATAATACAAATAATATATGTTTTGGAATCAGAAAAATGAGAGGAATTCAAATATGCCCTTCAAATTATATTTTGCACACTTTCAATTTTCGAGTTAATCAAAATTACAAGAAAATGCCCTTTTCCTTATTTAATTAATAACTTTTGTTTTATAACTCCAAATTTGACAAATAATATGTCTAAATCGATCAGCGCGACGAGCCCGTTCTATTTATGCAGTCCTTGTTCTGAATTGAAGTATGCATCATGTTGTCATTTAAAATCTGAACCGTTTATGACAATAAAACTTGGGCAAATAAATAATAAAGTGCTTTATTTCTTGTATCCACACCCCACCTTTGCCATGCTACTTTAATGCCATGTAAATTGTGCATCATGCATCATGGCATGCTTGTTTGCTTGTCGCATTCTAATTCATATGCTTATGCACTTTATTTATGTTGGCCCTTGTTTGTTTGGTTCTTCTTCGAATAGACGCCCAGCAGGAGAATTACCAGGAATCACAGGAGTATTACCCAGATCCATCTCTCGCTTCAACTGAGCTGCCAGGCAAGCACTACCACATGCTTGCATACATACAGTACCTATTGCCTCTATCTTATTCTTGCATCATTGAGTCGCGACTGCATTAAATTGAATCCCAAGTACTGCATAGCCTTTACTTTTAAACCACATTAAGCCTGTTCCGGTCCCATGAGCCATTACTACAGGAGTTGTTTGAGCCATGCGAGTCGTAGAAAAGCATGAGTAGGGTGTGTGAGAGTCTGATGGATATTGAGGCACCTAAACAACATAACCTGAGTAGTAATGGGATAACTAATGAAAGAGGCACCGGTGAGCAATATCTGCTATTTGGTTTTTCATGCTCACTTGTGTCCCGTAGGACCCCGAGTACTTGATTCCTGTTCCTTGACTATTCGCACTATCCACATCCGGGAGGCCTATGGACCCCCCTGAGCCAGAGCTTGATTCATTCTTATTTCTTGGGGCCACAATTAGTTTGGGGCTTTATTACTATCTTGTACTTATGCCATGTTACGGTTTTATTTAAGATTGTGCGAGGAGCACCTGTACTGTTTTGGATCGTGACACGTTTTCGCTGTATCGACAAGCCCAGTCTCATTTTCGGGTTCCCAGTCGTTTACCGCCGTCCACACAAACCTTGGGTCCGTCTCGGAGCCGGCCAACTTCGTTGCGGGTAGCTTAATGGGGTGGCCCCCTGAAATATTTCTGAATCCTATGATTGCTTTGTCGTGAATGCCTCGTTGGGTTTTGATTTGGTTTTTCCGAGGTTGATCGAGTGTGTGTTGCTATTCGTGCACCCCTGCAGGGTAAATCTTTCTGAAAGCCGTGTCCGCGGTTATGGACGACTTGGAGCACAGTTTCTCGATCATAGACAAGTATAACTAAAGTACCGCTTTTAAATTGACTAAGTACTTGACTAGTAAATAGTGCAATACTCATGGAATGGTTAATAAAAACTGCCAACGGATGATGGGGGTTGTTCGTCCGCTTCCTCGTTGGTAAGCGAGGAGGAGGATGGATCTGTTAATTATACTGTTATAACTGTTGTTCTTAATTCACGGACTTCCGTCTATCATTGGTTAGGCGGAAGGTTAGCGAGTCTCTATAGAATTGTAGGTATTATCTTTTGCTGCAAATGCGTCACCCCAGGTTGTGTCCCCTTTAGTGGCATAAATACCTGCTGAGTACCCCTAGGGTCTCACATGATAAATTATTTGATTCAGATGAACAGGTGTACCCGCAAGATGGATACTGGGCGGAAGAGACAGATGATGTTGGCAACGATCATTTGGTGTAGAGATTCCGGGAACGGGGATCCGTGTGATCTGTGGGCGGGATGTGTTTATTTATGGGGCATCTTATGCCAATTTGCTTCTTATCCGTACTCGGATCTTGTTTTCCGCTTCCGCCTGACACTCTGATGTGTGATGTATGAGGAGCTATCCTAAATTATTATATCTATCTAGGATATTTGGATCTTGCCGTATGGCGTTGCAATATTTCTATTTCTTTTAGATGGAATGGCTCTGATGTACTGTTGTATGTGGCTTGCATACATACTCATTTGTGTATGTATTTGATCCCTTCGCCTGCCGATTACGCCGCTCGTTCTTGTCCCGTTGACTGAAAGTGGTTAGGACGGCCGAAAGGTCTACCGTGAGTGGCCCTGGGCCCCACCGTACTATTTTAACCACTTTCGTTCATCCAGGCATTAACTAAGAGCGTAATTCACCGAGGTAGTTACAACATCCTTGGGATAGGTGGCAGCAGCGGTCTTGTAGGCTTGCTCTAGGGAGTGTAAGGCTTCCACCTCGTCGCAACGGACCGTGATGATTTCGTCGCTGCCACCAGGCATCTTGATCATGTTGTAGGCATGGTGTGTGGTGGCCATGAACTTGGCCAGCGTAGGGTAGCCGAGGATGATGTTGTATGGGAGGTTGATGTGCGCCACATCGAAGTCGATGAGCTCAGTGCAGTAGTTGTCGCACGTTCTGAACATGACGGAGAGGCGCACCTGCCCGATCTGTATGGTGGATCTGCTGGCCACCATGGAGAACAACATGGTCGGCATCAGCCTGTCATATGGCACCTGCAGTTGGGAGAAAGTCTCAGTGGAGATCACGTTTAGGCCCGCGTCTCCCTCGATGAGGGTCTTTGCAACCGCGATGTTGTTGATGGTGGGGTTGCAGATCAGGGGCAGTGTGCCCACGTGCCTGGTGGACATGGGGTGGTCGCTGGCGTCAAAGGTGATGGCGCACTGGGACCACTTGAGCTTTGGTGACAGGATTCCTGGTCTGGCAGCTACAACTTCACGAGTGAGTTTCTTGAAGTGTCGGTTGGATGTCGGGGCTTGGGAGCCACCAAGGATGCAAGGTATAGCACCCTGCGGCACTTGGTAGCCCCCGGTGTCCACGGTACGTCCTTTCTCCTGGGGGTGCAAGTGCTGTTGCGCGACGTTGGCTTGGTGGAGCTCTGGAGGGGTATCGTGTCTGCCAGAGTTGTTGTTCCAGTGGTCGCCTGCTCGGTGGCCTCCTACGTGGCCACCTCGCTCACCACCTGTCCTCCCTTTCCTTTGACTGTTGTGCAGGTCATGGAGTTTCTTGAGTTCGTAGTAGTCATCGGTGGGGTGGCCTGGCTTCTTCTGGAAGTGGAAATACGAGTTGTCGTCCGGCTCCCTTTCGCCATTCCCATCACGGGGATTCTTCCGATCTGGCTCTATGGCTAGGACGATGGCGGTCTTGCGCTTGGGTTCCTTGTCTTTGCCCTTGGATGACCCTGAGGCCTTGGGGTGGTTTCCGTCTCAGCAAGGCCAAACATTCGCCCCGCCTCCGCCTTGGCGCACTTCTCAGCCATGACGAAGAGCTCGACAGTAGTGGTGAGGCTCTCACCTCGGATCCCGATCTTTTCCCTCATGTTGATGTCCTTCACGCCTTTGGAGAAGGCGGTGATGACATTAGAGTCTGAGATCTTGGGGATCTTGTTGGGGACTCGGCTGAACCTCTGCAGGAACTTGAAGAGGGTTTCTCCAGGTTGCTAGCGTATTGGGCAAAGGTCGTAGTAGGTGAGTGGGTGCTCGTCGGTTCCGTTGAAGTTGGGGATGAAGAGGGAGCTGAGATCCGCCCATGAGTTGATTGACTCTTCGGGGAGGTTCATCAGCCAGGTACTGGCCGTCTCCTTCAGGCACAGGGGAACCAGTTTGCCATGACACGGTCGTCTCCTCCCGCTGCTTCAACACCCGTGGTGTAAAGCTGGAGAAACTCGCATCGGTTTGTGGTGCCGTCATAGCACGACGGCGTCTCCGGGCAGAACTTGTGAGGCTAGACCACGCGGAGGAGGCTCTTGGTGAAGGCGAGGTAGCCGTTGGCCTGGACCGCCTTGCCATTAGTGAGGGCCGCACGGTTCTGCTGCCCTGCGACGACGATTTCCTCGACGAGGTGGTCTTCACGCTCGCGTGATGGCACCGTGGCCACGGAAAGGTGAGATGATCTAGCAACTGTTTGCGGGTTGTGGAGTGGCGTTATCCGCCTTGGCCGCATCCCCATGTCAGCGAGGCGGGATTGAGCCACCTGCCCCTGGCTCCCTGCCCTCGAGCCGAGCCCCTGGGCCCTTAGGGGAGAGGGTGGTGGCGTCGAGGAGCTTGGTAATCCGGTCGTGCCACCTCTCCTAGCCCTGCTAAGTCGGTGAGTGGTCCAGGAGCTCGCACATCATACGCCTTGTGGCCTCCAGGATGAGCTGCTCGGGGTGGCCGTGAGATGACGCGGTGCGGGAGAGCGACGTGACGCCACGTGAGGAAGGAGCAGGCTCCCGCGACGGGAGGTAGGAGGAGCCCCCTCATCCTCCATCCATGGGACTTGCTCGGAAGCGACGCTCTGCGGAGATGGCTCCGTCTGGGCTTTGCTTGCTGCATGGCGGAGGGATCTCGGCGCGCATCTCATTACCGGCCGACATGTTGCCGAGGTCATCGAAGGTCTTAAAAGCGCGCCTCAGCCCTCACCTAGTGCGCCAAACATCGGAGATTTGTCCCGCGAAGGAACTAGGGTCCAATGATCCCTTGGTTCATAAGGGGGCTAAACATGCGATTCCGAAGGGGCTCGGCGATGGTAGCGGCAGCTGAAGAAACGCATGACAGAGAGTTGACACCGGGTTTTTTACCCAGGTTCGCGACCCTCGTGAGGAGGTAAAACCCCTACTCCTAGTTTGTTGTATTGCTTGCTCGCCTCGCGAGGTTATAATGTAGGATGAAAGTCTAGGGTTTTTAGATCTCTGGGATCGATCCCCTGCAAGGTAGGAGAAGGGTCCCTTATATAGGGAGACGTCGGGCTTCTTCCCCTAGCCTTCAGACGGGAAAGGCGTCCACAGTCCCGCCCATAGAGATCCCAGACTAGGAGACTACTTTACATGGACTTGGTCTAGCTCGTCGCGATCCACTCCATCCTCTTGTAAAGCGTCGTTTGTCGATGTCACTTGCCTTCATCCGGTGCTCTCAACTTTTCCCCCTTTCACCAAAATGGCAATTGGGGGAGCCTTCCACCAGAAGATCACCTGTCCCTTCCCTGCGAAAGGAGGGTGGACTGGGTCTTGTTTACCGAGGCGGCTGATGCCACGAAAGCCCTGCACTTCCTGTCGGGGCCGTAGTCCGTAATCCGTCTGGTGTAGTTACCATTCTGCCCCGGACAGACCCGGGGGTATCCGAGGCTCGAGGGCGTTACATCATGCCGTAGCAGTATCCCTCGGGAAGTGTTACTTCCGGAGGGTCACCTCCCTCGAGGAGAGTGCCTCGCGATGCCTGCCCGGTTTGGTCCCTTCTAGTGGCGTCCCACCTCTCGAAGGCAAAGACTCCCACGGCGCGGGGCTCGTTCAGTGCGGGGATGTGGCACCCCGGATGCCAGGGCTCTGACACGAACCTTTGCACCCATTATTTTCCTTTTGCGTGTTTTCACTGTGATGTTTTGGAGTTTTGTTGTTTATTGCACGGAGCTGGTCCAGCGAAGCTGGGTACGACCGGTGGGGCTTGCACGTCTCCTGGTGAGGCTAACAGTAGCTTGGCGCTAGGAGGAGAGGCCTCACGAGGAGGGGTCTTGCGGAGGCCACGCCCTATCAAGTGATCTCCGAAAGTGGCGTTAGGAGCCAGTATCCTTGTCGGGTGTTTCTAGCCGGTGGTCCTGCTCACTGTACCAAGGTTTGTGTGTGGTGACTCATGAGGAGCCTATGCACGTCTTCGATCCCGCCCGTTTGGGCGATGCCACCCTCTAGAGGCTCATACATGTTGTTACCTCAAGCCTCGTGGGTCCCTCGTGGAGCCTCTTGAGGAGGTTACCGTAGAGGAGGGTACGCGCGCTGCGTGGGAGGCCAGATAACAAACTTAGGTGGCAAGATACGGGCCTTGAGAGCAGTGTGTGAGGTAACTTAATGCCCCGGCTGGGTGATATGTTTAGGGCTCAGCACACTAGGCCCTACGATTTCCTGGCTACCTGAGGGGTGAGTGCCTCACGAGACGCGCCGCAAACCTCTCGAGAAGAAGATCGTCGGGCCAGCACGAGGGTTTTCGGTTTTGTAAAGGTCAGGGACCGTGGGTGAGGTAACTTGCAGCTGGGTAATGGGCCGTGAGTTCAGAGCCCAACATCTTAGGCCCTAACGAGTTCAGGACACGGAGGCACAGTGCCTCACAAGCCGTTGCGAGGACAAAAAACAGGTTCAGGAACCGTGGGTGTGGTAACTCATAGCCGAGGAACAGGCCGTGAGTTCAGAGCTCGACAATTTAGGTCCTAACGAGCTTAGGCCACGGAGGAGCAGTTCCTCATGAGCCGTCGTGAGGATAAAAACAGGGTCAGGAACCGTGGGTGAGGTAACTCACAGCCGAGGAATGGGCCGTGAGTTTAGAGCTCAACACTTTAGGTCCTGACGAGCTTAGGTCGCCGAGGGGCAGTGCCTCACAAGCCTCCGCGAGGATAAAAATAGGGTCAGGAACCGTGGGTGAGGTAACTCATAGCCAAGGAATGGGTCATGAGTTCAGAGCTCGACACTTTAGGTCCTGACAAGTTCAGGCTGCGGAGGGGCAGTGCCTCATGAGCTCCCGCGAGGATAAAAACAGGGTCAGGAACCATGGGTGAGGTAACTCATATCCGAGGAATGGGCCATGAGTTCAGAGCTCGACACTTTAGGTCTTGACGAGCAGGCTGTGGAGGGGCAGTGCCTCACGAGCCGTCGCAAGGATAAAAATAGGGTCAGGAACCGTGGGTGAGGTAACTCACAGCCGAGGAACGGGCCGTGAGTTCAGAGCTCGACACTTTAGGTCCTGGTGAGCTCAGGCCGCGGGGGGGGGGGGGGGGGGGAGTGCCTCACGAGCCTCCCTGTAGACCTTACCAGGAGAGGGCCATAGGGAAAACGCACATGCCGCAAGAGGTCCGTACGAGGGTCTCAAGTACAAGGTACCATGAGTGAGGTAACTCACGACCGAGGAATGGGACGTGAGTTCAGAGCTCAATGCTTTAGGCTCTGATGTTGATGGGGGAGTGACCTAGTGGTGAGCACCGTCCCTAGCCCCCGCTCATGCAGTGCGTGTGAGAGAGAACCAGCGGCTAGGTTTTTGGGAGAAAAATCCCTTCCAAGAGGAAAACCAAATAACAAAACATGCACGGAGCACAAGATCCAAAAAGGTGCCGACAGTTCGAGCTTATTACAATGCCACCACCATGGCCCACACGGGGTCTTACAAGAGATTAAGCTCTATGGGGTTAGGGTTTTTCGAGGGTCACCTTCAAAAATTCATGGAGTCAGGCGCGCCGTTCGGAGAGGCTTGTCCACCTTCCGGCAGCCTGATCCACCTGCTCATCCAGTCGCTCAGTCGCTGCCATGGGGGCAGCTGGTGTTGTATGCGTGTTGGGTGTAGTCCATCGGGAAGTCCGACGCACATGGGTCGTCGCCGCCCTCTGGAGCCCCCATGCTACTCGTGGGGATGGGTGGGGCGGTCTTGGGTCCCTCTTGAGGGCACGGACGGCGGCCCCAACCAACTCATCGCAAGGCAGAAACAGAGCAGTTGCCGCCGTTTTAGCCATGGCGTTCTCCTAGGCCATCATTTGCTTCCTCCTTGTGGAGCCCCCAACATAGTCTAGGGCATCCACGTCCTCAGGATAGGTGGCAGTTGCAGTCTTGTAGGCATGCTCAAGGGAGCGCAAGGCTTCCACCTCGTCAAAACGAACCGTGATGACTCCGTCGTTGCCGCCAGGCATCTTGATCAGGTTGTAGGCGTGGTGAATAGAGGCCATGAACTTTTCTAGTGTGGGGTAGACGAGGATGACATTGTACGGGAGGTCGATGTGTGCCACGTCAAAGTCGATCAGCTCGGTACAGTAGTTGTCGCGTGTCCCGAACGTGACAGAGAGGCGCACCTACCCGATGGTCATGGTGGATCCGCTGAGCACTGATGAGTGCATATTTGCATCATGTTTTATATTATTGTTTTGCATTATAGTAGTAGGATCTTGGTATTTTACGATGTTCGCGCGCATGTTTTATGTCTATTTTCACTAGGATCGGGACAAATGATGCATACAATGGACACAATTTTTGGATCAGTTGTATTGGGGAGTAAAGGATTCAAACACAATGTAAATCGCGTACTTGGGTAATATCAATAACGCTAGAAGAAAACCCGAAGGGATCAAGGCATACAGACGGTTCAACGACCAACTATATGGCGGGAATAAATTTTCTGACCGTATAGTTCCGGACGTATAGTTGGCGCCACCACCACCTCCTCAAATAGTTTCACCCCGTGCAACTAGATAGAAGACGACATACAAAACACCCAGAAATCACTAAAACCTCACCTCCGGAAGGTATCTGGAGGGGGAACTTTCCCAAGGGATCCATCTTCGCCCTACGCAGATCTAGGAGGACAAGGCATCAATCTTCATCTTCATCAACCGTTGTACCACCATCATCTCCATCCATCCCATTTAGATCTTGTTGTAATTTCCGTACTCGTTGTGGATTTATACAAGATCTATTCATCTCCAATTGTTTCCATTGCCATTGCTATGATGTTGATTGCCTCCATGTCTGAGTAGATCTTTAGTTCTTAGGGAGATGGAGAAACCCTAGCATATGATTGAGATAATATGGAGATTATTATGTTATACATCATTATGTGTATGTGTTAATTTTCTTCATCTTGATGTTGGGAGTTGTCCACCTCCTTAATATTGGCCTCTTATGGGGACTCGGTGAAGGGGATTATTCATTGGTAGATAGCACTTACTGTGACTATAAAGGTGTTGTCATTCTTTACATACTAACTTGGGGAAACAAGGAGAACTCATAAAGCCATGTCCATGCCACGGGAGAAATCCCTTAATAGCGGGATAATATGATTGATGTCGTTTATGTGTCAGTTGTGGGTATGAAGGATGATGTGAGCAGTGGTTGCTGCCTATTTGTCCATATATGGAGATCCTCCCACATACATACATATCATGAGAATATTTGTTATAATAATCTTGATTGCTTAGTCTAAATTGCTAGCGGTGTATCCATTACTCCCTAAGAACGCCTTTTTCCCTATAGTAGTTCCAAGCTCTTTTACACATGTGATTCTTATTTTTTGCATTAAGTTTTACTTTACTTTAAATTGCTTCATTCAATCAAAAACCCAAAAACAACTCTACTTTTCTTGCATCTTAAAGTTATTCCTTAAGTACTTTGTTTAGTTTTAGTTAAAAGCATTTTAGTCTTTCGCCTACTGCTCCCTCTGGAATCAATATCTTTAATTCGAAACTAGCTACAAATGATATGTGCACTTGCAGTTATCAAGCTATTTTCTAGTGCCATTGTCGGGGAGCTTAGCACTATAAGTCACTTTACTTTTAGTTATTTACTTTCGTTGTACTAATTTTTAATTTAAGTTGCAGGACCGCAACAATGGACAACACTCAGCATTTAATCTAGCTTGATGCAGTAAGGAAAATGGATTCACCCATGGACGCTTTTATAACGGTCAATAAAAGCATAAATCTGGATGGAATAGAGATCCACCCTTTATTATTTGAACTACTACACTCTAAGAAATTCGCAGGAACCGATGAAGAGAGTCCATATGGACATTTACAATTTTTTGAAGATGTTCCTTATCCCTTTATATTCGACAACTATAATCTTGATGTGGTTAAAACCCAGTTGTTTAGACAAACTCTCTCTAATAATGTTTGCGACTGGTATAGATATTTTTGTGCAGAAGCACCAAGGTCTTGGACGGAATTGACAACCAAATTCCTTTCAAAATATTACTCAAAAAGCAAAGATCACGGGATGAGAGGTATAATTATCAGTTTCAAAAATAGTGCTGATGAGAATTTGTATGAAGGGTATCTAAGGTACAAAAGCTATCTAGATAATTGCCCCCATCATCGTTTGCCTGATTGGTTAATCACCCACACTTTTTATGGAGGGCTTAATAATAAGAATAGAGCAAACCTAGACACCGCTTCTAATGTTGAAGCCTGGAAATTAATAATGAAAACGAGGGAGACAATGGAAATTTTTAGTGAGGATAACATTACGAATAGTTCCTCTGAATATGCTTGTGTTAAAAATTTCCTTGTATATGAAAGGACTTGTGTAATGATTAAAACCCTTGGTATTGATTCTAACTCAGTGAAGAAAATTATTGAGAATTATGTAGGGCATTTACAGGTACCTACAGAATGGGAACCCCATAAACCCCTTGAAGAAACAAAGCGTGCAAGAGAAAGTGTGCTAATGGAAGAGTTCTCATTTGCACCTATTCAAGAGAATATCAAGAAAAATAAAAAAGAGGAAGAACAAATAAAAAAGAGATTAAAGAAACCAGAAAAGAACCCCGAAGCTACCAATATGAATAATGTTATACTGAAGGATCTTATGGAAGCACGAATAGTTGATAATGAAGTGGTTATGCTAGACTCTAAAACCTCAGAATTCATCGAAGGTAAGGTACGAGGTAACAAAACTTCTAAACCTATGATGCCTATATATTGTGGAGAAACTTTCTTATATGGAATTTGTGAGCCGATTTCTACTATAAACATTATGCCTTCATCACTTTATGAGGAACTTCGCTACAACTTAAATAATCCAAATGTGTAATCGCTAGACACTACTATTAAATTGTCTAATAGAACTAATAAAAAACCGGAAGGTGTTATCAGAAATATCTATGTCTTTATTCGATCACTCATGTACCCCCTTGATTTTCATATTGTTGATATGCCTCGAGATTCTTTTTATCCTATTCTTTTAGGCAGGCCTATTGTTTCCATAACCAAAGATCAAATTGATAATAAGAAGGAGACTATTTCATTGATGTTTGGAGAAGAGGAAATGACATTCCACTTTGCCAAACTAAAGAAGAGGCCATATGAAGTGGAAGATATCAAGGAAGAGAAGACGATTGCCTAGTTGGCAGTAATTCATTTTAGTACTCCACAAGATGAGTTAGAGAGAAGCCTAATTAATTGGGAGGAAGCACAAGATGATGAGAGAGAGGACATGGATGATTACCTTGATTTAGTTCTGGAAGCACAAAATCCACATGATTATGAAGAACTGGTAAGAAAAGGAGATGAAGAACCTTCGCTAATTGAATTGAAACAACTTCCAGATGAGGTATGAGTTTTTAGATAATGATAATAAATGTCATGTTATTATTAGTAAAAAATTATCAGAAAATGAAAAAAAATAAACTCATTTCGGTCTTGATTAAGCACAGTGAAGCCTTTGGATATACTCTAAGTGATATTAAAGGAATAGATCCATCTATTGTAACACATAAGATTACCATGCTTGATGATGCTGAACCTGTAGTTGACATACAAAGAAGGCTTAATCCAAAAATGAAAGAAGTAGTAAGAAAAGAGGTTATACGCTTATTAGATGCAGGCACAATATATCCTATTTCTGATAGTAAGTGGGTTAGCCCAGCTCATTGCATACCAAGACAAGGGGGGTCTTGATGCCGCTATGAATGAGAATGGTGATCTAGTTCCTATAAAACCTATTGTTGGATATCGCATGTTCATTTATTTTAGGAAATTAAACTGTGAGACACTGAAAAATCATAAACATATACCATTTATGGATAAAATTCTAGAAAGACTTAGTAACAATTCTTATTTCTATTTTCATGATGGTTATTCTAGATATTCTCAAATTTCTATACAACCAGAAGATCAAGAGAAAACAACTTTCACTTGCCCTTATGGTACATACGCTTATAGATTAATACCATTTGGCTTACATAACGCAGCTGCGACTTTTCAAGAATGTGTTTTAAAAATCTTTGATGCTCTTGTTGAGAAAACTATGGAAGTTCTAACAAATGATTTCGTTGTTTGTGGAACAACATTTGATAATTGCCTCTATAATTTAACTAAAGTTTTGCAGAGATGCAGGCAATCAAATTTAGTGTTGAATTGGGAACGATGCCGTTTCATGGAAAGAGAAGGTAAAGTTTTCGGACATAAGGTTACAGAGAAGGGTATAGAAATAGATAAAACTAATATAGATGCTATAGAAAATCTTCCAATACCTCAGGACATAAAAAACTTAAAAATGTTTCTGGGACATGCAGGTTTTTATAAGCATTTTATAAAAGATTTTGCTAAAATAGCTATGCCTCCCACCAACCTTCTTGGGAAATAAACTCCATTCTACTTAGATCATGAATGCATCGCAACTTTTGAGAACCTTAAAAAAAATTAGTTTCAGCACCTATCATGCAATCTCCAAAATGGGATGAACCTTTTGAAATCATGTGTGATGCTAGTGACTATGCTTTAGGGGCTATGTTAGGACATTGAGACGGAAAGAAGTTAAATGTTATTTATTAAGGTAGTAGAACTCTTAATAAGATTCTAAAAAATTATGCTACTATAGAAAAAGAGTTCCTAGCCATAATTTTTGCTTGTGACAAGTTTAGATCTTACATCATTAATTCTAAGGTAATAGTTCATACGGATCACCAAGCTTTGTGTCACCTCCTTGTGAAAAAAGATGTGAATCCCAGGTTGATTAGGTGGGTCTTATTACTATAGGAATATGATTTGCAAATAGTAGATAGGAGAGGTAAAGATAATCTGGTAGCAGATCATCTCTCTAGGATGGAGGGAATAATTACTAACCCCGTACCTATAAAATGAGTCATTTCCGGGAGAATATTTAGCAAACGTTGAAATCGCTAATCCTTGGTTTGTGGATTATGCTAACTATCTCACAGTAAAATTTATACCTCCTAGTATGACAAGAAATCAAAGGATGAAATTCTTTAATGATCTTAAATATTACTTTTGGGATGATCCATATCTATATCGTCATGGATCTGACAGAATGATTCGGACGTGTGTTCCTAACCATGAAATGAATGCAATTTTGCAAGCTTGTCATGACAGCCCGTATGGAGGACATCATGCGGGCAAGCAAACTACAGTGAAGGTACTTCGATCCAGATTCTATTGGCCCACCTTACTCAAGGATGCACACAAGTATGTAGAACATTGTGATGCTTGCCAAAGAAGAGGCAATATAGGTAGGAGACAAGAGATGGCACTGAATTATAGTCTTATAATCGAACCCTTTGATGTATGGGGAATGGATTATGTGGGACCTTTAGAATCAAATGGTTACACTCATATTCTTGTTGCTGTCGATGTTACTAAATGGGTTGAAGCTATTCCAACAAGCTATGCAGATGCAACCACCTTAGTGAAGATGATCAAGGATATTATATTCCCCAGGTTTGGAGTTCCTAGATTTTTAGTCACTAACGGTGGTTCTCATTTTATGAAAGGAACTTTCAGGAAAATCCTCGGCAAATATGGAGTAACTCACTACGTTGCTTCGCCATATCATCCTTAAACGATTGGTCCAGTGGAACTCTCCAATAGAGAATTAAAGACCATACTCGAGAAGACGGTGGACAAATTAAAGAAAGATTGGTCATACAGGTTAAATGATACTCTATGGGCATACCGTACTGCGTTTACCCATGGGTATGACACCTTATAAGATGGTGTACGGTAAGGCATGCCATTTACCTTTAGAATTGGAACACAAAGCTTTTTGGGCAATCAAGAACCTAAACTATGATCTTAAAGCAGCGGGAGAAAAACATTTATTAGATATACATGCTTTAGATGAGTTTAGAAGTGAGGCTTATGAAAATGCTAGATTGTTTAAAGAAAAAGTAAAAAGATGGCATGATAGAAAAATAGAGAATAAGGTCTTTAAAAGTGGAGACAAGGTGTTGCTCTATAACTCTCGTCTTAAGTTATTTCCAGGAAAGCTCAGATCAAAGTGGGAAGGCCCCTATATAGTTGAAGAAGCTTATTCATCGGGAGCAGTAAAGCTCCAGGGAAAAACACCCTCTCTTTCATGGATGGTAAATGGACAACGCTTGAAGCATTATCGGGAAAAAGAAGATATAAGTGCAGTCACCATACAAGTGATCACCCTAGAAGAGGTGATTAAGCAAAGATATACAAGGAATGGCAACTACAAGAATGATAGTCAAGCTATTGACCATAAAAGAGCGCTTCATGGGAGGCAACCCATGCGAAATCAAGGTTTGAGTAAGTTTTCAATTTTCAATTAAGTTTTAGTTGAGCTTGTGTAGAATAAGGAACATTTTAAGCTTTAGCGAAGAAAAAGAAGATTGATAATGCTAATATTGGTCGAAAATTTAAGCTGTGATTTTCTGTCAAAACTTGACATTTCATTAAGTTTTAGATTAATAAAGAACTCTATGAGAAGCAGGTAATTTTTGGCGGCTCCAGAAGTTTTAACGACCAACTATATGGCGGGAATAAAATTCCAGCCATATAGTTGCGGTCGTACAGATGCTTCGACACCACCCCTTTCGTTAACCAAGGTACTGAAGGTTTAACGACCAACTATACGGCGGGAATAAAAATTCTGGCCATATAGCTATCGTCGTATAGATATCGATACCTTCATAAATATTCTCTTCTAGGGTACTGATAGTTTAATGACCAACTATACGATGGGAATAAAAATTCCAGCCGTATAGTTGTAGTCGTATAGATGTTGACCCATCTCCAGAAATTTCATCTGGAATACTGACGGTTTAACAACCAACTATACAGCGGGAATAGAAATTCCTGCCCATATAGTTCCGGTCGTATAGTTGGTTCCACTGTAGATGGAAATATATAGTCGGTTCATAACTATACGGTGGGACCTATACGGGCAGTGCCCGTATAGTTGCTCGTTACGAACGACAGCTAGGGTTTCCGACCTCTCCTTTTAAAGCTGATCACATCTAACCTTTTTCATTAAGTATTCGCAGAGCTACAACGTCCATCCTCGAAAAATCCCCGTCATCCTTATACAAGCCCCTTCTAACAACATCCGTGCAGCGAATCCATGCAACCCTTCCATGTCAACAAGATCTGGAGGAAGAAAGAATAAAATCTCGTGAAGAGGATCAAAGAAGTAGAACCTAAAGGATCATTACCATTATCCAGCTCGGAGATCAAGCCTCTCCCGAACTAGCAGGACATGTTCTCGCAAAGGATGGATATGATGAGGCAAGCTCAGCGGGGAAAGAGCAAAGATGAGTATCTCCCTAATCCCTATGATCACAACATAGGATCCTATTATAAACCTCCTATGGGTCCGTCACCTCTTGAGCCTAAGAAGCGGCGGCAAGATGAGATTCATGATAAGATCTATCAGTTGGAAAAAGCTTCGAAAGCATGTGTTGAAACAATTGGAGAAGGGATTGACTCCTACTGGATGATGAGCAAAGACCTTGATAAAAAGGTCAATGACATCGATGGTAGAGTTGGTTTCTTGATTAAAACTGTTTTTGAGTTGAAAGATGAGAAGAAATTCCTCTAGAAGAAAATTTTGAAGCTTCAGTACAACATGGCCGAGCTCAGCATTCGCCTTGCAAGCATGGCTAAAGTTTGCAACACAAAGGAAGAATACAATACTATTCCTACCCAGGAGGAGGAATAGGTACCAACAAGGAGTTACTTGATCATGCCTGGCTTGATTCCAAGCTTGGGGAGATCTTTAAGACCTTGTAAATTATCTTATAAGTTTTATATTACTATTTTAGTTTTGCATTAGTTCGAGCTTAGAAATAAAGTTTGCATCAATTGAATTCCCTTAAGGAATAGTCGATCCCATTTGTGAAATTCCAAGTTTTTTATATATGGAGCATTATTGAGTTTGTGCTTGTCTTATTGGATACATATGAATGGCTTGAGAGTAATTTTACTTGCACTTGATGATAGCAATAGTAGTATTCGACACCATTGGTATTAATGGAACATATAAAGATAATTTAAATCGATATGTTCTAAGTTCATGGTTTGATTTACAAAAGTAAAAATAATCTAATTAGTCAAGTTGAGAAAGAAACCTAGAACAAAGTAAAATTAAAAGTGCTATCAAAATAGAGTGAGAACAAGTCAAGGTAGAATCTTCAAGTCATAAAGATGCTTCATATACAATTGGAATTTGGTAATTGAGATCGTTAAACTTTGAATTCCTACATGAAGTGGAATGTATGGCTAGCTCCTTTGCACAACACTTAAACAAAAGTGTGAGCATATATAAAAAAGGGGAGAAAATAAAAAGAGTGAATGCGCAAAGAGCAAATAGGCATATACCACTATATTATAGTGAGACAAAGAGATGATTTGAGATTTTGAATCCCAAGTGAATATGTTAATCCTAAAACACTTGGGACTACCTCGCTAACTCATTCGGTTGAATTGGATACTTTTACATCATGTTGAAATTTATCTTTTGTGAACTGTTGATCAGTAAGGTGTGGAAGCCTGCTAATACTATTCAGATGGTTTGAGTAAGGTACTATTCATTAACTCATTATTATGTATAATATAGGATAAACACATGTTGCAATTGCCTCATTTATTTTATCGACTCAGTTTCATGAATATGAGGATCACATTCACCAAGCCAGCCTTGCTCGGGACGAGCAAGATTCTAAGCTTGGGAAAGTTGATGAGTGCATATTTGCATCATGTTTTATATTATTCTTTTGCATTATAGTTGTAGGATCTGGGTATTTTACGGTGTTAGCGTGCACGTTTTATGTCTATTTTCTCCAGGATCAGGACAGATGATGGATACAATGGACGCAATTCTTGGAGTAGTTGTATTGGAGAGAAAAGGAGTCAAAAACAACGTAAATCGCGTATTCGGTAAATATCAATAACGCTAGAAAAAACCCGAAGCGATCGAGGCATACAGACGGTTCAACGACCAACTATACGGCGGGAATAAATTTTCTGGTTGTATAGTTTCAGTCATATAGTTGGCGCCGCCACCTCCTCCTTAAATAGTTTCACCCTGTGCAACTGGATCGGAGAGATGACATACAGAGCACCCAGAAATCGCCGAAACCGCACCTCCGGAAGGTATCTGAAGGGGGAACTTGCCCAAGGGATCCATCTTCGCCCTACGAAAATCTGGGAGGCCAAGGCATCAATCTTCATCTTCATCAACCGCTACACCACCATCATCTCCATCCATCCCATCTTCACCCCATTTAGATCTTGTTGTAATTTCTGTACTCATTGTGGATTTATACAAGAACTATTCATCTACAATTGTTTCCATTACCATTGCTATGATGATGATTGCCTCCATGTCTAAGTAGATCTTTAGTTCTTGGCTAGATGGAGAAACCCTAGCATATGATTGAGATAAGATAGAGATTATTATGTTATACATCATTATGTGTATGTGTTAATTGTCTTCATCTGTTGGGAGTTTTACGCCTCCTTAATATTTGCCTCTTATGGGGACTCGCTGAAGGGGATTACTTGTTGGTAGAAGGAGGGAGATAGCACTTACTGTGACTATAAAGTTGTTGTCATTCTTTACGTACTAACTTGGGGAAACAAGGAGAACTCATAAAGCCACGTCCATGCCACGGGAGAAATCCCTTAATAGCGGGATAATACGATTGATGTTGTTTATCTGTCAGCTGTGGTTATGAAGGATGATGTGAGCAGTGGTTGCTGCCTATTTGTCCATATATGGAGCTCCTCCCACATACATACATATCATATGAATATTTGTTATAATAATCTTAATTGCTTAGTCTAAATTGCTAGCAGTGTATCCCCTCAAACCTGGCCATCAGGCCGTGCCTGGGCTGGCCGGGCCGTCACACAGGAGCTTAAGCCCGCCAGAAGCCCGGCACGACATGTGGTAGACGGGCCCGTGCTGGCCAGTGGCATGGCTGGGGCCGTGCCCATGCTGCGGCCTCAGGCACGCGTGCCGACCCTTCAGGCCTGCTAGCTGCGGAAATTGAGCACCATAGCGATAAAAAGGAGGCGCGGGGAGTCAAACCTAAGACCAACTGCTTCGAACATCCCGGCTCAAACGTCCCTGCTCGACCACCAGACCAAGCGCTCATTGGTGATTTAGGTTGAATTCGTCATTTATTATAGGATAATATGACGGGCCACAGAAAAACTTCTACCTGGCATGCGGGCCAGCCTGCCAGGCACAAGGGCCGGGCTCGGGCCGCAAAGCCGGGCACGCGTGCCGGCCCGGCCCGGCACGTGAGCTTGCTGGGCCGCGGCGGGCCGTGCCGGGCCAGGCCGGTTTAGCGCATGCCGGGCTTGGGCTGTGCCGGGCCGGCCCGTTGGCCAGGTTTGTATCCACTACTCCCTGAGAACGCATTTTTCCCTATTGTAGTTCCAAGCTCTTTTACACACGCGATTCTTATTTTCTGCATTAAGTTTTACTTTACTTTAAATTGCTTCATTCAATCAAAAACCCAAAACCAACTCTACTTTTCTTGCATCTTAAAGTTATTCCTTAAGTACTTTGTTTAGTTTTAGTTAAAAGCATTTTAGTCTTTCGCCTACTGCTCCCTATGGGATCGATATATTTATTTCAAAACTAGCTACAAATGATCTGTGCACTGGTAGTCATCAGTCACCCCACAGAATGGCATTATCGGCATCAGCCTATCGTACAACACCTACAGCTGGGCAAAAGTCTCACTCGAGATCACATTTAGGTGCACGCCTCCATCGATGAGGGTCTTCGCGACCGCGATGTTGTTGATGTTGGGGGTGCAAATCATGGGGAGAGTGCCCATGAGCCTTGTGGAAATGGGGTGGTCGCTGGCGTCGAAGGTGATGGCACACTGGGACTACTTGAGCTTTGCGGATGGGACTCCCGGTCTGGTAGCCGCGACCTCACGAGTGAGCAGTTTGAAGTGCCAGTTGGACGTCAGGGCCTGAGAGCCACCAAGAATGCAGGCTATGGTGCCCTGCGACACATGGTAGCCCCCGGGATCCTCAGCGCACCCTTTCTCCTAGGGGTGAGGGTGCTGTTCCGCGATGTTGGCCTGGTGGCCCATCAGAGGGGGGTCTCTGCCGCCGGAGTTGTTGTTCCAGTGGTCGCCTCTGCGGTTGCCCCTGTTCTGGCTACCTCGCTCACCGCCTGGCCTTCCCTTTCTCTGGCTGCTATGCAGGTCGTGGAGCTTCTTGAGCTCGTAGCAGTCATTGGTGGGGTGCCTTGGCTTCTTGTGGAAGTGGCAGCATGAGTTATTGTCCCGCTCCCTCTCGCGGGTCCCCTCGCGAGGACTCTTCTGGTCTGTCTCTACATCTAGGATGGTGGCTGTCATGTGCTTGAGGTCCTTGTCCTTGCCCTTGGATGATCCTGTGGCCTTGGGGGTAGTATCTGCTCGGTGAGGCCAAACATCCGCCCTACCTCCGCCTTGGCGCACTTCTCGGCCATGACGAAGATCTTGGAAGCGGTGGTGAGGCTCTCGCCCTGGATGCCCATCTTCTCCCTCATCTTGACGTCTTTTATGCCCTCGGAGAAAGCTGTGATACACTGGAGTCTGAGATTTTTGGGATCTTGTTGTTGACTCGACTAAACCTCTATAGGAAATTGAAGAGGGTCTCTCTAGGCTGTTGGCATATTTGATGGAGGTCGTAGTAGGTGAGCGGGCGCTTGTAGGTCCCATTAAAGTTGGCGATGAAGAGGGAGCTGATCTCTGCACACATGAGTCGATTGATTCCTCAGGGAGGTTCATCAGCCAGGTACTAGCCTTCTCCTTCAGGCACATGGTGAACCAGGTTGCCATGACACGGTCGTCTCCTCCCGCAGCCTTGACACCCATGGTGTAAAGCTGGAGGAACTCACACGGGTTGGTCGTTCCATCGTAGCGCGTTGGCGTCTCCGGCGGAACTTGTGGGGCTAGACCACTTCGCGGAGACTCTTGGTAAAGGCGAGGTAACCGTTGGCCTGGACCGCCTTTCTATTGGCGAGGGCCACACGGTTCTGGTGATCCGTGGCGGCGATTTCCTCGGTGAGACGGTCCTCGCGCTCACGCGGCGGCACCGTGGCCACGAGAGGCAAGATGATCTGGCAACTGTTTGCAGGTGGTGGAGTGACGTTCTTGGTCTTGGGGGCATCCTCATGGCATCAAGACAGGAGCGAGCCCCCAGCCCCCGGCGTCCTACCTTCGATACGAGCCCCCGGGCCCTCAAGTGAGAGGGTGGTGTTGGGTTCGCAGCATAGAAAACAAAAAATTCCTACGATGGGAACTATTATACGCCAGGATCTATCTACTAGATACAAGCAACGGGTGGATATACATCCATAGAGAATATACCATTGAAGAACAACAAAGCTTTGTTAACGAAACTGATTTCGTGGTTGATGTAGTCGACACTTACAAATCTCAAGATCGTGATGAAGTCCAGCGAGTCCATCAGGTCCAGCACCAGCAAGTCCAGTAGGTCCAGAACCACCAACTCCAGCACCGCAAAGTAGCGGTGCATCCGTGATCACACACACGTCCGATACCCCAACAACCTCCGTCCCTCTCTCCATCAAAGTAGCAGAAGCAGCAAGTCCTTTCCAGATAAAGCCACCAGGAACATGTATCTCGCTAATTCGAGACCATGGGGAATAATTTCTAGAGGGGGAGAGAGATACTTCATGAGGAGGTGTGAGATGATAGGAGGGAGTGGGTGGCCTCTTATAGGGAGAGGGGGTCAGACCCTCACCGTGGCCAGTGGCCAAGAGAGGTGCCCCCACCTCTTCCACATTCATGTGGGTGGAGCTCCCACTCACATACTTAGCCTCCCACTCATACTTCCACTCACCTCCATTAAATTTCCACCAAATTTAATGCAAGCTCTCATTAAATAAAACTATTTTATTTATTTTATTCAGAATTTTGTTAATTACATTAACTAAAAAACATTCACATAAAACCCCCTGCAATATTTCAATATCACATGTAGAACCTGTTTCTACAATTTCACCCGAAACAATTCCGGTTTCCATCGAAATGATTCAAGCGCTTTCTTAAATCTTTATCAAACATATTTGCTCCAAATGGTGTCAGTATCCCTTAAGTGTGTCACCCAAAGGTTCGCGAATAATGCAGACATGATAGAGACCCCTCTCCGATCAATAATCAGCAGCGGGACCTGGAGATTCGTACTGACTCCCACACATTCAACGATGACTCTAGTGATCATGTGAACCTTTAACGTTGTAACTAAATCCCTTTGTCTCGTGATATATTATATGACCGAGATTCCATCATCCGTATCCTTATACCTAGTTTGATCTCGTTACTGATATGCACTATTTTCTCATTCCCGTGATATAACATTCTAGTGATCACATCACTTGCTTGCAAGCTATTTCAATGTGATATCACCGAGAGGGCCCTGAGTATATCTATTCGTCATCAGGATGGACAAATCCCACACTTGATCCATGAGCCTCTACATAGCACCTTCCTAGCACTGAATCCACCTTTATAGTCACCCTTTCATGGTGTGACGTTTGATGTTATCAAGATACTCTTCTAGTGTTAGTGATTGACATGATCTCATAGTCTAAGGACTAGGATTACTTCGTACGATGTTATAGAAATATAAACATAATGAATTTGATCGTAATGCTATACTTTGGATGAATGTTCATCACATCATTCCACCAATGTTGTGACCTCGTTATTAACAACATCCAATGTCCATGATCAGGAAACCTTGACCATCTTGTTAATCAACGAGCTAGTTTATATGAGAGGCATTACTAGGAACTTTGTATTTTGTTTATTAAACAGATATGTATTAATGTTTCCAATTAATACAATTATAGCATTCAAAATAAACATTTATCATAAACATGGAATAATATAATAACCACTTTATTATTGCCTTTCGGGTATATTCTCTTCAGTCTCCCACTTGCACTAGAGTCAATAATCTAGTTTGTAAACTTGTATATACAACACCTAGGTGTTGAATATACGTTTTTGACAGTGGTTAACATAATCTCTGGATCTGACACTTTTAGGTCCGTGTGTATTTGCATGTGTTTACATCTCTACGCATCACTCATTCTCTAATGAGATGGCATTGTATAAATTTAGTCCTATGGTGAGACCTTTAGTTCCTTTGGGTTAAAACATGTTGATAGTATTTTCATACAATATATATTCATAGTAATAGCCCACTGTGAACCACACCTAGTTTGATAACGAACTACTTAACACAAATGCCCTCCTTTGCTGCTACTATGGCATTCATATACTTAGTATTCTGTTGTAGTATCTATCACAATGTCTTAACTTTGGAACTCATCCAAATCCATCATGGAACTTCCTTTACATTACATTGTGCCACCCATAGTTTAAATTGAGATAAATTTAATTTGTATCTTGTGACAAACTAGTATCAATTTAACACTTTACAATGAACTACTTTCTATTATTTATCACTTATACATGATATATTCTTAGTTCTTCCAAAGCTCATAAGAATATCTTTACTATTGTCCAATGATCATTTTATGAATCATTCTAATATATGCTCACAACATTTAGAGCATAGGACATATCTGGATATGTACATATCATGGTATTATTGATCAAAATATTCATGTGATTTCACTCACCAAGTGTCGATACACTTGAATCTTGATTCAATCCTTTACATGCAGCAAGAACTTTTATTGTTGTTTCCATATTGAACCCTTTCAATATCTCATATATGTACGTCTCACACAATCATATTAGCGCCTCAATCTTTCCATATAGACATTTATGCCAAATATTCCGGTTTTGCCCAAGTCTTTCATCAAAATCTAATTTTAATGAAATTCTTAATCCGTGTCAATAAAAGATACATCATTTCGAATCAACAATATGTACTCTACATAATGTACTAGAAATTTGTCTCAGTGCTCCCACTTAATTTCTTGCAAATGCAAGCATATTCATCATCTCCGATGAAATTATACTCTTTTAACATTTTCATCACGGTGAAGATACCAACTCCGCTAAGCTCACTTCAACTATTGAAGTTTGCATGCCCTTTAGAACCCTTTGAATTAACGAAACCCTTCAAACCATGTCTTGTATACGTCCTAGGTAACCATTCTATTAGAAGAACATTGTTTTGTTTGTTCAACTATCATATACCAAATTATATGTAGTGGTTGCTACATTAATCCGTCAAGACTAAATATCACTATGAAAGATCAAATCTTGTCATAGTGAACTCCTTGGACATTGTCATAAACGTATTTCTGACATGTTGACCATTTCATAGATGTCAAACATCCATGTCTATTTATTTATAGATCCAAATACGACTGGTAGGCTTCATGCCTTTTCGGAGGGTCTTCCAAGTTCAAAAAACTTGATTTCTCGTGTATGGAAACTATCACGGATTTTATGACTTCTAGTCATTCTATGGAGCCAGGGCCCATCATCGCTCCTTTGCATGCAGTCGGTTCATCACTGTCAAAACAATAACAACTTGTTTATCAAATCTCACTATTTGATTGTTACCCGATGCATACTGTTCAAATAGGAACTCTAATCTCCAAGATCACAACCTTTGTAATAACGGGAGCCATGAGCATTGTGGCCGCCATCGGGACACTTTCCGACGCTGGGCTACTTAACACATATAGCTAAGGTTTAATAACCTTATCAAAGTTCTATTATCCTCCCACTTAACTTTTCGCACGAAATTCCTTCTCAAGAAACTTAACGTTCCAAGCGACAAACTCTTTTGTCCTTGGTGTTATGAAGGAATACCCAACAAATTATTTGGGATAACCTACAAATACATGCTTATCCAACTTTGGTTATAAACATTTTACTTATGCATAGCATACCAAAATTTAAGAAAAACAACTCGGGTTTTATCCCAAACCATAACTCATATGGCGTCATTTCAACGGATCACGATGGTGCTCTTTTCAGTGTAAAAGCAGTAGTCTCTAAAGCTTTAATCCTTAAAATATAATGGCAGTTTTATAAATGACACCTTTGATCTTACCATGGCAAACAAGGTTTGATTTGATCTCTCGAACACACCATACTCCTGTGGTTTATTGGGAAATGCAAATCCATGGAACAATTTCTCAAATCTTATGTGTTTTGCTAAACATGTAACTCAAATATCTTCCTTTATGATAAAATCATAAACTCTTTATTTTCTTGTTACAATGATTTTCCACTTCATCTTGAAAGTCTTTGAAATTTTTTCAAATGTTTTATACTTCTTCCTTATTAAGTAAATATACAGATATATTCACTCAAATTTCCAGAGAAAGCATATGAAGCAAAAGGATCCATCGCATATGGCTACACATAATGGACTATATACATCAACATGCACAACGTCCAATAAGTTAGTCATCCGTTCCTCTTTGGCCTATGAACGAAGTTTTAATTATCTCAAGGAAATTCTCACAAGCATCATTTGATCAAAATCAAAGATTCCAAAAATCCATCAACATGGAGTTTCTTCATGTTTTCTTTCCAATATAATTTAAATGACGATGTCACTTTGTAAGTGACCTTTCAATCATTTGTCTTGAGACATTTTAGCATTAGTTTTATGGATGTGATTTCTCCAACTAGACTTGTAAAAGTTCATCCATCTTCTATGGAATATGGTAATTATTTGAACAACCATTGTTCTCACCGGAACAAAATAATAATCATTTAAACAAATCTTGAAGGCAAGCTTTGATCTCAACAACAAACACAATAACACTTTATTTGTTTTCGATGAACATCATCACATATTCTTTTGCTAGTTACTTAAGCCATTGTAGTTCATGAATTGTGTTGTTATGTATGATATTTCATACCAACCAATTCGGTATCCAATACCCAAGAACCACATTGTTTAACAAGCAAAGAATACAACCATAACATGTACATCATCTATATACCTTAGCTGGATATTTCCAGTCTTTATTTTCTGCCAAATATTTTATAGATTCCTTTTCAGCATTTCCTTTTCCCTTTAAAAGAATCTATCAACATCGACAGTGGCGCCATACATATGACACATAGTCCAAAGCATGTATAGTCAAATACTAATACCTTTGGACTTGCACTTTGAAGTAGATCATCATCATCAAATGTTTGGTGTTCTTTCAAAAATCCATTCTTTAGTAATCTTTTAGTGCAGTAAACATTTTAGTTACATCTTCTATTCATCCTTATCATGAAAACTTTCATTATCAAGCTACTATAGCTTATAAGGACGAATCATGAGTATAATGTCAGTTTCCAAAACCTTTTTGGGAGATTAGGACATCTAGCGTCTCCAACATTCACAAATTCTCATACAATATGAGAACATGTATTTTGCTATATTATACTCTATCATATTGCAACCATAAACATTGTTTAAGATATCAAAATATCTTCCACACATGATGGATTCTGAAACAATTTTTTAGCTCCTAGATAACCTCGATATTAAAAATAACTTTTGAATATGAAGAATCATGGAGGCAAACATGATACTTTAGATACTAACATTAGAATTCTTACTCTTGATTTAATACTACTTATTAAACTTGATGGAGTAAATAGAGTTTGCTGAAAGTTTGCAATAGGACTTCTAAACTTTAAATTAACATTCCAAACAATACGATACCAGTTCATAAAGTAAATATCCAGAATTCTATAGTTCTATTATCTCAATTAAAACTAAGCATACGGTAGTAAATAGATGCCAATGACTACAGCAAACTATGCAAATTCACTTCGATTTGGTTTATGGAAAATTGAGTTCGACTAATCTAAATTAGAAATGAACTCCCACTCAAAAATGACATCCCTCGTGCCTTTTTGGTGATTACATGAACCAAATCCACTACACCAAGTCCGATCATCACGTGAGACGGTGTGGCTTCAAAGGCGAGCATCAATATGGGCATCATATCAACTATATGACTCATGTTTAACCTTTCGGTTCATGTTCCAAGGCCATGTCTGTACATGCTAGGCTCACCAAGTAAGAACCTTAGTACTCGCGTGTGTAAAACTGTCTAACACCTGTTGTATGAAAGTGCGGAGTCAAGTACACTCGATCATCACGTGATGTCTCGAAGCACGATCCATAGAACGGTGCATACTTAAGGAGGAACACATTTTTATCTTGATATCTAAATGGGGGATCATCTTATAATGCTACTAAAATGCCAAACAAGCAATATAAGATGCAAACATCACATGTGTAAAGTGAAATGATATGGTTCTTGCACTTGATCACTATCATGTGCATCGTGGTATGATATTTATCATTCCTTTGTGTGTAAGGCCAAGGTCTATGGAACTTACACGTTTAGGTGTGTTGTAAGAGTATCAACTATACATCAACTTACAACATTACCATATCATGACACTAGCCTAGCAACAATCTAAACTAGAAGCTTCTAATTTATCCATTGCAAGTTTTACGTGGCTTAGGGATTTCGAAGCTAGAACTGGTCTTACCTACGAACATTGAACCACAATGATGATAACCAAATTATTAGAAACTCGTGGTAAATCAGATATTGACTATAGTAGGAGAGATAGACACCCGCTAGCCACTTATGCAAAACTAGTTGCATGTCAAGTGTGGAACTAGTCTCATGTGCGAGGACATGTAAAGTTAGTCCAGGCCGCTTCATCCCACTATGCCACCAATATCCAAAATACATGTAAGAAGCAATAACATGATCATCATCGCCCACATAATAATATGTGTACTACCTGTGCAAAGCATCTACGCATAGATCAGGCTCTAATACCACTGTTGGGTTCGCAACATAGAAAACAACAAATTTCCTACGATCAGCTCTATTATACGCCAGAATCTATCTACTAGATACAAGCAACGGGTGGATATACATCCATAGAGAACATACCCTTGAAGAACAACAAAGCTTTGTTAATGAAACTGATTTCATGGTTGATGTAGTCGTAAACTTGCTGATCTCAAGATCGTGATGAAGTCTAGCGATCCATCAGGTCCAACACCGGCAAGTCCAGCAGGTCCAGCACTAGCAAGTCTAGCAGGTCCAGCACCACCAAGTCTAGCACCGCAAAGCAGCGGTGCAACCGTGATCGCACATATGTCCAGTACCCCGACAACCTCCATCCCTCGCTCTAGCAAGCAGCGGAAGCAGCAACTCCTTTCCAGATAAAGCCACTGGGAACATGTATCTCGCTAATCTGAGACCATTGGAGAATAATTTCTAGAGGGGGAGAGAGATCTTTCACGAGGAGGTGTGAGATAAGAGGAAGGAGTGGGGGCCTTTTATAGGGAGAGGGGGTAGCCCCTCACCATGGCCGGCGGCCAAGAGAGGTGCCCCTACCTCTTCCACATTCATGTGGGTGGAGCTCCCACTCACATAATTAGCCTCTCACTCATAGTTCCACTCACCTCCATTAAATTTCCACCAAATTTAATGCAAGCTCTCATTAAATAAAACTATTTTATTTATTTTATTCAGAATTTTGTTAATTACATTAATTAACAAACATTCACATAAAACCCTCTGCAACATCTCAATATCACATGCAGAACCAGTTTCTGCAATTTCACCCGAAACAATTCTGGTTTCCATCGAAATGATTCCAATGCTTTCTTAAATCTTTATCTGAAACATATTTGCTCCAAATGGTGTTGATATCCCTTAAGTGTGTCACCCTACGGTTCATGAATAACGTGGACATGATAGCAACCCCTCTCTGATCAATAATCAACAGCGGGACCTGGAGATTCATACTGACTCCCACACATTCAATGATGACTCTAGTGATCGTGTGAAAGTTTCACATCGTACTAAATCCCTTTGTCTCGCGATATATAATATGTCTGAGATTCGGTCATCGGTATCCTTATACCTAGTTTGATCTCGTTACCAACATGCACTCTTTTCTCGTTCCCGTGATATAACATTCTAGTGATCACATCACTTGCTTGCAAGCTATTTCAATGTGATATCACCGAGAGGTCCCTGAGTATATCTATCCGTCATCGGGATGGACAAATCCCACTCTTGATCCATGAGCCTCTACATAACACCTCCCTAGCACTGAACCCACCATTATAGTCACCCTTTCATGGTGTGAAGTTTGATGTTATCAAGATACTCTTCAGTGTTAGTGATTGACATGATCTCATGGTCAAAGGACTAGGATTAATTCGTATGATGTTATATAAATATAAACATAATGACTTTGATCATAAAGCTATACTTCCGACGAATGTTCATCACATCATTCCACCAATGTTCTGACCTCGTTATTAACAACATCCAATGTCCATGATCACGAAACCTTGATCATCTTGTTAATCAACGAGCTAGTTTATATGAGAGGCATTACTAGGAACTTTGTAATTTTTATTAAACACACATGTATTAACGTTTCCAATGTATACAATTATAGCATGCAAAATAAACATTTATCATAAACATGGAATAATATAATAACCACTTTATTATTGCCTCTCGGGCATATTCCCTTCAGGTGGTGGCGTCGAGGTTCTCGGCTATCCAGTCGCGCCACCTCTCTTGGCCCTGCTCAGTCGGAGGGTGGTCCAAAATCTCGCACACCATGCGTTTGGCAGCTACCGGGGTGAAAGGCTCGGAGTGGCCACGAGGTGACTGATGGCTCAATGCACGACGCCTAGAAAAATGCTTGATGGCGGTGTTGATGTAGAGCTCGTTGGGAACCCCAAGAGGAAGGTATGATGAGCACAGCAGCAAGTTTCCCTCAGTTATTAATCCAAGGTTTAATCGAACCAGTAGGATCAAGGAAACACCCCAAAGGTGTTACTAGCTGAGCTTTGGCAGGACGCACTACCTGTGCTAGTAGCAACGTGGAGACATGCACAACACAACCACAGAACTTTGTCCCCAACTTGCGATGAGGTTGTCAATCTCACCGTGTTTTTCGGAAAACAAAGGATTAAACGTATCGAATGGAAAGAAGTAATAGTTTGCAGAAAGTAAACACAAAGAAGTAAACAGTTTGTAGATTGTATGTAAAGAAAAAGGACCGAGATCAATAGTTCACTAGAGGTGGCTCTCCTTAGATAGATAACATGCTGGGTGAACAAATTACAGCAGGGCAATTGACAAACACCGAGAAAGCAATGCATGCATATACTAATCATCTTGACTCCTTTGAGATTCGATTAGGCATTACAACATTATACATAGACCGCCATCCAACTGCATCTATGACCAATAATCCACCTTTAGGTTATCATCCGAACCACCTCCAGTATTAAGTTGCAAGCAACAGATTATTGCTTTACAAACTGTGTGTAAAGTAAACAATACGATTGTTCTATGAACAAAGGATTGTTGTTTTCTCCCTAGTAGCAACAGCACATCTAGTACCTTAGAGATTTCTGTCACTTCCCCAGATTACCAGAGGCATGAACCAACTATCGAGCATAAATACTAACTCTTGGAGTTGCTAGCATCTACTTGGCCAAGATAGCTACTAACAATGGAAAGCATGCAAGATCACAAATAACAAAGACATGATATAATCAATAATCAATCTGAAACAGCATCTCAATATCCATCGGATCCCCGCAAACACAACATGCAGAATTACAAATAGATGATCTTGATCATGAACGAAGCTCACAAGATCTAGACATGAAAGCACAAAGGAGGAGAACCAGCCATCTAGCTACTACATGGATCCGTAGTCCAAGGATGAACTACTCACGCATCACACCGGAGGCTTGCATGGTGATGAAGAAGGCATCCAGGGTGAATTCCCCTCTCCGGCAGGGTGCTGGGAAGAGCTTCAGATCCCTCCCGATCTAGGGATGGAGATGACGGCGGCTACAGACTCTTTCGTGGATTTTTGATCGGGCACTTAGGGTTTTCGTCCCGAGTACAATATATAGGTGGAAGGAGAGGCCGAGGGGGTGCCGGGAGCGGCCACACCACCCCCTGGCGTGGGTCAGGCCTGGCCGCGCGACCAGGTGGTGTGGTGGCCCCATGGCCCCTCTCCGTCTCGTATTCTGGCACTTGATGACATCCGGAAAAATAGGCACTTTGGCTTTTGTCCCGTCCAATTTCGAGAATATTCATTTTCTGACTTTCCTGGAACCAAAAACAGCAGAAAACAGGCAACTGGCACTGTGGCTCTTGTTAATAGGTTAGTCCAAGAAATCATACGAAAAGTACTCCAAAGTTGGAACAAAACACAAGAAAGTGGATAAAACCAAGCATGGAACATCAAAAATTGTAGATACATTTGCAATGTATCAACATCCCCAAGCTTAACTCCTGCTCGTCCTCGAGTAGGTAATTGATAAAAAGAAAGAATAATTTTTGAGGTGACATGCACCATCAAAGACTTGATCAAACTATTTGTAAACATTCAAAGCTGGGATCATAGTACTTCAATCAAAACATGAAAGACAAAGTTCTAGCAATAAGCAAAGAAACTATGATGCAACATGAAAAGGCACAAACAAAAGATTCATGAATAACAATGCTTTGCAAGACGTTTGTTTGTTTCTCATAAAGAAAACATAGCATAATAGCATTCAGCTTGTCCCTCATAGAGTAGCAAATATAAATGAATAGGACACCTTCAAAGTTCATAAGAGTGACTAGATACAATAGTTTAAAACAAGCAATATCAAGTTATGCATCAATCAACTAGTCTTGGGACAATGCACATAGAAATAAGAATGGCCACTATGCTCTCAAAGTAGGTGCATAAAGATAGAAGGTGGAGACTCAATATAATGGTGGAAGAAAGGCCTTTGTAAAAGGAAGTAGGGATTCAAGTCTCATAAAGAGCTTCCAAAAATTATGGTACTTATAGCTTTCAGCTCTCATTGCCCCTATCATAAGCATCTTGAAGTGATTAAGGTTAAAGTGAACAAACTATGGTGTACATGCTTGACGAAGTATAAGTCGGAAATCCCATGTCCCTTGTATATGAGGGCCCCTCCTCATGCTACTCAAGTTTAGTCACCGGTAAGTTCTTGTCATTGTAAGTATATGTGTATCATAGAGAACCGCCAACGAGGTATCCCTTGCCCGATGATACGGAAGAATCCCCATATCAAAATGACAAGGCAAGCAGAAAACGAGCATCTCAGCAATCTTCTTATTTACCATGGGAATATGGTGCTTTTTTCTCTCTTTCCTATTTTCATAGTATCCTTTTTTCTCTTTTTTCTCAATATAGGACTCTTTTTTTATAAGAAGAATGCTTCATAGACAGCTCATTATAGTTACGCTGCAGGTTTCCACCATGTCAGCATGGATTAGACCAGCGGCCCAGGCATTTCTCTAACACATATACATAACTCCATGGACTTACAAGCTCCCCTTTCATTTCACACCGACGACATCCATATACAAAAGAGCATGATATCAACTAGGTACAGGTACCAAGTGCAATGTTGAAAGCGTTCCCCATGAAAGCATGGTTCTGCTAATTTCCAACAAATAAGTGCAAGCATATACAACATAGAAGACACAATGGTTCAAGTTTATTAAGGGCAAGTAAAGTAAAGTGTGCCATCAAGTTCGTGAGAGCTTTAATCACTAGTTTTCTCATAACAAGTTTAATTTGGAAGGTAAACAAAAGCATGAATATACTTGGAATAGCATAAGCTAGTACGTAGGTATGGTGGACTCTTTGGAATAAGTTGGTTTAGGGAGTTGGATGCATGAGTGGAACTCATACTTGGTTGTGGAGGCTAGCAAAAGACTGGGAGCGACAAACTAAGAGAGCAATAATGGCCATAATCATGCAGAGCGACAAAACATCAATGATCAAAGCATAAAGTGATACTACAAGTTGAAAACTAAAGGATCATAAAGGCTAAGGTGACTTTGGATAGTCATAACATGGTGTGAGCATGCGCCAAGTCAACCCAAATAAAGCATCAAAGGAGAATACCACTATACTATGCTTTAATATGCTAAAACAACGCATGATTCATCCAAGGCACATTAAGCAATCTCAATTGTTTATAACAAGTCATGCTACAACAAAGAATACTAATCATAAATCCAAAATATTATCAAGCATGGCATGACAAAGCATAGGCCACTGTCAAAACGGGCTCTTTTTACCACATAAGCATGAACTTTCCTACTCTTTTCCAAACCACACCAAACTATTTGCAAACAAATGTATGAAAGAGGGGGTCCAACCAATTTATTCATAAAACTAATAAAACCAAGAAAACTAAAAACCAAAATGAACATGAAAAAGAAGACGCTCCAAGAAAAACACAATTGTGTATGAAACAATAAAAATGAAGCGTTTGGAAGAAACCTAGGATTTTTATTGATGAAGAGGGGATGCCCAAGGCATCCCCGAGCTTTGACGCTTGTACTTCTTGGATATTTCTTGGGGTGACACGCGTGGCATCCCCAAGCTTGAGCTTTAGTCCATCCTTCATCTCATTACTCATTCCTTCCATACACCTGAAATTTTTCCTTCATACAAAACTTCACACAATCTTTATTAGCAACATTAGTGCACTCAAGATAAATAAGTCTTAAGGTTCAGTTCTAACACCAAATAAACTTCCATTAGAACACTAGCTACTGTAGCACTTCCCTCAAAAAGCTCAATTCCCCAAAAGAACTCAAAAAGAACAAACAAGAAGCAAATGTAGAAAATGGCAGAAATCTTTCAAAACAGACCAGCAGATAAATACGAATTTTTTCGAAGACTTTATGTTGCTCAAATCAAAAAGTGTTGAACTAAAAAGTTAGATAACAACCTGGGGCAGAAGAACAAAAAATTACAGCTCAATCTGACATACAGAGATCTCTCACGAATTTTTACGGTGAAGCATAAAAATCTATTTCGGGACAGCAACTTTCCCAATGACTACTTCACTCTCATTAGAGGTTAATCTTGGCACAAAAAGAAAATAAAAAGAATAAGGAGAGGTTATTACAGAGATAATAACTTCCTAGACTCATCTAAAACTTTTGGGTTATCTCCCAATAAGTACTTTTCTTTAACGCCTTTAAGTTAGGCATAAGAAGCAAAGAAAGAATCAAGTGTTCTCAAATGAAGAAGCATTAAGACATAATTTTGTTTTCATAGGAGAAGCAAAAGAAATCTTTTCTCTCTTTTTAGGGAAGTGTTCTATACCTTTCTTGAGTGGAAGTTGATATTTAATGGTGTCTTCTTTCATATCAATGATGGCACCAACAATTCTAAGAAAAGGTCTTCCCAAAGTAATAGGACAAGAAGCATTGTATTCAACATCCAAAACATAGAAATCAAGGGGACATAGGAATTGTTAACCATAATAAGAACATCATTAAGACTCCCCATGAGTTTCTTTTTAGCATTACCATCAAGTGGGACATTCAAATAACAATCTTCAAGAGGAGGCAAATCAAGCATATCATAAATACTTCTAGGCATAATAGAAACACTACTATCAAGATCACATAAAGCTTTGAAATCAAAGTCATTCACTTTCATATTAATGGTGGGTTCCCAACCATCTTCTTGTTTTATAGGAATAGAAGCTTTATGTTTCATTTTTTCTTGTTTAATTTTTATGAGAGCATCAGTAATGTGTTTTGTAAAGGCCATGTTCATAGCACTAGCATTAGGACTTTTAGCAAGCTTTTGTAGGAACTTAATAACTTCAGAGATGTTACAACCATCAAGATCAAAATCAAATCTAAAGTAGTAGAACTATTACTAGCCTCAACACTAGTGGTGGTAATAGTAGAAACACTAATGTTTCTAGCAATTTCATCTTCTCTCTCCCACTTAGCATGTAATTCAGCTAATAGTCTAACATTTTCATCAATTCTTACTTGTATGGCATTGGTAGATGCAAAGGGATTCTCATTAGTTTCAGGTTTAGCAGCCATTTTATTCAAAGTAGTTTGAGCTTCAGCTAAAGATGCTATATTTCTTTCAGCATTAGAGATTTTTTTCCTCAATGGTTTTATTGAAGGCAGTTTGTTTACTAATAAACTCTTTAAGCATAACTTCAAGTTCAGAGGGAGCACTCTTATTATTGTTGTAATAATTTCCATAAGAATTACCATTGTTGGGAGGATATGGCTTATAATTGTTGTTACCAAAATTGTTCCTATAAGCATTATTACCATAAGCATTGTTGCCAAAATTGTTATTTCTTATGAAGTTCACATCAACTTGCTCTTCTTGAGCAACCAAAGAGGCTAAAGGAATATTATTTGGATCAATATGGGCTTTCCCATTAACAAGCATAGACATAATAATATCAATCTTATCACTCAAGGAAGAGGTTTCCTCAACAGAATTTACCTTCTTACCTTGTGGAGCTCTCTCAGTATGCCATCCAGAATAATTAACCATCATATTGTCCAAAAGTTTTGTTGCAGCACCCAAAGTGATGGTCATAAAGGTACCTCCAGCAACAGAATCCAATAGGTTCCTTGAAAAATACTTCAATCCTGCATAAAACGTTTGGATGATCATCCAAGCAGTCGGTCCATGAGTGGGACAATTCTTTACCAAAGATTTCTTTCTTTCCCAAGCTTGAGCAACATGCTCATTATCAAGTTGTTTAAACTTCATTATTTCACTTCTCATGGATATAATCTTAGCAGGAGGATAGTATTTTCCGATAAAAGCATCTTTGCACTTAGTCCAAGAATCAATATTATTCCTAGTTAAGGAATTCAACCATTCTTTAGCTTTTCCTCTCAAAGAGAAAGGAAACAATTTCAGCTTAATAATATCACCATCTATATCCCTATGCTTTTGCATCTCACAAATTTCAACAAAGTTATTTAGATGGGAAGCAGCATCTTCATTACCAATACCAGAAAATTGTTCTCTCATAACAAGATTGAGCAAAGCAGGTTTTATCTCAAAGAAAGTATTTTCAGCCATAGGTGGAGCAATAGGTTTGCTCATAAAATCATTGTTGTTGGTGCTAGTGAAGTCACACAACTTAGTGTTTTCAAGAGTAGTCATTTTTTGGGGTTTTCAAATAAGAAAGCAAACTAGTAAAACTAATTTTTTTGTGTTTTTGAATAACAAAACAGGCAAACAAAACAAAAAGAAACTAAGCAAAACAAAAACAACAAAGTAAAGAGATTGGTTATGAGGGACTCTCCTTGTGAAGATGTCCTTGACTCCCGGCAACGGCGCCAGAAAAATGCTTGATGGCTCAATGCACGGCGCCCAGAAAAATTCTTGATGGCGGTGTTGATGTAGAGCTTGTTGGGAACCCCAAGAGGAAGGTATGATGAGCTCAGCAACAAGTTTCCCTCAGTTATGAAACCAAGGTTTAATCGAACCAGTAGGAGCAAGGAAACACCCCAAAGGTGTTACTAGCTTAGCTTTGGTAGGGCGCACTACCGGTGCTAGTAGCAACGTGGAGACCTACACAACACAACCACAGAACTTTGTCCCCAACTTGCGATGAGGTTGTCAATCTCACCATGTTTTGCGAAAAACAAAGGATTAAATGTATCGAATGAAAAGAAGTAATAGTTTGCAGAAAGTAAACACAAAGAAGTAAACAGTTTGTAGATTGTATGTAAAGAAAAAGGACCAGGATCCATAGTTCACTAGAGGTGGCTCTCCTTAGATAGATAACATGCTGGGTGAACAAATTACAGCGGGGCAATTGAGAAACACCGATAAAGCAATACATGCATATACTAATCATCTTGACTCCTTTGAGATCCTATTGGGCATTACAACATTATACATAGACCGCCATCCAACTGCATCTATGACTAATAATCCACCTTTAGGTTATCATCCGAACCCCCTCCAGTATTAAGTTGCAAGCAACAGATTATTGCTTTACGAACTGCGTGTAAAGTAAACAATACGATTGTTCTATGAACAAAGGATTGCTATTTTATCCCTAGTAGCAACAGCACATCTAGTACCTTAGAGATTTTTGTCACTTCCCCAGATTACCAGAGGCATGAACCCACTATCGAGCATAAATACTAACTCTTGGAGTTGCTAGCATCTACTTGGACAAGATAGCTACTAACAACGGAACGCATGCAAGATCACAAATAACAAAGACATGATAGAATCAATAATAAATCTGAAATAGCATCTCAATATCCATCGGATCCCCGCAAACACAACATGCAGAATTACAAATAGATTATCTTGATCATGAACGGAGCTCACAAGATCTAGACATGAAAGCACAAAGGAGGAGAACCAGCCATCTAGCTACTACATGGATCCGTAGTCCAAGGATGAACTACTCACGCATCACATCGGAGGCTTGCATGGTGATGAAGAAGGCCTCCAGGGTGAATTCCCCTCTCCGGCAGGGTGCCGGGAAGAGCTTCAGATCCCCCCCCCCCCCCGATCTAGGGATGGAGATGACGGCGGCTACAGACTCTTTCGTGCATTTTTGATCGGGCACTTAGGGTTTTCGTCCCGAGGGCAATATATAGGCGGAAGGAGAGTCCGAGGGGGTGCCAGGAGCGGCCACACCACCCCCTGGCGCGGGCCAGGCCTGGCCACGTGGCCAGGTGGTGTGGTGGCCCCATGGCCCCTCTCCGTCTCGTATTCTGGCACTTGATGACATCCGGAAAAATAGGCACTTTGGCTTTTGTCCCGTCCAATTCCGAGAATATTCATTTTCTGACTTTCCTGGAACCAAAAACAGCAGAAAATAGGCAGCTCGCACTGTGGCTCTTGTTAATAGGTTAGTCCAAGAAATCATATGAAAAGTAGTCCAAAGTTGGAACAAAACACAAGAAAGTGGATAAAACCAAGCATGGAACATCAAAAATTATAGATACATTTGCAATGTATTAGTGACGCGGTGCGGGAGAGCGATGTGATGTCGTGTGAGGAGGGAGTGGCCTCCCGTGACTGGCAGTAGGAGGAGCCCCCTTCGTCCTCCATCCACAGGACCTGCCTAGAGGATGCGCGCAGTGGTGGCAGCTCCGTTTAGGCCTTGCTCGCCTCATGATAGAGTGCTTGCTCAGCGCGCGTCTCGTTGTCGGCCGACATGTTGTCGAAGGTCTCGGAAACACGCCTCATCCCCCTACCCGGCGCGCCAAAGTCAGACATTTGTCCCGCGAAGGAACTAGGGTCCAATGATCCCTTGGTTCAAGAGGGGGATGAACATGCGACTCCAAGGAAACCCAGCGATGACAACGGCGGTGGAGCCAGCACACGATAGAGAGGTGACACGGTTTTTTTACCCAGGTTTCGGGACCCTCGTGAGGAGGTAAAGCCCCTACTCCTTCTTGGTTGTATTTCTCGTGTGCTTCACGAGGGTACAATGGAGGATGAAGGTCTAGGGTTTTAGATCTCAAGGATCGATCCCTTCCAAGGTAGGATAAGGGATCCTTAAATAGGGCGGCGGCAACCTCTTTCCCCTATCTACCGCAGGAAGGGTCACCACAGTGCCACTGGTCCCGGTCTACAAGACTGATTTTTGGTGGACTAGGTCTTGGACGCTGGGCTCTTCTCCATCTGTTGGTAAAGCGGCCTTCCCTTTCCCCATTTGTCTTCAGCTGGCGCCACTAGTTGTCTCCTTAACACTCAAACGGTAAGGTTGAGCGCCTGCCATGCTGAGGTCGACTGTCCTTCCCTTGCAGAAAAGGGGGCGGACCGGTCCTTCCTTTACTGATGTGAACAGGGGCGCAGGATCCACGCCCCTTGTTGAGACCTGCCTCTCCCGCTGGCTGCTTGGCGAAGTTACCAATAAGCCTTGGAATATGCCCTGGAGTATCCAAAGTTGGGTTCTGTAGTGGAGCCTCCCAGGGGGAGAGTCTCCCTTAGGAGGTAGTATCCTCGTGCAATGGACCCTCGCGAGGTTTCACCAGCCGGTGCTGCCCTCGGAGGTATCGAAGCCGTGTCGTATTGAGGCACCGGGTACCGCTAATCGTTGGGACATGGCACCCTGGTTGCCAGGGCCCCGACAGTTAGAGCTAATAATAACATGATATTAATTAGTGCCATCAAGAAACCTGTATTTTAGTTCTATAGGAAGGGTTTTGAGTGTGAGGTGGAAGCTCCTCGTCGTATTTTCTTATGGATGCCTCATAGATTTGATTCATTTCATGATCAACTATAGGGTTTGAATTAAGATATTCCTCAATTTCCATTTTATCTATATCTTCAGGAAGAATATCACTGTCAACTAGGATCCTTTCTAACTTATCGTTGGGAGTCTCAATACACACAGAAGCAAGACTAGTAAAGTTACCTTCTTCTTGTTTCTCTTGTTCATATTCTTCAAACACCTCAATAGTTGGCCTATGATGAAATTTAGAGAAATGGAAGTTCATTTTATCCTCACCAAACTTGAGAGATACCATCTCCTTCTTGCAATAAATGTTTGCCCCTTCGGTGTTCAAAAATAATAGGACAATAAACATCAATGGCATATCAACAACTACAAAATCAATAGGGTACTTGTAAGGTCCAATACAAATTGGAACATCTCTAATTATTCCCATAGGAATTCTGAGAGTCTTATCTGCTAGCATAATTGTCATATCAGTATCTTCTAATTCAGCTAGATTGAGTTCATTTTGAATTTTCAGATAAAATTATAAGGGATTACATTAACTATCGTTCCAATATCACAAAGGCCATATTAAGAATATTCACCAAAGGCGCAAGGAAGAATAGGTTTACCAACATCTTTAGCTTTTACCTTTCCTTCAACAAATTGATAAGCTTCGGTGTTTAGCTCGATTAGATTGCAATGTGCAAACATGGTCAATATATCTTCTTTAGTTGGATCACCCGTTTATTGCATGCCTTCTTGATTAATTTCTTCTATTTTTGCCTCTTCCTCTAGCTTCTTGAGGATCAATCTTTCCTCTTCCAGTTGTTCTTCAAATTTTCATGCTACCATATGTTTTATCACCATCCTCTGAAAAGTAAGGTGTTCAACATAAGGTGCTTGGATCTACAGTGGCCACAACTTGCATCTCCACATCTTCAACTTGCTTGGGTGGTGTAGTATATTGATGCCAATATTTCTTTGGAGATTCAATATGTTCTGTAAAATACTGAAGGATTTGCAAGATAATTTCATCATCAAGTTGAAGTTCATTAGCAGTTTCCTTGACCTTGCCTAATTCCTTATAAGCATTGAAACAATCATATTCAATTTATATCCCTCCTTGGCCTCCTAAATCAAATCACCAAGTTTCCCTATTGTGGAGAATTAGTTCTAAGAGTTCCCAAGATTTAGTTATAGTTAGGTCCATAAAATAACCTCCGGAATTAGTGTCAAGTTCACGCTTAATATCTTATTAAGTCCCCCATATAAAATATGTAAAATATACATCTATTAAAAATGGATTTATACCTTTTGAAGGCTCTTACCAAACCTTCTCCTCGGTGGTTCTTGGAATTTGTGATTGCCCTCCTTATTTTAGTAGTTTTTACTTTGGGAAAGAATCAAAATACAAATTCTCCTTTGAGATTTTCCCAAGTATCAATTTTCTCTATAGGGGAAATTCTATACCAAGATAAAGCAGTGTTGGTTAGATATTGGCTAAACAATTTAGGTTTCAATTTCATCATCAGATTAGCCTCTCAAGTTAAGTGTCCAACATAACTATAAATGCATTAGATGAGTGTAAGGATCCTCATATGGATCATCTTCTGCAAAAGTTTTCTCCTTAATAATAGCAATAAAATAAGGGTTAACCTCATATTCTGGTTCGCTCCCACTTGCGAATTACTTAACAAGTTGTTAAACTTCCCGAGGTATTTACTTGCATCAAGATGATTCATGAGCCTGACTGCACTCATGATACTCACTTGAAACTAGTAAACAACTTTAGTAAAACAATTAGTAGGATTAGAAACTAAGAACAAAGACCAAAAGCGCTTAGCTCCCCGGCAACGGCGCCAGAAAATAGCTTGTTGACTAAAAGATCACAGATTGATTGTAGATAGTTTCAAAATAAGAGTATCAAACCCATAGAGAGCTATTTAGTTAAGGTATTTATGCCTCTCGTAACTATCTACCAAAGGATACTTGTAAGCTGCCTTTGATTTCAAGTAAAGGGTGTTTGAAAGGATACTTGTAAGCTGCCTTTGATTTCCATAAGAATTACCATTGTTGGGAGGATATGGCTTATAATTGTTGTTACCAAAATTGTTCCTATAAGCATTATTACCATAAGCATTGTTGCCAAAATTGTTATTTCTTATGAAGTTCACATCAACTTGCTCTTCTTGAGCAACCAAAGAGGCTAAAGGAATATTATTTGGATCAATATGGGCTTTCCCATTAACAAGCATAGACATAATAATATCAATCTTATCACTCAAGGAAGAGGTTTCCTCAACAGAATTTACCTTCTTACCTTGTGGAGCTCTCTCAGTATGCCATCCAGAATAATTAACCATCATATTGTCCAAAAGTTTTGTTGCAGCACCCAAAGTGATGGTCATAAAGGTACCTCCAGCAACAGAATCCAATAGGTTCCTTGAAAAATACTTCAATCCTGCATAAAACGTTTGGATGATCATCCAAGCAGTCAGTCCATGAGTGGGACAATTCTTTACCAAAGATTTCTTTCTTTCCCACGCTTGAGCAACATGCTCATTATCAAGTTGTTTAAACTTCATTATTTCACTTCTCATGGATATAATCTTAGCAGGAGGATAGTATTTTCCAATAAAAGCATCTTTGCACTTAGTCCAAGAATCAATATTATTCCTAGTTAAGGAATTCAACCATTCTTTAGCTTTTCCTCTCAAAGAGAAAGGAAACAATTTCAGCTTAATAATATCACCATCTATATCCCTATGCTTTTGCATCTCACAAATTTCAACAAAGTTATTTAGATGGGAAGCAGCATCTTCATTACCAATACCAGAAAATTGTTCTCTCATAACAAGATTGAGCAAAGCAGGTTTTATCTCAAAGAAAGTATTTTCAGCCATAGGTGGAGCAATAGGTGTGCTCATAAAATCATTGTTGTTGGTGCTAGTGAATTCACACAACTTAGTGTTTTCAAGAGTAGTCATTTTTTGGGGTTTTCAAATAAGAAAGCAAACTAGTAAAACTAATTTTTTTGTGTTTTTGAATAACAAAACAGGCAAACAAAGCAAAAAGAAACTAAGCAAAACAAAAACAACAAAGTAAAGAGATTGGTTATGAGGGACTCTCCTTGTGAAGATGTCCTTGACTCCCGGCAACGGCGCCAGAAAAATGCTTGATGGCTCAATGCACGGCGCCCAGAAAAATTCTTGATGGCGGTGTTGATGTAGAGCTTGTTGGGAACCCCAAGAGGAAGGTATGATGAGCTCAGCAACAAGTTTCCCTCAGTTATGAAACCAAGGTTTAATCGAACCAGTAGGAGCAAGGAAACACCCCAAAGGTGTTACTAGCTTAGCTTTGGTAGGGCGCACTACCGGTGCTAGTAGCAACGTGGAGACCTACACAACACAACCACAGAACTTTGTCCCCAACTTGCGATGAGGTTGTCAATCTCACCATGTTTTGCGAAAAACAAAGGATTAAATGTATCGAATGAAAAGAAGTAATAGTTTGCAGAAAGTAAACACAAAGAAGTAAACAGTTTGTAGATTGTATGTAAAGAAAAAGGACCAGGATCCATAGTTCACTAGAGGTGGCTCTCCTTAGATAGATAACATGCTGGGTGAACAAATTACAGCGGGGCAATTGAGAAACACCGATAAAGCAATACATGCATATACTAATCATCTTGACTCCTTTGAGATCCTATTGGGCATTACAACATTATACATAGACCGCCATCCAACTGCATCTATGACTAATAATCCACCTTTAGGTTATCATCCGAACCCCCTCCAGTATTAAGTTGCAAGCAACAGATTATTGCTTTACGAACTGCGTGTAAAGTAAACAATACGATTGTTCTATGAACAAAGGATTGCTATTTTATCCCTAGTAGCAACAGCACATCTAGTACCTTAGAGATTTTTGTCACTTCCCCAGATTACCAGAGGCATGAACCCACTATCGAGCATAAATACTAACTCTTGGAGTTGCTAGCATCTACTTGGACAAGATAGCTACTAACAACGGAACGCATGCAAGATCACAAATAACAAAGACATGATAGAATCAATAATAAATCTGAAATAGCATCTCAATATCCATCGGATCCCCGCAAACACAACATGCAGAATTACAAATAGATTATCTTGATCATGAACGGAGCTCACAAGATCTAGACATGAAAGCACAAAGGAGGAGAACCAGCCATCTAGCTACTACATGGATCCGTAGTCCAAGGATGAACTACTCACGCATCACATCGGAGGCTTGCATGGTGATGAAGAAGGCCTCCAGGGTGAATTCCCCTCTCCGGCAGGGTGCCGGGAAGAGCTTCAGATCCCCCCCCCCCCCGATCTAGGGATGGAGATGACGGCGGCTACAGACTCTTTCGTGCATTTTTGATCGGGCACTTAGGGTTTTCGTCCCGAGGGCAATATATAGGCGGAAGGAGAGTCCGAGGGGGTGCCAGGAGCGGCCACACCACCCCCTGGCGCGGGCCAGGCCTGGCCACATGGCCAGGTGGTGTGGTGGCCCCATGGCCCCTCTCCGTCTCGTATTCTGGCACTTGATGACATCCGGAAAAATAGGCACTTTGGCTTTTGTCCCGTCCAATTCCGAGAATATTCATTTTCTGACTTTCCTGGAACCAAAAACAGCAGAAATAGGCAGCTCGCACTGTGGCTCTTGTTAATAGGTTAGTCCAAGAAATCATATGAAAAGTAGTCCAAAGTTGGAACAAAACACAAGAAAGTGGATAAAACCAAGCATGGAACATCAAAAATTATAGATACATTTGCAATGTATTAGTGACGCGGTGCGGGAGAGCGATGTGATGTCGTGTGAGGAGGGAGTGGCCTCCCGTGACTGGCAGTAGGAGGAGCCCCCTTCGTCCTCCATCCACGGGACCTGCCTAGAGGATGCGCGCAGTGGTGGCAGCTCCGTCTAGGCCTTGCTCGCCTCATGATAGAGTGCTTGCTCAGCGCGCGTCTCGTTGTCGGCCGACATGTTGTCGAAGGTCTCGGAAACACGCCTCATCCCCCTACCCGGCGCGCCAAAGTCAGACATTTGTCCCGCGAAGGAACTAGGGTCCACTGATCCCTTGGTTCGAGAGGGGGATGAACATGCGACTCCAAGGAAACCTAGCGACGACAACGGCGGTGGAGCCAGCACACGATAGAGAGGTGACACGGTTTTTTTTACCCAAGTTTCGGGACCCTCGTGAGGAGGTAAAGCCCCTACTCCTTCTTGGTTGTATTGCTCGTGTGCTTCACGAGGGTACAATGGAGGATGAAGGTCTAGGGTTTTAGATCTCAAGGATCGATCCCTTCCAAGGTAGGATAAGGGATCCTTAAATAGGGCGGCGGCAACCTCTTTCCCCTATCTACCGCAGGAAGGGTCACCACAGTGCCACTGGTCCCGGTCTACAAGACTGATTTTTGGTGGACTAGGTCTTGGACGCTGGGCTCTTCTCCATCTGTTGGTAAAGCGGCCTTCCCTTTCCCCATTTGTCTTCAGCCGGCGCCACTAGTTGTCTCCTTAACACTCAAACGGTAAGGTTGAGCGCCTGCCATGCTGAGGTTGACTGTCCTTCCCTTGCAGAAAAGGGGGCGGACCGGTCCTTCCTTTACTGATGTGAACAGGGGCGCAGGATCCACGCCCCTTGTTGAGACCTGCCTCTCCCGCTGGCTGCTTGGCGAAGTTACCAATAAGCCTTGGAATATGCCCTGGAGTATCCAAAGTTGGGTTCTGTAGTGGAGCCTCCCAGGGGGAGAGTCTCCCTTAGGAGGTAGTATCCTCGTGCAATGGACCCTCGCGAGGTTTCACCAGCCGGTGCTGCCCTCGGAGGTATCGAAGCCGTGTCGTATTGAGGCACCGGGTACCGCTAATCGTTGGGACATGGCACCCTGGTTGCCAGGGCCCCGACAGTTAGAGCTAATAATAACATGATATTAATTAGTGCCATCAAGAAACCTGTATTTTAGTTCTATAGGAAGGGTTTTGAGTGTGAGGTGGAAGCTCCTCGTCGTATTTTCTTATGGATGCCTCATAGATTTGATTCATTTCATGATCAACTATAGGGTTTGAATTAAGATATTCCTCAATTTCCATTTTATCTATATCTTCAGGAAGAATATCACTGTCAACTAGGATCCTTTCTAACTTATCGTTGGGAGTCTCAATACACACAGAAGCAAGACTAGTAAAGTTACCTTCTTCTTGTTTCTCTTGTTCATATTCTTCAAACACCTCAATAGTTGGCCTATGATGAAATTTAGAGAAATGGAAGTTCATTTTATCCTCACCAAACTTGAGAGATACCATCTCCTTCTTGCAATAAATGTTTGCCCCTTCGGTGTTCAAAAATAATAGGACAATAAACATCAATGGCATATCAACAACTACAAAATCAATAGGGTACTTGTAAGGTCCAATACAAATTGGAACATCTCTAATTATTCCCATAGGAATTCTGAGAGTCTTATCTGCTAGCATAATTGTCATATCAGTATCTTCTAATTCAGCTAGATTGAGTTCATTTTGAATTTTCAGATAAAATTATAAGGGATTACATTAACTATCGTTCCAATATCACAAAGGCCATATTAAGAATATTCACCAAAGGCGCAAGGAAGAATAGGTTTACCAACATCTTTAGCTTTTACCTTTCCTTCAACAAATTGATAAGCTTCGGTGTTTAGCTCGATTAGATTGCAATGTGCAAACATGGTCAATATATCTTCTTTAGTTGGATCACCCGTTTATTGCATGCCTTCTTGATTAATTTCTTCTATTTTTGCCTCTTCCTCTAGCTTCTTGAGGATCAATCTTTCCTCTTCCAGTTGTTCTTCAAATTTTCATGCTACCATATGTTTTATCACCATCCTCTGAAAAGTAAGGTGTTCAACATAAGGTGCTTGGATCTACAGTGGCCACAACTTGCATCTCCACATCTTCAACTTGCTTGGGTGGTGTAGTATATTGATGCCAATATTTCTTTGGAGATTCAATATGTTCTGTAAAATACTGAAGGATTTGCAAGATAATTTCATCATCAAGTTGAAGTTCATTAGCAGTTTCCTTGACCTTGCCTAATTCCTTATAAGCATTGAAACAATCATATTCAATTTATATCCCTCCTTGGCCTCCTAAATCAAATCACCAAGTTTCCCTATTGTGGAGAATTAGTTCTAAGAGTTCCCAAGATTTAGTTATAGTTAGGTCCATAAAATAACCTCCGGAATTAGTGTCAAGTTCACGCTTAATATCTTATTAAGTCCCCCATATAAAATATGTAAAATATACATCTATTAAAAATGGATTTATACCTTTTGAAGGCTCTTACCAAACCTTCTCCTCGGTGGTTCTTGGAATTTGTGATTGCCCTCCTTATTTTAGTAGTTTTTACTTTGGGAAAGAATCAAAATACAAATTCTCCTTTGAGATTTTCCCAAGTATCAATTTTCTCTATAGGGGAAATTCTATACCAAGATAAAGCAGTGTTGGTTAGATATTGGCTAAACAATTTAGGTTTCAATTTCATCATCAGATTAGCCTCTCAAGTTAAGTGTCCAACATAACTATAAATGCATTAGATGAGTGTAAGGATCCTCATATGGATCATCTTCTGCAAAAGTTTTCTCCTTAATAATAGCAATAAAATAAGGGTTAACCTCATATTCTGGTTCGCTCCCACTTGCGAATTACTTAACAAGTTGTTAAACTTCCCGAGGTACTTACTTGCATCAAGATGATTCATGAGCCTGACTGCACTCATGATACTCACTTGAAACTAGTAAACAACTTTAGTAAAACAATTAGTAGGATTAGAAACTAAGAACAAAGACCAAAAGCGCTTAGCTCCCCGGCAACGGCGCCAGAAAATAGCTTGTTGACTAAAAGATCACAGATTGATTGTAGATAGTTTCAAAATAAGAGTATCAAACCCATAGAGAGCTATTTAGTTAAGGTATTTATGCCTCTCGTAACTATCTACCAAAGGATACTTGTAAGCTGCCTTTGATTTCAAGTAAAGGGTGTTTGAAAGGTTTTGTGTTTGTGTTCAAGAAAGTAATAAAAGCAAGTAAAGTAAACAAGTAATGAAAGTGTTGGGAAACAGTGTTGGAACTCAATAAGGCTAAAATGTTCTCTAGGATGTAGGATACACCACTAGAATATGATAATTATTCATAATTAGGATAGTATATTTTTTCCATCATGTAATGTGTGGAGAGAGCTCCATAATAAGATGTTCACTACAAGACTCATGAGAGGTCGCTTCTTGAATCAGGTATTGAGGTCATCTCTAAATAACCACTATGATGCCTATGAGCAATCACTTGTATAGACCACCACAATTAAAAGTTTCCCCATGGATATCATAATTAGATTAGTGAATCTCTCTTAATTACCCATGTAGGTTATAATCCAATGCTTTTAGTCACAAAGTAACACAGGACATACTCCCATACACGCCCCAAGAGTATCTCCCTCTCTTTATTCTCGATGGCAAATTCTATGTGGTTCATTTCACATAACATCTAAAGAGAGATATCTAACACAATATCATAGACCAATGGATCATGGACCAAAGTAATAGGTCATCTTTACTTCATTTCATAATAATGCTAGGGTTTCTCCATCTCCCCAAGAACAAAGGAAACTACTCACGCATGGAAGCAATCAGCAACATCATCATATTCATATGCAATGATCAAAAGTGAAAGGAAAATCTAGCGCAAACCACAATTATATTGGAATTACAACAAGATCTCATGAATGATAGAGGGGAATGATAATGGTGATGGAGATGCATCGGTTGATGATGAATGGGATGATGTGATGTCCTCTGGTGATCCGTAAAGCAGTAGGGATTTGCTAACCTCCTAGTTCCTCCTCTAGATCCCTCTTAGGTGCGGTGTTTTGAGGCTAGAAGTTTTTGTGAATGTCGGATCTTAGATCCATCTTCGCCTGGTGAGAGTATTTTATGAGGCGGGCATCCTAGAAGGTGGTGTGGACGAATGGTACGGGCAAGCTTCGCCCGTACCGATGGTCGTTAAACATTAAGTAGCTTTTCTTTGCATCCCCTCTTCTTCCAAGTGCGTGGAAAAATTATTTAAATGACATTTATCACTTAGAAATATCATATTACTGCATAACATGATAGTCCCAATTTATATATTCAGAAAAGACTTCATAATTCGAGATCCTGTTGCAACAAGGACAAAAGGTGCACACGAGCACACTAAAATACCATAAACATACTCTACTTGTGCAAAAACGTAAGGTAAATATGCTTCAAAATTGGACTCATTAGGGGTACTCTGCCAGACGAGTTGGTAGCAGAGATGGTATACATGCTAGGGTGGGTCCTGTGCCACTAGAAAACATCTCTCACGAGTGTCTACCCCTGTGTGTAGGTTCTTGCGGCTTTGCGGCACAGACAATCCTGGTATTGAACTCTTTTGGCATATTCGTTTGTATGCACCAAGTTAGCTAGCTTTCATCTTCCCTAGATCCCAAACCCTTCTACACAACACTGACGTGTTTCATGCTCTCCCATTGTTGGCTGCACGCGACTCTTGGATGACTCTATCCTATGGTGGCACAGCAACCGCCAACGGGTAGGACCTGTAACAAGCGTCGTTGCACCTCTTACCTTTCTACTTCTCCCGATCATACTCTCAATTACATTTTGTTTGGTACATTTTCTTCCTTTCTTTCCCCTTTCACTTTGTTTTTTCCATGTTTATGTTTACTAATGGATTTATTTTTTAAAATTCGCCACCTCAACGGTGTCGCTTCGAAATTGTCTTGTTCACCGGTGACGACGCGTAGTAGCGCGAACTGTGTTCTCTTCCGTGGTTACTCTTCCAACGCCTAGTACGTTTCTTTTGTTGTGTTTGAGTTTTGGTATTTCTCTTCACATAATTATTTCCTGCTGATTTTACTTTTTTGGGGGCAAATCATCGATGTTGTTGTGAGATCCTTTCCTTCAGCGCGACTTGGTAAGTTTCTTTTTTCCCATTGCTCTTCCACTGTTCTATTTCTTTCCTTTTTCTTGGTTGGTTATGCTTTATATTGCTAGCGCTAATTTTTCTTTTTGATTCTTTTTCTAGGTTTTGACATCTAGGTCTTGTAAGACTATGTAGTTCATGGATTCTCTTTGTCCTTCGTGTTCCTCAACGCTATCTATTGTCTATGGTTCGTTACGGCATGCACCCTTTCCATCGCTCTTTGTTTAGTTTTTGGCTGCATTTTGTTTTCCTCAATATGTTTAGCTTGATGTGTTCTTTGCTATTTCTGCAGTTTTTTTGTCCAGGTTTTGATGCCTAGGTCGTGCTAGACCGTGCGGTTCGAGGATGTTCTTCGTCCTTCGTATTCTTCAACGACTATTTCATAAATGTATATTCTCTATTTGTCATTCATCATTTGTTTTCCTTGATTTTTTCTTTCCCTCTCCGCCTTTTCCTTAATATGTTCTTCTCCATTCCTGCAGATTTTGTTATTCTACATGTTACGCTCCTAACTGTAACTTTTAGCGAGCACTCTACACATTAGCGTCGGAAGCTCTTTTCTACATCTACGACGTACACGACTTTGTTCCTGATGTCGGTGTCAATGACGAGAAACAAGCAAACGTGTGGGGTAGCGTGATTACGAGGAAAATAGTGCGATGGGTACAAATGTCCTTATACGAAGCATCCTCCTTGTGCTGCCTATAGATCCTACACTCGACACGGAGAAGCGCGAATGAGTGATGTGAGATACATTTTTTGGTATCTCACGTAAGGGGACAGACAACTTGGCAGTATTCTGTTAAGTGGAATGACGGTTTATGTGTGCCTTTACTTAGTGTAGTGCATTGTGAATGAATAAAAACAAAAAATTATCTCATCGAGCTTTATTTATCCTACTAATTTTATACGTCACTTTTAAGTCTGATACGATATATGTGCTAATCTTTTGAATGTGTTTGTCTTTGTCTGACTGTTTATGAAAGGCATGGTTTGCATAACGATGTGTTGTGTAAATTATTTGTCTTAGGCTCTCTTTAGTACACTTTGTAAAATTTATGTGAACTTTGTAAAATCTACACTCAAGCATGAATGGCATGAATAGTGTAGTCGTGTGATGTGTGTATTGCTTGTCTTAGCCTATATTAGACGATTTCGTGAGATTTAGGCATAAATGTTTTTCTGAACGGTCACATGTCTAGCAGTAGGCCCCATGAGGGATTTCTCCCGCGAGTTGGTATAAAGTCGTTGTCTTTCCTAGACTAAACAATATCCAGCACTTCGTCTCTCTATCCGAAAGCTCTCGAATCCTGGCGTCTCCTCTTTAAAGCCAAACGTTCCTTAGTGCTCCCTTTCTTTGTTTGTCACACATATGGCTCCTTTGCTCGTTTCGACGACGGTGAGTTGTTTTGCATGTTGTACTACAATATGGTTATTTTATCATAGTCTTACTCACATCACACATTGTTCATTGGTGTTTTTGGGAGCCCTGGGATTTTGGGGATATGCTCACCACTTAGGCGATTAGTGACGCTATTATGACACACAATTTGCATAACACAGTGTTAGCAGGACCATGGACTTGCCCGTGTTATCTCTTTGTTGTTATTCTTTTCCGTAGGTCGGATTAGTTATGCGATAGGACCTACGCGGGATCGCCTCGCACGTGTTGTCCGCGAAAGTGTGTTCGGACATGTTCATACTTATGTGGAAACCTGTTCGCTCTTTTTTGCACCTCGTGTAGATTATGATCCTCATTTCATAGTGTTTCGTGATTATATTATATGTGTCTTTCAGTCACTCGGGAGTCAGGGCAACGCAAAGACTATTTCTGTTCGAACCAAGATCAAACAGAAAGTTTTGTCTTACCAAAGGAGAGATCATGAGTGATGTGGAAGAATATTTAGGTGGAGACTGATTTGTGCGGCGTCCCATGGGTGGAGATGGAATATGGATCGTGTAGCATGTTGAACGAAGACAACTACGCTATTAGAGACGAAAGTGTGATGCCTAAGACCCAAAAACTCCGAATAGCCAAGAAAAGAGTTGATGTGCTGGAAATTTTTGAAAGCGTTTCAGAAGGAGATAAGATGACGCACCGTGTTGATTCTCCTCCCACGGTTGCAGAAAATAGCATGGATGAGAAGGAATCTAGAGCCACCAATCCTACGAAGCATGGAAGGTGACTCAAGATAGTCATGATCATGAAGACGGACTGTAGACAAGTTCACAAAAGTACTTTGGTATATTGGCTAGAACGGCGATGGGTTAAGGGTTCTATGCATTACGCCTTCATTCGTTTGACGCCTTGGACCTCCAATCCGAAGGAATATCAAGATAAAAATAGGCATCAGTTGTGCCTAATACTTGAAGATGAAGACGTGTGAACACAATGAAGTAGTGATGGACGATGGCTAGAGAGGATTTATTGCAGCTCATGGTCTTCAGATTGGATGGTTTCTCACTTTCAAGCTGGTGAGGCCTTCGGTGTTCAAGGTGGTCGCTTTCGATTGTTTCATGTTACAAAAAGTGTTCAAGTGCACTCATCCGCCAGCTCTAAGGCATGAATGAGGCACCTGTTTCTTACAATGTTGTTTTGTGGCAAATAAGAGTCGTGAGACAACCTATCAGTGTATGTTAACTGTTCTAGCAAGAACAATTGTATTTTCCTATTACTTGTAATATTCCTTATCAATGACTCTGACATTTTTGACGTGTTCACTCTGTTGATATCTATATGATGATATGATTTGGTCATCATTGCTAGTTCCGGCTTTTTTATAACCATTGATGTAGAGTTATCATATCATAAAGAATTTTACCTTGCGCCCGTGCCTGGGGGGCAGAGTGAAAAGTCTAGTTATTGCAAATATGTGAAAATCCTTCTCTTAATTTGTGATGTGCATAAAATCATACTTTTATGGCAAAATCAAGAGAAATTATTGAAGAAAATGTCGTTGCCAACACAGCCAAGTCAACTAGGGACGAAAAGGCGATTCCAAGAGTCGTAGAGAGCACTGGTACGGGCGAGGCCCACTCGTACGAAATGCCCATACTACCTATCGGATCCTTCCTTAGGTCAAGAACTACTTCTTGGAGGGGAGCAAGATCATTCGAGAAACCAACCACCGTAGAATAGAGTTGCCATTCCCATATCTCATCCATCGCACATCGAAGGAGATCCACAACACCACCACCACAATAATCCATCTTCTCCATATCCAATCTCCTTCATAGACATAGCCATCACCTTGTAATAGAGATCTCCTTGCGAATTGGTAACCATTGTAAGAATATTTGATTTCGATCTAAGTATTTCAACAATGATTTCTATCATTGGTCTTATTATCGTGAGTGAGTAGTCCTCACGGGCTGCCGGTTGAGGTGAAACCTCACATCGATTATGTCCATCTAATTATATGGGAATATTGTGTAGTGATTGAATAGGATCTTTGTTATCTTGTATCTTTGCCTCTACCTCGATCCGAGGACTCGTAGGTACCCAAGACCCCGTGGATTGATCAAGTTTTGAGGTGAGATGAGTGGAGAATGGTGTCTGACACACCAAACCCAGTGATAGAAAAGGGAAGTACGGTATTCACTTAGTGATCCATTCGGGATCTATAGCAACATCACTAATCTTAAGGCTTTGGTATGTTTTACTTAATAATCGTTGTAACCCATGATTTCATGGTGTAAATGGTTGGACCAAGAGACTATTATCGCTTGTGGTTTCACGAGCTCTAGTAGCTAAGGATGTGATACCCACAACTCTTCTCACTATTATATCATTTTACATATGAATGCATAGCTGCAGGTGAATCTTCATCCCTGGTCTATCTCCATTCATTGAAAACAACCCAAAATATAATGTAAACTAGAAAGGTTTGGTAAATGAAAAACAAAATCGTTTAGTAAGTCATGTAGATGTTCCTAAATTGCATATTTCTAGTGCTTCCCAAGGTTCGATAAACCTAGGTCTTTTCTATGGAAAAAGAAACTATATTGCATCTGTTATTCGGATCGAAGGTATCACCATTTTTCTGGCGGTGTTGTCAGGGTGCAATTTCACTATCCTAGTGAGGTTATTAGAGGCCCTGTTAAAAAGTTTTGTTTTAGTGTTAGTTTTAATTCTTTCTATTAGTTTACTTTTGTTATCTATTTGAAAACCCAAAAAATAGTTACCTGTTTAATTATTTCTCTCAATCTAAAGAACACCTAAAAATAATAATTATGGCACAAAAGAAGCTTGGGGAGTATGTTACTATCAATGGTGATTTTATTCGTGCACCTATTACTCAGCCCGCTGTCACATCGGAGAACTACGAGATTAAGCCTAACCTTTTGAGTATGGTTCAACAGAACCAATTTGGAGGCTCAGCTCGTGAAGATTCAGGTTTGCACTTAAATACATTTACAGAAATATGTGATATGATACGCATAAAAGATATTGACCCTGATGCGGTTAAACTACCGCTTATTTCCTTTTTCACTTAGAGGAAAAGCAAAATATTGGTTGCTAGCTTTTCCTAAAGGCACGATCGCTTCATGGGAGGAATGTACTAACATTTTCATGAGTAAATTTTTCCCTACAGCCAATACTATGCAACTTCGATCTATTCCAGGTTTTAGATAAGAAGATTGCGAGCCACTAAGGCTTGCTTGGGAAAGGATGAAGGAAGCCTTGATGAGATGTCCTAGCCATGTAATGGAAGAGTGGTTAATTATACACATATTTTATAATGCCCTTAACCCGATGTCTAAATCTATGCTTGACACTGCAGCCAGAGGCACATTCATGGGCAAGCAAGTAAATGTTGCCAACAAGCTTCTATATGACATGCAAAGAAATCATGCCTAATGGCACATAGAGAGATCCTCATCAAGAAAGGTGAATGTAATCGCGGAGTAGACCAATGAAGTGCTTACTTCAAAGGTAAATGAGCTTCTAAGTATCCTAAAGGGCAAGGAAACCCAAGTTAATACCATCACCAACTCGAATATAGAGGAAGTAGATTTTATAGCTCCTAATCCTTATAACTCTGCATGTAAGAGTCAAAACTTTGGCTCGAACTTACAAAAGCAATACACTAATATTGTAGGTGCGCTGAATAACAACAACTATACTAATAGTAATGGAGCAAGTAATGGTAATCTCCCGCTTGAAAATTCTTTCAAAGCTTTTATGCAAGAACAAACTGAGGAAAATAATATTATTATTAAGATTACGGAGAACCATGAATCAATTATTCGTAAATTGTCTAACCAATAAGTTTCTATTGAAAATGATGTTCAAGCTTTACAGGAAAGTACAAAGACCATAGAGGCACAATTGGAAAATATAACTGAGAGTCAAACTCTCATACTAGCAAGATTTGCAAGAAAGCCTGAGCCAAATCTATCCGAAGACTTCAAGATGATGAGGATTGGAAACAAATATGATAAGCCTGAAGAGGTAGACTATATCAATACTCCATCTCTGGATTATACCATGGAAGATCTTGTGAAGATGATCACCATGAAGAATCCCGGTATTTAAGGAGGAAATGATTCCATGTACCAACATTTTATTCAAAAATTAGCACTAAAGGTATGTGAGCTAGAAATGCAATATAAAAAAGTGATTTCTATTTTCGTGCCCTTGGTTCGTTAGTTGTACTCAGTTTTCCCCAGCCGCTTAGTTTTTCCGCACTTTTCCCCTCCCTCTATTCTGAAACCCTCACAGGCGCTCGGAAGGGGGATGTCGTCAGGTCAAAGGCTTAACCGTTACATGCTGACCAATGGGCCATGTTGGGGCGGGTCGTGCGTTGAGCGTTACGTTACGTCGCCTCGACCAGTACATGCTCACAGGTGGGGCCACGTTGGGACGAGACTGACAGGTGGGGCTGCGTTGGGATGGGACTTGCATACGTGGTGAAGGGTGGGGCCGCATCGGGACGGGTCTTGCATACGTGGTGAAGGGTGGGGCCGTGCTGGGAGGGGTCTTGCATACATGGTGAAGGGTGGGGCCGTGTGGAGACACGTCAGACCAACCATTCTCGATTACCCAAAGCATTCGCTTCCCCTAAGCCTGGAACAGCTCCCACACCGCCCCTCCACGCCCCCGCCGTCATGCCCTCCTACCTTATGTCGTCCTCAGCCGCTAAGTCGCCCCCTCCCCCTAGCCGTGGAGCCCAAATCCACCTCCAGCTCTACTCTCGCCCCCGCTAGATCTACCCCTTTCACAGAATAGTATGCAACGCCCGCTGGTGTATCGGTCCTCCCCATCGAGCACGGAGAAGATTCGGTGGAATCGGAGGGATCTAACGCGTGGATTCCATCTGGGTAAGCATTGTTTCCCTTGGTGGATTTATTATGGGAAGTAATTGAGCGCAAATCGCTAGTTCTTAGCTAACTGCCTTGCTTTTCAAATAGGATTGATCCAGCGCTGGCATTTCGGCTGGCGGTTAGACTGGATACTAGCATAATTCATGGTTGTGAACAGTATCTCTCTGGATTTTACTTCCCAGTGGTGGTTGCAACCTCCATAACTCTAAGAGATTTGAAAGATAAAATCTATTCTAAATTCCCTTGGAGCAATGGTGATTCAGTTGATTTGCACTATTTCAACATTAGCAAGCAAAGATTGCTCCCACTAACTAGCGAAGCGGATCTGGTAATGCTTTTCTCTTTGAATGTTGTCAAACGTTTTGGTCGAATTCATCTCCATGTGCAACCTAAAGTTGAACATACGGGAAAGAGGGTTAAAGCATCATCTGGTGGTCAGGCATCATCAGGTGGTCGGCCATCATGAGTCTCTGTTGTTTCTGCTAATAGTGTGCGCCCCCGCGCTCCTTGTAGGTCCACAACAGTACAATTTGTTCACACTGCGAGTGTAAGCCAAATCGCTCGTGTGGCTGATGTGGAGGATGAAGTAGAGCCTAAGGAGGGAGAACCTCCACTAGATGATGAGGATGAGTTGATGTTTCCTGAATTGGTAGATAGGTTTAGTAAACAGACAGTAGAGGATCAGTACACAAAGGAAATGACCCATGGTGCCAGATTTAAAGACACTCATGACGAAGAGAATGAGGAGAACAATGACAGTCTTGTTTTAGCCGAGTACGATGGTGAGGACTTGCCAGTAATTGAGTGGGATAGGAACGATCTTAAGATTTTAGAAGGCACCGTATTTGAAACGATGCGGGATTGTCGTAATGCCCTCACTACATATTGCATTCACACCAATAATGATTATGATGTTATTAAGAGTGAGCCAGCAAGGTTCACAGTGAAATGCCCATACAAGAGGTGTAGGTGGAGGATGCATGCATCCACTATGCTCAGGAGCAGTTTGGTTCAGGTATTACAACCAGTTGTGTATTTTAGATCATTGCGTAGAGTTTGTTAACTGCACCTGACATTTTCATTACATTTCAGATAAAAAGTAATCGGTTCGAACATTCTTATCCACCTCAAGGGGGCACCGAAGGACAAAACAAAACTAGCAAGCAGATGCAATCATGGATTGGATGAGAGCGAACCCATCATTTGGTGCCACATCGCTCATAAAAGAAGTTTCTCAAAAGTTTAATATTATAGTACCTTACATGAGGATGTTCTATGCACAGGAAATGGCTCTTGATAGGATCAATGGTCCATGGAATGAAAGTTTTCAGTTGCTTTATAGCTTCAAAGCTGAAGTGGAGATGGCTAGTCCATGTAGTGTTGTACAGATAGACAGGCATAAAGTTCAGTACAAAATAAGAGGGAAGACAAAGGAGAAGGAGTGCTTTAGAAGGGCTTTTGTTTGTTTCAAAGCTTGCTAGCAAGGGTTTCTGGATGGTTGCAGGCCTTATTTGGCCATGGATGCAACAACTCTTCATGGAAGATTTAAAGGACAACTAGTAACTACTACTGCAGTTGATGGCCATAATTGAATGTTCCATGTTACTTTTATAGTTTTGGAGATTGAGTCAGAGGAAAGTTGGACTTGGTTCTTGGAGAATTTGTGCGACCTTATAGGTCATCCACCAGGACTTACTATCCACACGGACGCTTGCAAAGGTCTGGAGAAAGCTGTAGAAGCAGTATTCCCTGGAGTGGAGCATAGGGAATGTATGCGACACTTAGTGCAGAATTTTACAAAGAAATTCAAGGGTAAAGTTTATACTGACAACTTATGGCCAGCTTCATACACATGCAGTTTGAGGAAGCATCTGTATCATTTGGAGGTGTTGTATAAACAACAACCTGCGGTGAAGGAGTACTTGGATGAACATCATGGAATGGTGTGGTCAAGAAGCCAATTAAATGAAATTTGCAAGGTAGACTATGTAACAACTAACCTTGTGGAGAGTTTCAATGCAAAGGTCAAGTCATTGAAAGGGCTTATGTTGTGGCAAATATTTGATAAGATTAGGCAGATGATCATGATAAAGATCGATTTGCGTCAAAGAATTGCATCAATAGTATATGCTGGACATCTCATCCTCCCATCCTTGATTAAGGCTTTGCATGCCAGGGAAAAACAATTGTAGATGAAATGCATTACAAGAGGAATGGAGGCTGAGGTAACGTACAATGACAGTAAAGATAGGCAATGGAGGTATCCAGTGAGTTTGGTTGATAGGACATGGTGTTGCAGGCAATGGCAGCTCCGCGGGAAACCTTGCATACATGCATTGTTTTTCATGGGTGTTCTAGGAGGTGAAGAGGGTGAAGTTGATTAGTATGTGTCAGGGTATTTCTCCGTTCCCAAATTTAGGGCAGCATATGCTCAGAATGTTCCAGTCTTGTTGGGAAAAGAACAATGGATGGAAGTGGATCTAGGCTTCAAGATATACCCTCCAGTTTTTACTAGACCAGCAGGTAGGCCAAGGAATAATAGGATGAGAGATAGTGCAGAGGGTGGTGCACAACCTCGACGACGTAAGTGCAAACATTGTGGGATCCCAGGACACATTACTAGGCTTTGTAAAAATGCAGTGGACCCAGCTTATGGAATGGATGATCAGGCAGGAGAAGCAAATGCACATGAGAATGTAGTATGCAAATGAGAGAAGAATGAAGCAATGGATACATTGCAGATTGAACCAACGGATCGAGAGGAGATTGAACCAAATGCAGATGACATTGAACAAAATGTAGGGGAGATTGAACCAATGGATCTCGAGGAGATTGAACCAAATGCATGGGAGATTGAATCAATGGATCTAGAGGAGATTGAACCAAATGCAGGGGAGATTGAACCAATTGATCTAGAGGAGATTGAACCAATGGATCAAGAGGAGAATGAAGCGGTTTATTCATTGGAAGCTGAGTTCAAACATAAAGGAATTACACAAGAGGATCTGGAAGAAATGCTGCCAATGCATTTTGAACTGTATGAACCAATGGATCGAGAGGAGCATAAAGTAGTTTATTCATTGAAAGCAGAGTTCAAATGTAAAGGAATGACACAAGAGGATCTAGAAGAAATGCTGCCAATTGTACGACAGGCTGAAGCACTTGATTCATTAGATATAGAGAAAAAGAACAAACGGAACAAAGGGAAGAAGTTGATGGTGGACTCCATGAATATTCCAACTAGGATCACCCGAAGCAAGGTGGTGAACCCAGCGAAAAACACTAGGAGCAAGAAAAAATGAATTTGAATTATTAATTTGAATTTGTATGATGAATTTGAACTACTGTCAATGTTTGTATTGAATTTGAACTAGTGTGATGCTCCCAAGTTTGTATGTTGGATAATCCCATAATGTATTGATGACCCACAAGTATAGTGGGTGTATCGCAGTATTTTTGAGGGAAATGAAACCCAATTTATTGATTCGACACAAGGGGAGCCAAAGAATATTTATAAGCCTTAACAACTGAGTTGTCAATTCAGCTGCACCTGGAAACAATCTTGCTCACAGCAGTTTATTAGTAGCATCAGTTTTGTAATAGCAATAGCAAAGTAATAGCAGTAGTAAAAGTAAAGACAGTAGTAACAATTGCAATAAACAGCAGGATTAAAGCGCAGTAGGCATAGGGATAGATGGACAGGTGTTTCATGGACAAGACAATTCATATAGCAATCAAGACATAGGGAATTTGCAGATAAATAAGATAAATCATCCAAGTACTAAATAATCATAGGCATGTGTTCCATATATAGTCATACGTGCTCGCAATGAGAACTTGCACAACATCTTTTGTCCTGCCAGCCCGTTTGCAGCGGGGCCTCAAGGGAACTACTGGCAATTAAGGTGCTCCTTTTAATAGAGCACTGGAGCAAAGCATTAACACTCCGTGAACACATGTGATCCTCACATCAAAGCCATCCCCTCTGGTTATCCCGATTATTGTCACTTTGGGGCCTTTGGTTCCGGACAACAATATGTGTATACAACTTGCAGGTAAGATCACAAACAATACTATCATCATGAATCAATAACATGTTCAGATATGAAATCATGGCACTCGGGCCCTAGTAACAAGCATTAAGCATAACAAGTTGCAATAAAGTCAAAAATCACTAATAATAGATACTAGGCACCATGCCCTAACAATCTTATGCCATTACATGAACGATCTCATCCAATCCCTACCATACCCATAGCCTACAACGGGGGATTACTCATCATGGATGGGGGAATCATGGATGGTTGATGGAGAAGCAATGGTGATGATGATGGTGATGATCTCCTCTAATTCCCAGTCCTGGCAGGATGCTAGAACGGAGTTTCTGGTTCTGATTCGCGTAATCTGGTGGTGGCGGCATAGCGGAACTCTTTCTGGAAAAACGTCGACCCCCCCTAGGTTTTTAGGTCAGGAGGCATCTTATTGGCGAAGAGGGAGGCCGAGGGGGTTACCGAGGCGACCACACCACCCCCAGGCGCGGCCAGGTGGTGTGGGCCCCTCGTGGCCCTCGTCCGTCTCGTCTTCTGGCTCCGTGAATCTTCTAGTGAAATAGGATTTTTGGCATATTTTCCGGAATTTTTCCTGATAGTTGATTTTCTTCACAAAAACTAGACACCAAGGTAATTCTGCTGAAAACAGCGTCCGTCCGTGTTAGTTGTATCCAAATCACACAAGTTTAGAGGAGAAACAGTAGCAAAAGTGTTCGGGAAAGTAGATACGTTTTGGACGTATCAACTCCCCCAAGCTTAGCTTATTGCTTGTCCTCAAGCAATTCAGTTGAAAACTGAGTGCGATAAAAGAAACTTTCACAAACACATTTGCTTCATAAGATGTATATATTCTCAGCATATGATCAAGTACTTGGTCAATTCATAATAAGGAGTATGCAAATAAGGTTACTCAATAGTCATTGCAAGCTATGAAGAGATTCTAACTCAAAAATAGTAAGTAGCATGAAACATAAACATAAGAAACATTGCAATGCTCATAAAAAGGTATGATAGAGTGGTATCTCGCTTGCCTTTGATTGTAGAGCAAGCAAAAATGCCAAGGCACCTCCGAAGTTCAACTGATGGCTAGAAGTAAAGATATCAAAGATACAAGCATCAAGGTCATGACACAATTAACCAAGTTTTGAAACAAGCATATTACACTAAGAATGACAACTATGCTCACAAGAAAGTGCTCATAAAATGTGTGGAGACTCAACAAGGAAATGAAAAGGTTTTGAAAAGTTTGAAAGGCTTCCAAATGCTGAAAGTATGGTACTCGTTAGCTTTGAGATCTCATTGCCCCTATCATAAGCATCTTTAAGTGGTTAAGGTAAAAGTGAGGTCCAATACGAGTTATATGCTTGACAGACCATAAACTGGAAATCTCATGTCCCTTGAGTACGAGGGCCGCTCCTCATGCTACTCAACTTTAGTTACCGGTAAGTTCTTATCATAGTAAATACATGCGTATCATAGAGAACCGCCAACGGGGTACCCCTTGCCCGATGATACGGAAGAATCCCCATATCAAAATGACAAGGCAAGTAGACAATTTACCATGGGGAAATGGTGCTTTTTTTGTATTTCCCCTTTTCTCGTCTCTTTTTTTCCTTTTTCTTCTCAATAACTATCTCTCTTTTTTTATAAGAAGAATGCTTCATAGATTGCTCATTATGGTTACGCTGCAGGTTTCCACCATGATTAGGCATGGATTAGACCAGCCGCCCATGCGTTTCTCTAACACACATACATAACTCCATGGACTTACAAGCTCCCCTGTTATTTCACACCGACGACATCCGTAAACAAAAGAGCATGATATTAACTGGGTATATATTTACAGGTGTTGAAAGTGTTCCCCATGACAGCACGGTTCTGCTAATTTCCAGCCTATAATTTGCAAGCATATAACTTTCATGGACAGTCACAATAGTTTAGGTTTATTAAGTGCAAGAAATAAAGTGTGTCATCAAGTTCGTGAGAGCTTTACTAACTAACTTTCTCATAACAAGCAAACATTTTATTTGGAAGAAAACAAGGCATACTGAATATGCACGGAATAACAAATGATGCTAATAGGTAGGTATGGTGGACGCTTTCGGCAATATTGGTTTTGGGGAGTTGGAAACACGAGTAGAGCTCAGACTCAGTGCAAGTGAAGGCTAGCAATAGTAAGGGAGCGACAAACGAGAGAGCAATAACTGGCATAATCATGCTTGCAACAAAACATGACTGATTATGGAATGAAAGTGATCCAAGAACCCTGAGGCAAAATAATTTATCGAGGCTTAACTGGTTGTTTCAGTCATATGCATGCGTGAGCATGTGCTAAGTCAATTCAAGTGAAACATTCAGAGGAGGATACCACAGTGTCATACCAATTTATGAATAGAACAATGCAAGCAAACATTCATATGACATGCTACAAACCATTAGCAAGCTGGAGCTAATCATAAGAAATCAAGAACTACTAAGCATCCATAAATAACATACACCTTACATGAACAGACTAAGCATGCCCACAATGATGAGTATATGTACAAAAATGAAAACAAATAGAGTTCATTACCAGCCTCTTACCACACCTCAAGTTGTCATTAATCTTCATTATTGCCCTTCACTTGTGTGGCTTGAATAATAACATGAAAACAAACTCCACTGAGAACTGTTGAACCCTGCGACGAACTTCACAAAACCAAAGAAGAACAGAAAATATTTTTGATGTTTTATTTTATTTTTAGAAGCAAGAACGAAAAGGAAGAACAAGCAAAGTGAAATATCTTTGGGGTTTTCGAATAATTAAGACAAAGCTAAAAGAAAGAGGCAAACCAAGGCAAAAAAGAAAAAGAAGCAAGCAAAGAGAAATAACGAAAATATTTTTGGTCTTTTTGTGTTTTGGAAAGCAGAAAAAAGCAAGGACAAAGACTAAAAAGAAAACGAAACATCGATTTACAAAGTACCGACTAAACATGATATGTAGATGAGTGTGATGTCGGTGTACCTCCCTCCAAGCTTAGGCTTTTGGCCTAAGTGGGTATCAATCCCAAGCTAGCCAAGATGCAGCGCCTCCATAATATGGCGAGGAAGTGCCTTCATCCTGATATGAACTCGAGGACGCCCCAGCGTAGTGCGCAGAGTAGTCGTAAGAGGGCACATCCCCCTGGTGCTTCCCGTGGAAACCAAGCAAGCGGAGCTGCTCGTCCACCTCCTTCTTGGAATGCGACCATGGCATCCTGCAAATACTAAACAAAGTGGACTGTGGCAAAGGAATTTCCCTCTCGTCTATGTCAGTAAACAACATCCTGTAAACTAAAGTCACGGTACTAGAGTTAGTAGTAACAAAATGATGTGTTTTCATAGCAGCAAGATCAAGCCTTTGTGGTGTCAACACAGTGTCATTAGGATCAACAGAAAGTTCTAAGGCAGCAACCATGCACGAGGCAATGATTCCCCCATAAATGGGTCCTCTAGAAGCTAAACGACTAGCAATGAGAGAACCCAGATTATATTTGGTATCATTATTAAGTGCAGCAGCAAGAACTAAATGATAATTAGAAATATTACTAGTGTTCTCCCTACTAAGAATGCTAGTGGCAAGATAATAATCAAAATATCTAATAGCTGGGAGTTGAATGTTCCTTATGTTCCCTCGCTGAGCTGTGCGGTCATCATCATTTGTCACACTTCGGTAGAGCTCTAGCAAATCAGCGGGTCGACCTTGGATCTTATTCACTGTTCCGGTCATGCCTATGCCTATAATGCTGCAAAATCTTTCCAATGGCATGGTGATAGGCATATTATAAATTTTGAACGAAACAGATGACCGATAAGGGGTGTTGGTGAAAACGAAACTTCCAACGAAAGTTTTGGTGAGCATGGCATATTTCTCACTCTCATCTTCCATGTAAGTGGTCAGACCAACTCTTTGAACTAGTAGTAAGAAATCCTCGAGGATCCCTGCAGCTTGCAAAAAGGTAAAACAAGGGAAGGTAGATGGGTGAGCATATCCCTCATCTCCTTCATTGCCAAAGCGTGGTGCAATAAGATCTTCATTATATGATGGCCTAAATTGAGAAGCTGATCTCGAAGGCCTTGCCCTCCTGGGTGTGTCCCTCTCAAATACTTCTCCAAAAGTGTGGTTGTTCATCCCTTCTATTCTAAAATTTAAGCATCCATCATACAAGTGATTGCAAAGTGAATACATAATGAAAGGAACTACTCATAGGGACTTGTAAGAGGCCTAAACATGCATCAAAACAATTTTTCTAAGCATTGAACAAGCTCACAAGCTCACATAACTTGTCACCTACAGTAGCAAAATACTCAAGATATAAACCACTAATCACAAATCTACTTGGACAAGCGGAGGAGCCACATACCGGAGAACAAATCCTCCAAATTTCAGCAGAAAAGATGGGCTGAGCAGAGATCGAAAAAATCGTGGACAAGAACAGCAAGAACACGATTTTGAGCAATGACCTAATGTTTTCTTGGGAGAGAGAAGGAAGAGGCAAGTGAGAGAGTGAGTGGAGGTCCAAGGGTAGCCCACACCATGGCCAGGCATGCCCCTGGTGTGGCCACGCCACCGGGTGGTGTGCCTACCTGGTGGCCCCCCCTGGGTCACTCCAGGTACTCCTCTGCCCCTTTTTCATGTAAAATTTTAATATGAATTTTCTGGAATTTTTTGAGACGCTTTATTATTTAGCAATTTTCAGGTATTGATGAATAATTTGTGGCAGAAATATGTTTTTAGAATGATACAAATTCAAAACAAAACTAAAACTTCAGAAGTTCTAAGACACTCTAATATGCAAGCAACTAGCAACAGAAAAGTACTAAGTGAAAGCAAAAACTAAAATGGATAAAATAAAAGTAAGCAAAAATAATCATGGTGAAAACATTGTTTTGTTCATTAAAATCCCTTTGTTAACAAGGTTGATCAGGTCTTGTTACCAAAAAAAATTTATATGAAACAAAACTTTGTATTCCACTAAATGATTATGTTACCTCAACCTTGATAGCAATGGTCCCAATCATAATAGTTTCATATTTTTCTCGTGGTATGGGACAATATATTTCTCTAACTTGGATGCCCTCAACATGTTCAATTGAATTTAAGCCATAAGTCCTATCAATCTTCTTGGGGAAATAGACAGTATGCTCCTTGTCATTAACATAAAAAGTCACCTTTCCTTGATTACAATTAATAACAGCTCCTGCATTATTAAGAAAAGGTCTCCCAAGAATAATAGACATATTGTCATCTTCAGGCATTTCATGCACAACAAAGTCATTTAATATCAAGCAATTATGATCCACTTGAACAGGTACATCCTCACATATACCAATAGGAATAATAGTAGATTTATCAGCCATTTGCAAAGATATATCAGTTGGTATTAGTTTTTCCAATTGAAGTCTCTTGTAGAGAGAAAAAGGCATAACACTAACTCCTACTCCTAAATCACACAAAGCAGTTCTAACATAGCTATTTTTAATCGAACATGGAATAGTTGGAATCCCTAGGTCTCCAAGCTTCTTTGGAACTTTACCATTGAAGGAATAATTAGCAAGCAAAGTAGAAATTTTCTCATTGGGGATCTTCCTTTTATTAGAGACAATATCCTTCATATACTTTGAATAAGGTGGTAATTTAATAGCATCAGTCAAAGGGATTTGCAAAAATAAAGGTTTCATCCACTCACAAAACTCATTATAGTGTTCGTCTTCCTTTGACTTGTGTTTCTTATCAGGGAAAGGCATAGGTTTTTGGACCCAGGGCTCTCTCTCACTACCATGTTTCTTAGCAACAAAATATTCCTTAGTGTATTTAGCATTCCTAGTGTGTATTTCGGGTTCTTCTTCAACTTTTTCTTTATTAGGAGCATCATTTTCCTCATTACCACTTTTAGTTTCAGCATCAGAGACAGATATACTATTGGGATCTTTAGCAGGTTCAGAAGACTCTACAATAGTTTTATGTTTCTTTTTCCTTTTCTTAGGAGAAGTACCACTATTTTCAATTTGTTGAGAATCTTGCTCAATTCTTTTAGGATGCCCCTCAGGATATAGAGGATCCTGGGTGGCAACACCACTTCTAGTTCTAATTTCATAAGCTTGTTTTTCCTTAGAAGCATTAACTAGCAAATCTTTTTGTACCTTAACAAGCTGATCAATTTGAGTTTGAACCATTTGGAAATGTTTAGCAAGCATTTTAACATCATTAGAGGTTCTTTCCACAATATCCTTCAACTCAATAATAGCTCTAGAGTTTTCCATTAGATGATTTTGCACCCTTTTATTAAAATTATCTTGCTTAACAATAAGAACATCAAATTCTTCCAAGCATTGATCAGGAGGTTTAGAGTAAGGAATATCACCTTCATCAAAATGTTGGAGAGAGTGTACCTCAATAGTGGATGAGTGGGAGATTGGCTTACATAATTCTTCAATAGGAGGTAAATTCTTCACATCTTCATATTTAATACCTTCTCCTTAAGACATTTCTTAGCTTCCTTCATCATTTAGTTCAATCACTCCTCTCCTCTTTGGTGTTGGTGTTGGTTCAGGCACATTTAACTCAGGTGTAGTTGTCTCGGGCATAGTTGGCTCAGGTGAAGTCCAGTCATCATAATTCTTGCTTATTTTAGCCATTAATTCATCAGCTTCCTTGGGAGTTCTATTCCTGAAAACACAATGAGCACAACTATCTAGGTATGTCCTAGATTCTCCAGTTAGTCCATTATAATATATATCAAGAAGCTCATTTTTAGGTAATGGACATCCAGCCTGTGCATGAATCAAAGCACAAAATCTTGCCCATGATTCAGGCAATATCTCTTTTCTCCTTGTTTAAAATCAAAAAGTTCCTGCAAAATAGCATGTCTAGCACTAGGAGGGAAATATTTCTGAAGGAAGGTACTAATCAAGCAATCAGGGCTATCAATAGATCCAAGAGGTAAATTATTAAACCAAGCCTTATCTTCTCCTTTCAGTGAAAAAGGGAAAAATTTAGCAACAAAGTAGGTGCGCATCTTAATATCATCAGAAAACAAGCCACTCATGGTAGAAAGCTCAGTCATATGTGCTACATCACTTTCATTCTTAGTCCCATAAAAAGGTTCTTTCTCAACAATAGTTATGTAAGATAAATCGAGAGAGAAATCATAATCCTTATCTTTAATGTTTATGGGAGACATAGCAAACTTATAATTAGGAGATAATTTGGGTTTTACAGTACGCCTCTCAAGGAGACTCTTAATAGCACTTTTACCATGAGTATTTTGACATTCTTTAATAAATCCATCATTCATTTCTATGTATTCGTCTTCAATATCATAGCTTTCTATAGACTCAGGTGAACTGACAGGTGTAGTAGTGTCTTCATTAGGAGTTTTAGTATTTCTAGCTATAGTTCTAGTAATCGTAGCATCTAGGAAAGGACCTAATGAACCACTTTTATCAAGAACAGTAGAAGCAGCATCATAAGTATCAGAAGTTTCAGATTCAGCAGTGGTAGCAGTATGTGTAGCATGTGTATGTGGTGGTGTAAGGAGCTTACTCATAACAGATGGTGAATAAAGAGCAATAGAGGTGTTTAGAACCGTACCTCTCCTTGTAGTGGATGGTAATATATGAACCTTTCCATCACGAGACTTACCCATGATGAATGAAGGGCAGCGAACAATAGTGATTCCAAGTGAACTTGATAAATAGAGCTATGCTCCCCGGCAACGGCGCTAGAAAATAGTCTTGATGACCCACAAGTATAGAGGGTGTATCGCAGTATTTTCGAGGGAAGTGAAACCCAATTTATTGATTCGACACAAGGAGAGCCAAAGAATATTTATAAGCCTTAACAACTGAGTTGTCAATTCAGCTGCACCTGAAAACAATCTTGCTCACATCAGTTTATCAGTAGGAACAATTTTTTAATAGCAATAGCAAAGTAATAGCAGTAGTAAAAGTAAAGACAATAGTAACAATTGCAGTAAACAGCAGGATTAAAAGCACGGTAGGCATAGGGATGGATGGGTGGGTGTTGCATGGACAAGACAACTCATATAGCAATCAAGACATAGGGCATTTACAGATAAATAAGATAAAGCATCCAAGTACTAAATAATCATAGACATGTGTTCCATATATAGTCATACGTGCTCGCAATGAGAACTTGCACAACATCTTTTGTCCTACCAGTCCGTTTGCAGCGGGGCCTCAAGGGAACTACTGGCAATTAAGGTGCTCCTTTTAATAGAGCATCGGAGCAAAGCATTAACATTTAGTGAACACATGTGATCCTCACATCAAAGCCATCCCCTCTGGTTATCCCGATTATTGTCACTTCGGGGACTTTGGTTCCGGACAACAATATGTGTATACAACTTGCAGCTAAGATCACAAACAATACTATCATCATGAATCAATAACATGTTCAGATATGAAATCATGGCACTCGGGCCCTAGTGACAAGCATTAAGCATAACAAGTTGCAACAAAGTCAAAAAGCACTAGTAATAGATACTAGGCACCATGCCCTAACAATCTGATGCCATTAAATGAACGATCTCATCCAATCCCTACTGTCCCCATAGCCTACAACGGGGGATTACTCACTCATGGATGGGGGAATCATGGATGGTTGATGGAGAAGTGATGGTGATGATCTCCTCCAATTCCCCATCCCGGCAAGGTGCCAGAACGGAGTTTCTAGTTCTGATTCGCGGAATCTGGTGGTGGCGGCGTAGCGGAACTCTTTCTAGAAAAACGTCGAACCCCCCTAGGTTTTTAGGTCAGGGGGCATCTTATAGGCGAAGAGGGAGGCCGAGGGGGTGACCGAGGCAGCCACACCACCCCCAGGTATGGCCTGGGATGGCCCACGCGACCAGGTGGTGTGGAGCCCTCGTGGCCCTCCTCCGTCTCGTCTTCTAGCTCCGTGAATCTTCTGGTGAAATGGGATTTTTGGCATATTTTCCGGGATTTTTCTTGATAGTTGATTTTCTGCACAAAAACTAGACACCAAGGTAATTCTGCTGAAAACAACGTCAGTCCATGTTAGTTGTATCCAAATCACACAAGTTTAGAGGAGGAATAGTAACAAAAGTGTTCGGGAAAGTAGATACATTTTGGATGTATCATGTATGTGTTATTGCAAGTTTCTATGGTCATCCACCTAGTTGCTTAGCACTACTCAGTTTTGCCCTCGGCATGTTGGGGTTTAGCTAGTTCATGGCTTAAACCATAGCAAACATTGACCAATTGATCCAAAATTTGGCACACTTATGTATCTTGGATTGGTTTACCATATGAAATTGGAAATTTTGGATTTACTCATAATTAGCCACATTTTTCTTTTTCTAAGTGATTAAATTCAAAAAAATGTTTTAGGGTTAGTTTTATTAAAAGAGGTCAAAACATAGTGCAACCTTTGCATGGAGTCTTGTTATGTTACCTACAACCTAGCATGAATAATAAAGGAAAAGGAAATAAAGAGAAATGGACTTATCCCCTAAACCACTTCTTAAACCCTTCTTGGAATGAGCTACTAGCTATGAAGATGCATGGCTTTCTACTCAACCAACCTCCAAAATAACTCATCCCAAAACATACTTTGTTTAAATGAAGCCAAATTTGGAACACTTGTGTATATTTGAGTTGCAAACAATATAATGTCGGCCAAGATGGATTGTTTTGTTCAAATAACACATTTCTCATTTATTATGCCAAAATCTTGAATTTCCCTTAGTCATTTTTTATCTCAGTGCCCTTATTTTCCTTTGCTCTACTCATTTTTCCCCTCCCGCTAAAGTTTTCCTCAGTTTTCCCCTCCTGCTAAAGTTTTCCTCACTTTTCCCCTCCCGCTAAAGTTTTCCTCACTTTTCCCCTCTCCCACGTCTTAGTTTTGCTATGCTCTGATTGGTCGGGATGTATGTCACACGGATCTTGGCCAACCACCGTTGGATACATCATGATCCGACGGGCTGGAGGTCTCTCTCTCCCGTTGGGCGCACCTAACCTTGTACGGCGAGGAGAGCCTGATAGGCTGGATGTCTCTCCCTCCCTTTCCTTGTCGCTCAGTTTGGCTGCGCTCTGATTGGTCCAGATGTATGTCACATGGATCTTGACCAACCACCATCGGATACATCATGATCCGACGGGCTAGAGGTCTCTCTCTCCTGTTGGCTATGGAGAGGATGCCCGACGGGCTGGATGTCTCTCCCTCTCGCCCCGTCCCGCTCCCTATCGCACGTATACCAGCCGCATCTTCCTCCCCTCCCATCGACATGCGGTGGCGTGGATCTAAGCGTGGCGGTATGAATGGTGTGCGGCGGCACGGACCTAAGCATGGGGGTTGAAACGGCTTGTGGCGACGCGGACCTAAGCGTGGCGGCTGGAATAGCTGTGGCGGTGAGGACCTAACCGTCTAAAATTTCTTTCTCTATCAGTCTCACTTCCGTACACATCCCCAGATCCATTGCTGATGAAAGACATCGATGGAAGCCATCATCCGCAACATCACTGCGACAGCGTAGATGAAGCCCTCGTGCACTTTGACAGTGAAGTCTGGATGTACGTCGTGGCCGGATGGGTGCACTTTGCCCGTACTTGTTGGAGTACACATACGGCGGGGAGGGTGTCTAGCTCACCGTTCACTTAAATTTGGGACAAATTTGAGCCCAATTTGAACCAAAATTCTGTGACTTAAAATATATGTATGATTTGCATAAATTTCATATGTATTTGAGTCGTGATTCCGGTGGATATGCTCTAAAGCCGATTCATAAATAGTAGTACCTACTTTGACAATCTCCGGTGGACTTGTATAAATTTGATCGAAATATGTGTGATTTGAATCAAAATTGATACTCCCTCCGTTTCAAAATATAAGATGTTTTAGATTTGTGAAGAAAATGTATCTAGACTTATTTTAGTGTGTAGATTCACTCCGAACCTAAGTGAACCTACATACTAAAATTAGCTGATTCATTAGTAGTACTCCCTCCGACCCAAATTAGTTGATTTAGTTTTGTCTAGATTCGATTGTATCTTGACGAATTTGAGTCAACTAACTTGGATTGACAATCTCAACCACTAATTTGGAACAGAAATGGATGCTTCCACCAACACTGCAAGTCTACATGGCATCCACGTGGCAGCGACAGAACAGTGAAAACTGATAGGGCCCAACTTGACCCTCTAGGTATTTGACACGCCAACTATGGGCAGCTAGATCCAATGGCAAGCAACTCGGGCCCAAACTTGACCCTCTAAGCATTTGGCACACCAACTTTAGAACCGCTAGATCCAATGCCAAGAAACTTGGGCCCCGCAATGCATTCTCTCAACAACTTTGGGACCTCTAGATCAATGGAAAGCAACTCGGGCCCCGCAATGCATTCTCTCGACCACTTTGGGACCGCTAGATCTAATGGCAAGCAACTCGGGCCCCGCAATGCATTCTCTCGACCACTTTGGGACCACAAAGTGAAAAAATTAGAAGGAAATCACAACCATCCATTGAATAACAATTCTACTCTCTAAATTAGCTATCTATTCAACTAATCATTCCACATGCCACCCTTCACTACAACCGCATATTGTAACTGATAGGACGCGGATGACAACTACTAAAACTGCCCGCATGAATCTACTATTCTCCTCCCCCTTCACTTGAAGTTCATGTTTTAGATTTTTAACCACTTGATCAGACACGACAAGATCAGCCTCAAGTGTCAACTTCTCTTTGCGAATAAGCTCTGAATTCTTCCTCGACAGTACGCTTCAGCTCGAATGTCAATAGGTTTTTATGGGCCAATTCATCACCTAACTTGGCAACCATCTCCTCCAAATCCATCCTCTGCTAGACCACTGGATTGATTCATCTTGGTATGCAATGTACCATGGATCATCGGCCTGTATAGCACATTGTAACAATCCCAAAATAAACCCAATTGAAATCAGTCTGACAAGCCATGGCAGCACTTCAAATCCAACGGTAGTACAAAGAGAAGGAGCTACATGCACTTCCGACGTGGTAGGAGAAGGAGAATGTGGCCACGACATGATCGATTCCGCACCCTCACCAGTGTACCCGCTACGACCTGACATTGAGGACTAATTTGCACATGCAATATCGAGGAAATTACAGGAACCGAATTGATTAGGGTGGGAAGAGCAGGAGCGAAGGTCTTACCAAGCACTACTAGCAATTGTCGCGACTGTTCGTCGAGCTATGGCGGCGGAACCAAATCCTGGTCGTCGTGGGTGGCGGACATGCCTGCGATCGGTACTGCCTCAACGTACAATGCATGTGGACGAAACAAGTGTTGAGCCGTGGTTGAGGTGCAGTGCAGCAGTCCACCCGATATGGCTGTAGGACCGATCCGGCGCTGCACCGACGCGCCGACGATGGCTGCTCTGTCCGCCGGTGGGATAGGAACTCTCGGGGCTGGGGCTAGGGGCAGATGAGAGAGACAGAGAGAGCCGACGTGTCATACACTACCCCACCTGTCAATTTTTGGGGGAGTAGCTGCTCTATTTTTTTTGCATATTTCCATTTTTGCATGTCTGCAAAACTTTTTCTTTGATTTTTTCATATTTTTCACATGACCACCACATGTCAGTGATACACACAATAGCAAATATGCAAGTTGCAAAGTAAAACGTGGCAAATATGCAAATCCCCTCTCCATCCCCACACGACGGCCCCACCGGTAATTGGCTTCGACAGCCCCACAGATCGGCCCCACATGGTGGCCCCATCGTTCATTGGCTTCGACGATCCCATTTTCCATTGGCTGCACCGGCCACACAATCAGGAAAAATGGGGCCCACAAGTTAGCGAGAGATGGATGGCTGGTCCGCCCTCTATCCAGGCCCTACCTGTCAGCATGTAACGGTCTAGGCGACGTAACATAACGCTCAACGCACTACCCACACCAACGCAGTCCCACCGGTCAGCATGTAACGGTCAAGCCTCTGACCTGACGACATCCCCCGTTGGAGCTCCTGTGAGGGTTTTAGAATAGAGGGAGGGAAAAAGTGAGAAAAACTAAGCGGCTGGGGAAAACTGAGTACAACTAACGAACGGAGCGCACGAAAATAGAAATACCTATAAAAACTAGCTAAGAAGCTTATAGCTAAACTTGATGATATCTTTGAGCCAACCATTCAAATTTATATAAGAGTTAATGATATTGCTGCACTTTGTGATCTTGGTACAAGTGTCTCAAAATCTCTAAATGTTTATTTGAGAATCTTAACCTTGTGCCATTTCAAACTACTTAACTAAGACTCCATTTAGCTGATTCAACTTACAAACAAGTTGTTGGAGTCAAAGAGAATATTGTTGTAAAAATCAAAGGATGTCTCGCACTAATTGATCTTCCTATAGTATACATTCCTGAATATCCTATGCCACCTATAATTTTAGGAGGGACATTCTTAAGAACTATTAGTGCTTTAGTCAATTTACATGAACGGAATGTTAGAATAGGACTACCATCTAGAGAACCATTTGTAGTCCACTTTCCTGAAAAGAAAAATGCCAAACCTAATGAAGATGAGATCATCACATTGAAAGATAAACTATTTTGGAGTGGGTGTTCCATTTTCAAAACCAAAATAATCACCATTGGGGTCAAACTAATTGATCTTAACTAGAAGCGCTTAATAGACGGCAACCCATGTGATTTTTTTTAATTGTGCTAGTGTTAGTTTTCTTTTCATTTGTTTTGTTTTTGTTTCTAATAAAGAGTGTTCAAAATATCCATTGAGAAGACGAGAACAAACAAAGGTAATCTTCTTCTTAATTTTATTCACTAACACACGGTTATTTAAGTACGGGTATAGTGATGTACTTGTACTGTTATTTTTAAGGTATAATTTATATGCAAAGGCATGTAAAAATTATGCAGCAAAAGAATCAAGTTTGCAGACTACAGAGGTTGTAATGACCACCAGTAGTGGGAGACAACCGTACCACATGTCCGTACCACATCTTAGCCGAGGAAATGAAGGTTTGCAAATTTTGTCCAAGGCTACTAAGCTCATAACAAGCATCGGTACCGTGGACGTAGTTGTACCGCATGCCTGTAGCATATTTAGAGTAAAATTTGCGAAAACATAGAAAGTTACTACACGCATAATGACCATTGGTATGGTGGGGTGACGCCATACCACGCGCTCGTACCGAGTGGGTTCCCTAGATCCTAAGGTCTCCTCTCTCAATACGAGCAGGCTGCAATCACCACGACCGTACCGCCCATCCATACTGATCGTTTGGCTGCAATTTTTAGCCATGGAAGAGGTAAAATCTAAGCCTAAACTCTCATATGCTCTTTCTTTCTCCTCCAAATTCCAAACCACCTCCATTGGATCTTAACCTCTACTTGTTATTGTTTGGCTCTTCCTTCTTGATATTGCTGATGACTCCCTGTGGTTACTTGTTGGAGACTTCAACTTTTATCAATTTTCTGATAATCGTAACAGAGCTGGAGCCAATGTGAATGGTATGGCAACATTTAATGAAGTCATAAGCTACCTGGGACTAATTGAACTGCCTATCAAAGGTCGTGCATGCACATGGAGTAACATGCAAGAAGAGCCAATCCTCTCGTTTTTCACTTCCTCGGCCTAGACACTGAAATACCTAACACTCTGGTGAAACCCTTGGATCGGCCCATCTCATACCATGTTCCTTGTGTGATTTCTATTGGCACGTACATTCCAAAGGCTAAAAAATATTGTTTGAGAACTTTTGGGTCAAAATGCCAGACTTCTTTAACGTGGTACGGAAATTTGGGAAATAAACTGTCCTAGCGATAGCGCCAAGTGCCTGTCATCCAAATTTAAATTACTTCATAAAGCCTTGAAAAAGTGGAGCACTGATTGATAAATTGGTTGATAATTACAACATGATAATCCTTATGCTCGATGGTATTGAGGAGAATCGGCCTCTCCACCTCACTGAGTGAAATTTCAGGAATGTGGTGAAATATAGGCTTCATCATCTGCTTATCAATAAGCAAGATTACTGGAAAAAACGTTACACTATTAAATAGGCGAAATTCAGAAGTGAGAACACTTCATATTTTCACTCAATGGACACCATCTGATACAGATGCAATACTATTGCTACTTTGAAAATAGAAGATGGATCTCTTGCTGTCGAACACCACGAAAAAGCTGGCTTGGTGTGGCAATCTTATAGAGATCGTCTTGGGTTTTCTACCCCTATTGATCCCCTCTTTCAGTCTTCCAACTTTGTTCGGACTACTATTAATCTTGATTCCCTAACAACCCCTTTCTCTCATGCGGAGATTGATAAAATCATTGAAGAATTTCCGATTGACAAGGCGCCCGGTCCCGATGGATTCTCGGGGCTCTTCATCAAATCGTGTTGGCCGATAATTAAGCAGGACTTTTATCGCCTCTACCAAGAATTTTGGGATGACACTAGTTCCCAAAGTGAATTCCCCTGAGACCCCAGCGACTATCGCCCCATCTCCTTGCTCAACATCAGCCTCAAGATTCTCACCAAAATACTTGCCAACCGCCTATAAGAAAAAAAATTCAGTTGGTTCATGTTAACCAGTATGGATTTCTTAAAACCCGTACCATTCAGGATTGCGTTTCCTGAGAGTATGAATACTTACACCAATGTAATCAATCAAAAAGGAGACAATGGTGCTGAAACTCGACCTTGCGAAGGCCTTTGATACTATTGAGGAAATTCTCAAATATTGGGGGTGCAATGATAGGTGGCTGTGCAAAATATCTCATCCACTGGTTTTTCATCGGTTCTACTCAATGGAGTGGAGGGGAAAAATTCCCTTGCCGAAGAGGTGTTCATCAAGGCGACCCCTTCTCACCGATCCTGTTTGTGGAAGGTGTTGATTTGCTCCAACCGATGGTGAACGATCTTGTTCGGCTAGGAATCATTGTGCCTCCTCTTCCGATCCCTAGCACTGAATTTCCTATTATTCGGACGACACCCTTCTAATTCTCCAAGCTTGCCCTGTCCAATTGGCAGTGCTAAAGGATTTGCTTGAGCAATTTACCTCTGCCACAGGTCTTTGAGTTAACTATGCTAAATCTTGCCTCATACTCCCTTCGTTCAGAAATATAAAACATTTTAGCTTTATGAAATGAATGTATCTAGACGTCTTTTAGTGTATAGGTTCACTTCGAACCTCTACAAACCTATACACTAGAAGATGTCTAGATACATTCAATTTATAAATCTAAAACGTCTTATATTTCCGAACGGAGGGAGTACCTGTTAATGTGGATGATCCGAAGCTAGCCCTTCTTGCTAATGTCTTCGGTTGTGCGATTGGTACGCTGCCCTTTGCATATTGGGGCTCCCGCTTGGTACAACCAAGCCAACGGTGCAGGATCTGACACTGATAGTTGATCAAATTGAGAGGCACTTGAACGCCAGCGCTCGCTTTCTGGCAGCAGACTACAACTAGTTAATTCAGTCTTATCCATGCTGCCTACGCATTATCTCTGCTCGCTGAAAATTCTTAAAACGATCATAAAGATTTTTGATCGATCGAGATGACAAAGTTTGTGGGCTAAAGAGGAGGACTCTACCACAGTTCACTCGTTGGCTAGTTGGCAGCTTGTGTGCAGACCGAAGAATAAAGGTGGCTTAGAGATCATCGACCTGGAAACCCAAAACAAGGCACTTCTACTCAAACAACTTCATTAATTCTATTTGAGGGTGGATGTGCATTTAGTCTGGTCGTTGTACTCCCCTGATAGCCCTCCTCATGCGCAATCCCGTCGAGGCTCGTTTTGGTGGCGTTATGTTTTTAGTCTGACTAGAAAAAATGTCCGTGCGTTGCGGCGGGAGAGAAAAATATCATTAGGGACCCAAACCACTCAGCACGATACATATTTGAGCACACTTTGACGCATTTAGTTACTTTTTAATATTTGCATTTTCAATCATTTTTTCTCTAAAATTTTCAACTACCTTCCCATCCTTAAGACGGCTGATATTGACAACATAAAAAAAGCATGAACATCAAAAATTACATTACTACCATCAAAGATTAAAAGGTTGGTCTAAGGCTAGAGACATAGACCAGACTGCGAGGGAGAAAGAAATATACGGAGAATATTCCATTAAACAAATTCATATAAAATTTGAGGCTAGATAGAATACACCAAATATTGATGATTATTCCAACTGATTCTCAGTCTTCGGTATATCACCAGCTCCATTACTTGTATCACGCACTCGATGAGGATGAAACGGTACAGTTAGTGCAATGGGTCGGCAGTACAAATGTTCTTTGACCAACCGCAGTAAGTGTTTTAAAATAGATAAGAACATGTAAATAATAGTGAAATGAGCAAAATTCCATTTCATTTAGTTGCTATGGTACTATTCAAAAAAAATACTTCTAAAATATCTAACCGCTGCAAAAATAACCCCACAATGCGCACTTCTGTATGCATAACCTCTCCTGCTCAAGGGAATATCAAATTTATTTTCTGCTTTTGTGGCCCTCTTCACTCCCCCATCAGCTATGCCTCCGCCTTTCATCCATGATGTGTGCTCTCATTACTCCTATAATATTAGCCAATGAACAAATAAAACCATCAAATTCTCCCATGATTTATGTCAACTAAAAAATGTTCCAAATTTGTCACTATGTTGGTAAACTAAAATCAATGCTTCATGTGATTCTATTTTTAAACAGTTCTTCCCCATAGTACCTTTGCAAAAAATTCAGCCTTGGCAATATGTACTAACACTATATTGTGGAAGAGCTATATGTCCACTGTTCGTATGCACTTAATGGTTCAGAAAACCCACATCATTATTGTATTTTATCTTTACTTCTACTTCTGTCCTTTGGGTGTCTCTTCGCTAAAAATACACTGAGTAACTTAAACATAAAATCTAGTAAGAAAGGCAGTATCTGCACTGCAAGAAGGAGCATGTATTAGTATGGCATTTGACCGAGCTAGTTCACACTAAGGTTAAAAAATGCAAAAAGTAGAGAATGAATCCAACAATTATATTCCAAGCACTTGCAGAACCTACAATGATCAAGAAAGAAACGGTATTTTGAGGCAAGTACATCATCCAATCACATGGAAATCTACGGAAGTCAGATGCATCTCAAACAAATCAAAAGAAAACACATCATAATTTAGCTCACTGTACCTACCAACGCAGTTGTTCTCCTTGGCAGGGGAGAACTGATTCTTTTTCATGTGTGACGTTTCCTCTATATGCAATTGTTCAAGGAAAAAAACATTAGAAGCATTGGATTGTATACCTTGTGGATAAGAACAGAGTTCAGATCCTTTCAAAGCCATGTATGTGCATATTCTGTTCTTATGTCCTCTTTCTGAACTAAGGCTGCACAACACAACCTGAATTAGTATTTGGACATATTGATCAAGAAATCAACGGTAATTTGAGGCAAGTACATCATCCAATCACATGGAAATCTACGGAAGTCAGATGCACCTCAAACAAATCAAAAGAAAACACATCATAATTCAGCTCATTATACCTACCAACTTAGTTGTTCTCCTTGGCAGGGGAGAACTAATTCTTTTTCATGTGTGACGTTTCCTCTATATGCAACTATTTAGGGAAAAGACATTAGAAGCATTGGATTGTATACCTTGTGGATAAGAACATAGTCCAGATCCTTTCAAAGCCATGTATGTGCATATTCTGTTCTTATGTCCTCTTTCTGAACTAAGGCTACATAACACAACCTGAATTAGTATTTGGTTATTGGACATATAGATCTACATATTAGGAAACTGAGCTAACACACACCATATTGATCATCTCATGTAAGAGGCCATGACTGATGTAACATGCAATATGTATGGAGGCAAACAACCTTTGAACATTACTTAATCATGAGCATAGAACTATAGTTGCCAATATCCTAACAATAGACTGTATTCAACATGTATTAGCTATACCACAATATTACAGAGTTCATTAAACATCTCACATGTATTGCCCAATATCCTTACAGTAGACACTTGAAACGTTAGAAGAGATGTACCACAAGTTGGTTATTTCATACCTCACATGTATTGGCTATAACACAATATTACAGAGTTCATTAAATATCCATAAAAATAGTACCTACTAAAGCGATATAAGTAAAACTACATGGTATAAATTACTAACAGACCAGCAGCTCCAACATTTGATATAGTTTGTATTGCTGCATCACATGAACATTATTTTCAGAGAAAAATAACATGAATAATATAGAGCTTAATGCTCAACGAGCAAATCAACTGACGTGATATGTGGTAAACAAAAACACTCATTCCTTAAAAAATTGCATTCAAATATGGAAGAAATATGTTCTCATTTATCTAATTCTCCATTTTTTTTCTTGAAACATGCAGGCATGGAAGGGTTATTTGCGAGCAGTTGAATCATTAGCATGTATAAGACTGAATACAATGTAATACCAGAATCAGCTCCTAATCCTATCTACGAGACAGAAGTTTCTGATATAAGAAGATAATAAATAAATGAATAGGGTTTAATTTAGGTTGTTCATGTGCCACATTTTACCAAAATCAAATTACCATCAACTATTACTTAAGGGACGATAAAAAGAAACATCTAAGGTAAGCATAGGAGAAGTACACCTATCAGCTACAGGCAGTGGTGCCACCGCCGATGCCACTGGAAGAAACTGTGACGTTGCCGAAAATTTTGCTGTTGAGAAGAACTTAGTCAAGAAGACAAACGGCAGGTGAAAACAGTAAAAAGAAAATACACCGTGATAGTGCAACTGTCAGAGAGGATCGAAAACCTTAGGAAATCAACTATTCCACCTTTTTAGCGGCCATGCATGCGAGGACCAAGACCTCACGGAAAGCCTGCCCCACAAGTTCAGGCTCATGTGTTCTTAGACCCTCAACCCCACACCTATAGATGCCAGACCGTGTAGCCTCATGCCACCTTGTGACCATAGCCGTCTGATGGCCCTGCTGCTCGTTTGACCAATGAGAGAATAAACATGAGATAAAATAGAGAGTAAAATGCATCTACAGTCCTCAAAGTCATTGACAATGTCTATATTACACTGTTTTCGGAAGGGTTCTTGTCACATGAACATTATTTTAAGAGAAAAATCAGATGAATAATATAGAGCTTAATGCTCAAAGAGCAAATCAATTGACGTGATATGTGGTAAACAAAACACTTATTCCTTAAAAAAAATTGCGTTCATATATGAAAGAAATATTTTCTCATTTATCTAATTCTCCATTTTTTGTCTTGAAACATGCATGCATGGAAGGGTTCTTTGCCAACATTTGAATCATTAGCATGTATAAGGCTGAATACTATGTAAGCACAGAATCAGCTCTTAATCCTATATATGGGACAGAAGATTTTGATATAAAAAGATAATAGATAAACGAATAGGGTTTAATTTAGGTTGTTCACACACGACATTTCACCAAAATCAAATTACCATCAACTATTACTTAAGGGCAGTGGTGCCACCGCCGACGCCACCTGAAGGAACCATGACGTTGACGAAATTTTTGCTGTTGTAGAAGAACTTAGTCAGAAAGACAAACGGCGGATGAAAGCAGTAAAAAGTAAAGACACCCAGATAGTGCAGCTGACACACCGGGATAGAAAACCTTACGAAATCAACTGTTCTACCTTTTTAGCGGCCATGCAGGCGAGGACCGCGACCTCACGGAAAAGCTGCCCAACACTTTCAGGCTCGTGTGTTCTTAGACTCTCAACCCCACGCCTATTGATGCCAGCCCGTATAGCCTCAGGTCACCTTGTGACCGTAAACGTGTGACGGAACCGCTGCTCGTTTGACCAGAGAGAGAGAATAAACATGAGATAAAATAGAGAGTAATTTGCATCTACAATCCTTAAAGTCACCAACAATGTGTATGTCAGTCCTTACACCATTTTGCTGACGTGGGACAGGATTGGGTCCCGTCCGGCCCGATGATGCCCTCCGGCTCCAGCAGCTCCTGTCACGGTGCTCCAGGCTTCGATGCACTCTGGACTTGTTCATCTTGTGGAGGCCGCCGAGGAGGGTGATGGCGGGGTTGTCAAGCATGTTGCCCATCCGCGAGAGCCCATGGCACTGTCGAGCAAAAGCCATCGTGGCCGGCCGGTTGAGCAGCACAGGCTGTGCCACCCATGACATCCCGTGCTCCAGCCCATGCAGTGTGACACCACCGGACATTCCTCCAAGCTCATCCTCATCTCCGGTGATAGGCGCTGATCCGACGATGTATTCGGAGATGGCGGTGACGCCGCCGGACACGAGGCCCTTTGAGTGCCATCTACGTCCTCCAGTCCCTTAACATCTGCAGCACCTCCCTAGCCTCCTTCATCCTGCACATGCTCACCAGCCACCACCACGACTACGACGGTCACAGCACGGCGGCAGCGATGTACACGAGCGAGGACATGAACAACAAGCGTCATGGCGAATACCATGCAGTACGAGCCAGGCCAAGAGGAGGACGTGCACCATGGTCCCTAGGAGATCAGAGCATGAGACCTGTGGGATATTGAAAATCCAGGCAAAAATATGACGGTTATGTGCCTGCTCAGTATTATCTCATATATTCAGATCTGGGGATAAATTGTTCATTATTTGCTCACCAGATTCACCGAGCACTAAAGCTTTGAGCAGCAAAACAATTTACACCAAATGCATATGCATTTCAGTGCTTTCATCAGGCATAATCGGCAAAGAAAGACCGAAAATTCAGAGCTTGAGGAACAGAGGAACATAAGGAACAGAGAAGAGTGCATACCCACCATTACTGGACACGAGGAAGAGAGGAGAGCGATTACCTGCCGAATCGCCGGACATCACCAGCGGGAATCGCTGCCTCTTTCCTGCCGACGAGCTCCTTCCATTTCCGGACATGATAACGTCGACGAGCATGTGAAAATGGGCCACCTCCGTTGCCCCAGCTGCTGTTGTGGTCGCGCTAGGTCCGGCCAGCGGTGAACTTCGATGTAGCGTCGTCGCCACAGCGAGAGGAGAAAATAGGGTCAGGGGTTCAATCGATCTTGGGTTGTTTGGCCCTGATCTCCTTGGAGACGGCACAATCCGGGTCGACGAGATGCCGGAGACGGCGAGGCGGAAGTCGATGGCGCGGCCAATCCCGCAGGGGCGGCGACGAGTACACGCGTACATGGACGCGACGAGCAGGGCGGCGGCGGCGTTTGGGGCTGGCCATACGCGAGGGTTAGGCGTGGGATTGAGATAGGGTGTGAGAGACGTGTTATGTTTCCTCGTCTGTTTTTTTTCTTTTGCAATGCTCTACGCCTCTACGGGCAATCGCGAGGGTGCGGACGACGGAAGCACGACGAAGGAACGACGTAGTGCTATGGTTGGCAGAAAAATCCTACCTTTTAGATAGTAGAGATAGAAGATATCGCTTCTTATAACTACTCCTACCATTTTCGCCTCCTCCAGCGTCAGCATCTCCACTCGTCACCCCCATACGGTCTCCGGCGTGGTCCTTATTTTGCCCGTATGAGAGGCGCTGGCGCGATGTTGTCAAATGAGGGGGCACCGGCTCTCAGTCGTGCCGCCATAACAAAATTTAAATATTCTAAATTTAGCAGAAATTTAGACAAACAGTTCAAACTTCAATAAAACGAGACGAACAGTTTAAATTTAACAAAAAAACACGACAACTAATGACGGCCACAGCCGATCCTGAGCCCGCGGTACATCACCGCGGCGTAGTCGAATAGGCCATCCTTGTCGTCGTCGTGGCTGGACGGCTCGTCCTTCGCCGGCGGTAGGCGGCTGCACCCCTCGCCGCTGGCCGTGCACGCCGCCGGCGGTAGGCGGCTGCACCCCTCACCGCTGGCCGTGCGCGCCGGCCTCGTGGAAGGACCAGCCGCCCCCTCGTCGTCGTCGATGTCGACGACGAGGCCATGGCGTCTGGCGCGCTCGGTCTGCTCCCGCCGCCAATCCTGCGCGGACCAACTGACGACGAACTCGTTGGTGGCCGGCAAGACGGCGTTGAAGGATGCCCACTCTAGCATCCTCTGACCCGGAAATTCTTCCGGGTCCTCGCCGTCCGCTAGCTGGAGCGCTGCCGTCTTGTACTCCGGCGGTGACGTTCACTCCTTCTTGGGCTCGGGCTTGGGCAACGGAGGCGGCGAGGGAGGCATGCGGCCCCGGCGTGGTGGGCTCGCCTGCTCGTCCTTCACCGGCGGGAGCGCGAGGTAACGCGGCGACGACGAGGAGTACGGCGAGTACCGTGCCGGGGACGCCAACGAGCACGAGGAGGAGGAGGAGGAGGACGTCGACGGCGCACGACGGGGCCCCCAGCGGTTGCTGGTGGCCTGCTGGCGATCGCGCGGGTTGCGCGACGGCATTACCAACGGCGGGTTGTTGCCGTTGACGATGTGGTCCAGGACCCAGGAGAGGGTGCGTCCCGGAGCGCTCCACCATTGCTTCCGGCCTCCGCTATTGTAGTTCACCGGCGGCGGGCCAATGCCGTCGTATGCCTCAATGCGTTTCTCGCGCTGCCGCGCGAAGAAGACCACCCACGCCTGGAGGTTGTCGGGATCCCACTGGGGGTCGTTGCGCTCCTCGTCGGTGAGCACCCCCAGTAGTGCTCGTAGATCACGGCCCTGCGGGCCACGCCGGTAGGGATGGGCGGCACAGCGAGGCCGTCGCGGCTCACCGCCCACCCCGTCGGAAGCCGAAAAGCCGGCGGGAGCGGGGTAGCCGGCGCTCCATAGCGCATGCGCCTTGTCGACGTGGAGCCAGAGGCGGCCGAACCCGTTGGCCGCCGCGTCGTCGTAGCCCGCCATCACCGAGAGAGAGGGAGAAGAAGACGACGTTTGGGGGAGGAGATGGTGGAGCTCGTCGTCGAGGTAATGCGCGTGCGACGACAATGGAAACCGCCACGGGTTTTTATACTAGGGAGGAGGGGGAGGCGAGCGGTGGGCATTAACGCCGCCCTGCCCCTTTGACGGGACGCGTCTGCTACACCGCCCGCTGCCGTTCGCTGGGAAGGCTGCGGCGAGCAGCGCCATTACTCGGCGCTGATGGCGAGGAAGAATGGCTCTATGCGGCTGCCATGCGGGCCAGCTTTGGCCGGGGCGGTTTGGCGCGCGCGCTCCCGCCTTCTCTTCCCACCACTCGCCCTGCCACGCCTCCATTCGGCGCCCCCGCTTGCCTCCCTGTATATTGGATTTGCCTGAGACCGTTGGGTAAATAACTAAGCCGCGTCGACGATAAAAAAAAAGCGCGCGGCTGGGCTCAAATTTTTGCGCCGACAGCCTTTGAGACCCCGAGTGGAGATGCTCTCCGCGCGCGTGCAAACGGTGGCCGTGCGATCGTCACAGCTTAGTGCATCCCGTCCGGTTTTTCTGTTTTTGGCCGTTGGATCCCGTCTGTCTATTTCTCACCTGCTCTTGGTTTCAAAGAGTGGATGACGGGCTAGGGCCACGCTCGCGCGGGACCGGGAGCAGAGACATCGGGGGTTGGCTCGTTGAGTCGCCTTTATTTTCCTCTTGTTTAGCCGGATGAAAACCTAGCCACGTGAGGCCTTTCACAATGGGTGGCTCTTAGCGGTGTATCCTAGGCACTTTGCCTATGTGGCACTATAGTTAATGAGGAAAGAGAGTGGGGTTGTATCTTAACTAAGGCCTTGACAATGGGTGGTTCTTACCGGTGTATCCTAGGCACTTTGCTTATGTGGCACTATAGTTAATGAGGAAAGAGATTGAGGTTCTATCTTAGCTAAGAAACACCTCTTACATAAAATCATAGGCAAAAAAGCATGGTTAGACCAATCATATGCATGCATGTCATCTAAATCATTAAATGTAGAGACACCACTTAAGAAACAATGCATTGGATAAGTTGTCTCTTAACCATCTTTTTCTCTTAGGATAACATGCTAAGATACACCCCATTGTGAAAGGCCTAAGAGCAAGTACAATAAGCCTAGTCGGCAGGCTATAGGAGGTGCCATGTCATTTAAAAGTCTAGGTGGAAGAGAGAGAAAAGAGGAGAGAGAGCAAAACGGGTGCTTCACGTATAGCCGGCTCTAGCACAGAGGCCGAGAGAAAAAGTCTTTGCATGCAGCCTAGGTCCAATAGCATGTGTGTTTTAAAGAAATAAATCTTAATTAAAGTTTACTAATAGCCAATCTAATAGCTAGTCTATTGTATGGATGCTTTTATGTTAGCTATAGACGACGAGGCATAGGTATACAGCCGGCAGCGGGCTCCATTATTAACCTTGCTCTAAGAAACATCTCTTGCACGAAACCATAGGCAGAAAACCATGGTTAGGCCAATCAGATGCATACATGTCATCTAAATTATTAAATGTAAAGACACCACTTAAAAAACAATGCATTGAAGAAATTGTATCTTAACCATTTATTTTTGTTAGGATGACGTGCTAAGATACAGCCATTGTGACCTCTGCCTCCTCTCCTCCCCCACCAGTCCGCCGCCTCCTCTCATTTGCGCCTCCACGGACTCACTTTGGTGAGGCGCAGGAGGTGGCTGTGCGGGCCAAAGGCGGCGCAGGAGGTGGCTAGGCGGGCCGGACGATGAGGGCGTGGTAGGAGGATGCGAAGGGGCGGGGTGGACGAGGTGGAGCTGCTGCACCGGCCGCCGCCAGCGATGAAGAGGAGGTTCCAGGGCGCAGAGGAGGCGAGGGAGAACCGACATCACGATGAGATGGGCTAGAGGAAGAGAAGACCACGGCAAGGGCAGCGAGGAAGTCGACGGATGTATTCCTCCCATGGCTTCTCGCCTTCGTCTGCTGGAGGGGCGGCGCGGCGAGCCCTGGGCATCGTGCATCCTCCGCCTTCTTGGCACGGGCGCGCCTGGCGCTGACCGCCGGCCATGGCCATGGCGCCGCTCGCCGGAGCACATCACCGTTTCGGCGCCCGTCCGTCCTACCTCCCAGGTGAGCTCTTCCTGTTAAGGTGTATTAGTATTGGTCTAGGAGTCCGTATTAGTATTGGTCTAGGAGTCCGTATTTGTCTAGATTTATCTTCTTGTACCTCAAGTCAGATGTACTATATATTGTGGCCTTTGGCCCCCAGATAATACAAGTTGCTTATTCCTAACATGGTATCAGAGCGTGTCGCTCCTTGGCCTACGTTTTAGCCACCGCCTCCGCCGCGCCGCCCCCGGCGAGGTCGATCTCCATGATCTCCGTCGGGGGCATCGCATCTCGTAGCTAGTAGCCGTAAGGCCTTTTTTTGTCTCCCTCGTAGCCGCCGCCGCCGCTCGCCCCGGCACCCCGCCGCCGCGCCCGGCCGCCGCCTCCGCCTCCGCCGTTAGCAACTTCCGGTCGCTGGCTCCTTTCCGGTAATTCATGCCGGTGTTTCTTCCGTTAAATTCTCCGAGCCTTCCTTCCTTACTTCGTCGCTCTATGTCGACTCTCGTGGCTTTCTTCACGCGGTTATGACCGCCTTTTGCCGACTTTGTCTTTGTCGGCGCACCGCTCTACGTCGACACTCACGGTTTCTTCACGCGCCTATGACCGCCTTTCGCTGACTTTGTCTTTGTTGGCACGCCGCTCTACTTCGACTCTCGCGGCTTCTTCATGCGGTTATGATTACCTTTCTCCGACTCCGTCTTTGTCAGCACGTCGCTCTACGTCTCTCTTCTTCACTGTCCGATGTTTTTAGACGGTGTCTATTTCGACTCTATTTGTGTCTTCCATCACTATTCTTTTCATATGACTTCTGCGTCTTCTATTCTTTCTGCTCTTCGCTCTCTTATTTCTCTTGTCCGTGTTATCACGGCTGATGGTACCTCTCTTCCTGTTTCCAGTCGAGGCACCCTCTCTACTTCCTCTTTCTCTTTTTCCTGATACATCTCTCGCTATCTCTACTCCTCCACCTTCTCCTTCTGATGCGTCTCCTTTGTTTTTGGCGCCATCCTCTCCTCCGTCTAGTTCCTCTAGTTCTTCTCTCCGGCCGCCGCCGCTCTCTCTTCCTCACTCTTCGGTGCTATTCTTCTGACCGCCTCTTGGTCTGTGTCGATCTCTTCTTCGATCGACTGTGGCTTGACTCTATAGGTTTTGAAGACTATTCATGCTATGGCGTCACTTTGAAGACGCGGATTTTGGATTATCATTTTTTTTTTGGTTTTGTTTTCACTTCTTCAAATGCAATGCTATTGCATACGCTTTGCATTCGAGGGGGGGGTGTTAAGGTGTATTAGTATTGGTCTAGGAGTCCGTATTAGTATTGGTCTAGGAGTCCGTATTTGTCTAGATTTATCTTCTTGTACCTCAAGTCAGATGTACTATATATTGTGGCCTTTGGCCCCCAGATAATACAAGTTGTACAAGTTGCTTATTCCTAACACTTCCTACTTATTTATTTCTCCCTATTTTACTTTCTCCAGGAAAGTGGATTTTCCCGACTGCCTGCCTGAGCGAGGCGGGCCGATGGCGAGCGGCCATGGCGCGGCTTGGCAAGCGGCACTCGTCGAGCGACGATGAGCACAGCCAATTTCAAGATGCCAAGTGAGCTCTACTCTCTCGATTTCTCTCACTTTTTTGTCTAGGGTTCTACGATTTTCTATTCTGGTCTAGGGTTCGACTACAATATATATCTTCCTGATTGGGAAGATGGGGAATAGGAACCCCTCCTTGTATATTGTCTCAGAATCCAAGCAAACGGTATGCATCTGGAGGGGCGGCCAATGGACCGTGGGCAGCTGGAGTGGACGTCAATGGACCAAATCAAGGATATCAACTACAGTGGGCTCCAGGAAAAGATGTAGGAATTCCTGACTGGTATTCTCTATCTGAGAAAGAAATCGTTGTTAGCCCAGGAGTAGCACCTGTCTCAGGGGATTAATGGAAGTGCAGAGTTGTAAGTTCACACTTCCATTCTTTATACTTCATATCATTATAGTTTCGAGAGACCTGTCATGTTGATATTTAGAGAAGCGATCATATCAAGCATAGGCTATGGAAGCATACTCAGGCTAGACACCTAACAAATGGAGTAGTGCCAGTTGTGCATATTGTATGTATGATTAACTTTTTTTTAGGGTAGTATATATGATTAACTATACATGCCTCTATCACATGTACTCATGGTTCATGCAAGTTCTCTTCACCTTTCATTTCTTAAATTGTTCATTGACAACTAAAAACAACGTGGAATGTTAAGCTCCATTTTTTACTTTTGATCTTCTCAACAATAGCCAAAGTAGATGTGGCATGTTTAGCTGAGTGAGTAATATGCTCATTTCGGAACCTCGGTGTACTTTCATAATTGGTCATTCAGTTAGCATTAGACGCTTCAACAGGCTTTAGTTGCTTCTTTGATAGGTATCTGAAAATTCCGATATTGCTTCAAACTACTACATAATATGAGTATTTAGAATCCCATAAGCTGCCGCTCTCTTCAGTTCAGTTTTCAGTTAACCGATGGACTAGCTCCTTATGATTGGTCATGTTTCACTATCAGTACCATGAGATCTGTATTTCTATAGCTGCTTAATAAATATATATTACGTACTGTTAGCAGCTAATATCTGTACACACTGTCCATCGTTCAATAAACCATGGATCCAGTGATTTATGCAAGGCATCTGTTTAATTACATGATTTAAATCTACTGCGGCGCACGTAGACCTGCTCCTCTAACGATCTAGTTACAAATGTGGCAGAAATATAAACTATGGTTAACATCATACTCAAATAATTTAGGACTCATTCCGGTACAGTTTTACTCTGATCCAGAGCAGGCATGCGGTTTCCAAGTATTTTCTGCAATAGAACTCAGTTTACATTTTCCATGGTACCATTTTAATTTTGTTAGCTTTAGGATAAAAATGAAATTCTTCTGCAGGACACTCCCCGCGAGTGACACAGCCACACATGGAGGTTTCTTTGTGCCTCATCGTGCTGTGAAGAAGATATTCCCTACCCTGTTGAACATGCATGAGGTTTCCAAGCTTTTTACACAATAAAGCTTGTTTACTATTCTCGTGGTACATTTTAATTTTGTTACTCTGTGCTTTAGAACTTCTCTTTACAGCCTTCGTGTCAAGAACACCCTTTTAATATAAATACATGCAGTCCTAAATATACAGTAAACAAATTAAACAACATTTCATCTTAATATGTATACAGTTCTAATATTCTAACTATTTTGTTTCCTTTTGTCTGCTCATCAGATTAAATGTGAATCAAACATATAGCAGTATATGTGCTCACATGGACAAATGTAAGCACTCATTTTTTTCTCTCCATTTGTATCATAGCTTAATGCCAAATATCATGATTTTGTGTTCATCTTTGAATCTGACTAAAATCTATCCAGAACTTCAGATTCATGCTCGCATTCCAATAGCCATTTCCTGAAATTCGTTTATTCTGGTCATGGACGCTAAAGCATCCATTTTATTGTTTTCTTATTTGTAATTGTGATGCTATAAGTAGGTGTCTGCTACAAGGTTGTTGTTTGTGATTTTGGTCACTTTCAAGAAGAGAAGCAAGATGAAAATTCGTAAGAACCACTTCTTTGGGCTTCTTTTCTGAAAATTCACTCCAGTGTTTATGTTTATTTAATGTTGTCTTGGTAGACAGTAAATTTCAATACATAAAGTTAGTTTCTGCTGTCGAATTCTTATTTCAATTGGACAATTGGCATGCTGAGCTTGTTTCCCCAAAATTGGTATATGGGTTTCTTGTTTTGCTGGGTGTTCGTTTCCAGAAGTATAGCAATTTGTTCTCTGCTATAGGAAACTTGGATATTGCTCAGTTTAGTTAAATGATTGGTTGGCTTCGTAGCACAGATGTACTTTGTCGTTCAGAACATAAAGGATTTTCTGTTTCTAGAGAGTTTCTTCACATGCTCTCCATATAGCTTGAGTGATACTGTATTTCCATGTTTTTCAGGTTCAGCCCGATGTATCACCGCTCGAGTGTCGAGCGATACAACCATACTAGCTTATGAGAGTGACAACCCACCAAGGTGTGGGTTGCAGTACTTTTCAGGGGAATCTGCATGGTACCAAAACCGGACCTTTTATTCTGTATGCTTGGTACCAAAATTTATGTCTAGGTCTTTTCAGCTTTTATTATTTCTTTTACTGAAGGTAACTGGTTGGAGTTAATGGCCAATGGTGGAGATAGTTTATATAGTTGTGCTATCTTGGTAACTATATTAGAGCAGAGTTGTTCTCGGTTTGTGGTTATACTATCTCTTTTGTTTCTTTAGTTTTGTTTTGTGTAAAAATCACATGCCTGTTCTACCTCAGCTCACATATATCTCTATCTGGTATGTCTCTTTTTCAAACACCTGAATTTCTTTCTTCCTCTGTCTATCGTGTGGTGTTCATAAGAAGAAATAAAGAGAACCAATTGTTGGTCCAAAAGTTGTGCTATATTCTGTCCACGCATATTTTTTAGGTAGTTCCATATCACTACTTGGTGGAATTTATATATCACATATGCATATTTCTTATATAATGGAAACATTCGATTTACCCTATCATAGTATGGAGTTTTCATACTGAAAGGAGGCTGAAATTGTAGCAATTATGTTTTGTATCCAGAACTATAATGTTAGTTTCTAATAAATTTGATGCTGGTGCAATATGTCTCAGTATGTTTTCCTGTTTCATATGTGCTCTGGTATTTCGACCAATACCTCAATTCATACCGCCTCTAATTGTTGCGCAGGGCGCCCAACGGCCGTGAGATAGGGATTGGAGTCATTGAGGCAACACTAACACTTGGCGTTCGCAGCCGATGACGTGCAGCAATGGCGCATCCAGCGCTACAGATCGAGGACAGTACCCTCGGCACCCTGCCCAAATGAAGGCCCCCCAGGCCCCAGGCCCCAGGCGAGCTTCTAACTATTTTTGGTTTATGCATCTCTATATCAGTAATAATCTCCACATTACAAGTTTCATGTTTTTTGCCTCTATTTCAATGCAGCAGGTCCTGAACTGAGCAATCTCTTCTCCACACTAATGCCCCTGCCATCTCTACTTTATTCTTTTTTTGCAGGGTCATATCTGCTTTATTTGTGTTGAAATAGTGCTAATTAAGCAACCTTTGGATCCACAAAATGGGTACATGGCTGTTCAAATTTCTGTCTTGATATTTTACATGGAGTACTACTACTAGGTTGCCCATCTCATCTCCACTGACAGATACTCTTTTTGATACATGCATACACCAACAGGTGCTTCCGCAAGGTTAGTCAAGGTTCTTTTTTATCAGTGGTGTTATACATCTACATCAACAAACATAATTGGATGTTAAATGTACTGCAGCTACACTTTTTTTCGTCACCTCCAGTGACAGCCCTTTGGGTGGTCATCTCCCTAATCAGTTTCTGCTGATTCCTTTTATATTTGTATGAGAATAAGATCGTAACATTATTAACTGTATCGTGACAGAGTACTCAATCTATCGTGTATTACTTTGTTTTATTAGGCTTTTCAATACGTGCTGCTTATTTTTTCATGGAGTATATTTCAGTGATGCATCTGTCAATTTGTATTAGTGTCTTCTTATTTGTCTTGTTCTGTTTTGTCATTTGGCTGCTGAGTGCTTGTGTGTCTCGGGCTACCCAGGGAGCATGACCGTTATGGAGTGCCTCTCGCCTGTGCAGACGAGCTTCATGCAGCTGGGTAACTATTCGTGGGCATTGTGATTGGCATGCAGGTGTCCGATGAGGAGGCTCAACAATGCAAATTTAGAAGTTCACCATGTTGTTTCCAGTAGCACAATTGCCAGTTTCCAGCCGCACAATTGTCGGATTAAAAAAATGAGGGCATGGAACACAATGGATGACATAGTGCTGATTTTTGAAAAACCCTTACGTTCCTTTCATTTTAAAATAATAAATTAGAATTACTTACATGGATCGATCGACATATCTGTTCTCTCATCTCTAGAACTTAAATAACTTCATTGTTTTCAGCTAAAATTACCTACATTCATGAATTATTAACTTATGACTAAAATATTGTCTCGCTCTTGGCCTCGGCGCCAGTGGCGCACCAGGTCATCTAGTTTACAGAGGAATTGCTTCATATGATACTGGAGGTGAGCTTTTACAGTACCAGGTACTCCATGTAAAAGGATGGAAGTACCAGCATAATCTAACCATTCGTTTAGAAGGTATATTAGACTTTTCTCTTGCGAATAGAAAGTGCTCCGGGTCCTGCACACGACGCTGGTTCGTTCGGATCGAGCAGACCCCGTCAGGGCGTCGCCCCTCCTAGAATAGTAGCAGCTATGATCGCAAGTTTAGGAGCCAAAATTAATTGTAATCTTTGGTCGCAAGTGGTAGTCCTCTGGATTTCCGGTGGAGTTTCGGGCAAGATTGGTCGTTGGATTGGAAGAAATGGACGACTCATATTTATTTTGGGGTATTATAAAAGTTCTCTATTTCATTTGCAAAAATGGAGTCAGCACCTGATCCTTTTGCTCTGTTTGCGCTTCCTCTCTCTGATCAAGCATTCGATGAGCTTGCTCAGATGACTGAGCTTACTGCTGAAACTGTGGTGCAATAGGGAGTTTGTGATGTTCGAATCTTTGCCTGGGGTGGTCACAGCTACACTTAGGCAAAGTTCTGTAACTTCATGTTTGGTGCTTTACAGGAGGATGCTACAATCAAATCAATTTGGAAATCGAAATGCCACTCGAAACTGGAAGATTTTGCTTGGTTCCTTATGCTAGATCGCCTCAACACTGAAGACCTGATGTACAGAGAAATTGGAATGTGGAGGGTGGACCTTTTTGCGTCTTGTGCAATGATCAAGTCCGGGAGACTCGTGATCATCTTTTCTTCCAGTGTGCCTTCGCTGTTGATTGTTGGGAGAATGTTGGCGTTCAGTGGGACGGTACCCCTGTCGATTTCAGTGCGCATAGCTATTGCACGTTCAGAATTTGTTGGCCCTTGCTTCATGGAGATCGTGGTTTGTGTTGCGTGTAATATTTGGAAGCAACATAATGATGTCATCTTTTAAGATCAGTCTTTTTCCTTTGCTATGTGGCGAGTGAGATGCCATAGTGACCTTCTGCTTCAATACAGAGTCAGGACACCTAACGTGCATCCCCTGTTGGATTGGATCCTAGACAATTTTTCATGATGTTCTTTGCCTTGTTACTTTTAGTTCATTTCTTCCCTCCCCATGTATTCCTTGGGACTTCACCCCTGTATTTTATTGTACCATTAGTATAAAAATAGTACTAAAAATAAAAATCACACCGTAGGGATTTTCCCCTATGGTTTCACGGTAAAAAAACCTCTACTTGTTTTTTATTCAATTCTTCACACACCATCGATCCAAGGTACATCTCTTCTCCGATCCCCAATTAATTTGCAATAAAACCATGCCCTAGCTCTTTCCATTATCAATATAGACTTAGGTCTTGTTTGAAACTTATTATCTTATTGAGCATTATTAGTTTTGTTATTTAGAGGAGATTCTTTTGTAGAATGTGTACAGGAGTACTCCATGCTTATTTCTATCGCATCAAAATTTTATTTGAAGTAAGTTTTTAATTATTGAAAGTTTTTATTTTTAGATGAACACAAGGAGCCGTTCGTGTGCGGTGGCAGCATTAGCCACGCCACCGGTTGAAGGACTAACCCCTATAGCACTCACCATCGAGTTCGCGAAAGACTTTCATCTCAACCGTTTCAACCGTCTTAAGAACCGCGATATCAAGTCCACCAAATTGGTGTGACCCCATATTTTGAACCAACTAGGCATTCACCATGATTTTAATTATCTTTGCAACAATGTTGGTTTGCTTTACTTTGTTTTTCAGGAGGTCGCCACCTATCGCCGCTTGACACTCGAGTTTCTTAGCACCTTGGAGCATATGGTGGGTCCATACTACTAATCTTAAGAGGTCAATCCAGGAGCCGATAGGATCACTTTCTATTTGATAAACCGTGAGTATGGCTTGTCTCTTGATGATTGGTGTCACAATTTCGGGTTTGCCAACAAAACCACTGACATGCTCCACATTTGTTCCACACAAAGTCCTACACCTCATTAGTATTTGAATAAGATGAGAATTTCCAATCCTATCCCATAGGGTAATCAAATTGACTATCCTACATTATGCTATTTGTTCTATGTTATTGCTAACACTCTCCAGGCTCGTGGTGGGTTCACAAGAGTCAATGAGAAGGACATGATGATCCTCACAAAATATGACATTCAAAACTATAAATTAACGCTAAATTTGGGCGCTCTTATTGTAACACCCCAAATTTTAGAAACCCTGATTAGTGTCTAGAATGCAAAAATTAGGGGGAACAAAAACTTTCTCTAGTTAAGTGTTGCAGTGATTGCTTGTTGTTTGTTTGTTCTTATGCATCTGAGTGTATAACATATATACTCCTTACCTCACCATCAGTTGACAAAAGCTATTTAACAAAACTGTCTTGGCTCATTTACGTATTCTCAAATGTTCTTGTATTTCAAAATCTGAGCCAAGATGCCTTTGCAACCCTAACTATTTTAGTAGCTTCTATTTACAAAAATATGGAGAGCTATATAATATAATCTTCTTATGTTTTCAAGACAGAACCTTCAAAATACTCTTACCTCTAGGTTTCTCTAAAACCTTTTTATAAAACTTTTGAACTCTACTCTTGGTAGATGTACCAAGGACCTTACCTTGTTCAAACTCCAAACTTTCAAAATATCCATCCTTACCTCAAGCTGAGCTTGATGGTAACCCTAGTAGTAGTTGATTTGCTTGTAAGATGAGTTGCCTTGATCTGCCAAGATGAATTGTCTTGATCTGTTGTCTGATGAATTACCTTGATCTGTTGTCTGACTTGTTTGCCTAGGAAGTAGTATGAGCTACCCTGAGCTCATTCTCTAGGATCAAACTACTTTAAGATCACCAAACTATAAGCAAGCATACAAGAGGGATCTGATCTCTAGCCACTAGGTAATCATCTAACACCCTTAATTAGATCAATTCTGAAGTGATCCATTCTAGAAGTTTCCAAGTCAATGAATACCAATATCAAGAATGGATATATTCTACTCAATCTACACTTCGACATCATCCACTTGATGATGCTTTGATACCTTGCAACCCATCAAAAACATCCCCACTCATATTCTAGTCAAAAACTATAAATCTGCTTGATTTCACTAAGTCTGAAAACTGTTTCAACATCACTTCTTTGAATGCCTCTATTTCTTAACCCTTGTGCATTTTTGCTAATGCACTTGTACCATCTTGTGGACCATCATAAATACTACGAAGGACCACTCTTGCCCTTGGATAGATCACCTTTTAAACCACTTGTTCTTGATGGTTTTGCAGGCAAGAAAATAACTTTTTCTGTAAATCTTATCAACTAGCCTACTTGGTCAGAAGCTCACACCTTCACCCTACCTTCTTTGGATCAACTCTTTGCATGATTGTGTTCTACTCATAAATGTCTTGAAAATAACTACTTCACTTGTTACAAATGGATCCCTGTGCTCCAAAAATCCATAAGATTTTGAAAGCTATTTGATAATCTGCTTTGGCACCTTTATTTTATTCAAAGTTTGAAATCAATTCTTAGAGCACTCAAGCACGATCAAGCTCAAATTCTTGTAGCATGGTGATCTAATCAACTTGGTCTAACTATCCATCTATCCCCTGCATCAAGGTGAGCTCTGAGCTCACTAATCCAACCTTGTTTAGGTGGTATAAAAATGTCAATACCCTAGATCCTCTAATCCTCGTTCTCTTCTAAAATCCATCTTGTTTTGCAAAACCCAAGGTTGCCAGTAATGGATACATCAAGTTGACATCATCCACATTGGATATAATCATTTGCCAAATAATTTCCATAATTATTTGGAACCTAAAACTATTTAAATTTCATACTTGGCAAAATCCTAGAATTCTTGTCTATAAAGGCAAGTTTGTTTTTCTCCTAATCACCCTGCCAACTCATTGCACATTTGAATACTCCCTCTGGCCCGAATTAATGGCCGCAACCGTTGTGTTAGTTCAAATTTATGAAAACCCCCTCCCTAATTCCATTCCTTCTAATAATTAGTCCAAATCAAATCAGCATCTTTGCATCCAGGACAGGGACAACCGCGCGCCGTCACCGTCCGCAGCTCCTCAGCGAGAGGGAATCCACCGTCGCTCCTCTCACCGTTGGAGGGCTCCCGCCAGCCTGCTTCCTCCGCTAAGCTGGCCGCTGCTGCCACCCCTTCTCCCTGGAGCTCCTCCAATTGGTCGGTGGCCACCCTTCCGCTCAGTCGGTCATCGCGTCGCTGCCGCCCACCGCAGCAGCTGAGCCATGCTCCTCCGCCCGGCCAAGGGGCGCTGCTTCTGCTCCTCCCTAGAGTCCTCCGCTCAGCCGTCCGCCGCTCTTTCACTAAGCTCCTCTGCTTGTCGGCCGCTGCCTCCACAGCAAAAGCTCCTCGTGATGCCAGATGTTTCCCTGAAAGCAATCTCACAAGAGAGAGAACGAGTAGTTGGACTCTGAGTATTTTTGTGTTGCGCACTACTGATGCAATGTTTTCTACTTCTTCCTTTTATTCAACGAGAAAGGGAAATCATGTCCGAGCATCGTGCTCTACTACCGGTCGTGCCATCCCATGATCCGAGCCACGCGCTAGACGTTCTACAACTGACTCAAAGGCGCATAGATCACATCCTCCAACTCGCTAGGAAATAGCAAACGGAAACTACCCTAACTGCCGAAATTGAAAGTGTCAAAAATGACAGACACTTAACTAAATTCAGAGAAGAATGTGCCACATTGGTTCCAAATCTTTGCCATCACAAGAACTAACTCATCCTTACTTTATCTATCTCAACCTTGCTTCTTAGCAGGATCTACAAAAAAAGTTTCAATAAACAAAGGCAGAATTGCTTATGTACATATTGTAAATTGGTTTCATAATGACTGCAAGATTGCATAAGTACAAGGGGGAATAAAAAAATACAAAACAATATGATTGATTTGCACCCTTTACATCCAATAAAATTGTTGCATGTTTCTTTTCAGTTCAAACTAAATTCAGCACTAGGTTTAATTTGTACAATGCACTAGATTCAAACCTGCTGAATTGTATCTGCTACTATCAGATAGATCAGTCTGTTGGTCACCGAATTAAGCTTGGTATCAGACCAAAAACAACCTGCTATTTAGCTGGTATTTCCAGACTTTATCTAACTCAAGACAGTAGTATGATGCTACTGAATATTACTAATAGTTTAACATCATAAAATAATAAAGCATGGATAGGCAAAATAATGGGACCCTAAACTAACAATTAACTGAAACTAACAAGACAACACGAACCAGGGAAAGGGCGAGATGGCACAGACGTTAGAACAATTAAGTGAAACTAACGAGACCCTAAACTTTCTGCGTTGAACCATACCAAGTACTATTTTAACTTTACAAGTACCGATGGGTTAGAACAATTAAGTGAAGCTAACGAGACCCTAAACTTTCAGAGACAAATACCAAGAACCGAAGTCTAGTTAAAATGACACAGCTTATGATTTGTTTGAGTTTCAAAGTGAAATCATCTACTTTTAAGAACCGAAGACCAAGAAAATTAGTTGACCTTAGAGTTAGCAACTACAGACCACTTCTAACTCTATAAGAAACTTGTCATGTCTAATTAAACATCCATTTGAGCAATCATTACTATGTAGTATAGAAATCACTACATGCTCTACTGGTCCACGTCTAATTATGTAGTATGTAAAAATCATCGTACATAGAAAACAAACATTTCAAAGCATCATTGATTTCGGTTCAAGAAGAGACTACCAGGCTTGGCACTGCTTAGTGGTCACCAAAGTCACATTCTATATAGTCCATCCATTTGATTTCAGTTCCTGTGCATAAACCATGAAAGTAGGGATGATCAGGACAAGAGAAAACATACATGAAACATATAGAGTAAGCTGCTGAGCACCAGTTGTATGACAAAAGTAGTAAATAGATAGCTCATCATTGAATAGGCAAATAGATGATGAAAATAAAGAAACCCAAAAATTTAAATGAAAAGAAGCAGATAGTTCACCATTGTTTAATTTATTCCCTTGTTTAGAGTTTATTTAGTTATATGCTCATCAGTTCGAGAGATGAGTTATTTGCAAGTTTTGTACAAGTTGCTGGGAATTGTATAATTTCTTGTTGTGCAATTATTAAGACTATCAAGACTCTAAAAAAAGGACAAGGAAAAGAAGAGTCAAATACCTCTTCTTTCAAGGCACTAGGCAGTGGAATGTTGAGAAGTTGAGCGAGTTTTCCTGTGACTATGATGTTGAGGATATTGTCAAGATAGAACCTATGAAATAGACCCTGATGTACCAGTTTGGCACTTTCAAAATACATGTATCTTCTTTGTTAAAAGTGCATATACACTTTAATTTAAAACACAAAGATCTCTACATCTTAACAGTGGCAACAATGCGATCCCCGGCGGGAGGTGGACGCGATCCCCGGCACCCTCGATCCCAAGTTTCATATTTATAGCTTGATCTAAATGTGATGAGGAATCTGGTATTTTTCGGCACATTGTAAAACAGAGACAAACGACAATATGCCAATATCATGTCAAAGAAACTTTACAAGTGGAAATGGTACCACTATCATGATCTTACTACTGTACTAATGGAACCTCATATTTTTGGGCATGTAGTAAAACATAGGCAACTCTTTAGGACGGCAACAAACTGTTCAAGTGTTCAGCAGTATGAAACTACATGAAGATATCTACTATGTTTTCAGTTGAGCAACTAAAGAATCTTGCCAGCCTAGCGTAAGATTAAAACTATAGAATTGGAGTAATGACAAATAGAATAGCAGAAGGGTTGCTCTTGGGGGGGGGATTCTTTAGCCTATCAGTAGTAACTACTGGTTGCACAAATTAACTTGTGTATCATCTAACCAACTTTGTAGAAGTTTATAAAAACGATGGCACTGTCGAAACAAACTACTCCTCTAGAGTCTGGACATCACTAATTGATGGAAAGCAATGGTCCTTGCAATCATAAAATGTATATGATCTACATGGTACGTGGTGTTCCTTTCCATCTCTAGATTTCCTGAGCCCAGCCTAACTAAACCCCTTTCTATGGATATTATGTGCAACTGCAATGCTATTAAATGAACAATCGATGCGTAATTTTAGCTTGAATGTGACGCTAAGATATTAGGACCACTAAATACGACTAATTTTAGAATTTAGAGATGACAACTAAATAGATGTAATGTGGAAGTTGAGTCACGAGGCTCCTTTATAAAGTACACCATCAATCAATAATCAAATCTATGCTGACAAGCTAAAGAAAACACGGACAAAATCCATTCTACTCATGGCAAAGTATGAAGTTGTTCAGTATTCTCCGCGACAGCAAAATGGTTACAAAATTAGCTGGAGATCTATACTGATAAGTGAACAGCGCATAGCTCATACCACAAAATAGGCCCATATTTGCATGTAGTGAGATAGGAGCACCGTCAAAGACAAAATAAGCAAGCATGTTAGCCTAGCTACAGTAGGGAAAAGAAGAAGAGAAGAACTTGGCGAACCTGTGGGAGAGACTGCTTGAGCTTGTTGGCCTTGTAGGCATCAAAGATGTAGAGGTTGTAGAGGTGCCTAGAGCAGCGGATCTTGAACTTGACGGTGTCCTTCGTCCTCTTGATCCGCTCCGCCCATCAAAATTCTTCCTGGCCGTCGTCCCCGAGAATCCTCGAGGTACTTGTACACCCTATGGTTTCGCCCCGCCGCTGCTATTCTATGGATTCTCCCCGCCGGCGACGAGCACTGCCACTAGAGCCTCAAAGTCAGAATCTTGGCAGGAAAAGGGATCCCTTTCATCTATGATCTCCCTCCACGTTGGGTTTTGATTGCTGGAAGGCGGAGGAAGGAAGGCAGGGAGACGAGGAGGAAAGAAGGCGGCCGGTGAGGGAGGGGCGGAGAAAGTGGCGCGGCGGAGAGGGTGGTCGACAGCGAGGAAAGGGCACGGTTGTGAGGGAGAGAGACGACGCTGAGACCTCGGTTGTTTGTTGGAAAAAGGAGAAGGGGAGTTTTGCAAATTATCCATCACGAACACTAATATAACACCCTAGTTTTAGCTAATCCTAATTAGGGTTTGATTTGTGCATAGCATGAGCATCATCCTCTTTAAATAAAATGCATGGAAGAAGACAAAACCCTAAAGCCTAATCTTACCTTCTCTATTTTAAATGTATTCAAAAGGGGTTTTCTATTTTAAAAACTACCAAAATTATGGAGCCCAAATGGACTATGAGGGACCCTGCAATATTTCAATATTTTACAACCTTTGGTACTTTTAAAATGTTCAAAGCAGAAAAGATTTTGAAAATACAAAGAGAGAAAATAAAAGGGATTTTGGAAAAATGTTTTCTAAAAAAAATAGAGAACCAGCAGCAGCCCAGGCCGAAGCCTACATTCCTTTCTCTTGCCTGCCGCCCAGTGCGCAAACCAATAGCCCTCCCTGCAAACTTTTTCGTGGCCCAGCTCCGGCCCACTCGGCCCAACCACGGCCTAGTACCGCTTCGACCCTCTCTCTCCCCTTCGTCTTCATCATTGACGATGCAGAGAAGCTGCGTGGTGCCGTCGCCGCCGTCCACTGCGGCAGGATGCCCGCCCGCACTGTGATTCGTGCTACCGTCTCCCCGAGCGTCTTCAAGACCCTCAACACCGCCAGGACGAACCCTAGTTCCTCTTTCCCCTTTCTCCTCACCTTGCCGGAACCCTAGATCCTAGGAGCTCCGGTTCCTCGCTGCTTCCGGCCTTCCCTTGTGCCACTAAGACACCTAGGAGAAGCTCCTCGTCGCCCTCGTCATTCTCGTGAAGCCACTCAAGCCCGTGCGTTTTCCTCTGGCCAAAATTGAGCTTAGCGATGTCGTCTTCCCGAAGTGCGGCCGCCGTTGATTCTCCTCCACCCGACCTTCCCCGGCCTCGACACCACCTCTGCCATGCTCGTGGTGAGCCTGTGGTGCTCAGGCACATCCTCCCTCTCACTCTCGGTCATCCCTGCATCGACCGCCGTCCGCTGCCGCCGTAGAAGCTCGTCACCGGCGTGGCTCCGGTGACCTATTTCAAGCGGCACGACCACCAATAGATTTAGCGCGCAAGCCCGCATCTAGCGCCCCTGCTCTCGCTACCCCACGCGCAAAGGATCGGGAGATCCTTGATCGGCATAGGAGGTCCTCCATTGATGACGACAGGGTGACGTTATCATGAGGTCATAAGGTTTTCTTTTTATTAAATCTTTTCTGTAATTGTTTTATTAAATAAAAATGCTGACATGTGGGCCATGTCTGTTAGGGTTTTATTCTTTTTGGAAATGATTTCTGAAATTAATAAAAGTCTGACATGTGGGGCCAGCTGGAAAATAATTTAATAAATTCCAAAAAATGTTTAATTGTTTTAATAATGATTTAAAATTGGATTAAAATTAGGAAAAATCATAACTAATTCATTTTAAATTAGGAAACTATGTATAATATAAAAAATATGTATAATATATCAAAATGAGATCTACACAATAGACTCGTAATCATACATTGTTTAACAACTTCAATTGCAAGTTTAATTAGAAGAATCAATTGAACCCCGTAGGTGATTCCGAGGTTCCCCCTGTTTCAGGGTTTGTAACCCTCAGACCTCGTTTAATTTGCCAAGCATGTCATAGGGTTTAATTTCAATACAATTTAACTTGCCATATCATCATCATTGCTTGAGCATTGCATCGATGCCACGTGTTGATTGTTGCTTTCCTTTCTGGTGTTTCTGCTTCTTCTCAGTAGACCTCGAAGTGGATGTGAGCAACGAGATCGAGTCCAACATTGAAGGCCAAGATCAACACCATCAAAGGTTATCGATGAATGATGCCAAGAAGATGAACCCTGAAGATCTATAGTCGGGTATCAACAGGCAAAGGCAAGAAAAAACCCCACACATGATATAATCCTATGCTTTCAAAGTATTTCATTCTTTCCATGTGCATACGATTCTAAAATCTTTTATCGATAGATATAGTAATCTTATCTAATGCATGTTACCTTTGTAGCCTATAATCCCTGATCCACTGCTCTAGCATAACTAGGGTTTGGCTTATGAGCTTCACTATAGCTGTTATATCCGTTGTGCTTAGCCATGCTTAGTTTTTACCACTGGTCCATCCGGTTGATGAATTAGAGCTACGAGTGAACCTAGTATGACATGATGATGTGGTAAGACCAGAGATGAAAGTTAAACATGCTAAGGCTTGTATGGGAGGCCACGCCGGGTTGTGGTTTTTGCAGTCCCATACTTGCGACTACTAGGACCCGAGTTCTTGCCTCTTGAACCAAGACGAGCGTATAACCATACGGGGTCTGGAAAATCTCACGAGTAACTAAGTTGCCTAGTAGATTCCATGAGTCACATAGTTCGGGCGTTCCATTCGAAGGCGGTGGATGAGGTGCATTGATAAAGGTAGGTAAGCATGGCCGGGAGCAGGAGAGGCACGACCTCCGTAATCTTGTTCCCCGTACACATCTCTAGGGACCGGATTCAGGATTTGACCCGTTACAGCGGTATCTCCTTAGGGCGTGACTCATGGTCTCAGCGAAAGCAAGGTAAAGGTCGTGTCCAACCACCCTCTGCCGGCCTTCCAAGGAAGAGGGCTAATAATATTTGGCATTAAGAGTCGGTTGGTACATGTGGGTAAAGTTGTACACCCCTGTAGGGTAATAACCTTTTCGAAAAGCCATGTCCACGGTTATTGATGACTTGGGAACGAACGTGATGATCATAGAGAAGAATAACCTAATCGTAAAACATTACAAGAGATGTGAGGTGTGCTTAAGGATACTTCCTCAGGGATCGAGGGGGTGATCCTAGTTAGTAGCTTCAGCTGATAAAGTTTCGGTGGATATCAAAGGAAGATCAAAGCTAGTGATGTCGTTTTTCTTATGCCCTTTTAAAAGATTCCATTAGTCGAGCTTCTCATCTCTCTCTTTTACAAAGAAAGTTAGCTTTATGCAAAGTATCCCCACCAGCCATAAGTCCTGCGAAGTATACCCTATACTCAGCCTTGCTTTGTTGATACTTTTGCAGCAGGTAAGTGTTACCATAGAAGATGAGTTTGTTACAACATCGACATCGACGAGTAGTTTGGGGTTCCCGGTCGACATCCTGGAATCTATGGATTGGGATGTCATCGTTATACTTCAGGCCTCTTAGGATATTTGTTAAGTTTGCTATACTTAATAGCATAATTTGCCTTTCGTTGTTTGATATTTGTGGTCAGTGACCTCTGCTTGTAATAATTTGGTTCTCTGCTCAGTTATAACCTTGCTGTAATAACTTTTGTGTCGTAGAGTCACTGTAATATTACCGATTCTTTCTCTGTACGCTTCCGAGATTTAGGTTAGACTTATATCAGATGGAGGTCTGGGATTTGTCTAGCCTTAATCCCAGGGGTGTCACGACTAATTCGGGCCGGAGGGAGTACTATACATCATACCCTACCTTCCCATCTCAAAAATAAATATTTTTGAGTTTCTTTATTATTTATTTTTGCCTTTTTCTTAATTGGCAGAAATAAGAAATAATTCCTTAAAATACTTTTCTTTCTAAATAAATACTGGGAAAATTCTGCAAGGTATGAAATCATAATTGGGACCATCTCAAACCAAAAACCTTCTCTGTCCAATTCAAAAAATAAAAAATGAATTCAATAAAACCCATTCTGCACTTTTTGAATAAATGGTTGTAAGTGGACTTTAACTCCTTAGAAACATCCCACATAAATCCCAGGGATGTACCATGACCAATTGACCATATAGGTGTTCCAGTACCATTTCCCCAGCATGTCTAATGTAAGTATCTAAACTTCCTTCATACTCATTGTGGGATCAAATTAAGCAAACTAGTTGAATGTCCGTGCGTTGCTACGATTCTAAAAAATATTGTTGTCGCATGTGTAAGATCAATGCAAGCAAAATTTCAACTATGTCGGACTGGAATGTTTTCCCCCTTCAACCCATGCCCTTTGACCGCATCTCTATGGTTTTATTTTGGAGCATCAACATGATCTACCAAAATGATACATTGCTCGTGCTTCACAATGACACCCCAATGTTATGGGCATGATTTACAAATACACATGCTATTAAAGCCTTAGAATGGATGGTTTTTTCTTACAATGAGTTGTTTTTATAGAAAGAATTCCTATGCGCTGATATGGCTGAATGGATGATTTGAAGATATACAAATAAGGAGCCAGAAAGTTGAACGACAACAACAAACCATTGTCTTCCCTTCTTTTTCCCAGAAATCTTCACAAAACCAGTTTCCTGAAGGCAGTAAAAGCGGTTGCACACCTGGACCAAGCACTTCAAATTGCCTTATACAAGAAAATAGTACATTCATGAAAAATCTGAGATAGAATAACACAGTCCATGTTCATACTTTCTTGTTGTGTTGCCGGAGTAATTTGGTAGACATTGGAGAAGGTGAGACTTCTATTGAATACTCGGTCTCCCTGGATACAAATTTTCAGATCTTTTCCATATAAATGTACCAGTTTGTCGCGATTTATATTTTGAGTTGGACAGAGTGATATATACAAAATTCAAATATTTTCCATAGTTGTGGAAGGTTTCAGTATATGTTCAGTGCATATGAAGCTCAAGTTGTTTGCACAATCCAGTATGAACAATAAGGACTTTGTATAACAAGTAACAACTTACTTTGGCATGGCTTTGTGTACAAAATTCATGAAATGCGAGATTCGCTCAGGCTTACCATTGCAATCAAAATCTAGCCACCATGGTCACATGAAGAAGTATTTATGACCACATGGCATGTAACCATAAAAGGATTGCTCATATAATTGATACATTGTAAATGTATCTATAATTTTTGATGTTTCATGCTTGGTTTTATCTACTTTCTTATGTTTTGTCCATACTTTGGAGTACTTTTCATATGATTTCTTGCACTAACCTATTAACAAGAGCCACAATGCCAGTTGCCTGTTTTCTGCTGTTTTTGGTTCCTGAAAGTCGGAAAATGAATATTCTCGGAATTGGACCGGACAAAAGCCAAAGTCGGTATTTTACCGGAAGACTCACGGAGCCAGAAGACGAGACGGAGAGGGGCCAGGGGCTGGCCACACCACCTGGTGGCACGGGCCAGGCCAGGCCGCGCCAGGGGGTGGTGTGGGCCCCTCCGGCACCCCCTCGGTCTCCCCTCTCGCCTATAAGAGCCTCCCAATGCATAAACCGTAAGGAGTCAATCAGAAATCTAGGAAAAGTTCCGCATCGTCACCGCCACCGAAGGGGAGATTCGGGGGACAGAAAGTCTCTGTTCCGGCACCCTGCCGGGACGGGGAAGTGCCCCTGGAGCCATCTCCATCGATCTGCATCGCCATCTCCATCACCGTTGCTGATTCCCATGATGAGGAGGGAGTAGTTCTCTATCAAGGCTAAGGGTTCTACCGGTAGCTATGTGTTCATCTCTCTATCTATGCATGATCTTGTTGTGGTCATGAGCTTTGTAATCAAGTAGATCTACCTTGCTACTCAAGTGCTTTAATAGATCTCTGCTCTCCCCATGTGTGTGAAAGTGACAGCGTGCACACCATGGTGGAACTTAGGCTAGAGATTACAAATACTTGTTATGAGTTATATTTGGAGTTGGATGTCTCTATGAAATTGTGGTGTTTGTTGGAACCATCTAGTGCTCAAGGTGACAGTGTGGGGTTATCTAGATGGGAAAGGCTTATTTTGAGGTGTGCTGTTATAGCCCTGCCATGGATTAGAGTGTCCAACCAGAGAGTAGTTAAGAGTAGTATCATAACGAGAAGATATTTATATGAGAGTGTCACTAGTGAAAGTATGATCCCTAGGCCTTGTTTCTAAGCATTGAAACACCGTTTGCAACTAGATCTGTTACATGTTTGCTTGCTTCCATCTTTATTTCAGTTTGCCTTTACTCTCTTCCACGCCATCAAGTTATTTTCTATCACCGTTACCACTTATAATTATCCATACCACTTGTATTTCACTATCTCTTCGCCGAACTAGTGCACCTATACACCTGACAAGTGTATTGGGTGTGTTGGGGACACAAGAGACTTCTTGTATCTTGATGGCAGGGTTGCTTGAGAGGGAATACCTTTGACCACTTCCTCCCCGAGTTCGATAAACCTTGGGTGATCCACTTAAGGGAAAACTTGTTGCTGTTCTACAAACCTCTGCACTTGGAGGCCCAACAACTGTCTACAAGAATAGAAGTGCGTAGACATCAAGCTATTTTCTGGCGCCGTTGCCGGGGAGGTAAGGTAAAAGGTATTCACACCGGAGGATTAAAGAAGAAGAACCTCCCACTGCAAATGCCTATTTTCTGGCGCCGTTGCCTGGGAGGTAAGGTAAAAGGTACTCACATCCTTCGATGTGAGTGCTCGAAGTTATTTCCTTTAGATTCTGCAATTTTGTCTTTTTGTTTCTTGTTTTCACTAGTTAGGCTTAATGGAAAATAACAACAAAATTAGAGAGCTTTATAGTATTTATCTTGAGTTAGGACATGAAGTGTTTGAAGAGACAATTAAAAAACCTATGGAACTTTATTTGCATGCTAATAGCAATGTTGTTAGTATGAATTCTTTGGACACCATTACTGCTAATGCTATGGAAAAGTCTAAGCTTGGGAAAGCTAGTTTTTATGAAAATGATCTTTTTAGTTCCCTAGCTTTGGAAGATAGCTATTCTATTGCTTATGATGATACAAACCTCCAATATATGATGATTACAATGATGAATATGATATTTCCCGTCCACCTACTATTGAGGAGAAAATTGATTGTGATTATAATACGCCTCCTATATTTGATGATTATGGTGCTGAGAATAATAATGATAGCTATTTTGTTGAATTATCTCCCACTACAATTAATAAGAATGACTATGTTTATGTGGAGAGTATTAATTCTTTTATGCATGTGGCTCATGATAAGAATGTTTCATGTGATATTTATATTGTTAATTTTATTCATGATGCTATTGAAAGGTATTATGAGAGAGGGGAACATGGTTTTATGTATCTCAACAATATTAGGTTTCCCCTCTTTATGTCGAAAGTCTTGAAGTTGCACTTGTTTTGCTTTCCTATGCTTGTTGCTTTGTGCTTTCATGACTTGTTTATTTACAAGATTCCTATGCATAGGAAGTGGGTTAGACTTAAATGTGCTTTGAATTTGCTTCTTGATGCTCTCTTTTACTTCAATTCATATTTCGTATGTGAGCATCGTCTCAAACTATCATGCCTAACTTAAAGGCGTTAAAGAAAAGTACTTATTGGGAGATAACCCAAAAGTTTTAGATGAGTCTTGGAAGTTATTACTTCTGTAAAAACCGCTCCTTATCCTTTTTATTTTCTTTTTGTGCCAAGAGTAACCTCTAATGAGAGAGAAGTAATGCTTGGGAAAGTTGTTATCCCGAAACAGATTTCTGTGCTTCACCGTAAAAATTCGTGTAAAATATCTGTACGTCCTTTTGAGGCGTGAATTTTTGTGCTTCTTCCCCAAGTTGTTATTTAACTTTCGTTAGTTCAACACTTTTCGATTTGAGCAACAGAAGGTCTTCGAACTAATTCGTCTTTACCTTCTGGTCTGTTTTGACATATTTCTGCATTATTTGCATTTGCATCTTATTGGTTCCTTTTTGAATTATTTTTGGGGAATTGAGATTTTTGATGGAAGTGCTACAGTATTTTGTGTTTTAATGAAAGTTTTATTGGTGTTGGAACTGAACCTAAAGACCTATTATCTTGAGTGCACTAATGTTGCTAATAAAGATTATGTGAAGTTTTGTATGAAGGAAAAATTTCAGGTGTATGGAAGGAATGAGTAATGAGATGAAGGATGGACTAAAGCTCAAGCTTGGGGATGCCACGTATGTTACCCCAAGAAATATCCAATAAGTACAAGCGTCAAAGCTTGGGGATGCCCAAGGCACCCCCTTCTTCATCAATAAAAATCCCAGGTTTCTTCCAAACACTTCATTTTTATTGTTCCATGCAGAGTTGTGTTGTTCTTGGAGTGTCTTCTTTTTCATTTTCGTTTTCGTTTTGGTTTTCTTAGTTTTCTTAGTTTGCTTGAATAAATTGGTTGGACCCCCTCTTTCATACATTGGTTTTCAAATAGGTTGGTTTGGATTGGAAAAGAGTAGGAAAGTTAATGCTTAAGTGGTAAAGAGAGCTTGTTTTTGACTGTGGCCTATGCTTTGTCATGCCATGCTGGATATTGTTTTGGCTTTATGCTTAGTATTCTTTGCTGTAGCATGACTTGTTATAAACAATTGAGATTGCTTAATGTGCCTTGGATGAATCATGGGTTGTTTTAGCATATTAAAGCATAGTATAGTGGTATTCTCCTTTTATGCTTTATTTGGGTTGACTTGGCGCATGCTCACACCATGTTATGACTATCCAAAGTCACCATAGCCTTTATGATCCTTTAGTTTTCAACTTGTAGTATCACTTTATGCTTTGATCAATAATGTTTTGTCGCTCTGCATGATTATGGCCATTATTGCTCTCTTAGTTTGTCGCTCCCAGTCTTTTGCTAGCCTCCACAACCAAGTATGAGTTCCACTCATGCATCCAACTCCCTAAATCAAGTTATTCCAAAGAGTCCACCATACCTACCTACTAGCTTATGCTATTCCAAGTATATTCATGCTTTTGTCCATCTTCCAAATTAAACTTGTTATGAGAAACTAGTGATTAAAGCTCTCACAAACTTGATGGCACACTTTACTTTTCTTGCCCTTAATAAACTTGAACCATTGTGTCGTCTATGTTGTATATGCTTGCACTTATTTGTTAGGGATTAGCAGAACCATGCTGTCATGGGGAACGCTTTCAACATTGCACGGGTACTTGTACCTAGTTGATATCATGCTCTTTTGTCTATGGATGTCGTCGGTGTGAAATGAAAGGGGAGCTTGTAAGTCCATGGAGTTATGTATATGTGTTAGAGAAACGCCTGGGCCATTGGTCTAATCCATGCTGACATTGTGGAAACCTACAGCGTAACCATAATGAGCTATCTATGAAGCATTCTTCTTATAAAAAAAGAGTCCTACATTGAGAAAAAATAGAAAAAGAGAAAAACAATGAGATTATGAAAAGAGGAAAGAGAGAAAAAAGCACCATATTCCCATGGTAAATAAGAAGATTGCTGATATGCTCGTTGTCTGCTTGCCTTGTCATTTTGATATGGGGATTCTTCCGTATCATCGGGCAAGGGGTACCCCGTTGGCGGTTCTCTATGATACACATGTACTTACAATGACAAGAACTTACCGGTGACTAAACTTGAGTAGCATGAGGAGCGGCCCTCGTATTCAAGGGACATGAGATTTCTAACTTATACTTCGTCAAGCATGTACACCATAGTTTGTTCACTTTAACCTTAATCACTTCAATATGCTTATGATAGGGGCAATGAGAGATGAAAGCTATTAAGTACCATAATTTTTGGAAGCCCTTTATGAAACTTGAATTTCTGCTTCCTTCTATGAAGGCCTTTCTTCCACCATTATATTGAGTCTCCACATTCTACCTTTATGCACCTACTTTGAGAGCATAGTGGCCATTCTTAGTTCTATGTGCATTGTCCCAAGACTAGTTGATTGATGCATAACTTGATATTGCTTGTTTTAAACTATTTGTATCTAGTCACTCTTATGAACTTTGAAGGTGTCCTATGCATTTATGTTTGCTACTCTATGAGGGACAAGCTGAATGCTACTATGCTATGTTTTCTTTATGTGAAACAAACAAACGTCTTGCAAAGCATTATTATTCATGAATCTTTTGTTTGTGCCTTTTCATTTTGCAACATAGTTTCTTTGTCTTATTGCTAGAACTTTGTCTTTCATGTTATGATTGAAGTACTATGATCCCAGCATTAGATGTTTTACAAATACTTTGATCAAGTTTATGATGGTGCATGTCACCTCAAAAATTATTTTTTCTTTTTATCACTTACCTACTCGAGGACGAGCAGGAGTTAAGCTTGGGGATGTTGATACATTGCAAATGTATCTATAATTTTTGATGTTCCATGCTTGGTTTTATCTACTTTCTTATGTTTTGTCCACAGTTTGGAGTACTTTTCATATGATTTCTTGGACTAACCTATTAACAAGAGCCAAAGTGCCAGTTGCCTGTTTTCTGCTATTTTTGGTTCCAGAAAGTCAGAAAATGAATATTCTCGGAATTGGACCGGACAAAAGCCAAAGTCGATATTTTACCGGAAGACTCACGGAGCCAGAAGACGAGATGGAGAGGGGCCAGGGGCTGGCCACACCACCTGGTGGCGCGGGCCAGGCCAGGTCGCGCCAGGGGGTGGTGTGGTCCCCTCCGGCACCCCCTCGGTCTCCCCTCTCGCCTATAAGAGCCTCCTGATGCATAAACCCTAAGGAGTCAATCAGAGATCCACGAAAAGTTTCGCAGCGCCACCGCCACCGAAGGGGAGATTCGGGGACAGAAAGTCTCTGTTCCGGCACCCTGCTGGGACGGGGAAGTGCCCTCGGAGCCATCTCCATCAATCTGCATCGCCATCTCCATCATCGTTGCTGATTCCCATGATGAGGAGGGAGTAATTCTCTCTCAAGGCTAAGGGTTCTACCGGTAGCTATGTGTTCATCTCTCTATCTATGCATGATCTTGTTGTGGTCATGAGCTTTGTAATCAAGTAGATCTACCTTGCTACTCAAGTGCTTTAATAGATCTCTGCTCTCCCCATGTGTGTGAAAGTGACAGCGTGCACACCATGGTGGAACTTAGGCTAGAGATTACAAATACTTGTTATGAGTTATATTTGGAGTTGGATGTCTCTATGAAATTGTGGTGTTTGTTGGAACCATCTAGTGCTCAAGGTGACAGTGTGGGGGTTATCTAGATGGGAAAGGCTTACTTTGAGGTGTGCTGTTATAGCCTTGTCATGGATTAGAGTGTCCAACCGGAGAGTAGTTAAGAGTAGTATCATAAAGAGAAGATATTTATATGAGAGTGCCACTAGTGAAAGTATGATCCCTAGGCCTTGTTTCTAAGCATTGAAACACTGTTTGCAACTAGATCTGTTACATGTTTGCTTGCTTCCATCTTTATTTCAGTTTGCCTTTACTCTCTTCCACGCCATCAAGTTATTTTCTATCATCGTTACCACTTATAATTATCCATACCACTTGTATTTCACTATCTCTTTGCCGAACTAGTGCACCTATACACCTGACAAGTGTATTGGGTGTGTTGGGGACACAAGAGACTTCTTGTATCTTGATTGTAGGGTTGCTTGAGAGGGAATACCTTTGACCACTTCCTTCCTGAGTTCGATAAACCTTGAGTGATTCACTTAAGGGAAAACTTGCTGCTGTTCTACAAACCTCTGCACTTGGAGGCCCAACAACTGTCTACAAGAATAGAAGTGCGTAGACATCAATAATCTCTCAGGCTATAATATCAATTTCGGGACTCCCCTCTGATCAACGGATAATCAGTCCTTACATCCCATATCCACAATCTTCAGCCATCATCTTAGCTTCAGTTGTGCTGATAGCATTTGCCATGTTTGCCTGTAGCGGAATTTTGAAGGAAACTGAATCAGTTGCACGGTAAGCGCTTTCCAATAAGTGCACAATAGTTTTAACAAAAGATATTCATGTTCAATCATTATAGAAATGTTTTCTGTCATTCATAAGAAACTTGAATACTATGAATTTTCGTAATTAGGTAATTGCAACTACATATTTCAGATGACGTAACTGCATCACATAGAATCTGCTATTATATCATTATAGTTCGGACTGGCATTCAGGTTGCAATTTACTCCGGCTGCACACTACGACCAAGTCGCACACTCTGTTTCGTCTGGCCGGCCGGCCCGTCGTGCAGCCACTTGCCCGCTCTCTGATGCAGGATTGTCTAGATGTCGAGGTAAGATCACGGTGTTGGGTGCAGAGAAACCATGGTAGTGTAGAAGAGTTGAGGATTGGGGAGACGGAGGCTGACACAATCGTCTTTGCTGATGTGTTCGAACGACAGCACCGCCACCTCTGTGTGTAATCTCCAATGCTCGCCATCGGAGAAGATTCTTATCCCCCACGATCTCTTGTCGACTTTGTTCCATTCGCAGCGGTTGTTGTCATGGTTCTTGCCTCTCGCCGAGTTGCTAGATTGTGTATCTGATAGCCTAAGACACAAAACTTACGATCGTCAACTTTGGATCGATCTGGTGCAGAAATTGATTGCTCCCATACTTAATGGCTCAGAGAAGGCACGGTCATGAAATTTTGGATCAGACTCAATTTTGGATAGGTCTCAAATTAAAAGCTTGGATCAGACTAGATGTTAGCTAGATCAGTCTCTTGTCCAACATAGTCGTAGAAAGCTAATCCCCACATTGCAGCTGTGCGCCACCAGTTTCTTTGAGGAACGGGACGGTTCTTTGCTCTGATCGGTTTCCTTTAGGAATACGAATAGAGAGTCTAGCAAAACAATGCGAATGAAATCGTCAAATAGGAGAGCAAAACGGACGCAGACGCGTGCAACGAGGACCGACACGGATGATGGACAAAAATGGGGATGAACAAAAAACACCTTAAGACAAATTATATAGTAGAAACTAAGCAAATCCCTAATCTAAACCCCATCAAACCTTAACCTTTGGGTCAACCAAACTTGCACAGCACAACACCCACTCCCCTGGTCAAGCTACACTGTAGCAATCCACTGTAGCAACCTCTACCCCCTTGTCCTTTGCTCTTGGAAAAGGAGACACATCCACATTAAATTGCAAGCTACTGCTGCCCCACTCCCTTTCAGTCCCTCTGGTCGTGGCCTAAACCCCACACCCTCCTCCCCACCGCCTAGCTCGACCAACCCTCGAGCAACACCCCTCCTCCATGCTCAAATTGGACCTAGTCCATCAAACACCATCCTCTTTAGTTTATAAACCCACATGCCACCCCAAGCACCCCTTCTTGGCTCATTTGCCCCCTCTCCTCCTCACTCACCTCCCCTGCACTCCACTCCCTCTCCCTGAAATGTCTAGCCCAAGAAGAAGAAGGAAAGAAGCTTCTGCCTCCTCCAAGAACTCGAGCAAGGCTCTCTCCCCACCCCCTTCTCTTTCTGGATGTCACCATACCGTGACCCCCCTCCTCCTATATCTAATCATGTTTTTCTTTTGGCCCAGTACCACCTCTACTAGCCTCACCGACAAGCTCCGACGAAGCTCCTCTCAGCCGTCCTCGCGCGAGCACCTTTCCGTCACCGAACCCGTCGATGACGCCTCTCCCTGAGCTCGTCGTCATCGACCGCGTCGCCCCAGGCCCTCGCATGCGCCTCACGAGCCTCCTAGTAAGTTCCCCGCCGCCGCCCGATGCATCTAGGGTTTCCTCCGTCGCTGACGGTGTCTCAGCGAAGAAGACGAAGCCCGGCCATCGATCTCCACTTGATCGAATGACCGGAAGTGCCCCATACCCCTTCGACCGCTTGGGTCGCTGACCAGCGGGTCCCACGTGGCGGATTCGAAAACGCAGTCCCGCGCGCTGCTCTCGCCTAGATGGGCCGGATCTAGCGCTACGCGGCCTAGTTTGCTCAGATCTAGCACAGGGTCATCTTTTCTTTTTAATCAATTTATCTAGATCTATTATTTAGGGATGTTGGTTTAAATATAGAATAAAAATAAAAATGCCAACGAATATTCCACTATAAAATTATATAGGTTCCTAGATGTGTCCTACAACATGCAGAACAAAAGTTGGATTAAAATAATTTCTAACTCTACCACAGGAGAAATAATGCCAAAAGGTATCTAATTCAGTAAATAATTTATCCAAGGAGTTCCCATTATCCAATTTAGGCATTTCCAACTTATTTGAGTAGGTACTAAGTAGGTCTACCCTATACCCTTGGCCTCATGCCAAGTGGGGCTATGAATCACCTTTAGCAAAAATAACAAAATCACCTTGTTTCTGCCTTTAGAAAATTACTTAAGCCAAACTATAACATGTTTTGAGTTGATTCTAACCCTCTGTGATGTGGTACACAAAAGTCTATCAAAATCCAGGAGATCAAATTTTATTGAGGCTCTGTTTAATTTTGGTGAATTAAACATCTCTGTCTAGGGTAGTTTCAGTAGAAAACTCACTACAGAAGTTTTACAACTCCAAATGGGGTGATTCCAATTTCTACAGAAAGAAAATTCAAATGCACATCATGTGTCCTTCGAAGCATATCAAAAGCGTCGATAGATTCAATCTGGTGATAAAGACAAATTAACTACAGAATTGACTTTGGGAATTTCCCAAGGGCATTGTGTTAAATAGTTTGAGATGAATCCAACTCTCAAAAATCTTAAACACCAAAGTCTAAAAAAACCTCCGAGGAAAAATTTATTTGAGCTCCAAATCTTTTCTGGTGATTTATTCACCTAAACTAGAGGATATTTCACTAAAAAATCATAACTAAATATAGGAAATTGATAAAATCCTGAAACCACTTTCGTTGGCCATGTTATTCCAATACCTATTTGTAGATATCATTTTTTATATATTGATAGCCTACAGACCCAAGCCTTAGTTCAAAACCTCCTTCACTAGGTGGTATTTGAGAAAGAAATCAGAAAGGCAAAACCACAAAGGCAAGTAAAGTATTTCCAAATGCTATGATCTCAATCTATCAAAACCTACTGAACTGAATAATGTGTGGTATGCTTGTATGCAACACTGTCCTCCCAAAGGTTCGAAGAAGACTAAGGGTCAATGTATAAGAAGATTCCACGAAGATCCTCCTCGGCTTGTTCAGTTGAAGACCCACTTGAAGGATCGCCGGATCACTAACCCCTCAGTTCCAACCCATTTAGAGGACTTAAGACTTCAACAGTTTGATAGGCTAAGTACGAATAAGAGTAGTATATGAGTCTCATAAAACCTAGTTTGTGGATGACATCTAAAGGCTTCAACCCCGGATAGAAGGTTGGCGATAGTATCCAAAATATCTTCTGACGATTACAAGAAGGAAGGACTGTGTTATCTTTGACTTACCTTAGTTTAATCCTAAGGGGGAAAGACTACATCTTTCCCACAAAATAGAGTAACCATCTAACAGAAGCAACCTCTGGAGTTAGACCCGAACTCGTGAACTAGGTTACGATAAGACGTTAAGAGAAACACCGTAAATCCTTACAGAAGGAAGATCATCCCTCACAATTAGGACTGAAGTCTGCTCAACTCTCCGTGCATCCGAGAAGACTAAAATCCCACTTCATCGACAAAGTAACCATGTTCAACGATGAAATATGTAAATTAGTACGCTTAAGACACAATACTGAAACTGACTCAAAATCTCATAACCTTACTCTCCCGAATCTCAGGACGAGATTATTTTAAGGGGTAAAGGTGTGTAACACCCCAAATTTCAGAAACCCTTATTAGTGTCCAAAATGCAAAAATCAAGGGGAACAAAAACTTTCTCTTATTAAGTGTTGCAGTGATTGCTTGTTTTTTGTTTGTTCTTATGTATCTAAGTGTATAACATATGATATACTCCTTACCTCACCATCAGTTGACAAAAGCTATTAAACAAAACTGTCTTGGCTCATTTTACATATTCTCAAATGTTCTAGTATTTCAAAACCTGAGCCAAGATGCCTTTGCAACCCTAACTATTTTAGTAGCTTCTATTTAAAAAACTATGGAGAGATATATAATATAATCTTCTTATGTTTTCAAGACAGAACCTTCAAAATGCTCTTACCTATAGGTTTCTCTAAAACCTTTTTATAAAACTTTTGAACTCTACTCTTGGTAGATGTACCAAGGAACTTACCTTGTTCAAATTCCAACCTTTCAAAATACCCATCCTTACCTCAAGATAAGCTTGATGGTAACCATAGCAATAGTTGATTTTCTTGTAAGATGAGTTGCCTTATCTTCCAAGATGAATTTCCTTGATCTGCTGTCTGATGAATTACCTTGATCTGTTGTCTAACTTGTTTGCCTAGGAAGTAGTATGAGCTACCCTGAGCTCATTCTCTAGGATCAAACTACTTTAAGATCACCAAACTATAAGCAAGCATACAAGAGGGATCTGATCTCTAGCCACTAGGTAATCATCTAACACCCTTAATTAGATCAATTCTGAAGTGATCCATTCTAGAAGTTTCCAAGTCAATGAATACCAATATCAAGAATGGATATATTCTACTCAATCTACACTTCGACATCATCCACTTGATGATGCTTTGATACCTTGCAACCCATCAAAAACATCCCCACTCATATTCTAGTCAAAAACTATAAATCTGCTTGATTTCACTAAGTTTGAAAACTGTTTCAACATCACTTCTTTGAATGCCTCTATTTCTTAACCCTTGTGCATTTTTGCTAATGCACCTGTACCATCTTGTGGACCATCATAAATACTACGAAGGACCACTCTTGCCCTTGGATAGATCACCTTTTAAACCACTTGTTCTTGATGGTTTTGCAGGCAAGAAAATAACTTTTTTGTAAATCTTATCAACTAGCCTACTTGGTCAGAAGCTCACACCTTCACCCTACCTTCTTTAAGATCACCAAACCATAAGCAAGAATACAAGAGGGATATGATCTCTAGCCACTAGGTGATCATCTAAAACCCTTAACCAGATCAATTCTGAAGTGATCCATTATAGAAGTTTCCAACTTAATGAAGACCAATATCAAGCTTGAATATATTTTACTCAATCTACACTTCAAAATCATCCACTTGATGATGATTTGATACCTTGCAAGACATCAAAAACATCCACACTCATATTCTAGTCATAACCATAAGTCTGCTAAATTTGACTATGGAAACTGTTTCACCATCACTTCTTTGAATGCCTCTCTTTCTCAACCCTTGTGCATTTTTGTAATGCACTTGAACCATATTGTGGAAAATCATAAAGACTACCAAGGACCACTCTTACCCTTGGAAAGATCACCTTTTAAACCACTTGTTCTTCATGATTTTGCAGGCAAGAAAATAACTTTTTCAGCAAATCTCATCAACTAGCCTACTTGGTCAGAAGCTCACACCTTCACCCTACCTTATTTGGACCAACTATTTGCATGATTGTGTTCTACTCATAAAGGTATTGCAATACCTACTTCACTTGTTCAAAATGGATCCTTGTGCTCCCAAAACCCACAAGGTTTTGAAAGCTATTTGATAATCTGCTTTGGTACCCGTATTTTATTTAAAGTTTGAAATCAATTCCTAAAGCACCCAAGCATGATCAAGCTCAAATTCTTGTACCATGGTGATTTACTCAAATTGGCGTAACTATCCATCTATCCCCAGCATCAAGGTGAGCTTTGATCTCACTAATCCAACCTTGTTTAGGTGGTATAAAAATATCATACCCTAGATCATCTAATGCTTGTTCTCTCCTAAAATCAATCTTGTTTTGCAAAACCCAAGGTTGAAAATGATGGATACATCAAGTTGACATCATCCACCTTGGATATAATCATTTGCCAAATAATTTCCATAATTGTTTGGAACCTAAAACTATTTAAATTCCATACTTGGGAAAATCCTAGAATTCTTGTCTATAAAGGCAAGTTTGTTTTCTCCTAACCACCCTGCCAATTCAATGCACATTTGAGTACTATACATCATTCCCTACCTTCCCATATCAAAATAAATATTTTTGAGTTTCTTTATTATTTCTTTTTGCACGTTTTATTAATTGGCAGAAACAAGAAACAATTCCTTAAAAATAATTTTCTTTCTAAATAAATATTGGGAAAATGCTGCAAGGTAAGAAATCATAATTGGGACCATCTCAAACAAAAAACCTTCTCTGTCTGGTTCAAAAATATCAAATGAATTCAATAAAACCCATTTTGCACTTTGTGAATAAATGGTTGTAAGTGGACTTTAACTCCTTAGAAAAATCCCACATAAATCCTAGGGATGGACCATGACCATATAGGTGTCCCAGTATCATTTCCCCAGCATGCCCAATGCAAGTATCTAAACTTCCTTCATATTCATTGTGGGATCAAATTAAGCAAACTAAGCCAATCCCTAATCTAAACCCCATCAAACCTCAACCCTTTCGGTCAGCCAAACTTGCATAGCACAACACCCACTCCCCTGGTTGAGCTACACTGTAGACATGCACTGTAGCAACCTCTACCCCCTTGTCTTTGCTCTTGAAAAAGAAGGAGACACATCTTTCCCATTAAATTTCAAGCTACTGCTGCCCTACTCCCTCTCAGTCCCTCTAGTCGTGGCCTAAACCCCACACCCTCCTCACCACCGCCCAGCTTGACCAACCCTCGAGTAGCACCCCTCCTCCATGCTCAAATTGGACCTACTCCATCAAACACCACCCCTCTTTGAATTATAGACTCACGGGCCACCCCCAGCACCCCTTCCTGGCTCATTTGCCCCCTCTCCTCCTCACTCACCTCCCCTGCACTCCACTCCCTCTCCCCTGACCTGTCTAGCCCGGGAAGAAGAAGAAAAGAACCTTTAGCCTCCTCCAAGAACTCAAGAAGGCTCTCTCCCCACTCCCCTTCTCTCTCTGCATGTCACCATACCGTGACACCCCTCCTCCTCTATCTAATCCTGTTTTTCTTTTGGCCTAGGACCACCTCTACTAGCCTCGCTGGCGAGCTCCGACGAAGCTCCTCTCAGCTGTCCTCATGCGAGCACCTTTCCGTCACCGAACCCGTCAATGTCGCCCCTCCCTAAACTCGTCATCATCGACCGCGTTGCCCCAGGCCCTCGCCTGCGCCTCCCGAGCCTCCTGGTAAGCTCCTCGCCACCATAAGACGAATCTAGGGTCTCCTCTGTTGCCGGTGGTGTCTCAGTGAAGAAGACGAAGCCCGGCCGTCGATCTCCACTTGATCGAACGTCCGGACGTGCCCCGTACCCCTTCGACCACTAGGGTCGCTGATCAGCGGGTCCCGCCTAGCGGATTCGAAAGCGCCATACTGCGTGCTACTCTCGCTCAGATGGGACGGATCCAGCGTTGTGTGACCTAGTTCGCTCAGATCTAGCCTAGGGTCATATTTTCTTTTTAATCAATATATCCAGATCTATTATTTAGGGCTGTTGGTTTAAATATATAATAAAAAGAAAAAGCCTAGGAATATTCTAGTATAAAATTATACAGGTTCCCAGATGTGTCCTATAACATGCAAAACAAAAGTTGGATTAAAATAATTTCTAACTCTACCACAGGAGAAATAATGCCAAAAGGTATCTAATTCAGTAAATAACTTATCCAAGGCGTTCCCTTTATCCAGTTTAGGTATTTCCAACTTATTTGAGTAGGTCTACCCTATAACCTTGGCCTCATGCCAAGTGGGGCTATGAATTACCTTCTGCAAAAATAACAAAATCACCTTGTTTCTGCCTTTCGAAAATTCCTTAAGCCAAACTATAGCATTTTTGAGTTCATTCCAACTCTCTGTGATGTGGTACACAAAAGGTTATCACAATCCAGGAGATCAAATTTTATTGAGGCCCTGTTTAATTTTGGTGAATTAAACATCTCTGTCTAGGGTAGTTTCAGTAGAAAAGTCACTATAGAAGTTTTGCAACTCCAAATTGGAGGATTCCAATTTCTACAGAAAGACACTTCAAATACCAATCATGTTTCCTTTGAATCATATCAAAAGCAAGTATAGATTTAATCTGGTGAAAAAAACAAATTAACTACAAAACTAACTTTGGGAATTTCCCAAGGGCATTCTGTTAAATATTTTGAGATGAATCCAACTCTCAAAAATCTTAAACACCAAAGTATAAAAAAACCTCTAAGGACAAATTTATTTGAGATCCAGATATTTTCTGGTGATTTATCCACCTAAACTAGAGGATATTTCACTAGAAAAATCATAACTAAATATAGGAAATTGATAAAATCATGCAACCACTTTTGTTGGCCTTGTTATTCCAATACCTATCTGTAGATATCATTTTTGAACATTGATGTCCTACATACCCAAGCCTTAGTTCAAAACCTCCTTCATTAGGTGGTATTTGACAAAGAAATCACAAAGGCAAAACCACAAATGCAAGTAAAGTATTTCCAAATGCTATGATCTCAATCTATCAAAACCTACTGAACTGAATAATGTGTGGTATGTTTATCTGTTGTAAGGTATTGGTGATTGTATGCCTTGTGTTGATTGTGCCTTTTTGTTTACTTGCATGTGATCCATAACGATGATAGATGTGATTATATCGGAGACCAGAAGAAGATGGTTATTATTATTGGTTATTATGGTATTCTAAGAAGAAGTCTAGGGACATATATTTCCAGTTTGCTGATCTCAGGAAAGCCACCTTGTTGCTCATAAGCCTTGTCCTACTGTTTTACTTATGCATGTTTTATCTACTGTTTATGAAAACTGCATTGTTTTATTATACAATGAGTTATATCTGGTAGTGGCTTAGTTCCTCCAAGTAACTACTCTTGGGTACTACTAAGTACAACCCCCTTGATTTCACGTACTTGTCCCTAGTATGGTAGATGGTGTATACCCCCATACCCCTTTGGAGACCTTCCTTTAGTCAAAGCAAAACTAGAGGATGGGAAAACCCCGGAAAACTTTATAAAATATTTTATGGTAAAACTTTGGTGAGGTCTGACCTACCAAGAGAAGTTTGAGAAAGAAAAAGGTTTTCGTTCTACATGCTGAAAGAAAGTTGGCAGAAAAATGTTTACAAAAATGCACCCGGTTCTTTCTAGCTTTAGCTATAACAACTTAACCCATGCAACCACATTACTCTGGAATGGGACAGGGCTGGACTTGTAGTTTGCTACTCTGGTGTGGGAATTCTCATAACTGCTTATAAGGGATCATTTCCCTCTAATCCGGGGCTTCCTTTACAAAAGGGTCAACTATTAGATAATCACCTGGAGGAAGCAGGATCACCCATGCGAGTGATCGGGCTATGCTATGAGCCTCTCATTGAAAGTGCCCACTCTGGAGGAGTCAGAATGTGCTCTAGTTGGTCTGTGGCCCCGGCGTCCCGGTGTTGAGAGGAACAACTCATAGGGTAGGGCCTATACTAGAGTGGCATCCGGAGAGTCTTGATCAGTTACTTTACCCACGATCAGTGAGGATCAGGGTAGGGTACTCGGTTGGTGTGGGTAAAGTGTACGACCTCTGTAGAGTGTAAATCTATTCGAATAGCTGTGTCCGTGGTTATGGACGGGTTGGACAAACTACTATAGAGCGGTGCTAGTTTTTATTTCAAAAAGGACTTCGGAAAAGCAAAGGTTTTGGAAATGTTATGACCATGGGATGGTCGAAAAGGGAGGAAAGGAGTTTGGTCATGAGATGATCGGAAGGAAGAAACAAATGGGTGACCCAGTCCTAGTGATTTCCAAAACATTTCAAAAAGGTTTCAAAAAAGGTTTTACAAAAGTTTTCAACAAAGATATGTAGATACTATATCTACAAGAGAAACTATTTGAGAAAAGAACCTCTCTTGGAGCCCTTCTACTACCACAGCCATATTGCATATCCTCTTGTTATTATTATTCTCTTAAGGTGGTTTGCGAGTACATTCAAAGTACTCACCTGCATTGTCCCTGGTTATTAACTTGGTCAGATATCAATAAGAAGATGAAGTTGACGACTATGCGAGCTAGGACGTTCTCCCAGTCAGTTGCATGTAGGTTACAGCATGGCTCGGGCTCTATGCTTGATGAAGTTCCACTGATGTTGATGTATGTAGCCATAATGACATTAAGGTATGACTTGTATCTCAAAAAATAATGGAGGAGAGAGAGTGTTCAAGAATTATGTGGGGATGAGGAAGAAAGTCTCCTTAAATAAGGCCCTTCAAATCAAACTGTTACATGGTTTCATGACCTTTACCGCTAGTACCGGTGGTGGGCCTGAACTTCCAGTTGTTCCTGTTCCAATGGCTCGAAAGTCGCGGAAGTTGCCTCAAAGTACTAGTCGAAAGTTCCTTCGAAGCATGGCCAGTACTTCTAGTCAAGTTCTGCTAAAGGTTTGTCCTAAAACAGAGAACATACTGAGTGAAAAACAACCCTCAGTGGAACTGGGCCAAAGCTAGGCCCGAAAGTTTTGGGGCGTGAAACCCCCTGACTGGAACTACTAGCACCTCATCGGAAGTATCGCTGACCACAAGTACCACAGGAAACATGAGACCGGGGTAGTGACATGTAAGTACGAGTCGAAAGTTCTGTCCATGAGTGACCTGAACTTCTGATCGGTACTACTGGTGAACTTTTGTCCTAGTTCCAGTTACTAGGTTTAGCTCCATAGAAATATAACTGCAAGCAAACTAGAGCTCACCGGAACTGGGCTGGTACTTCCGGCAATGCTAGCCTTGCAGAAAACTACGGGTCGGAACTATCAGTGCCTCACTGATACTTCTAGCTAGAGAAGAAAATAGCTCTAAACCTCTAGAAGATCACTCTCTTGCTGGAAACTAGAAAGGTTGTGTGGGTGCAAATATGATTTGTGCAATAAACATGATTCCCCTCAGTATTCCAAGGTGGAACCCCTCTTGATAGTACTGGCTCCAAAAACAACAAAATAGAGAGAAACACAAAACAAGAAGAGTCGTCTTCGAGAGTCTTCACGAAAATAGTCCACCAACCAAGTTGTGCAAATATGTAATTCTTGCAACTTAAGCACACGATTAAACCACACAAGGTGTCGTCACCAACACCAAAATACATAGAGATATCAATGCCCTTTAAGTTACCGTATTTTTCTTGAAACTATGTTATGTTATGCTATGTTATTATCTGTAATAAACTACCAAACTTCATGTTATGGCATTCGTACTGGCACCATCCAAATTTTCTCGTGTACTAATGGCATTGTATGTGTTTTCTTGTACCGCGTTTGGTTCCGCGTTGCATCGCGAACTTACACTGGGCATGCTGGTATCAAAGCCCGAAATTATGTTACACATAATCATGAATCATCGTGTCTCAAATATAATTTTCCAGAAGTCTTCATCTTTTCATGTCAATTTCAATCCCATCACATGTCCTTCACGCCACCAGCAAACGACAACCGAGTGACTCGAGGGCGGTGGACTTCCATCACCCCCATTCTCCACCTCGGCCGCCTCGATCCCCGCTTAATCACAGGCCCCATGGTGGGACTGTCCCTACCCCTTGCCATTGCCAAATACGCATGGTTTATAGCCATATGATTGGAATCCGAGGGATCTTTATCGCAGAGAGGCGTCCTGCCTGCCCCTTGCAAGTGGAGGAGGATGCATTTATGTTACTCAGAATTTACTTCACGCGCCCATCCACTTACCTTCTCCCTCCCATTTTAATGTAGTGCCTCCCACTGTCGCTGCATGCCAGCGCCTTGTGCCACTGCACCCCTCAGCAAGACAACCCGACCTCGGACAAAGATCATACAACCGTGCATAAGCCCTTTGTCTCCCACTACCGACCGTCACAACCTCCTAGTCCACCACCTCTACCTGCTAGGCCACCACTACCACGCTTGTTGCAATCATGGAGGGCTTATGCGGCATGTTCAGCGATGACAGTGACTTAACCGATGGGAACACCATCTGGTGCCCAAGGTACAATGTATTTGACCGTTGCCCACACCAATGTGGAAGCGTAAGTGGATAAGGTCATCGACATGTACGAGCGGTGGCTAGAGGAGCCGATGGACAAGTACAAGATTGTCGGTCTAAACCTCGATTACACCGTAGATAGGAAGAGATGCTCATGCAACTATCAATGCACGACCACTGACTCATCTTCCATGTATATAGGGCCAAGTCTATAAATGAGAAGCTTCATCAGTTCCTGAGCAACAAGCGGATCTACTTCGCTAGTGTTGACACCAGGCAAGACATTGGGAAGATAGAGTGGTATCTTGAGGTACACGTCGGCAATCACGTCAACCTATAGGATGTGTGGAAGTTCCCGTATGAAGCAACCAATAGAGATGGCATGGCTAGACTCGCTACTGCCATCATCGACCCGGAGTACGCCAACATGAAGAAGAAGTTCCCGGGTAGACTGCACGAGCACTTGGAGTGGACGATTCTGGATAGGGATGCAATCAAGTATGCAACCAGGGACACTTTCATGTGCTACGAGATGTACAACTAGATCATGCAGATGTCAGATTGTGTTCAGTAACATTAGATCAACTAGTATCACATTTTGTCTCTAGCTATCAGTAATTTTGTAAGTATTTTGTGCCAGGCTTGCTTGGACGATGTTTCTACTATCATATTAACTAGTGTGAATTATGTTTCTGTTTAAACTTCACCGTGTATTAGTGGTGTACCACTAGTTCTCCCTGAAACTAGGGTTGTACCAATTGCATGCCGAACAATCCAGGTTTTCCATACATGACTGGTGGTGGGCCCTCTAGAGATAACATGCATGTATCCAAAAAGAACATAGATTTTCTGAGCTGAACGCCATTTGACTAATGAATTGCATTGTCATGTGGACCCTGTAATTTTAGGCCCAGCGCCCCGAGGAAATCTTACTTTTGACTTAGAAGATTTTTGTTTTTCGGTGGAGAGAAAATCACAAAGTATGTCGTGCGAGTCCGGTCCACTTCAGTAAAAGAAATAAAAAAGGGAATTTGGAAATTAATATATTACCGCACTACCACTCGTCAATTACCCTGCCCACCCAATAATTGCACCAACCCCATATTCCTCATGGACGAAGCCGAGGGAAGTTCTTCCCTCCCATATCGAACAACACATCCACTACAATATCAATCTTTGGAGCCACTAGTTGCCACTTCCCTCCTGCATTCCACCATATCAACCCCATTGCCCCTTCCTTTGGCTATGAAGTCATCAAGAAACAAGATGAAGCATAAGGCCGATGATCATGATTGCCATAGCCAAGATTACCGTGAAAACTGACATCATCACATCTGGTCACCTCGCTCGGTGCATCAACAAATGTGGAGTGGGATTCGGGAAGACCCCGACCTCCCATTAGGTGTGTCAGTCCTACTCCACCCAACTCCGACCATGACTTTTGGCCGGAGGATCATGAGGAACATGATAAATTTGTAAGTTCACAAACTCTGAATGATTGTTTCATTCAAATCTACCATCTATGGAGCATGACAACAATACTCCAAGCATAACCGGTTGGTTACCTGCCTCCCCATTTGCTTTCACCTTCAAGCAGGAAGAAGTCCAACTATTGAAGATAATGGTAACAGACATGCCATTTTGGAAGAAGGGTAAACGACATTACTCAGCCATAGTGGTGTTCGAAAAACTAATCGCTTCTATAAATTGTCCCGATGAAAAGCATTAGATCATCATGCTTGATGACTACTGGCAGCCACCAAAGTAAGTTGATGTTGTTGGCACCTACGGTTGGGAATGAAGTCTACATCGCATATACACAGTTACTAAACCATGGGGAGATGTGCAAGTTTGGGAACTATTCGATTGGGGCGAGTCTTGTTTAGCACATAAAAGCAACCACCTTTTACCTCCTGCATTTTTATCAAATTCCTTACTAACTGCAAGAAACAAACAGGTACACATGTAGCCCCACGGGTCATACAGGATCAAGTGCTTGAAGATTCCAATGGAGGGGAAGCTGATGATCTTGACTCCAGGCACTGATTCCTCTCACCAATGAAGCCCCGCAATGGTCATCTATAGGATATCATGTGGATTCATACCAGGGGAGCATGAACAAGCACTAGTAATTTCATAAAGCATATGGGGATAGAGGTTTATTCTTAGCCATCGCTTAGGTGTCATGTTTTCTCGAGGTCTACACACCCGCATAAAGACCCTATAGAACAATCCTAGAGCAGGGTCGACAATCTGAAAAGGCAATCTGCATTTCTAGGGATCAACTACTCATTCTTCCTTGAAGCCCCTACTACTGTAATATATGATGATGAACGGGCTTTTCCTACTCCTGCTGCTACTATTGAAGAAGAACTTACTACTGATGCTGAAAGATCACTGATGCCACCTAGAGGGGGGGGGTGAATAGGCGGTTAAAAACTTCTACGGGATGGGCTTAACAATGGGGGAATAAAACTAGCGTTTTATTTTCTTAAGCACAAAGCCTAGATATACTAAGGTTCACCTATGTGCACCAACAACTTATGCTAAGAAATACAAGCAACAATATGATAGCAATATATATTACTTCAAGCATGATGGCTATCACAATGTAAAGTGCATAAGTAAAGAGATCGGGTATAGAGATAACTGTGGCACGCGAGGACGATGATATTTTACCGATTTCCTCCCAATAAGGGAGTACGTCTTGTTGGAGGGGTGGGCGGTACTAAGACCACCAACACCACAAAGGCCTCACCCTATTCTCCCGAGCACCCACCACGCGGCAAGCACCCGTTCCACTATGGGACACTTAAGGGTGGTCACCAGACCTGTACAAGATTGGGGCTATCTTCACAACTTAATTGGAGGCTCCCAATAAATGCCACCAAGGACTCAAACTCGAGGAGAGCTTCACAACTTAATTGAAGGCCCCAAGCACACGCCACAAAGGCCACACAACCGTCTAGGGTTCCAAGAACCCAAGAGGGACAAGCTTCTTGAATATCACCAACCAAATCCTTCAGAGAGGACACAAACCGATGCACCTAATGCAAATGGCAAGAACACCAGAAAGATGCCCCAAATCTTCACTCTCAAGTTCCAACAAGGCTACTAAAGAAATTGGAGGAACAAGAGAGGAAGAACACACATGGGAACGGAAAATCCCCCAAAGTTCTAGATCCCAAAGATTCACTCACAAATAGGAGATTTGGTTTGGTCAAATTGTAGATCTAGATCTCCTCTAACTTCCCCCCAAATATTAGCAAGAATCATTGGAGGGGAGGGATAAATCAAGCACAAAAGAATTGAGTCAAATAAGCAAAAGCTTGAGCAATAGAGGAGAAAGAACTAGCCCAAAAAGATAAAGAAAGGGGACTATTTAAAGGGGGGGACTGCCTGTTGGGGCCTGAGATCCGACCTGGGTCAGTAGTACCAACACACTGGCATTACTACCACCCAGGAGCTGGCAGTGAACGAGAAGCAGCTAAGCGAGCGCTGGTGATGCGGCGCTAGGCTGGTCAACGTCGGCGCAATGAGCAGGGGATCGGGGTGGCTGAGGGATCGAGGCGAGCGAAACCGTAGTAGGAGCACACACGAGGCGAGCGGCCGGTCCGGACAAGCAGGGTAGGCAAGCGGCGGCCTGTAGCAACCTGGCGAGCGAGCACAAATGGGATTGGGCGCGGACACGCGGCAGCAAGGAAGGCTAGCGAGTGGGGCGAGCGGGCCAAGCGAAGCAAGCACAGTGGGGCAAGGGCGGCTGGTCCTGGGAGAGCTGGGCCGACCAGTAGTACTGCTTGGAAAGGCCCGGTGCTACCGGTGCGTGCAACCGGGCGAGGCAGAAGAAATGGGTCGCGCGAACATAAGCCTCCGGTAGCACATCCGGTACTACGGGTTGGCCCCAGAAAAAAGAATCTTTTATTTTTCAAACTAAATAAAGGCAAACTTCACATATTCATAACTTGGGCTAGGAGACTTCGATTGACCAGAAACCAATTTTGTTGGAAAGAGGACAACAAGGGCTACCCAACCAAAAGAAAAAATATTTGATATCACCAAGTGAGAAAGTATCAAGTATTATAATGTGAGATACATCACTCGGTGAGATTCTGGAAAACACCCGAGATAAAAAACGCAACAAGATATAAAAGGCAAATCCGTTTTTGATGAATAAGATCTTGGTATGAAGATAATCACAAGCTCTATATACTCACATGGATAGGACCAACAAACAACCAAGAAATATGATGCTAAGAATGCAAAGGTTTGAGCTCTCTCCGAAGAATACGATCGAGTTATTCAATCAAGAGCCCATCTTGATAGTACGTCTATCTATCCTAAACCCGGTCTCCCAACTAACAACACGAGACCGGCAAAAGGGAAAACCTATCAAGAATACCTTTGCCTTGAGCACATTCTAACCTTAGCTTCATCAATCCATGAACACCGAGGAGGGCACGCATCAAACATGAGATCTTCTAGGGATGACGCATTTTAAGCTTGGACAAGGCATCTTTTTCTCCATTTCATCTACCTTGAAGCCAACACATGCTCCAAGCGAAGCCAATGGACAATTCCTACAAGTGAAACTTAATACACACATTAGTCCATATAGATTGTCATTAATTACCAAAACCACACATGGGGGTCCACATGCCCTTTCAATCTCTCCCCCATTTTGGTAATTGATGACAATCCCTTTGAGAGGGTTTATATAATGAAGTTAACGAATAAAATGGTAGCCCCAATATCAAATACTACACAAGTATGTGATATTGGTACCACCACAATATATAGAGCAAGCTCCCGCACAATCTATGCATGTGTGATGAACTTGAATTTCATTGCATATATTGCCAATCATTATCATTGGTGGAGTTTGCTCTATATAAACCACATGCTAAGCAACACAAAGATGCAAGAGCATGAAAGGAAAATTCTTAAGAGCAACCTCAAATCAAGAAACAACTTCACTTAAACCCTCTAAACCTTCTCCCCATTGGCATCGATTGCCAAAATGGATGACAAGTTCTAGAAGGCCAATATAGTGATAATTCCTCCAAAGGTGTGCCTTCACACATATCCAATGATGAATACTTGGGAGGAAGTAGAACTATATTGAGGACCCAAAAGATTGCCAAAGAAATAAAATAAAAGAAGCATCAACAAATGACACAAGCAATAAACAAGATCCGACAAACCAATTGCCAACAACAAATGAGTCCAAATGGAAATAACCAGATATTATGATATGATTAAAAGAGTGTTTTAAATAAAAATAGAGAAGCTCCCGAAGATTTGTGCACAAATAAAATAGTTGCATTTGAATACATCATGCACAAATATGGAATCCTCACTCCCGCATAAGAATTTAAAACACAACAAATGAGAAAGAAGACAAATGAGCATTATTAAATGAATTAGAGGAGCTCCCCAAATATTATGCACCAATTATAATAATTATATTTGGGAACAAAGTGCATGATTATGGAATCCTCACTTATCCAAATTAATTTAAAAATACAAGGCATGAGAGAACAAATATGAGTGCCCAAAGATGCAAACAAAAGGAATTAGCACTCATAGGAAAATAAATTTGGAAGCCACCGAAGAGTCAAAAAGAAATAAAAGCTGGTATCCAAGAAATAAAAATCTCAACAAAAATTATCTTCTCTTATGTGTATAAGTTTCTAAGTGGAATGCATCACAAAGACCTATGTCCACAAAGAAACATGCACACATAAACAAGATACTCAGGAAAGCACATGAAAACCAAAATGAAGTCATAACATATACCAATAAGATTTTTGCTTGTAAGCATGGCCAAAGGCACAATTTTATCTTATTGTTCATTAATGAACTTCAAACACCAACACACTACATATATTACAACAACCACCAAGGGAAAAAGGAGATCGTTGGAATATATGGAGAAAAGCAACAAGTATCACAAAGGAAAAATCACTAGCAAAATCTCACTATTGCACATGAGAGAAGTTGAGGAAAGGATAGGAAAATAAAGTTGCTAGATTGACATATTTGGGATTGGTGGATCATATGAATGATTTAGTATAGTCCCAATCATATGTACTCATCTCAATTTACACACATTTGTAATAGGAGGTTCTCTCAAAACCAAAGCTAGAACCACAACAAATACAAATACAAATGTTCATGCTAGAAGGCAACCCACAAATGGTTGGAAAAAAGATATATGAGCATGATAAAAAGGTACTTGTTACCGAGATATAATTGGTAGGATGTATAGGATATGAATTCGTTGATCATCCTATAACTTGCCTCCAATTTCCATGAACGCACCACTTCTTCAAACTTTGAGAGACAAGAATCCAATATATCTCCAATATACCTAAAACGCATTAAGTACAAAATGGTCCCCAAACATATTGGGTCCAAAGTAGTTAGAGAAACTACAATACATAGAAGAGACTCCACATAAACATGTGCATATTGGTATGAAATTGAATTCATGCACATCTTAGCCAATTAGGATTTGGTGGAGTTTCCCCTATATATTGGATCAAGAAATGCAAGCATGCCATAATATATACACATAGTAACTATGCATGCAAGAATTCCAAGAACCAAAAGGAGATACAATTTGAACAAAAATACCAAGTAAACCGAGATGGCACTCACAAGAGTGTGACACAACAAGCGGTGTCTAAATTGTATCAAATAACCAATTCAATACATGAATGATCACAAGTTCAACAAATTAACTAGACAAAATCCAAAGAGGAAAAATAGATTAAAAAATCACAAATGCTGAAGGATTTATCTCATTATAAAACTTCAAAACACAAAACAAGGAATGAGACAAAACCAACTCCCAAAAGTAAGGTTTCAACAAATAAACCAAACTCTCCACAATTTTCATGATGGCACAAAATACCAAAAATGAAAAGATCGGACTTCCAATCACATAAAACATGACATGGATCAAAACAAGAAGCACAAATAGGAGTGTTCTAAATAATATAGGAGAGCTAACCCATACATAGTGCATTATTTAGGATTTTTGCTTGTGAATGCAAAATGCACACAAATGAGATCATCACTACTAATTATATTAAATAAAACACAAGAGGATACCAATAACATAAGAAGATCCATAAGAGGCAAGAAAAGCTTGGGAGAAAAACCTTGGACAAAGATAGGACAAAACTAAACCAAGGCCAAAGTGAATATGATCAAAAGATTCTACCATAAATTTAGTACTAATTGTCCATGAACAAGAAGTAATGGAAATAATTTTCCCGAGGTAGTTCACATGGATATCCAAGATCATATTCACACAAATAAACATGTAACAAAGTATAGGAATTAAGCTTGATGCTTCAAAATAGATTCTTGGTAGCTTCCTATAGTTACACAATCACTAGTGATTAAAGTGAGTTGAAGCTAATGGTTTCCATGAGGATAGGGATCCAAATATGAGGAAACACATACCAAGAAACAGTCACACAAACAAGATCCAAATGATGAGAGGCAAAGCCATTCAAGAAAAAATGAACTTGTTTGAGCACATGTGTCACATAGGAGCTAGGTAATTCAATATCAATTCTAAGTGACACAACCTCGAATTTTCACATTTTCTAGGTTTGTAATATGCACTAACCATATGTCTCCCCCATAATGTGATAAACAAGAAATCTCAAGACGAGGAAAACGGATCCAAATAGAGATAATTTAATGGACATGATAGAACTTAAATTTCTCATGAGAATCATACCACATAGAGACTAGATAATATTTCTAAATCAATACTAGGTGGTATTCCTCATGTACATACATTTTTAGGATTGTGAAATGCCAAAGCATAACACTCCCCCAAAATGGGATAGTCCATTAATCTCTCACAAGAGCCAAGAAGATACCAAATGAATTCAATAATAGCTCCAACACAAGAAACACTCATACATGGTGTGCAAACCAACAAACACAAATATACTTGATAACTCGAGATAATAAAATGGTAAGCACAACATATACAACAAACATGCAAGGTACATAACCAACACATGCACAAGGGGCGAGTAACTTTCAATTTAATGAGTTAAGCATATGTTACCGCAAGGAGGAACATTGGAAATATAATCGAGGCAATATAATCCACATGACTTGGCTTGACAAATATAATAGATGAAGATCCCTCAATTCTTCATGATGAAACCAAGTCTCCTTATCCTCCAAAAGCACCTATTGATCAAGTTTTGGATTGTTGGTCCCCAACCAAGTTGGGTCCTAAGAAGTTAGTCACAATATGCTTGGCAACCCAAATGGTTCTTTTCTTGACACCACATTGAGTACCAACAAATTTGGCAAACACATTGCCAACCTCATCCTTACCAAGACAATACTAATCATCAATCAAGATAGGGTTGGATGAGGAGATACCACTAGTGCATGAGGAAAAAATGTGCCCCTTCTCACAACAAATGTAGCAAGTTCTTGTCTTGCTAACTTTTTTCTTAGGTGATGCCACAACTTGAGCAAGAGCCCGAGTAGTCCTCTTAGGAAGAGGCCCATCTACCACTTGGGGTAGAGCTTGAGCCTGCTTTCGTTGTTGCTTCACACCAAGAGGATTCTTCTTCAATGGGCAAGATCTAACATGATGCCTTTCTTCCTTGCACTTGAAGCAAATAATGTTGACCGGATACTTCGCTTGATCTTGGCCATTCTTCTTGTTGCCCTTGTGCTTTAACTTGTTAGTGGACTTTTTCTTTATATTGGAGTTGAATCCAAGTCCACTCTTATCATTGGGGGATTTTTGCACACTCAAGATGTGGTTGAGAGTGGCCTTCCATTTATGACCCTTTTTCAAGTCATTCTTCAAAGAAGTAACTTGAGCCTTGAGCTCTCTAATTTCCTCTACATGGTTAGTGTCAACAACAATAGTAGTAGAGGAAGTAAATTTTCATTTTTAGAGCAACAAGGCAAGGAAAGCAATTCATCACAAGATATATCATGGTTATGTGAGGATGAATTACAAGGACTAGCACATGGCAATATCACATTAGGAGTAGACGTAGTGCTAATGTCCACATGAGGACCACTAGATGTTACTTTTGACAAAATGGCCTCATGAGCTAACTGTAGCTTATCATGGGATACTAGAAGATCCTCATGCAATCTTGAGAGCTTAACATGAATTTCTTCCAATATCCCATATTTTCTAGTTAGGAAAGTAAGTTGAGCCTTTATCTCAACAATCTCCTTCAACATTGATGCTTCACAAGAAATAGAGTTAGTAGCACAATCATCATTATTAATGGCTAGAGGTGAGGGCAACATTGCAAGATCTTTTGAATATGCAGCTTTAAGTTGCTCATGAGACCCAGTGAGTTTGATGAGCTCACTCTTAATGATCCGAGGGACATTTTTCGAGGTGCTTAAAATCCTCAACGAGCTTTCCATGGGAAACTACAAGTTCATCATTTTTATTTTTGAGAGGACTTGCCACCACAAGTTATCTATCATGGTTTTCCTTTACTATATATAATTCTAGTGCAAAGGTCTCCTTAAGAGAATCCTTGGTGGTTTGTTCTTCTTCAAGGGAGCTCTCTAGATAATCAATATCATTGGCATACGCACGCTCATGTTCATTCGTTTGAAAAATTATATTTTCTCGCTCCTCAATAAGTTTCTTTCCTTTAATAACACAAGTCAATATTTCAACAAATTTGGAGGAAGCAATTTTATTTCTATGAAGAGTGGGAAAGACAATCACTCCCATCTCTTGAATGGAGGCAATATCATAATCAACTAGATGATCACCATTATTATCACTCTTAACATCATCATCATCAACAACATTATCATGGGAAACAATGGGATCCAAAGAGGTTACCTTTGTTCCCTTAGCCATAAGGCATATGTGAGAACCGGAAGAAGGTGATGATGAGATATTACTTGAAGCTCCAATCAAAAACTTGTCATGACCCACCGATTCTTCGGTTTCCTCTACATGGTTAGAAACACACACACTAGAGGAAATAGAAGCATTTTTATCATGGTAACAAGACAAAGCAAGAATATCATCATGAGATTTATTCAAGCCATTTCTACATGATATGCAAGGACTACCAGCACTAGCATATGAGGGGTTTTGAGTGCTACAAGTATTATAGTCCAAAGATAGAACATTGCAACTAAATAGAGATGAAGGATTATCTATAGTAAGCTCACTATACAAATTGCAATCTCTATCACCACTCACCATATCATTACCTTGTGAAAAATCACATGTTGGTGAAGTGGTAGAAGATGATAACTCATCACGGCTGAAGGTGGAGGGAACACAATCATCCTCAATAATGTTGGACACACCATATTTATCTTGAAGCTTTGTCCAAATTGTTGAAAATATGCCCTAGAGACAAATAGTAGTAAGGACTATTATCATATTTCATATAGTTTATGATTAAGTTTTATATCATGCTATAACTGTATTGAGTGGAAACATCAATACACGTGTGATATACAAACAACCAGGGGTTCCCAGTGAAACTCTAGTCACTGGTTCATTGGTCAACATATGATCTTGTTTCCTAATCATGTGGCATTTATGCTAGTTGGAAATGGAGTCATCTCATTCCGAGAATGAGATGATGAACCAATACCCAACCTAAACATCATGACCCGATCATGTTATGAAGTTCAAGTTATGATGATTAGAAATGGATCCTCGTAGACTATTCCTTAGAGCGTGAGGCTATATCAATAACTGTCTCTCAAGAGTGCTTAGATAGCATCAAGCTCCACTTGGTAATATAGAGGTTATAAAGGTGTGTTCAGGTACTCGGAGGAAACTGTAGAGGCAATATATGTCAAGAGCGGGATTTGTCCGTCCATGTGACGGGAAGATACTTAAAGGGCCCACCTGGAGAGGTTATATCCAATAGCTGCACAGCGTGTGATTTGATCACATGGATATCACTTGTCGGAACGAGTCAAGTAGCTTTGTTCAGTAACGAGATTGAACACGACATGGGGATGTCATTGATCAGATCTCGGACAATGCAAGTATCGAGTGACAAAGGGAATAAGACACGACTGTCCTGGTTCAAACGACGAAAGATCTTCGTGGAACGCATAGGGGTCACATGGCCATCCAGGTCCCTCTATCGATCATTGGTGCGGGAGTGTCCTGACCATGTCTAGAGTGTTCCCGAACCGTGGGGTATCACGCTTAAGGGCTTGATGATGCTTAGAGAGTGTTTATAGGATTGGTGGAATCACCGAAGAATAGTAGAGAGAAAACCAGAAGGGTTTCAGTAAGTCTGGAGGATGTCCGGAGTGGAGGTGGAAGGTGTTCCATAGCCATGGAGGTTGAATAATATGTGAATGAATGTTAAATATTGATTTAATCATTTATTCATAATTATTTAATAAAGAGAAAAATCAATTAAATGGTCAAAGGCTTAATGGGCCAATTCTTGGAGGGGAGAGGGTCCATTAGGGAAAGGAGAGAGGGCCAAAGGGGTGGCCGGTGCCCTAGTGGACCAGCCCCCCGTGTGGGGCCGAAGGTGGTGGCCGGTGGTGCCACCCCTCCCCCTCCTCTCCTTTAGTCCCACCCCGGGACTTTGAGGGTGGTAGTACCTCCCCTCCCCTATATATAGTGTGGGTATTTGGCCAAATAAAATACACCAATAATCAATAAAGGTCTTCTCACTTTTGGGAGGACCTCTAATTGATATTTTCTCCCTCTCTCTCTCTCTGTCTCTCTCTCTCTCTCGTGACCGTGGTCCCAAGTCTGGACTGCGTGAACGAGAGACATCTTCACCGCGGAGCGCCATCGCGGTGTGGGATTCGGATCCGAGAGCTCTACTTCCGCAACTGCTGCTAGATCGAGGAAGCGGGAGTCATCGTTAGGCACTATACGTGTGTAACTGCCCGCGAGGTGTCACACTTGAGGCACTCAAGTCGTTGGAGCCAAAGGAGCGCACGGACTTCATCACGACCTTGATGTCGGCTTCGGCTCGTCTACACCAACCACGCTCTCCTGAGCGTTGACAACACTTTTCGGTCTTCAAGGGTAAGTTCGCGAAAAGCCCCTCCCGTTACTGTATTACTAATAGATAGGTCCTGGCAGCTTCAGGGATTCAGGGGCGTAGGGTAAAATTTATTGTTTTCATACGCGGAACCCCAACAGTGGTATCAGAGCTAGATCTATGCATAGTAATGCTAGTACGGGGAGAACACACGAGATGTAGCATGTGGGCGTTGATCTTTTAGTTGTTACCCTCCCACGTGTACTTGTGTATACCGCAGTAATGCTTGATGAAGCGGCCCCAACCGACTTTACACGTTCATTCGCGAGACTGGTCCACGCTTGACATACGGCTTGTACCGTATAAAGTGGCTTAGGGGGGGTGTCTGTCTCTCTCGCATTAGTTGGTATGCCATTTGCAATGGAGGGCCCCAAAAGGGGTGTAGTAGAGACAACTACTTGATCAACGTTGTGCTGAAAGTTCGTAGGTAAGAACGGTTCTTGTGCAAAAGTGCATTCGGCCACGTAAAACATGCAAAGATAAAGTAGAGGCGTCTAACTTTGTTTTGCAGGGGGCATTGCTTTGTGATATGGTTGTGGCAAAGGTAAAGTGATTACCTTTTGTTACGTAGTAGTAGGACTACCACGCCGGAGTGACACCGGTACCCTGGTGTCTACGGCGCCGGAACCCTGGCGCCGGAACCCAGTGACGGCGGATGGAGATCACAACGTGAAGGACCATATCACATCACATTTACATCAATACTGTTGTTTGTATATCTTATTGTGTGCTAGTATTAGATACTCGACGGTAGCCTAATACGATGATCCCTATTAAAATTACCAACGATTGTGTTCCCCCTTAGTGTGCACCACCAAGAAAGTTCTTCAGTATAAGGCGATCCAGGGTACATGCCTGGGTGTCAGACATATCTACGTTCGCATACAGTGGGTGTAAGCCATGTTGCATAGTGAATACACTAAGGTTGAGTTGGCGAGCCTAGCATGCCATAGAAGTGTGGCCTCGGAACATGGATGGTCGAAAGATCGAGCACGAGTTGCATGAATAATGTGACCGATGTTTAGCGTCCACCTTTGAACCCACATCGAAGGCCGTGTCAATCGGGGGAGATGTGGCTGATAGGGGTCGTGTTATCACTAGGAACCCTTTTGGGGATAGGTGTTTCTGAGTGGAGTTATTATTAACTCATTTAATTATAAACTTAGTCAAAATTTCTTTTGCAATTATAAATGTAGATGGTTCACCGTGAAGATTACTTTGTCATTGAGGAATGGGTAAATGGTGAGAAACTTAGACTTGATGGATCCAACTTCCCAAGTTGCCTTGTGCGCCTGAATAATCTCCTTACTAGGAATCATGTGGTAGACTACATACGCCGCACGATGGATTTGACTAAGCCAGACTACTATGAGACCCCACAAGAGCTGGCAGACCGCTACTATCGTCAAGAGATATCCACCTACATTCAGATAATAATGCGTTACGGGATGGTGGATGAACTACATCCGCTCATGGGTGATCTTGATCCATATTCGATGGTGGATCAGCTGAGAGCAGAGTTCTGATACATTGCAAATGTATCTATAACTTTTTGATGTTCCATGCTTGGTTTTATCTACTTTCTTGTGTTTCGTTCACACTTTGGAGTACTTTTCATAAGATTTCTTGGACTAACCTATTAACAAGAGCCATAGTGCCAGCTACCCGTTTTCTGCTTTTTTGGTTCCAGGAAAGTCAGAAAATGAATATTCTCGGAATTGGACGGGACAAAAGCCAAAGTTATTATTTTAGCGGGGGACACCTGGAGCCAGAATACGAGACAGAGAAGGGCCAGAGGGCGGCCACACCACCTGGCCGCGCGGCCAGGCTTGGCCCGCGCCAGGGGTGGTGTGGCCAGCCCATGCACTCCCTCGGCCTCTTCTTCCGCCTATAAGATGCCTCCGATACAGAAACCCTAAGTACCCGATCAAAAATCCACGAAAGAGTCTGTAGTCGTCGTCTTCTCCATCCCTAGGTCGGGAGGGATCTAAAGCTCTTCCCGGCACCCTGCGGGAGAGGGGATTTCACCCTAGAGGCCTTCTTCATCATCATGTGATGACCCACAAGTATAGGGGGTGTATCGCAATATTTTCGAGGGAAGTGAAACCTAATTTATTGATTCGACACAAGGGGAGCCAAAGAATATTTATAAGCCTTAACAACTGAGTTGCCAATTCAGCTGCACCTAGAAACAATCTTGCTCACAACAGTTTATCAGTAGCAACGGTTTTGTAGTAGGAATAGTAAAGTAGCAGCAGTAGTAAAGTAAAGACAGTAGTAACAATAGCAGTAAACAGTAGGATTCGAGTGCCGTATGCATAGGGATGGATGGATGGGCGTTGCATGGACAAGATAATTCACATAGCAATCAGAACATAGGGCAATTGCATATAAATAAGATAAATCATCCAAGTACTAGATAATCCTAGGCATGTGTTCCATATATAGTCATACGTGCTCGCAATAAGAACTTGCACAACATGTTTTGTCCTGCCAGCCCGTTTGCAGCGGGGCCTCAAGGGAACTACTGGCAATTAAGGTGCTCCTTTTAATAGAGAACCGGAGCAAAGCATTAACACTCCGTGAACACATGTGATCCTCACATCAAAGCCATTCCCTCCGGTTATCCCGATTTCTGTCACTTCGGGGCCATTGGTTCCGGACAACAACGTGTGTATACAACTTGCAGATAAGACCGAAAACAATACTATCATAATAAATCAATACCATGTTCAGATCTGAAATCATGGCACTCGGGCCCTAGTGACAAGCAGTAAGCACAAAAAGTCGCAACAAAGTCATAAAGCACTAATAAAAGATAGTAGGCACCATGCCCTAACAATCTGATGCCATTACATGAACGATCTCATCCAATCCCTACCATCCCCATAGCCTACAGCGGGGGATTACTCACTCATAGATGGGGGAAACATGGATGGTCGATGGAGAAGCGATGGTGATGATGATGGCGATGATCTCCTCCAATTCCCCGTCCCGGCAGGGTGTTAGAACGGAGTTTCTGGTGCTGTTTCGTGGAATCTGGTGGTGGCGGCGGAGCGGAACTCCTTCTGGAAAAACGTCGAACCCCCTAGATTTTTTAGGTCAGAAGACTTCTTATAGGCGAAGAGGGAGACCGAGGGGGTGCCTTGGGGGGCCCACACCATGCCCTGGCGCGGCCAGGCCCAGCCCGTGCCTGGGGGGCTCCTCCATCTCGTATTCTGGCTCTATGAGTCTTTCGGAAAAATAGGCACTTTGGCTTTTGTCCTGTCCAATTCCGAGAATATTCATTTTCTGACTTTCCTAGAACCAAAAACAGCAGAAAACAGACAGCTGGCACTGGGGCTCTTGTTAATAGGTTAGTCCAAGAAATCATATGAAAAGTACTCCAAAGTGTGGAGAAAACACAAGAAAGGAGATAAAACCAAGCATGGAACATCAAAAATTATAGATACATTTGCAATGTATCAACATCCCAAAGCTTAACTCTTGCTCGTCCTCGAGTAGGTAAGTGATAAAAAGAAAGAATAATTTTTGAGGTGACATGCACCATCAAAGACTTGATCAAAGTATTTGTAAAACATTCAAACCTGGGATCATAGTACTTCAATCATAACATGAAAGACAAAGTTCTAGCAATAAGACAAAGAAACTATGATGCAACATGAAAAGGCACAAACAAAAGATTCATGAATAACATTGCTTTGCAAGACGTTTGTTTGTTTCACATAAAGAAAACATAGCATAATAGTATTCAGCTTGTTCCTCATAGAGTAGGAAATATAAATGCATATGACACCTTCAAAGTTCACAAGAGTGACTAGATACAAATAGTTTAAAACAAGCAATATCAAGGTATGCATCAATCAACAAGTCTTGGGACAATGCACATAGAACTAAGAATGGCCACTACGCTCTCAAGAAAGTGCTCATAGAATGTGTGGAGACTCAACAAGGAAACGAACAGGTTTTGAAAAGTTTGAAAGGCTTCCAAATGCTGAAAGTATGGTACTCGTTAGCTTTGAGCGCTCATTGCCCCTATCATAAGCATCTTTAAGTGGTTAAGGTTAAAGTGACATAACTAAGAGGATATGCTTGACAAGTTATAAATCAAAGTCTCATGCCCCTTACGTACGAAGACCGATCCTCATGCTACTCAACTTTAGTCATCCATATAAATCAAAGTTATAAATGCAGTATCCTTACAAATTAGGTTTCCCAACAAATGTTACAATTCCATGCCCAAATACAGACCGATAGCTAGATAACACCTAGTCATCCATGCTAAATATTTTTAATGCATTAGAGAATATAATAAGAATATTCCACCTATCCATGATTGATGAGATGGACCTAGCTTCTCCTTTTGTATTTGCATTAATTAACCCATGGATTTGTTCCCAAAATAGTTGCAAAGGTTTGTGAACTCCACTCTTAGTGTACAATGCTTCATCAACAAGTCTCTGGTGATGGCATGCAAAATAAACACCATTGTCATCATCATCAGTCCATTTAGGCTCTCTCAATTAGTTCCTAACATTTCAAAATAAAATGGAAAAAAACACATTTAATATGTTCCTCTACCTCACACACAAAAGCGTAGGGGAGAAAATGTACCTTTTAGGCACTATGTAGAACACCATGGGTGCATCATGAAGATGAGAAGGAAGACACGGTGATTGCGACCACAACAATATTGAGCTCCGAATTGGAGGGAGCAAATCTTGGCCGAACGGGTTCACCCAACGTCCCATCGGTGTGCCCTTGTTGTGACCTCACTAACGACAAGATCCGAATTGGGAGGTGTAGCGAGGGAATGAGTAGGCTCACCATGTTGAAATATCTCCTCCAAGTAGTAATTCATGTCCCAGATCTATGACATGGCTGCGACCACAGAGATGTCAAGATCTAGGGAAGGAGAGCCCAAAAGCAGGCTGGGGAAGGGAATGGATGTGCACACCAATTGCGATCTCTATATGGAATACCAGGTGGCAACAAAATAATGGTCAAAACTGACAAGCAGGACTCAACATGACGGATGTCACAACAATATTTTAAGTTCAAACGTTTTGATTCCATTCATGCTGAGATGGTCCGTCTAGACAATTGGCTAGACAACCAAGGAAGACCATCAATGGGGGCGAGGTCTCGTCAAGTATCGAACGTTAAAGTAATCTCCCGCTAACACAGGCCCATGCCCTAGATAAGGCCAGGGTGGCCCAGATGTGGGTCGTGCCTCCTCCTTTAGTGCCACCCACTATGGAAACTGCTCGCTCACGCTTGAGCGTCCCGAAGCACCGTGTCACAAGGATTTCGTTGGTGGGATGGGCCCGTTTAGCATTTACGGGAAAGATGCGTGTTGATCGGTTGGACCTGGGTCTAGGGATGTCGTGGTGATGTCACGGTAGATGCCATGGGATGGCTTAAGTTGGGAACAAATGGACGCCGGGGGATTTGGGGAGGGAGGAAGGGGTGGAGACCACACACACAAGAACACAAACACACGATGTACCCAGGTTCGGGGCTCTCCTAGTGAGATAACACCCGTACTCTTGCATGTTTATCTCTATATCGAGTACAGTTATAGTGGCGACAATGCGCTTCTTGAGTTGTATGGCGAGAGGAGGAAGAATATCTCTCTTTTCTCGCATCTCTCTGTTTTGCTCGAAGTGTAAGAGGGGAAAACGAATGAACAATGGATTGACCCTCTCTCTGGAGGCCCCGGGGCACCTTATATATGGTGCCTAGGTTACAATGTGTTAGAGTCCTGACACCAAGGGTACCATGATCCTATGGTCGTTGGGCCCATTGCCCAAGATACAACACCCTCTAGAGGTTGAGGCACCCCACGTCATTGCCTCATGAGGTGAACTCTAGGTGACTAGCCACTCAAGAGCCTCAGACGAGTCTCCCCTGTAGCGGCCACCTCATGAGGCAGGATTCCAGCTTGTCCAGGTCCCCACCGGGCCTTAGATACCTTGGAGCATGCCCTAGGGGCGTGCTTGTAATCTTATAGTAAAAGGAAGGAAGATGACAAAACCTGGCAGGCAGAGACAGGGTTGCGTGACCCAACTCTCTAAAGAGGAGCCAGACCGCCCCCTTTAGTGTAAAAGCGGCATGGGTGACTTCAGGAGCAGTAGAGTTGTCCCTTGCCACTTTGGTGCAAGGAGGGATGCGGGCAGCATCGCATAGCGGAGGAAGGCGCCAGGAGCCTCAGCTTTGCAAAGGATCGAAGGGAAGCAAGTAGTCCTAGACCAAGTCCACACAAAGCAGCCTTGTAGACCAGGCATCCTTCGGGAGGCAATATGGTGACCCTTCCCGCCCAAAGATTAGGGAAGAGGCCCAACGCCCCTATAAAAGGAGGGAAACCCCAACCTTAGAAGGGAAAAATCCTTGCAATCTCAAACCCTAGAGACTCATCTTCCATTGTACCCTCACGAAGGACACGTGCAATACAACCAAGCACGAGTAGCGACTTTATCTCCTTACGAGGTTCCTAAACCTAGGTAAAAACCCTTGTGTCCCTCTCTGTTGTGTGTGAGCTCTGTCATTGTTGTCATCACCGACCAAACCCAAATGCGTGTTCAGCCCCCTCACGAACTCAGGGCTTCAAACCCCTTATTCCTTCGCGGATACTAGTATCCTACATTTGGCATGCCAGGTAGGAGGCTGAGGCGCGCTTCCAAGGTCTTCACCAACCTCGTCAGCATGTCAGCTCGCAACGAGACTCGGGCTAAGCATGCCCTCTGCCACGCAGCAAGCAAGGCTCAGACGGAGTCCATCCCTCAATGCACCACCATGGATCAAACCTCGTGGATGGAGGATGAGGAAGGATCCTCCTTCCGACCATCGTGGGAGCAGCCGCTCTCAACCTGCGGAAACACCTCGCTCTCCCGCACCGTGTCCTCTCGTGATAACACCGACCGACCCATGTTGGAGGCTGCCAAGCGCATGGTACAGGAGCTACTGTAACACCCACTGGCCGAGTCCCGCCAAGAAAAGTGGCACAAGCGCATGGTCAAGCTTATCGACATTGTCGTGCCCAACTGGGAGCCACAGGGGGCTCGCGCCGAGGAGCTGGCACAAGGGGTTGCAGGTCCACGCCCGCCCCTAAGCTCTAACGGCGCCACCAAGCCTAGCAACACCGCCCCTCCACTCTGCAATAGCTGCTAGATCGTCCCACCTCCCGAGACTACCCGTGTGGTCACCGTTCCCCCTCGAGGGCAAGAGGACTGCATCATCAAGGATATCGTCATGGCCGGCTAGCAAAATAATGCGGCCCTCGCCAGTGGTAAGGAGGTGCAGAGCACCGGCTGCCTCGCATTCACCAAGGACCTCCGTCGGGTGGTGTGGCCGCACAAGTTCTGCTCGGACATACCAGCATGTTATGACAGAACCACCAACCCGTGCGAGTTCGTGCATCTCTACACCACTGTAACTACCTCGGACCCTACGCTCTAAGTTCAAGCCTGGATGAAGCGGAAGTGGTTAAAATAGTACAGCGGGGGCCCAGAGGACCGCCCACGTGTATACCTGTCGGCCGTCCTAACCACTTCCAAGACATCGGGACAAGAGCGAGCGGCGTAGGCAACAGGCGAAGAGATCAAATACATACACAAGTGAGTATGTATGCAAGCTACCATACAACAGTTTTCAGAGCCATTCCATCTAAAAGAAATAGAAATATTGCAACGCCATACGGCAAGATCCAAATATCCTAGATAGAGATAATAATTTAGGATAGCTCCTCATACATCAAACATCAGAGTATCAGGCGGAAGCGAAAAACAAGATCTGAGTACGGATAAGAAGCAAATCGGCATAAGATGCCACATAATTAAACACATCCCGCCCACAGATCTCACAGATCCCCATCCCCGGAATCTCTACACCGCGTGATCATTGCCAGCATCATCTGTCTCCTCCACCCAGTATCCATCTTGCGAATACCCCTGTTCATCTGAATCAAACAATTTATCATGTGATACCCTAGGGGTACTCAGCAAGTCTTTATGCCTCTAAAGGGGACATATACCTGGGGTGACGCAATTGCAGCAAAAGATAATAACTAACAAGCCTATAGATACTCGCTAACCATCCGCCTAACCAATGATAGATGGATATCCGTTAATTAGGAACAACAGTTATAATAGCATAAAGTAACAGATCCATCCTCCTTCTCGCTTACCAATGAGAAAGCGGACGAGCAACCCAACCGTTGGCAGTTTTATTAACCATTCCATGAGTATTGCACTATTTACTAGGCAGGTATTTAGTCAAATTAAAAGCGGTACTTTAGTTATACTTGTCTATGATCGAGAAACTGTGCTCCAAGTCATCCTTAACCACGGACACGGCTTTTAGAAAGATTTACCCTGCAGGGGTGCACAAATAGCAACACACACTCGATCAACCTCGGAAAAACCAAATCAAAACCCAATGAGGCATTCACGATAAAGCGATCACAGGATTCAGAAATATTTCAGGGGGCCACCCCAATAAGCTACCCGCAACGAAGTTGGCCGGCTCCGAGACGGACCCAGGGTTTGCGAGAATGGTTGTAAACGACTGGGAACCCAAAAATATGACTGGGCTTGTCGATACTGCGAAAACATTCCGCATTCTTAAACAGTACAGGTGATCCTCGCACAATCTTAAATAAAACAGTAAGGCATGGCATAAGTACAGGATAGTAATAAAGCCCCAAACTAATTGTGGCCCCAAGAAATAGAAATGAATCAAGCTCTGGCTCAGGGGGGTCCACGGCCTCCCGGATGTGGATAGTGCGAATATTCAAGGAACAGGAATCAAGTACTCGGGGTCCTACGGGACACAAGTGAGCATGAAAAACCAAATAGCAGATATTGCTCACCGGTGCCTCTTTCATTAGTTGTCCCATTACTACTCAGGTTAAGTTGTTTAGGTACCTCGTTATCCATCAGACTCTCACATACCCTACACATGCTATTCTATGACTCACATGGCTCAAACAACTCCTGTAGTAAGGGCTCATGGGATGGAGGAACAAGCTTCGGTGGGGTTTAAAAGTAAAGGCTATGCAGTACTTGGGATTCAATTTAATGCAATCGCGACTCAATGATGCAAGAATAAGATAGAGGCAATAGGTACTATATGTATGCCAGCATGTGGTAGTGCTTGCCTGGCAGCTCAGTTGAAGCGAGAGACGGATCTGGGTAGTACTCCTGGGATTCCTGATATTTCCCCTGCTCGGCGTCTATTCGAAGAAGAACCAAACAAACAAGGGCCAATATAAATAAAGTGCACAATCGTATGAATTAAAATGCGACAAGCAAACAAGCATGCCATGATGAATGATGCACAATTTTCGTGGCAATAATGTAGCATGGCAAGGGTGAGGTGTGGGGACGAGAATAAATCATTTTATTAATTATTTGGTCAAGTTTTATTGCCATAAACAGTTCTGATTTTTAATAATGACATGATGCATGCTTCAATTCATAACATGGAATGCATAGACAGAACGGGCTCGTCGCGCCGATCGATTTAGGCATATTATTTATCAAATTTGGAGTTGTAGAATTAAAGTTATTAATTAATTAAGAAAAAGGCATTTTTATTACATTTAAACAATTTCGAAAATTAAAAGTGCTCAAATGATATTTTGAATGGCATATTTGAAATCCTCACATTTTTTTGATTCCAAAACATATATTATTTGTATTATTTGGTATTACAAATTAAAATTTATTAAAAACAGAATTTAAATCATATTAAAACATTTCTAGAAAACATTTTATTTAAACAGAAAAACATACAGACTTTTTATATCTAGAGACAGCTAGCCACAGCGGGTGACATGTGGGCCAGCCGCTGACTCAGCACGGTGGGACGCAGCGGGCTACGCGGGCTTTTCTCACCGCGGAGCTGTCTAGCCCGAGGGACAGACAGGTGGGTCCCGCGGCATGACGGGCCCACGCGCCAGTGGCTGGGCGAGCAGATGCCACGCGGCAGAGACAGGGACCGCGGGTTGAGAACCCCAAACTCGCGGCACCTTTTTGTAAAATTGCCACTGAGGCTGGCAGGTGGGGTCGGAGGGAGCGCGGGTTTAGCTGCAAAAAGGTGGGAGGTTATCTGCAAGATTGCCATCTGATACTGTTTGTCTTCCAGACGTTTACTGACGGAACTGTCGGCGACAGTGCGCGCGGCGCAGCGGGGATCGAACTCGCGACCGATCTCTCGCGCGCAGGCGACGGCGACCAACGCGGCTCGGAGGGGTTGCTGGTAGGGGAGGGCTGCGCGGCTAGATGTACCTCTACGACGCCACGGTGTGGAAACCGACCGCGAACGCCGGCGCGCAGAGGGCGTTCGACGGAACGATCGACGCGACCAGGAAACGACGGCGACTGTGAGGATGTCTGGGAGTATCGGGAGCTCACCGCGAGGTTGTCAGTGGGGATGGTTCGGCCGGAAACACAGGGGATCAGCGGCGATGCAGACGGCCGGCGATTAGGGTTTCCTTGTCGGCCTCGTCGGCGTACAGCGGTCCTGGGCCTCCTCCTCCTTGCTGCTGTGTACGGGGCGACGCAGGGGTCCGCCCTGAGCTTCCTCGACAACCACACGCCACGCCCACCTACTGATCTCGAGGATGGTGGTGGATACCGATGGTGGCCGGCGATGAAAAGGAGGGGAGGCAGGGGAAGAAGGGAGGGAGCTGCGGCGTGGGGCCTGGGGCAGATGAAGGCAGAGGAGAAACGAGGGGGAGGTAGATAAGGACGTGGCAGGAGGGGGTGCTGCACATGGGGAGGCTCGGGTGGAGGTAAAGGTGGCTTCGGCCACCTTTTTCTTGCGCTCCTCACGTGCTCGACGTGGATCCGCTGTCTCGGGGAACAGAGGGCTGCAGATGGGGCCTACCAAGGGAAGGAAGGGCTCGGGTGGGGTCCTTGTGCAGCGAGAGAGAGAGAGGGGCCGAGAGAGAGAGGGGACCGAGAGAGATGCTCGGCTAGGTCTAGGGCTAGAGGGGGAGGCTCGGGATGGGGTGGTTAGCTAGGTTAGGTGTCGAGCCAGGGGTAGATTAGGGCTGGGGTGGTGGCTCGGGTTAGAGAGAAAGGGAGATGAGGGCTTAGGGTTTTGAGAGAGAGATGGGGTAAAGCATGGGTAGTGATGGAGGTAGGGTTAGGGAGAGGGGTCATGAGGGTTTAGGGTTAGAGTTTGATCATGGCCAAAACAAGACCAAGCAAGGGGATTTAGGGTTTGGTGGTGGTCCACCAAGATCAAGCAAAGGTGAAAGAAGATGGTGAGGATAAGAAGAGAGAGACTAGGGTTTTGGGTGTAAGATTGATATGGCCACACATGGTCATGCAAAGATGGGGTGGTGGGTAAGGGAAAACAAAAGAACAAGGTGGTGAGGCTTGTGGTGCACACATGGTGGTGGTAGAAGAGAGAGGTAAAGGTGGAGCTCAACAAAAGAATAAGAATCACTTGGGTTGAATCCAAAAGACAAGATCCACTTCAAAAATAAAGAAAAACCAAAGGAGAAGAGATGGTGGGGATTTGCATGGCCCATGCATGAATAGTAGATGCCATGTTTAATTTTGTGAAAACAAAAATAAATAATCATGGCATTTATACACATGCATTCCAAAATATGAAATGAGACCAATCTAAAAGAATTAAAAGGATGCTCCATGTGGAGTAGATGGAGTTGCTCAAATTTGAATATAATTTGGACTTGCTAGTGTGTATGTTCCACTAGATGTTTAATGATCCCAAAAATATCCCAACATGAGCATACATTCATAATAATCCATATGGAAGCTTGACAAGGGGTTCCATCCACAAAGCATGCAAAGGTGGCCATGTGACTCCTCATATATCAATAATGTGAAAAACAATATGGTGCATATATGGGAGCATGTGGAATTGTAAGTGGATCCATCCCAACCCACATGAGCTAGAGGTAACCAAATGAAATGCAAAGCTTACATATAGTTGGATGGTGGAATTATGGGGTGGTACAAGCAAGGTGGTGGAGTTATTAAAAGATATTCCCCCAACTCAACTTGGGCATCAAGCATTTATCAAGATCCAAATACAATATATCAAGAGGCAAATACAATTAATAGTGCATATGAGATAAGAACCAAAAGAAAGGGGTTTTAGATGATGCTCAAATGCAAGGTGGCATGATGACATGAGCATGATATAATTATGATGCAACAATTATATGTAGGAAGTAGCATATATATAGACTAGGCTAGTAGCATTGCAATTGTTAGACAATTGGGATGCTACAACCACTGGCATCGAGGCCGCGGGAGGCGATGACCGCGTCATGGCAAATTGGTTCCCTATGGCCCTGAAAGACGCAACACACACCTTGCTGATGAACTTCCCCAAGGAATCCATCGGCTCATGGCCTGCCCTCTGTGCGCTCTTCATCGCCAACTTCAAGGAAACCTACGAGAGCCCCTCGCCTACTACAACCTACGTCAGGTATGCTAGTAGCACAGCGAAACCATCTTCAAGTTCCTGTAGCGCTTCATGCAGTTCCGTAACAAGATCCCTAATATCTCGAACTCCAACGCCATCACAGCCTTCTATGAGGGCATCAAGGATGTCCAGATGAGAGAAAAGATCGACATCTAGGGGAAAACTTCACCACAGTGGCATAACTCTTCGTCATGGTAGAGAAGTGCACCAAGGCCAAGGCCGGTCGCATGTTCGGCCTTGCCGAGGAAGAAGCCACACCCAAGTTCTCAAGCTCCTCCAAGAGAAAGAGCAAGGATGTCAATCGGAAGGCCGCCGCCATCCTCGCCGTGGAGACCGAGCGCAAGATCCCTCGTGAGGGCGATGGGAATGGTAAGCATGGGGACTGCCCGTACTACCTATTCCATAAGAAACACGGGTATCCCACAAATGACAGCTATGAGCTCAAGAGGTTGCATGACCAGCGTATCATTCAAAGGAATGGGAGGCAAGGCGGCGACAGGAACAACATCCATGGTGGCTGCCAGGGTGGCGGGTGCTAGAACAACAACCATGGGGCAACAACCTGCCTCAGCAGGTCCATCATGCCAACGCAATGCAGCAGCACCACCCCCACACTATCGTGAAGGGCCAGGACGACGAGAACACCTGGGGCTATCAGGAGCCCATGAGGGTCATCGCCTGCATCCTCGGAGGCTCCTAGGTTCCGGCGTCCAATAGGCACTTCAAGCAGCTCACTCACAAGGTCACGACAGGCCGTCCCGAGACTCCGTCCCCAAAGCTCAACTTGTCCCAGTGTGCCATCACCTTTGACGCCAATGACCACCTTACTTCCACCAGGGTTGTGGGAACCCTCCCCATGAACTGCACTCCCACCATAAACAACATCGCGGTCACCAAGACACTCATCGATGGTGGCGTCGATCTGAATGTCATCTCCACCGAGACCTTTGCCAAGTTGCAGGTGCCCTATGACCAACTGATGCCGACCATGCCATTCACCAGCGTGACCGAGGGGGCCACCATACCCATCGGGCATGTCGGAGATTTGTCCTGTGAAGGAACTAGGGTCCAACGTTCCCTTGGTTCGTGAGGGGGCTGAACACGCGGTTCCAAGGAAACTCGACAACGGTGGCGGCAGTAGAGCAAGAACACGACAGAGAGGTGACACCGGTTTTTTACCCAGGTTCGGGGCCCTCGTGAGGAGGTAAAGCCCCTACTCCTTCTTAGTTGTATTGCTCGCGTGCTTCACGAGGGTACCATGGAGGATGAAAGTATAGGCTTTTAGATCTCAAGGATCGATCCCCCCTAAGGTAGGAGAAGGGCTCCATATATAATACAGTGTCGGGCCTCTTCCCCCAGTGAGTGGTGGGAAGCGTCACCATAGTGCCATCCCTTGAGGTCCCGGTCTATAGGACTTCTTTTTGGTGGACCGAGTCTTGGATGCCGGGTGCTTCTTCACCCGCTGGTAAAGTGGACTTCCCTTTCCTTGTTTGTCCTTGTCCGGTGTTGCCCGCTATCTCTTTGCACCAAAGTAGCCAAGGTCTGTCCTGCTCTTGCTAAGGCCGTCCATCCAGCCAATCAGGGCCTTGTCGGCCTCACTTTTGACCAAGGCCCTGCCTTTGGGACCATGTGGTAGTGGCATCCAATGCCACTATTGTTCTTGTTGTCTTCCCTCTATGGGTGCCTCCGCCGCCCTCCTGAGGAGTCATGGTCTGGCCGGGGATATCCCGAACGGTTCTCCCCTCTAGAAGCCTTCGGGAGGGTCTGACGAGACGCCACTCAAGAGGGAAGCATCACTTCCCTCGCAAGGACTACTCGAGCCCTGTTGTGCAAGCCAGACATAGACGGATCAGGGGTACCCCTATACCAGCTATCTGACAGTGCAGGTGTGACCCATCGTCACATTCAAGTCTCACAACAATTACCGGACCGAGCTCATTGAATTCAACATGGTGTGCATCAACCTGCCCTACAACATCATCCTGGGGTACCTAGCGCTGGAGAAGTTCATGTCGGTCACCCATCACACCTACAATGTGATCAAGATGTCAGGAGGTAGTGGCAAGGTCATCACGATCCACTGGGATGATAAAGAAGTTAAGCGCTCCCTCGAGCATGCCTACAAGACTACAACCACTACATACCCGGAATATGTGGATGCCCTCGACTATATCGGGGGCATCGCAAGGAAGAAGCAGATGGTGGCCAAGGAGAATGCCCTGGCAAAAATGGCGGTCGCTGCCTTGTACCCACTCATCAAGGCTCAGGCCTCCCCCGGCGTCCGCGATTGGGGAGGAAGGCCGGCACCGTCTCAGTCAGCCCTTGTCGGTGCAGCGGGGGCTCATGAGGATGCTGGGGGGTTGGAGGCTCCCAACTTCCCCATGGGCTGCACCCAGCGTGTGAGCAACGTCAACCGCCTCCCCGACAACATCTGATGGGCGCTACCCAGGGGGCTGCATCGGGCCCTCGAGGTTGGACAAGCCTCTTTAAGCAGCGCAATGGTCCACCTCACCCCTTTTTGAAGGTGACCTATGTCGGACTATTGGTACAGGGGTACCATGTCCTGCCTAGTCACCGATCCCATACCGCTCGCTCCTTGGAGCTTCTAGAGGTGTGCATCCCTCTAGAGGCCCGACAAGGTCTCATCACCAGCATAGGGTTCGGAACATCCCTTGATGAGGTACTAGAAGGAGGCTCACCCAGGACCCTGATTTTGCCACAAGACGATGACTCAACGGGCAGCCCCGCTATGCACCACCTTCCTCGGTAAAAGTAGATGCTACCTGATCGCTTTGGTTTCAAAAGCGAGGCGATTACAACCAGACTCGGCAGACCCCGACATTACCAGTTTGATGCAAGGAGACCAAGCCTGACGAAGCACCACAGGGGAGACGTCATCAACGATCGCGGCGGTGGACCGAAGACTAGCATGAAACCTAGACTCGGTTCACCAGAGGTGCAAGCGCGCACCAAGGCTCCATTGGCGGGAATGTTCTGACCCTTCCCGTGCAATATTCAAGGGAAGAGGCCCGACGACACTATAAAGGGAGGGTAACCCCTACCTTAGAAGGGATAGATCCTGAGGATCTCAAACCCTAGACACTCATCTACCATTGTACCCTTGCGAAGCACGTGAGCAATACATCCAAGCAGGAGTAGGGATTTTACCTCCTCACGAGGGTCTCGAACCTGGGTAAAGAAACCCACGTGTCATTCTCTGTCGTGTGCGAGCTCTATTGTCTCCTTCATCGCCCGCTAGCCTAGAATGCGTGTTCAGCCCCCTCTTACACTAAGGGCTTGTCGGACCCCTTGTTCCTTCATAGGACACAAGTCTCTGACATTTGGCGTGCCAGGTAGGGGGATGAGGCGCGCTTCTGGGAGATTCCATAGCCGCGGTACCATGGTCGCGTGCATCGACACCCATGATGGCTACCCAAGCAGAAAGGGCCACAGGAGGGCTGAAGCTCATGGCGGGTCGCCTCCACTACCTCCACACCGCCTAAGCTTACTAGAGTTTCCCCTATATAGCCTTCTCTGGGGTAGCGCACTGAGACCTCCTCCTCAACCGCTCCACCACCCCATAGGCACGGAGTCACGGTCTCGCCAGAGGCCGCACAACTCATGGTGAAGGAGTTCCTCCATTACGCCCCTGCCGAGGCTGCACGAGAGGAGTGGCAGGTGCGCCTTATGGTGTTGGTAGACGTGGTCTGGGATGACATGCACCCGACTCCTTCAAAAATGGGGGTGGGAGAGGCCGCCCACGGAGCACCCCCTCCACCCCCATCTCTCGCCAGCTCGGGGGTTTCGGGAGACAGACAACCCTCACGTGAGGCACAAACTTCTCAAGCCCATAGCATCGTACAAATCACCCGCTCACCCGAAGATGCCCGTGTGACCCTGTCCAAGCGTCATGGCCACGAGGCCCGCATTTCTCACAATGTTGCAGCGGCCGGTCGCCAAAATCGTGCGGCCCTTTTCGGAGGAATCGAGACTCGCTGGGCTAGCAGTCCCGCGCTGGCTGAGCACCGCTGGCGCTTGGTGTGGCCGCACAAGTTTAGACCGAAGATGCCTCCGCGATACAACGGCACCACTAGCCCAATGGAGTTCTTACAGCTCTACACCACTAGCGTCGATGCAGTGGGCGGAGACAACCGTGTCCTAGCTAACTAGCTCCCTATGGTGCTCAAGGCCACGTCGCCTGCTCGGCTGCTGAACCTCCCTGAGGGGTCCATCGACTCATGGTCCGTGCTATGTGACCTCTTCATTGCTAGGTTTGGGGAAGCGGACGGACATTCTCTCACACACAAAGACCTCTGGCAAGTGTGTCAGGAGCCTGGCGAGACCCTATACAAGTACCTACAATGATTCGACTAGTGTCTCGTTAGGGTTCCCTAGGTCCCCGACGCCGAGGTCATCTCCTCCTTCACCGAGGGCATCCTAGATGGCTAGGTGGTCAACAAGATCGGTTACCAGGATAGCCGAGCTCTTCGCAACTGCCAACCTATGCACGAAGGTAGAGGCAGACAACTTGTTCACCCACAGCAAGGATAGGCTGGAGCCGGCCTCGCACAGGTCTACGAGTAAAACCCTCAGCGGCCGCATAATGGGAGTCAAGAAGAAGCGCCTCCCGAGGGAAGCAGCAGGTGACACCCCCAACCCTCGCCTATACTGTGCTTTTCATTAGCGACAGGGTCATGGCACCAAGGAATGCCTCAAGCATAAGGAGGTCAATAAGGAATATGGTGGCCGGAGGAGGCATGAGCATGACGGTGAGAACAGCAACAAGCCGGCCATCCGTGCGTGGAAGCGCAGGCACCCCGACAAAGGGGGTGTCGAGGGCTCCGAGGAGCCATGTAGCACCCCCGGGTAAAACCACAACTAGAAAATCACTTGTTGTTTTTGTTTTTGTGCATCATCTAGATATCATTATCATGACATCATGCCACATTGCATTTGAGCATCATATCAAAATTGCATTTGTTTGTCCATCTTGTGTGTTCTTGATATCATAATACTCTCTTTCTCTTTTGAAACCTCTCTATTTTGTTTTCTGCAAAGTTGGGATCAACTTGTTAGGATACACTATTTTATAAATGGTTTTTCTCTTTCTAAAACCCTAATCTCTACTCTTGTTAAAATGCTCAATTTGAATTATGGGGCATCAACCTTCCTCTAGCGCTTGTTCCCTCTTTGCCATTTTATGTTGCCACCTATCTCTGTTCAAAAGCTCCTGCATAAATATTCAAAAAGATTCAAAATTAGAAGCTAGCTTGGAATTGTAAAAGAATAAAAGCAAACAAACATATAAAATAAACACAGAAAGAACATAGAGAGATAGAAAGAAAACCTGGCTGAAACCTGCAGCAGCCCATCAAGTAGAAGCCACAGGGGTGTCCTACTTTTTGGCCCGCCCACGGCCCATCTCCCTGTGTTCCCAACGTCGCTGGTACCCTGACATCAACGATGTTACTATGGACCATATTCCTCTGTCGCCCTCCTCTCTTAGCGCCCCGACGGAGAAGCAGGTGCCTGTCCGTCCCGTCAAGCTCCGTCAGCGGCTCATGCCGCCCGCGTGCCGCGTCCCACCCTTATCTACCCTCGCAGCCACGTCCCTGGAACCCTAGCCAGTTTCCCCCTCGTGCCGCAATCCCCTTCCTCTCTGCAGCGTCACGTTGCCGCTACTCCCTCTTCTCCGGCCGCCGATCTCAGCCAAATTCTGGCGACCCCTTTTCTCCTCCGTCTAGGACAACCAACCTTCGTCTTATCGGTGAGTTCCCTGTCCCATCCCCATCCTCGATGTTAAGTTTCCGTGCTCTGATGCCGACGCCCACGTCTGAACCCATCCGCCGTAGACACCACCCCTTTGGCGATCTCCTAGTGCTCCTGGAGCTAGCTGCGCTGGTACCTGGCCCTCGTGCCTCCACGCCGTGCCCTCTACACCGTGTGCTACGCCTCCGTCCCCTACCGCTGCTCCCTGCAGCCTCGCCTCACCGTCCACCTTCAGCCACAACATTGCAGACCGCTGCCTCGCCGGGACCGGGCATAAGCTCGCTGTCCCCCCATCTCGGTGAGCTTCCTCTCCCTGTCCTAGCTCCCCTTCCTCCTCGTCTCTGAATGACGTCGCCTCCCTACTGCCCGCCAATGTCGCCCCGCTGCTGTGGGGTGTGCAACTAGCATCCAACCGCTGCACGCTGTGACGGACATCATGCACAACACCGACAGCAGCAGACAGATTTGCCCCCTCTGTTCATCAAGGATTTCTGACCACCACAGTCCATATCCAGCGAAACCTTCTGAAGCAATCTTGTAGCCCTATCATTCCTCTCCGACTTCATCCTTTACATCACCTTATAACTCGCGCTCGCAATCTTCCCGAGAAGTTGAATCGAGCTAACTACTTTTCTCCAATCCAAATCGACAGGATCTTGATGCTTTTGTGAAAACAGCCCTGGATCTTTCCCTCGGGCAGGAGTCCTCCCCGCGGCCACGCTAGTGGGCCGGCGCAGTTGCCTTCTCTCCCACACGGCGCAACAGATAACCCTCCGTAGCCCAGCTTTTCATCTTGACTCCCACGCACAGTAGACAACCCCTCCGCGGCCCAGTAACCCTCCGCTGGGTCCATTTCAAAATTCGTTTTTTTCTTTATAAATCTTTTATATATATATATTCAAATTTAAATTCATAGTTTAATATTTGTTTTGAATTTTCAAATACTTAAAAAATAAAAAGTGGAGGGTTTTGAAAGATGAATTCAAATCCACTATGAGAAAATTCTAGTAATACCCCTAACTATTCAAACTATTAACATATTGCCTTTTTCTATTTAAAAATGCATTTATTAATAACTTTTAATCTATAAATTCAAATATTGCAAATGATATATGTTTTGTGATCATAAAATGCAAGGATTAACAATATGCCATCTAAAATAATTTCTGGGTAAATAAATTTTCGAAATTGTTTTAATACTATTAAATTGTCTTTTCTTAATAAATTCATAACTCTAATCCCGTAACTTCGAATTCGACAAATGATATGTCTAAATCAATCAGCGCAACGAGCCCTTTCCAACTGTGCATTTCATACTTGCAATTGCATCATGCATCATGGATAATTTCTAAGATCAGAATTATTTATGCAAGGAAAACATGATGAATAAAATGGGAAAATAATTATTTCTTGTTGAGAATGCCTCACAAATGTTATATCATCGATATGTCATGCCCATGCCATATTTCTAACATAGTTTGCATCGTTAACTTTCCATGTCATGCATCATATCTTGATCATGCTGGTTCTTCCGCATTAGTTATAACAGTTGCATCGCTTGTTCCTTCCAGTGCTTTGCTTTTTCCCGGATAGGACGATGAGATGTTGTGAGCTTCGACAAGTTCTTCAGATATCTATCTTCGGATATGTTTACCCAGGCGAGCATTCCTCCTTTCTACCTATTTTGCATTTATAGTCTTTACTTCCTCCTATTGATCTATTTCTATTCGTGTTGCGATGCTTTAGTTTCCGTATGATTTATATCTCTTGTAGCCTTTATATTGCCTTGGACACCTCCTATTGCCTGTTGTTTGGTAGATAGTTGGCCTTGCAAGTCTTAGTTGCTTGCTCAGGTATTGGTTTGAGTCATTGAGTTCCACCATTGTTAGGGGGTTGGTAGATGCTTAATAGCGGAGATGATCATGCTTTTAATTATAAATTGCTAATTAAATGATGGAAGTGGATATACTTAATGCAGAGGCACCGGTGGGTAATAGTTAATATTCGGTTTTTAACTACCCACTTGTGTCCACCTAGGACTCGAGTTCTTAACACCTGTTCCGAGATCGAGCGCGCTAACCACATGTGGGTATGTGGGCACCCCATCGGCTAACTACCTGATTTCAAAGTACAGTGCTGGGAGCCACAAACTAGTTTGGGGGATTTATTACTATCATGTAGTTATGCCATGCTTTACTGCTTTATTTACAATTATGTGCGGAGCGCCTGTACTGTTTAGGAATGTGGAGTATTTTCGCGGTATTGACAACTCCAGTCACACTTTCGGGTTCCCAGTCGTTTACAGCAATTAGCACAAACCCTAGGTCCGTCTAGGAGCCGGTCGACCTCATTGTGGGTAGCTTAGTGGGGTGGCCCCCATGTACTTGCCCTAGGTCTGGGAAACGTCATGTCCGAAGCCCCGTCGCATACCGTTGGGTGTATGTTTAGAATCTTGCTCATATCAGATCTGACAACAAGGGTTGAAGTGTGTGTGGATACTTTAGTGCACCCCTGCAGGGTTAAATCTTTTTGAAAAGCCGTGTCCGTGGTTATGGATGACTTGGAGCACAGTTTGTTAATCATAGACAACTATAACTAAAGTTTATTGTTATAAATTTAACTTGTATCTAATATGACTAGTAAGTTGGATAACCTCCATGGAAAGAAAGAATAAAACTTCCAACCGTGTGAGTTTCCTCGGAATGACTTCCTTGTTTGGTTCGAGGGGAAAATACCAGGATGGGTATGTTTGGTGTTAGTATCAGGTTGAATCCGAATAGGTCTTTCTTCTCCCTGTCTGATAGCCGATAGTTGTATCGAGTCTCTATAGGTTGTTTAGTGCATGCTTTGTTGCCGCTTCAGTCCACCATACCTATGTAGGCAAGAGCTGCCGAATTCTAGACTCACCGTGTATTGGCCTCAGTACTGATCGACCCCTTTTTATTTTGCCCTTTGACAGCACCCCTTTTGTTTAACAGGTATGAGTTTGACGTTGTTAGCAGGGTGATGGCTCAAAATATGTAGAGCTCGTTGGAAACCCCAAGAGGAAGGTATGATGAGCAAAGTAACAAGTTTTCCCTTAGTTATGAAACCAAGGTTATCGAACTAGTAGGAGCGATGAAACAACTCCAAGGTGTTGCTAACAACTTGTAATCCTGCACAATACAACCATAGAACTTTGCGCCAACTTACAATGAGGTTGTTAATCTCAGTAGTTTTGCTAAAAACAAAGGATTAAACGTATTGTGTGGAACACAGTAATTGCTTGCAGAAAGTAAACAGTAAACAGTAAATGGTATATAAATGGTAAAGGAATGGACTAGGGTCCACAGTTCACTAGAGGTGTTTGTCCTTAAGATAAATAGCATGTTGGGTGAACAAATTACAACGGAGCAATTGACAGATTGAGAAAGCATAACAATGCATATACTAGACATCTTGACTCCTACGAGATTTGATTGGGCATTACAACATAATACATAGACCGTAATCCAACTACATCTATGACTAATAATCCACCTTTAGGTTATCATCCGAACCCCCTCCAGTATTAAGTTGCAAGGAACATATAATTGCATTAAGCAAAGTGTGTAAAGTAAACAATATAATTGCCCCATGGACAAAGGATAGCAAAGTGTGTAAAGTAAACAATATAATTGCCCCATGGACAAAGGATTGTTGTTTTCTCCCTAGTAGCCACAACACATCTACAGCCTTAGAGATTTTTGTCACTTCCCCAGATTACTAGAGGCATGAACCCACTATCGAGCATAAATACTCCCTCTTGGAGTTGCAAGCATCTACTTGGCCAAGATAGTTACTAACAACGGAGAGCATGGAAGATCACAAATAACATACACATGATAGAATAAATAATCAATCTGACATAGTATCTCAATATCCATCGAAACCCCGCAAGCACAACATATAGGATTACAAATAGATGATCTTCATCATGAATGGAGCTCACAAGATCTAAACATGATAGCACAAAGGAGTAGAACCAACCATCTAGATACTGTATGGACCCATAGTACAAGGGTGATCTACTCATGCATCACTCCGGAGGCTGGCATGGTGATGAAGAAGGCCTCCCAGATGATCTCTCCCCTCCGACAGGGTGTCGAGAAGAGCTCCGGATCTTCCCGATCTAGGGATGGAGATGGCGGCGGCTATCGACTCTTTCGTGGATTTTTGATCGGGTCCTTAGGGTTTTTGTCCCGGGGTACTTTTATAGGCGAAGGGGCAACGTCGATGGAGGCCCGAGGGGCCCACACCACCTGGTGGCTCCCCCCAGGCTGCACCGCCATAGGGTGTGGCCACCTCGTGGCCCACCTTCGGCTGCCCTTCGGACTTTGTGTTCCTTTTGGTAAAATATTGACTTTGGCTTTTGTTTCGTCCAATTCCGAGAATATTTCCTTACTAGCTTTTCTGAAACAAAAATCAGCAGAAAACATGCAACTGGCACTATGGCATCTTATTAATAGGTTAGTTCTAGAAAATGTATAAAAATACCTCAAAGTGTGAACAAAACATAAGAAAGTTGATATAAAACAAGCATGGAGCATCAAAAATTATAGATACGTTTACGACATATCAAGCATCCCCAAGATTAACTCCTGCTCATCCTCGAGTAGGTAAGTGATAACAAGAATAATTTTTGAGGTGACATGCACCATCACAATCTTGATCAAGGTATTCGTAAAGCATTGATAGCTGGGATCACAGTACTCTAAACATAATCATGAAAGATAGAGTTCTAACAATAAGACATAACAACTATGTTGTAACATGAAAATGTACAAACAAAATATCATGAATAACAATGCGTTGAATGACGTTTGTTTATTTCACATATAGAAAACATAATAAGAGTGGTATTTAGCTTCTCCCTCTTGGTATAGCAAAACATAAATGCATAGGACACCTTCAAAGTTTATAAGGGTGACTAGATACAAATAATTTAAGAGCAAGCAATATCAAAGTTATGAATCAATCAACAAGTTTTGTGATAATGCACATTAAACTAAGAATGACCACTACGCTCTCTCAGTTGGTGCATAAAGATAGAAGATGGAGACTCAACATAAAATTAAATAGAAAGGCCCTTCACAATGGGAAGTAGGGATTTCAAGTTTCATATAGAGCTTCCAAAAATATAGTACTTATTAGCTTTCAGCTCTCATTTCCCCTATCATAAGCATCTTGAGGTGATTAAGATTAAAGTGACATAAATATGAGGATATGCTTGACAAGTTATAAGTTGAAAATCTCATGCCCCTTGCTTACGAGTACCGAACCTTATGCTACTCAACTTTAGTCACAAGTAAGTTCTTGTCATTGTAAGTACATGTGTATCATGGAGAACCGCCAACGGGGTACCCCTTGCCCATGACACATGAGCTATCCCATATCAAAATGACAAGGCAACATACAATGAGCATCTCAACAATCTTTTTATTTGCTATTTGCATAGGTTTTTATTGAGGATGCTTCAAAGAATGCTCACTATGGTTATGCTGCAAGTTTCCACCATGATTAGGCATGGCTTAGGCTAGCCGCCCAGGCATTTCTCTAACACACATACAAACTCCATGAGCTTACAAGCTCCCCTTTTATTTCACACTGCCGGCATCCATAAACAAAAGAACATGATATCAACTAAATAATAAGTGCAATGTTGAAAGCGTTCCCCATGATAGCATGGTTCTGCTAATTCACAACTTATAAAGTGCAAGGATATAAGCAGCATAGATGGACACAGTGGTTCAAGTTTATTAAGTGCAAGAAAGTAAAGTGTGTCATCAAGTTTGTGAGAGCTTTAATCACTAATTTTCACATAACAAGTTTAATTTGGAAGGTAGATAAAAACATGAATATACTTGGAATGGTGTAACACACCATGCATAGGAATTTATAGTGGACTGTTTGGAATAACTTGGTTTTCTTGGAGGTTGGATGCATGAGTGGAACTCATACTTTGTACAGGTGGAGGCTAGCAAAAGACTGGGAGCGACCAACTAAGAAAGCAATGATAGCCATAATCATGCAAAGCGGCAAAACATTATTAATTAAAGCATAAAGTGATATTACAAGTCAAAAACTAAATGATCATAGAGGCTAAGGTGACTGGTTCATAGTCTTAACATGGTTTAAGCATGTTCCAAGTCAACCCAAATAAAGCATCAAAGGAGAATACCACAATATTATGCTTTTGTATGCTAAAACAACGCATGATCCTTTCAAAGCACATTAAGCAATCTCAATTGTTTGGAACAAGTCATGCTACAACAATAATTACTAAGCATAAGGTCAAAGCAACATCAAACATGACATGATAAAGTCTAGGCCACAGTCAAAACAAACTCCTTTTGTACCACTTATAAGCATGAAATTTCCTACTCTTTTCCAACACCAATCAAATTATTTGAAACCACATATGAATGCGGGGGTCCAACCAATTTATTTAAGCAAAACAAACAAAAGAAAACTAAAAACAAAAACAAAGACGCTCCAAGAACAACACAATTGTGCATGAAACAATAAAAATGAAGTGTTTTGAAAGAAAACCTGAGATTTTTGTTGATGAAGAAGAGGATGCCTTGGGAATCCCCAAGATTTGACGCTTGTACTTCTTGAATATTTCTTCGGGTGACACGGGTGGCATCCCGAAGCTTGAGATTTCGTCCATACTTTATCTCATCACATTATTCTTCCCTAGACTTGAAAATTTCCTTCATACAAAACTTCACACAATCTTCATTAGCAACATTAGTGCATTCAAGATAATAAGTCTTTGGGTTTAGTTTCAACACAAGTAAAACTTCCATGAAAGCACAACCTACTGTAGAAATTCCTTCTAAAAGCTCAAGTGATCAAAGAGAACTCAAAGAGAAAGAGATAAAGAGGCAAATGCAAATAGTGGTAGAAATCTGTCAAAACAGACCAGCAGGTAAAAACTGATTTTTTCGAAGACCTTATGTTGCTCAAAGAGAAAAGTTCTAAACTAAAGTTATATAATAACCTGGGGCATAAGCACAGAAAATTACAGCTCAATCCAACGTACAGGGATGTTTCACGATTTTTTATAGTGAAGCACAAAAATCTGTTTCGGGACAACAACTTTCCCAAGTCTTACTTCTCTCTCATTAGAGGTTATTATTGGCACAAAAACCACACAAAAGGATAAGGAGAGGTTATTACTGAAGCAATAACTTCCAAGACTCAACAAAAGAAAAACTTACTGAAAAATAAAAATAATTTGGGTTATCTCCCAATAGTGCTTTTCTTTAACGCCTTTGAGCTAGGCTCAGCAATTTGAGAAGATGCTCACATAAGAAATATGAATTGAAGCAAAAGAGAGCACCAAGGAGCAAATATGAAACACATTTAAGTCTAACCCACTTCCTATACATAGGAATCTTGTAAGAAAATAAATCAAATAAGCACATAGTAACAAGAATGGGTAGATAAAACAAGAGCAACTTCGGAACTTTCAATATAAAGAGAGGTGTTTTAGTAACATGAGAATTCCAACAACCATATTTTCCTCCCTCATAATGATTTTTAGTAGCATCATGAAAAAACTCAACAATATAAATATCACACTCATCCTCCTTTGGTTAGCATGGAGGGCGATCAAATAAGGTATTAGTTAAAGAGTTACTCTTATTGGGAGGTAGACATGGGTAGTTGCTCCATTCTTCCTCCTCTTGATCATCACTCTTCTCCTCTTTTTCATCCAATGAGCTTCTAGTTTTAGCAATTTGTTCTTCCATAGGCTCCTGCAAGGCATTAGTCTCTTCCGTTTATGGAGAGCATCTATTAAGATATTTAAGAATATAGCCATTTTCTTCCTTGTAATTATCAAAGAAAATTTTAAGTATATCATAAACCTCATATTTATAAGGTGCATCATCAGTATTTTCAAGCAAATAAGCAAGTTCGAATGCACCCTTCCAAGCAATAAATTCTTCAATTTGTTCCACATCAGAAAAGTCACAATTTCCCTTAACATAAGAAGATATGGTAACATTATCATTATACTCACATTGAAAAGGGAGGTGTTTATACCTCCTACAACAACAAGATTTATCAAAGCAATAAGTAACATTATAACTAGAGCACACGCTTCTAGCAATGGTATACAATTTATTAATTTGTTCCCATAAGTGTATCCCTTTTTGTGACAATCGGTGTTCCTCATAATATTTTTGTTCTTCCGTGAACCCACCTTGCCAATAACATCTAGTTTCAAAGAAACCAACCATTGATAGAAAGCATGATAAAGCAAGACAATAACATACCAACAAAAATAACAACTATAATAGGAACTAATTGTTTTTGTATTTTTGATAAAAAGAAGCAAACAAAATAAAGTAGAGAAACTAAGCAAAACAAAAACAAAGTAAAAAAGATTGGTTGTGAGAGACTCCCCTTGCAAGAATCTTCTTTCTCCCTGAAAAGTGATTGACGAGGAGGAAGAGATTGAAGTTGTCCTTAACTCCCCGGCAACGGCGCCAAAAAAAGTGTTTGATGGCTCCAAATATGTAGAGCTCGTTGGGAACCCCAAGAGGAAGGTATGATGAGCACAGTAGCAAGTTTTCCCTTAGTTATGAAACCAAGGTTATCGAACTAGTAGGAGTAAGGAAACAACTCCAAGGTGTTGCTAACAACTTGGAATCTTGCACAACACAACCACAGAACTTTGCCCCAAGTTACAATAAGGTTGTTAATCTCACTAGTTTTGCTGAAAACAAAGGATTAAACGTATAGTGTGGAAGATAGTAATTGCTTGTAGAAAGTAAACAGTAAACGGTAAACAGTAGATGATATAGGTAAATGAATGGACTGGGGTCCATAGTTCACTAGAGGTGTCTCTCCTTAAGATAAATAGCATGTTGGGTGAACAAATTACAACGGGGTAATTGACAGATTGAGAATACATAATAATGCATATACTAGACATCTTGACTCCTATGAGATTTGATTGGGCATTACAACATAATACATGGACCGTAATCCAACTGCATCTATGACTAATAATCCACCTTTAGGTTATCATCCAGAACCCCTCCAGTATTAAGTTGCAAGCAACAGACAATTGCATTAAGCAAAGTGTGTAAAGTAAACAATACAATTGCCCCATGGACAAAGGATTGTTGTTTTCTCCCTAGTAGCAACATCACATCTACAACCTTAGAGATTTCTATCACTTCCCTAGATTACTAGAGGCATAAACCCGCTATCAAGCATAAATACTCCCTCTTGGAGTTGCAAGCATCTACTTGGCCAAGATAGTTACTAACAACGGAGAGCATGCAAGATCACAAATAACATAGACATGATAGAATCAATAATCAATCTGACATAGTATCTCAATATCCATAGGATCCCCGCAATAGGATTACAAATAGATGATCTTTATTATGAATGGAGCTCACAAGACCTAAACATGATAGCACAAAGGAGGAGAACCAACCATCTAGCTACTGTATGAACCCATAGTACAAGGGTGAACTACTCATGCATCACCCCGGAGGCTGGCATGGTGATGAAGAAGGCCTCCAGGATGATCTCTCCCCTCCGACAGGGTGTCAGGAAGAGCTTCGGACCCCCCGATCTAGGGATGGAGATGGTGCGGCTATAGACTCTTTTGTGGATTTTTGATCGGGTCCTTAGGGTTTTTGTCCTGAGGTACTTTATAGGCGAAGGGGCAAGGTCGATGGAGGCCCGAGGGGCCCACACCACCTGGTGGCGCGCCCCTGGCCGCGCCTCCACAGGGTGTGGCCACCTTGTGACCCCCCTTCGGCTGCCATTCGGACTTCGTGTTCCTTCTGGTAAAATATTGACTTTGGCTTTTGTCCCATCCAATTCCGTGAATATTTCCTTACTAGCTTTTTGAAACCAAAATCAGCAGAAAATAGACAACTAGCACTGTGGCATCTTCTTAATAGGTTAGTTCCAAAAAATGTATAAAAATACCTCAAAGTGTGAAAACATAAGAAAGTTGATATAAAACAAGCATGGAGCATAAAAAATTATAGATACATTTACGATGTATCACAGGGTTACCCTTCCGGCTTGGCCTGGGAAGGGTTATGGACGCCATTCTTCATGGCTCTTAGCTCAATTTGCATCTTATCCGTGCTCGGATATTGTACCATTTTCAAGATGATTTGGATCTTTGTATTATATATCTGTATTCTTGACTCGTGGAGTTGTGGGTGTATATATATGTTTCTGTGGGTTCCATCGTGAACTATTGTGTAATGGTATTACTTTGTTTTCCACCTACACGCAAGTGCCTGGTGGGCATCTTTGAATCATTTCTATGCGGGTTTGGCGGGAATCGCTAAAATCTGCATACTTCTGATTCAAGGGTGTTACAAGCCACCACGTGAGATACCGAAGACTCAAATCTCTCACCAACGCGAAGCCATTCGAGCTGACGCGTCCTAGTCCTAAAGAGGCTACCGCACCTTGTGCCCCGAACCATGCGCTTAGAGCAAGCTCCCAAGGTGACATTCGACTCCTCTCCTGTCCTTTTTGAGAGTTGGTTTTCTGAAGCCCCACGCGGGCACGATGGCATCATTCCAAACAACTGAAAGCCTTTGTCGATTTTTGCCTCTTCATGAGATGCCCTGGTTTTATGTGGATTTATTTTCACCCATGTTCTCTCCATGTTCACGTCCATCTATCATATGAGCGGGGCTAGGATAGTGCCTACCGCTGGACCACTCCCATCAACAATAGGGCCGAACGTGTCGACCTCTGAACTTACAGACTAGTTCCGATAGTAAGTCACCTCACCCATGGTTCCTGGTGCTTGAAATCCTTGTATAATACATGACGAAACCAATGAGCACGTGTGGCACAGCTCGCTGAGCGCATTCGCCGCCCGGCGGGGGCGCCAAAATGCGTGGTGTGTACGGTAAATCTCCTCGAGAAGCCAACATGATAACTCGGGCCCTACACGGAGGCTCGTGAGGGTGACCCCCTCTAGCAGCATCCTTTTTCATGCTAGACATACGGTCTCCTCCTCGAGGGTCCAACAGGATAAGCATTTGCCCTACGACACTCTCCTCAAGAGGCTTATGCGGCAGCTCATGAGGGTGACCCCCTCCACTGGCCACCTTTTTCATGCTAGACCTACGGTCTCCTCCTCGACGGTCCAACATGATAAGCATTTGCCCTAAGGCACTCTCCCCGAGAGGCTTATAGGGAGGCTCATGAGGGTGACCCCCTCTAGCGGCCAAAATTCCATGATAGACCTACGGTCTCCTCCTCGAGGGGATAAAAAGGATAAGCATTCACCCTATGGTCTCTTCTCCGAGGGACTTACGGGGTACGCTCTCGAGGGACACCGTGCCCCAGAAGATTGTCATACATGCTACACCTACAGTTTTCTCCCCAAGAAACCAACATGAGGTGCATAGGTCCTGTGAGCCTTTTTGAGATATGTCGAATGGAATGTGCGACACCTACGGTCATGTCCCCGAGAGGCTTACAGGGGAAGCACAAGTATCACACTCCTCTACTAGGGGAAGGTGGGGCATCCCACGAGAGAGTCCGCCTCCTCAAGCGGCCTTACATATCCTACAATTACGGTCACCTCCTTGAGAGGCCTGCAGAGAAACGCCATCTCACGGAGCAGTGCACAACATGCTTCAAAGGAAACTTAACTATGGCGGTATTGGCAAGGCTTAACAAAAGCATGCAGAGGACAAAGGTACCATACATGAACACCCACAAAGTGGCCTCGCTACCAGAGGTCACGGGTTACAACAAAAGAGGCGGAAGATCGGGGTCGCATCAGGGCTGCGAAGTCAAAGAGTGACTCTCGGCGGGATCCCTGGCATCCTGCTCACCGCCTGACTGACTCCCAAGGGTATCATCTCGACCCTCGCCCTCTGGGTCGGTTGCGTCCCCTGCGCCCGTGCAGAGCCCTGTCCGGCCTCACCCTCTTCACTCCGAACAAACAGTGGGATGAAGGCCTCCATTGGCTCTTCCACGATCTCCTGGGAATGAAGGATGACTTCTATGGGGGTCACCTCGGGGTACTGCACCTCCTCTAGGAGTTCCTCCCACGGGAAGTCAGGGTCGACATGATGGAGGTTGAAGAAGAACTGAGTCACGACAATCCCCAACATCTTGCGGTATTTCTTGAGATGGAAGCTGATGTCTACGCACTTCTATTCTTGTAGACAATTGTTGGGCCTCCAAGTGCAGAGGTTTGTAGAACAGCAGCAAGTTTTCCCTTAAGTGGATCACCCAAGGTTTATCGAACTCAGGGAGGAAGTGGTTAAAGGTATCCCCTCTCAAGCAACCCTGCAATCAAGATACAAGAAGTCTCCTGTGTCCCCAACACACCCAATACACTTGTCAGGTGTATAGGTGCACTAGTTCGATGAAGAGATAGTGAAATACAAGGGGTATAGATAATTATAAGTGGTAACGGTGATAGCAAATAGCTTGAAGGCGTGGAAAAGACTAAAGTAAAACTGAAATAAAGATGGAAACAAGCAAACATGTAACATATCTAATAGAAAACAGTGTTTCAATGCTTAGAAGCAAGGCCTAGGGATCATACTTTCACTAGTGAACACTCTCTCATATAAATATCTTCTCTTTATGATACTACGCTGAACTACTCTCCGATTGAACAGTCTAATCGATGGTAGGGCTATAACAGCACACCTCAAAGTAAGCCTTTCCCATCTAGAAAACCCCACACTGTCACCTTGAGCACTAGATGAGTCTAACAAACACCACAATTTCATAAAGACATCCAACTCCAAATATAACTCATAACAAGTATTTGTAATCTCTAGCCTAAGTGCCACCATGGTGAGCATGCTGTCACTTTCACACACACATGGGGAGAGCAGAGATTCATTAAAGCACTTGAGTAGCAGAATAGATCTATAGATTACAAGCTCATGATCTCAATAAGATCATGCATAGAGAGAGCGATGAACACATAGCTACCGGTAGAACCCTTAGCCTCGAGAGAGAACTACTCCCTCCTCATCATGGGAATCAGCAATGGTGATGGAGATGGTGGTGGAGATCAATGGAGATGGCTCCAGGGGAATTTCCCCATCCCGGCAGGGTGTCGAAACAGAGACTTTCTGTCCCCCGAATCTCCCCTTCGATGGCGGCGGCGCAACGGAACTTTTTGTGGATTTCTGATTGACGATTTAGGGTTTTTGCATCGGGAGGCAACTTATAGGCGAAGAGGCAAGGTCGGTGGGCGGCCAGGGGGCCCACACCACCTGGTGGCGCGGCTAGGGCTAGCCCGCGCCACCACATGGTGTGGCCACCCTGTAGCCCCTCTCCGTCTCGTCTTCTGGCTCCGTGAGTCTTCCGGTAAAATATCGACTTTGGCTTTTGTCCGGTCCAATTCCGAGACTATTGATTTTTTGAGTTTCCTGGAACTAAAAACAGCAGAAAACAAGCAACTGGCATTGTGGCATCTTGTTAATAGGTTAGTCCAAGAAATCATATGAAAAGTACTCCAGAGTGTGGACAAAACATAAGAAAGTAGATAAAACCAAGCATGGAACATCAAAAATTATAGATACATTTGCAATGTATCAGAAGCCCCCGTGGATCTTGGATATCGCCTCCAACATGATGGTGATCCGGTGGAAGAGCTCTAGATAAGCGTTGCTCTCACCAGTGTCGGCAAGGGCCCCGGTGTAGAAGTTGGTCACCGCGAGGCCAGCAAGGGTGGAGGTGGCGTGCATGGCGAGCTCGCGGAACATCTTACACTGCGCCATTTCGAGCACCCGGTTGTCCACATCTTCTTGGTCTCGAAGAGCCTTCCCCTTCTTAGGCTCCTTCAGCTCAGTGAGGGCTCGAGTCAGCTGCTCTTCCGCCCACTCCAAGGCCTTCTCTATCTTGGCTTTCTTCGCCGGAAAGTGCTGCTCCTGGGTGGTGTCCTTCTTCGCGTAGTCCTATTGAAGGACTTTCCCTTCCTCGCATACTTCTCCCGGAGGGCCTTGCGACCCGAGGCTAGAGCCATGGCATGATCCAACTTCATTTGTTTCCGCTCGCTAGAGAGTTTCTCGTTGGAGCAACAGATATGCTGCATGGTCTTGGAACTGATGTTGTCCAGGTCATGCCCGTGCTCATCAAGTTTCTCGTAGGTCGCCAACAGATGGACCTCCAATAGCTCCAGGCAACCGCGCTCCAAGAGGAGCTCGTCCTCCTAAAGCCGAGAATCTTCCTCACGACGTGCCACTTCCAGCTCTCCCGCTGGAATTTTTGGCGGTCCTCCTCAATCTCCTTCTCTGAGAAGGCGATCGCGTGCTCGCGGATAGAGAGAACCCGAGCTCACGTAGCCAGATCTCCGCCGCATGGAGTCATCTCGGGGGGCTGGATCACACCCCAAACCCGGGCCAAGATCCCAACAGACTCACTCCCTATGGCACCAAAGGTCTCCGAAGATCGGGGGATCCTTGCTCCCCGGCGCTGCTCCCACAGTCCAATGGTCGTCTCGAGGACTTTCCGCTCCACCTAGAGGCGGCACCACGCCCCCGGGAGCCAGTGCTCCTAGGCAGCCATGTCGGTAAGGAATCAGTCAAGCCCAGCACGTGTGGCCTCCATGATGGAATGAAGTCGTTCGGTCCTTATAGGCGGCTTGAGATCGGGGTGCTCCACGATAGCCACGTTCGCCTGATCGATAGTGAGGGCCTAGGGACGAGTTCTGCCTGTGCACTCATCAGCGCTAGGCTCCAGAGACGGTGTTGCCCACTGGTCCCACACGAGATCCTCTCGCGTGTGAACACCCCCATCCTCTACGCCTCCAGAAGCTATGATCATACAACCAAGAAGAAGGCTCGTGGTCTCATCGACACCCTCCATGGCGCCTAGCCGCACCAACATCTGCAAGGCGCCCGAAGAACAGTCCCGACTCCCGAGCGCAGATTGGGGCGCTGCCTTGTTTTCAGGATCGAGTGGGCCAATCTCTTCCACATGTGCGGTCGAGTATTTCGCTTGTAGTCGGCCCCAGCTCATGATCCCCACCAAGTGGCGCGCACCATGGGCAGGGCTAGTCTCCCCGCAGGCTCTCCCGGATAAATAAACCCCCTCTTTCTTTGTCTTCTTCCTGGATCAAAGGCAGGGAAGCGGGAGGGGGAATGAGGGCCAGTGAAAAGACAAAAAGCAAAAGCAACTCCCAAGGGGAAAGGCTCACATTTCGCTCCCAGAACTGGTGTGGGACCAGTGTCCCCTCTTCATACCAGAGGGCAGGAAAACATCTGCATCATCAAGCACACCTCCCTTCCCTACCGAGGGACCTTTGGAGTCTGTCCCACTGGACTCAGGTGCGGGATGGAGCGCGTGGCCCTTGATGCCGCAGGCGGCACGGGGTGTGACGCTCACCGGCTCTCCAGCGTCTTCCTCTGAGGAGGACACGCTATGAATCATCCTTCCCCGGTGAACAAGTCGGGACGTCTCGGCGCCCCTACTCTGTGATGCACCCTCATCATCTAGCTCCCCCACGGAGATTCAAGCCGGACTCGTGACACGGGTATCCACCCGTGCCCCTGGGGATGGAGCCCTCTCTACCCACTAGTCGAATGAGGGAAGGCCCAAGCGAGCAAAACCGACATCACGAACCAGGTAGAGGGGAAAGGCCTCCCGCGGGACCTCAGGCATGACCCCCTCGCTGAGGAGCATCTCCAAGAGCATGCCCACAGTGTCGTCAATAAGAAGCCCCGAGGACATCTTGATCTGGTCCTAACTGTCGGACATGGCCTAGACACCTTTGTTGTGCTCCTAGAGGGGAAACATCTATCGTTAGAGAAACTCCCGGACCACCCTCTCACCGGTCAGGCCGCTACCCCTCAAGGCATCCATGTGCCTTCTGAGGGGACCAGGGCTCATGCATGCGGCGTCCACTTGGGCCCATCCAGGGTTTTCTACCGCCATCCCTGAGGGAGCTCGGAATTGCGGATGTGCCCTGAGGGCATCCATGAAATCCCAATCCTTGCGGAACTCATGTGCTTTCCCCCAGACGGAGAGACGGAGAAAGCCCTCTCAGTCATCAGTGACGAACTCGACACCGCCAAGGTGCTCCCCCACTCTTAGGACTCGAAGGCGGAAGAAGTGTCGGAACAATGCCACCGAGGGCGTCATGCCCACAAAGGCCTCCACCAATAAGCAAAGGAGACCATGAGGGTCACGCTCCATGGGTGAAGGTGGAGCAGCTGGATGCAGTAATGCTCTAGGACGACAATGAAGAAGGAGGAAAACAGAGGGACCATCATGCAAGGATGGAGTGCGTGAAGATGGGGAACGTTGTGGAAGGACAATCGCCTCTGCCCGTTAAGCCGCACTACGCTTGGGTAGCCCCTCACTTGTTGACGAACAAGGCAGCCATCCGCCAGACCTTCTCCAAGCCCTCCTTGTTGACAACCTTTAGCTGCGGCGAGGAGTTGCGCCCCGGCGGCAGAGGACCTGCCACGGTCAGAGAGTCGCGTGCTTTCTTGAGCGCCATAACCAAGGCAGCGGAGGGTGGAAGGAAGCAGCAAGGAAAGGGGACGAGGTGAATAGCCAGGGCTCGGGATTGTGCTTTTATGGAAGGAGCAGCTTTCGAGGACGAATAGTGGAGGCGATGGTTCCTGCATCCAATGGACGCTTCCTCGCCCTAGCTACATGTGGATGGCGTGGATGGACCCCTCTAATGATCGTGCGCGGGCACAACCCGACATGGGCCCGATGCCATTTGGTCCCTTGACTTCCTCGATCCTCAGGTAGACCCGCACAAGCCAAGCGCTAGGGGCTACTGTTGGACTATTGGTACTGGGGGTATCGCGTCCTGCCTAATTGCTTGGCCCACACCGCTCGCTCCTTGGACCCTGTAGAGGTGTGCATCCCTCTAGACACGGGGCAAGGTCTCATCACCAGCACAGGGAGAGGACCCCACTTTCGCCACAAGACGATGACTCAACGGGTAGCCCCGCTGTGCACCACCTTCCTCGATAAAAGAATATGATGTCTGACCATTTTAGTGTCAAAGGCTAGGTGACGACAACCAGACTCGGCAGACCCTAACATTACCACTTTGGTGCAAGGAGACCAAGCCTAACAAAGCACCGCAGGGGAGATGGCATCAACATCTGAAGTGGTGGACTCGATTCACGGGAGGTGCGAGCGTGCACCAGGGCCCCATTGGCGGGAATGTGGTGACCCTAACCTCCCAATATTCGGGGGGAAGAGGATCGGCTCCACTATAAAAGGAGGGCAACCCCTATCTTAGAAGGGATCGATCCTAGGGATCTCAAACCCTAGACACTCATCTACCATTGTACCCTCATGAAGAACGTGAGCAATACAACCAAGCAGGAGTAGGGATTTTACCTCCTCACGAGGGTCCTGAACCTGGCCAGAAAAAACTATGGCATTCTCTGTTGTGTGCGGCCTCTTTTGCCACCAGCATCGTCGGCTAGCCTAGAACGCATGTTCAGCCCCTATCAAACTTAGGGCTCGTCATACCCCTTGTTCCTTCGCGGGACACAAGTCTCTGACAACCTCTAACTCCTAGCCTCTTTAGCTTTATCTCTCGTAAGACCCCGTGCATATCACGTCGGCATTGTAATAGTCTTGAACATCCCTGGTTGTTTTTGGATCTTGCACCTTGCGCTAACCTTACTATTCACCTTTGCTTTCATTGGGAAAACATTTTGTCCATGCATTGCAAGAGCTCTTCTGTATATGTCATACGAGCGGGGGGCTAGGCACAGTGCTCATCATCGGGCCACTCCCGTCAACTCCAAGGCCTAAAGTGTCGAGCTCTAAACTTCCAGACTAGCTCCCATGATAAGTCACCTCACCCACGGTTCTTGGAGTCCTACTCCAAGACCTAAAGTGTCGAGCTATGAACTTGTGTCCTAGCTCCTATGATAAGTCACCTCACCCATGATCCTTGGTGCTTGAAACCCTCGCGCGACATACACACATAAACTAAGAAATGTGCACTTTTCATGTTATACCTACGGTCCCTCTATGAGGGTCCAACAGGATAAACAATTTCCCTACGGCTCTCTCATCGAGAGGCTTACGGGGCGCCTCGTAAGGGTACTCCCCTCCAGTGGCCACTTTTCAAGTTATACCTACGGTCCCTCTACGAGGGTCCAACAGGATAAACATTTGCCCTATGGCTCTCTCCTCAAGCGGCTTACGGGGTGGCTCGTGAGGGTACTCCCCTCTAGGGGCCACTTTTCATGTTAGACTACGGTCCCTCTACGAGGGTCCAACAGGATAAATATTTGCCCTACGGCTCTCTCCTTGAGTGGCTTACGGGGTGGCTTGTGAGGGTACTCCCCTCCACCGGCTACTTTTCATGTTATACCTACGGTCCCTCTTTCACGGTCCAATGGGATAAACATTGGCCCTACGGCTCTCTCCTCGAGAGGCTTATAGGGTGTCTCGTGAGGATACTCCCCTCCAATGGCCACTTTGTATGTTATACCTATGGTCCCTCTTTGAGGGTCCAATAGGATAGACATTTTCCCTACGGATCTCTCCTCGAGAGGCTTACGAGGAAGCTTGTGAGGGTGCTCCCCTCCAGCGGCCACCTTTCTATGTTATACCTATGGTCCCTCTTCGGGGGCCTAGCGGAATGGACATCTACCCTCCCCCTGTCATAGGGGACGCGGGAGATGCCCCAGAGAGCCGCCTCTACCCGAGGTTAAGGGAAGGCATGAGACTCCCGGCCTCTCCTCCGAAGAACCGGAGCCATAAAATACGTCACGAGTCCTGCGAAAGGGACGTGTGACAAAGGCGTGTCCATAAGAGCATGTTTCCGGAGCGGCTAAAGAGCACATGAGGCCCTGGGGTTCTCCTCATGAATCCTGGCGCACAGGCACTCGCGGTGGAGGGACGCACTATAAAACCATCGGCGCATGGTATCAACGGAACACACGGGAAAGAGACAATCAGCGGAAAGATTAGGTTAAAGGAGTTCATTAAAGTCATGCACACAAGGAAAAAGGTTAAAAGAGCACCATGACACGTCTACACTAGCAAAATAACTATGGCCCACCAATGGCGTACTCGCAACCACAGCAGAAGCCCCGCTTAGATCCTCTCGAGGAGGCGCGGGTAGGCAACGCGGCACAGCTTGGGGTTGAACACGGACATAGAGAAGCCACCCTCGTAGGTGTGCTGGAACTACAACACGGAGCCATGCTCAATGCCGTAGTGGCAGATGAAGTGCTCCCAACCATCGATGAGATACATCTTGCCGGGCGCCGCCTCGATGTTCACCTCCCACCGGTCGCTGCAGCCGGAGTGCCTTAGTAGCACACTAGCGGCAATGACACCCGTGAATCTGAGGGTGAAGCGTGGGGGAAGCCTCACCACCACAAACCATTCCAATCCCCCCAAAAGGAGGAGGGAGTCGATGACGTACTCAGGCTCCGTGTCGTCTTTGATCTTGATCACGACAACCGAGGGAGGGAAGGAGGAAGCACAGCGGGCTCTAGGCCAGCTCCGCGGCCATGACGCCCCCGGCCGCTGCCACGAGGGCGGCCACGACCGTGCTTCACCGGTGCCTCCCTTGGTGGCCGGCGCGGCTCCGGAAGAAGAGGTGCCAGCCTGGCCAGCACCACGGCTGTCGCGCCTCCCGTGGCCGCTCCCACGCAGTCGCTGGTGTCTATGCACTTCTATTCTTGTAGACAGTTGTTGGGACTCCAAGTGCAGAGGTTTGTAGAACAACAACAAGTTTCCCTTAAGTGGATCACCCAAGGTTTATCGAACTCAGGGAGGAAGTGGTCAAAGGTATCCCCTCTCAAGCAACCCTGCAATCAAGATACAAGAAGTCTCTTGTGTCCCTAACCCACCCAATACACTTGTCAGGTGTATAGGTGCACTGGTTCGGCGAAGAGATAGTGAAATACAAGTGGTAACGGTGCTAGAAAATAGCTTGATGGAGTGTGGTTAATGTGGGAAAAGACTAAAGGAAAACTAAAATAAAGATGGCACCAAGCAAACATGTAACAGATCTAGTTGCAAATGGTGTTTCAATGCTTAGAAACAAGGCCTAGGGATCATACTTTCACTAGTGAACACTCTCATATAAATATCTTCTCTTTATGATACTACCCTGAACTACTCTCTGGTTGGACACTCTAATCCATGGTAGGGCTATAACAACACACCTCAAAGTAAGCCTTTCCCATCTAGAAAACCCCACGCTGTCACCTTGAGCACTAGATGGTTCCAACAAACACCACACTTTCATAGAGACATCCAACTCTAAATATAACTTAAAACAAGTATTTGTAATCTCTAGCCTAAGTGCCACCATGGTGTGCACGCTGTCACTTTCACACACATGGGGAGAGCATAGATCTAATTAAGCACTTGAGTAGCAAGGTAGATCTACTTAATTACAAAGCTCATGATCACATTATGATCACGCATAGAGAGAGAGAGATGAACACATAGCTACCGGTAGAGCCCTTAGCCTCGAGGAAGAACTACTCCCTCATTATCATGGGAATCAGCAACGACAATGGAGATGGTGGTGGAGATAGATGGAGATGGCTCCGGGGGCACTTCCCCGTCCCGGCAGGGTGCCGAAATAGAGACTTTCTGTCCCCTGAATCTCCCCTTCGGTGGCGGCGACGCAGCGGAATTTTTCGTGGATTTCTGATTGAAGACCTAGGGTTTTTGCATCGGGGGAGATATATAGGCGAAAGAGGCAAGGTCGGTGGGCGGCCAGGGGGCCCACACCATGCCCAGGTGCGGCCAGGGGGGACCAGCGCCTAGGGGTGGTGTGTCCACCTTGTGGCCCCTCTCCGTCTCATTTTCTAGCTCCGTGTATCTTCTGGTAAAATATCAACTTCGGCTTTTGTTCCGTCCAATTCCGAGAATATTCATTTTCTGAGTTCCTGGAACCAAAAACAACACAAAACATGCAGGTGGCACTATGGCATCTTGTCAATAGGTTAGTCCAAGAAAGTGTATAAAAATACTCCAAAGTGTGGACAAAACATAAGAAAGTAGACAAAACCAAGCATGGAACATCAAAAATTATGGATACGTTAGCAACATATCAACATCCCCAAGCTTAACTCCTGCTCCTCCTCGAGTAGGTAAGTGATAAAAAGAAATAATAATTTTTGAGGTGACATGCACCATCATAAACTTGATCAAAGTATTTGCAAAACATTCAAGGCTGAGATCATAGTACTTCAACATAGCATGAAAGACAAAGTTCTAGCAATAAGACAAAGAAACTATGTTGCAACATGAAAAGGCACAAACAAAAGATTCATGACTAACAATGCTTTGTAAGACGTTTGTTTGTTTCACATAAAGAAAACATAGCATAATGGCATTCAACATGTCCCTCATTAGAGTAGAAAATCATAATTGCATGGGACACCTTCAAAGTTCATAAGGGTGACTAGATACAAATAGTTGAAAAACAAGCAAGATCAATGTTATGCAGCAATCAACAAGTCTTGGGACAATGCACATAGAACTAAGAATGACGACTATGCTCTCAAAGTAGGCTCATAAAGATAGAAGGTGGAGACTCAACATAAAAGTAAAAGAAAGGCCTTCATAGAAGGAAGTAGGGATTCAAGTCTCATAAAGAGCTTCCAAAAATTATGGTACTTGTTAGCTTTCAGCTCTCATTTCCCCTATCATAAGCATCTTTAAGGTGATGAAGGTTAAAGTGACACAACCAAGAGGATATGCTTGACAAGTTATAAGCCAAAATCTCATGCCCCTTACTTACGAAGACCGAACCTCATGCTACTCAACTTTAGTCACGAGTAAGCTGTTGTCATTGTAAGTACATATGTATCATAAAGAACCGCCAATGGGGTACCCCTTGTACATGATACAGGACCTATCCCATAATCAAAATGACAAGGCAAGCAGACAATGAGCATCTCAACGATCTTTTTATTTGCTATTTGCATAGGTTTTTATTGAGGACGCTTCATAGAGTGCTCATTATGGTGATGTTGCAAGTTTCCACCATGATTAGGCATGGCTTAGGCTAGCGGCCCAGGCGTTTCTCTAACACACATACAAACCCCATGATCTTATAAGTTCCACTTTTATTTCACACCGCCGGGATCCATAAGCAAAAGAACATAATATCAACGGGGTACAAAGTACACGTGCAATGTTGAAAGCGTTCCCCATGATACATGGTTCTGCTAATTTCAACTTATAAAGCGCAAGCATATACACAACAAAGAAGGACCCAATGGTTCAAGTTTATTAAATGCGAGAAAGTAAAGTGTGCCATCAAGTTCGTGGGAGCTTTAATCACTAATTTTCACATAACAAATTTAATTTGGAAGGTAGACAAAAACAAGAATATATTTGGAATATCATAAGCTAGTAGGTAGGTATGGTGGACTCTTTGGAATAACTTGGTTTAAGGAGTTGGATGCATGAGTGGAACTCATACTTGGTTGTGGAGGCTAGTAGAAGACTGGGAGCTACAAACTAAGAGAGCAATAATGGCCATAATCATGTAGAGCGACAAAACATCATTGATCAAAGCATAAAGTGATACTACAAGTTGAAAACTAAAGGATCATCAAGGCTATGGTGACTTGGGATAGTCATAACATGGTGTGAGCATGTGCCAAGTCAACCCAAATAAAGCATCAAAGGAGAATACCACAATATTATGCTTTAATATGCTAAAACAACGCATGATTCTTCCAAGGCACATTAAGCAATATCAATTGTTTATAACAAGTCTTGCTACACAAAGAATACTAAGCATAAAGCCAAAACAATATCAACCATGGCATGATAAAGCATAGGCCACAGTAAAAAACAAGCTCTCTTTACCACTTAAGTATGAACTTTTCCTACTCTTTTCAATCCAAACCAAACTAATTGAAAACCAATGTATGAAAGAGGGGGTCCAAAAAAAATTATTCAGCAAACTAAGCAAAACAAGCAAATGAAAAACCAAAACGAAAACGAAAAAGAAGACGCTCCAAGAGCAACACAACTGTGCATTAAACAATAAAAATGAAGTGTTTGGAAGAAATCTGAGATTTTTATTGATGAAGAAGGGGAAGCCTTGGGCATCCCCAAGCTTTGACGCTTGTACTTCTTGGATATTTCTTGGGGTGACACGCATGGCATCCCCAAACTTGAGCTTTAGGCCAATCTTCATCTCATTACTCATTCCTTCCATACACCTGAAAATTTTCCTTCATACAAAACTTCCACACACATCTTTATTAGCAACATTAGTGCACTCAAGATAAATAGTCTTTGGGTTCAGTTTCAACACCAATAAAACTTCCATCAAAACACAAGCTACTGTATCACTTCCCTCAAAAATCTCAATTCCCCAAAAGAACTCAAAAAGGAACCAACAAGAAGCAAACGCAAATAATGGCAAAAATCTGTCAAAACAGACCAGCAGGTAAAGACGAAATTTTTCGAAGACCTTCTGTTGCTCAAATCAAAAAGTGTTGAACTAATGAAATTTATATAACAACCTGGGGCAGAAGCACAAAAATTCATGCCTCAAACGACGTACAGAGATTTTACACGAATTTTTACGGTGAATAACATAAATCTGTTTCGGGATAGCAACTTTCCCAATCATTACTTCTCTCTCATTAGAGGTTACTCTTGGCACAAAAACCAAATAAAAAGGATAAGGAGCGGTTATTACAGAGGTAATAACTTCCAAGACTCATCTAAAACTTTTGGGTTATCTCCCAGTAAGTACTTTTCTTTAACGCCTTTAAGTTAGGCATGATAGTTTAAGAAGATTCTCACATAAGAAATATGAATTGAAGTAAAAGAGAGCATCAAGAAGCAAATTCAAAGCACATTTAAGTCTAACCCACTTCCTATGCATAGGAATCTTGTAAAGAAACAAGTCATGAAAGCACAAAGCAGCAAGCATTGTAAAGCAAAACAAGTGCAACTTCAAAATTTTCAACATAAAGAGGGGAAACTTAATATTATTGAGATGCATAAAACCATGTTTCCCTCTCTCATAATAACTTTCAGTGGCATCATGAATAAAATTAACAATATAACTATCACATAAAACATTCTTATCATGAGACACATACATATAATAATTATTACTCTCCACATAAGCATAGTCATTCTTATTAATTGTAGTGGGAGCAAATTCAACAAAATAGCTATCATTATTATTCTCATCACCATAATCATCAAATATAGGAGGCATATTGTAATCATAATTAATTTTCTCCTCGATAGTAGGTGGACTGAAAATATCATATTCATCATTGTAATCATCATATATTGGAGGCATAACATCATCAAAGTAAATTTTCTCCTCCATGCTTGGGGGACTAAAAAGATCATTCTCATCAAAACCAGCTTCCCCAAGCTTAAACTTTTCCATAGCATTAGCAATAATGGTGTTCAAAGAATTCATACTAATAACATTGCTATTAGCATGCAAATAAAGTTCCATAGGTTTTTTAATTTTCTCTTCAAACACTTCATGTCCTAACTCAAGATAAATACTATAAAACTCTCTAATTTTGTTGTTGTTTTCCATTAAGCCTAACTAGTGAAAACAAGAAACAAAAAGACAAAATTGCAGAATCTAAAGGAAATAACTTCGAGCACTCACACCGGAGGATGTGAGTACCTTTTACCTTACCTCCCCAGCAACGACGCCAGAAAATAGCTTGATGTCTACGCACTTCTATTCTTGTAGATAGTTGTTGGGCCTCCAAGTACAGAGGTTTGTAGAACAGAAGAAAGTTTCCCTTAAGTGGATCACCCAAGGTTTATCGAACTCAGGGAGGAAGTGGTCAAAGGTATCCCCCCTCAAGCAACCCTGCAATCAAGATACAAGAAGTCTCTTGTGTCCCTAACCCACCCAATACACTTGTCAGGTGTATAGGTGCACTGGTTCAGCGAAGAGATAGTGAAATACAAGTGGTATAGATAATTATAAGTGGTAACGGTGCTAGAAAATAGCTTGATGGCGTGTGGTTGATGAGGGAAAAGACTAAAGGAAAACTGAAATAAAGATGGCAGCAAGCAAACATGTAACATATCTAGTTGCAAACGGTGTTTCAATGCTTAGAAACAAGGCCTAGGGATCATACTTTCACTAGTGAACACTCTCATATAAATATCTTCTCTTTATGATACTACCCTGAACTTCTCTCTGGTTGGACACTCTACTCCATGGTAGGGCTATAACAACACACCTCAAAGTAAGCCTTTCCCATCTAGAAAACCCCACACTGTCACCTTGAGCACTAGATGGTTCCAACAAACACCACAATTTCATAGAGACATCCAACTCCAAATATAACTTATAACAAGTATTTGTAATCTCTAGCCTAAGTACCACCATGGTGTGCCGCTGTCACTTTCACACACATGGGGAGAGCATAGATCTAATAAAGCACTTGAGTAGCAAGGTAGATCTACTTGATTACAAAGCGCATGATCACAATATGATCACGCATAGAAAGAGAGATGAACACATAGCTACCGGTAGAGCCCTTAGCCTCGAGGAAGAACTACTCTCTCATCATCATTGGAATCAGCAACGACGATGGAGATGGTGGTGGAGATCGATGGAGATGGCTCCGGGGGCACTTCCCCGTCCCGACAGGGTGACGGAAGAGAGACTTTCTGTCCCCCGAATCTCCCTTCGGTGGCGGCGACGCAGCGGAACTTTTCGTGGATTTCTGATTGACGACCTAGAGTTTTTGCATCGGGGGAGATATATAGGCGAAAGAGGCAAGGTCGGTGGGCGGCCAGGGGGGCCACACCATGCCTAGGCGTGGCTAGGGGGGACCCGTGCCTAGGGGTGGTGTGGCCACCCTATGGCCCCTCTCCGTCTCGTCTTTTGGCTCCGTGTGTCTTCCGGTAAAATATCAACTTCGGCTTTTGTCCCGTCCAATTCCGAGAATATTCATTTTCTGACTTCCTGGAACCAAAAACAGCAGAAAACATGCAGCTGGCACTATGGCATCTTGTCAATAGGGTAGTCCAAGAAAGTATATAAAAATACTCCAAAGTGTGGACAAAACATAAGAAAGTAGAAAAAACCAAGCATGGAACATCAAAAATTATGGATACGTTAGCAACGTATCAGTCGCCCACGACTGTGCTTCATCGGAAGAAACTCATCCGCCCTTGCTATCACCGACTTGCCCTTCTCGGCAGCTGAAGGTCGCTTGGACTCCATGGAGAGGTGTGAGGCCTCGATTTTGGTAATACAAAAATAAGGAGGAAAGGAGACAGGGAGGTGGCGTCGAGGAGAAGTCACCTTATATGTTCCCTCATTTAATAGGGCGAGATGACATGATGCCTTGGGTGCTCGGCATCAACTGCCAGTCTGCACCACGAGTTGTCAAATCATGGGGAGCTACTTCCAAGGTAGGACGGACCCTACTACATCAAACGGCTAGGGGAACGCCACCATTTCACGTGCACGGTCACGATGCGTGTTGTGGCAATTCGGTGTTGACTAGAGTAGCGGTGGAACCCACTGACTGTTTGCGCCCTTGCCCCTTCGTGTCCATGAAGGGACATGTGTGCGGCAAGTGCCTGGGGGCTACTATCGGAGTCCTGATACGAGGGTGGTACCATGATCCTACGATCGTCAGGCCCACCGCCCGAGTTATGGCACCCTCCGGAAGCTGAGGCACCCCGCGGCGTTGCCTCATGAGGTGAACTCTAGGTGACTAGGCATTCAAGAGCCTCGCCCGAGTCTCCCCCATAGTGACCACCTCGCGAGGGAGGACTTCGACTTGTCTAGGTCCCCGTCAGGCCTTAGATACCTTGGAGCATTCCCCATGCGCGTGCTTGTAATCTTATAGCAAAAGAAAGGAAGATGAAAAAACCTAGCAGGCGGAGCCAGGGCTGCGCAGACCGCCTCAGTAAAGAGAAGCCGGACTGCCCCTTTAGTTTAAAAGCGACATGGGTGACTTCAGCACTAGCAACTATCCCTTGCCACTTTGGTGCAAGGAGGGACGCAGGTAGTGTCGCGTAACGGAGGACGGTGCTAGGAGCCTCAGCTTTGTGAAGGTGCAGAGGGCAACAAGTAGCCCTAGACCAAGTCCACAAAAAATCCTTGTAGACCAGGCAACCTTCTAGCGGCAATGTGGTGACCCTTCCCACCCAAAGATTGGGGAATAGTCCCAGCGCACCTATAAAATGAGGGCAACCCCAATCTTAGAAGGGATCGATCCTTGTGATCTCAAACCCTAGAGACTCATCTTCCATTGTACCCTTGTGAAGCACACGAGCAATAAAACCAAAAAGGAGTAGGGACTTTACCTCCTGACAAGGGTCCTGAACCTGGGTTAAAAACCTTTGTCTCCCTCTCTATCGTGTGCGAGCTCCACCACCGTCGTTGTCGCTGGCTGGACCAAAATACGTGTTTAGCCCCCTCACGAACTCAGGGCTCATCGAACCCCTTGTTCCTTCGCTGGAAAATAGTCTCTATCGAAGAAAGTGTCTTGTGAAGGAACAAGGGGTCCAGTAAGACCTTAGTTCGAGAGGGTGCTGAACACACGCTCTGAGCTTCTCAGCGACGGTGGATACGGTAGCACACGAGCACGACCGAGAGGTTGACATGGGTTTTTTTTACCCAGGTTCAGGACCCTCATGAGGAGGCAAAGACCCTACTCCTGCCTGGTTGTATTGCTCGCAATGCTTCACGAGGGTACAATGGTGTATCAATGTCTAGGGTTATAGATTGCTAGGATTGACCTATCCCAAGGTAGGAGGAGGTCTCCTTATATAGGGGCGCCGAGCCTCTTCCCCCCAAATATTGGGTGGGAAGGGTCTCCAAAGTGGCATCCTCGAAGACCCAGTTTATCAGGCTGCTTTCTATACACTCGGTCCACCTCCTCGGGCTTTCCTCTGATCCTTCGCAAAGCGGGGGGTTCCTGGCACTGTCCTTCACTACCCAACGCCTCCCTTGTCTCGTTTGCACCAAAATGGCAAGGGACAACTTCTCTAGCACTAGTGATGACCATGATGCCTTTGCACCAGAAGGGACGGTCCGACTTCTCTTTACCAACGCGGTCCACCCTCCCTTGGCCTTTCCCGCAAGGTTTTGTCCTCTTCCTTCCTTTCACCCTGATATTACGAATGTACCCCTAGGGAATGCTATGAAGCATCCGAGGCCCGTTGGAGGATCAAGGCAAGACGGCGCTCCACCATGCATGGTGGTGGTATGTGGGAGTACTCGGGTGAGGCCTCTGTCGAGGTGACAGCCTCGGGTTTCCCTCCTGAGGTCATCTTCCTCATGCCTCCGCCTCTAGCGGGGCAGTGGCCCTGTCCGTGGGCCCGACAGTCGTAGGATCATGGTACCCCCAGTGTGAGGACCCTGACAGTAGCCCCAGGCGCTTGCCGTGCATGTGTCTCTTCAACGACGCGAAGGGGCAAGGGCCCCTTTGGTCGGCGGGCCAGTCGCGGCCCCGGCTGACACAGTAAATGCCTCTGCATGCATATGCATCGTGCACTCGACACATCAGGATTTCAGGAGCCATCGGATGCAAGCGGATCCACCCTGCCTCGAGAACTGCCCCCACAATGCGACGACGTGGGGGTGAGGTCTGTGGTTTGTGACATGTGTCCGCCGTGATGATGTGACCCCTCATCCTGTTAAATTGGAGCACATGCCCGCTGCCCTCTTCCCGACGCCACCTCTTCTATTCCTTCAATTCCTCTTTCTTGTTCCCCGGCCGCCGAGATACCCTGTTTTCCTTCATGGCGCCCAAATGACTTTTGGACAGTGAGAAGGTATATTCGTGGCAACGGTCATGACAGAGACTCCTCCGGTGAAGCGTGGTCGGGTAAGGACGCGCGGGAGCAGCCGCGGGAGGCGCGACGACTCTGTTCCTTTCACTAGGGATGCTACAACGGCTGAGGGGGAGGCACCGGTGAACCACGGTTGGGGATGCCCCCATGGAAGCTTCCGAGGGCGACACATGGGGCGCGACATGGGCCCGGAGGTCTCCTAGAGCCCATGCTACTTCCTTCTCCACCACCTCTACATGTCGTGATTAAGATCGAGGATGACCCCAAGCCCCCACGGGTTATCGACTTCGCCATCCTCCTTGAGGACCTAGATTAGTTCGTGAGGGTGCGGCTTCCCCCGTGCTTCGTGCTCGGGATGGCTGACGAGCTCGCGCCGGAGGTGCTGCTGTGCCACTCTAGTGGCTATGAGAGGTGGCATGTGAGCATGGAGGTCCTCTTTCTAGGTGAGATGTACCTCACTGACGATTGGACTTGCTTCCTCATTGAGCATGGCATTCAGCAGGGCTCGATGCTCTGGTTCCGCTACACCAGCAGAGGATTCTTCGTGGCCGTCTTCGACCCGCTGATGTGCCGTGTTGACTACCCCCCGCGTCACCTCAGGTAGATCGGAGCAGAGACGCTGCAGGAGCCATCATAGAGCCGAGAGGGATGCCAACTCTTTATCAGTGTAGGTGCTAGTTTGTAGTGTTTGCTACTCTTTTTCCTTCCAAGCATGAATGTAATGAACATATTTTAGCCACTTCTTCCCGTGATTGCCTTCTCTTGTGCACTTTGTCGAGGTGTGTCGAGAGTGACCAGCCCCCGGGTCAGGTGGCCTTGACGCTGGCTGAGAGAGAGCTGGGGAGCAGCGTGATTCGACCGCCACGGCTGGCATGAGTTACGGGACCGTTTCTCAGGCTCCTCAGGAGGGGAAATCCCCATACTCTTGAGCATTTCTTATCTTCTTCAAGAAACATGCTCCCTAGACATGCTTCTGTTTCGCGAGCCTATTATTGCGGGGTCGCGGGGTTTCCACTGGCTCTAGGTATCAGAGGGAGAGGGCCAGGAGTTCCCCACTCACCCTGACCATCGGGAAGAGACAGCCCTTTGGGTTGCCTCCTGTGCTCTTTAAGAAAAAGAGTTGTCGTTGGGAGCCCCCCGTGCGCTCCGCTAGCCCCTTAATGGCAAGTTGATAGGTTTCGCACAGGTCTTAGCCGTCGAGGGGGAGCCCTCTCAAGCCTTATGTAGGTCTCTTAAGGAGGAGGCCATAAGTCCCTACACATCCTAGAGGTCTCTCGAGGGTGTGTCACAAGAGCATGTCCCCATAGGTCTCTCCAGCAGTGAACTGTAGGGTAGTGAAAATGCGATTGGATCCTCGCGGGGGACTGTAGGGGTGGCCACTGAAGGGTAGTACCCTCGCGGCCACCCCGTATGCCTCTCGAGGGGAGAACCATGAGGCAAACATGTATCGTTGTGACCCAACATACATGTGTTATGCCAATTTATCACGCACCAGGGGCCTTGCCACCGAATCTAGTCTATAAGTTCAGAGCCCAAAACTTTAGGTCCTAGTGCTGATTGGTAGTGTTCACTTAGAGGGGAGTACCCTCACGAGTCTCCCCGTAAGCCCTCGAGGAGAAGACCTTAGGACAATGCTTGTCTTGTTGGCCTTCCAAGGAAGAGGTCGTAGGTGTAGCACGAGGTTTGGCCGCTAGAGGGGAGTACCCTCACGAGCCTCCCCGTAAGCCTCTAGAGGAGAAGACCGTAGGGTAATTCTTATCATGTCCCCCCCAAGAAAGAGACCGTAGGTGTAGCATGAGGTTTGGCTGCTGGAGGGGAGTACCCTCATGAGCCGCCCCATAAGCCTCTCGAGGAGAAGACCGTAGGAAAAAACGTGCGTTGTTGGGGATCCCTACATGTGTCTCGTGAGGGTTTCAAGCACCAAGAATAGTGGGTGAGGTGACTTATCACCGGATCTACTCCGTAAGTCCAGAGATCGACACTTTAGGACCTTGGTTGAGTCTCGGTGGTAGACACCGTGGAGAGGGCCGCAGAGCGAAAACGTACGCTGCTGAGGTTCCCTACATGTGTCTTGTGAGGGTTTCAAGCACCAGGAACCATGGGTGAGGTGATTTATCGCCGGAGCTATACCGCAAGTTCAGAGATCGACACTTTAGGCGCTTGGTTGTGTCCCGGTGGTAGACACCATGGAGAGGGCCGCAGAGAGAAAATGTACGCTGCTGAGGTTCCCTACATGTGTCTCGTGAGGGTTTCAGGCACGAGGAACCGTGAGTGAGGTGATTTATCGCTGGAGCTAGAATGTAAGTTCATATCTCGACACTTTAGGCCCTCGGTTGACGGGAGGTGGCCCGGCGGTAGACACTATGCCTAGCCCCCACTCGTGTGGCACCTATAGAGGAATATCAGCAACACATCTTTCAAAAATGTTTTCTCGAAAGAAAAACAAATGGCAGACTTGGTGCCAGGCGCAAAATCCGAAAAGAGAAATGACAAATAGGCCCAACTTATTATAGTGATGTCGTGATCCGCACTGGGTCTTACGAGGAATAAGGCTACGAAGGATGAGAGTTCAGAGCATCACCTTCAAAAAGGTCGGGTAGCAGGTCACCCTGCGTGTGAGAAGGGGGCTTGTAATCCCTCCCTACGCCTCGTTCCCCTGGGGTTAGTGTTGTGTGCGTGCTGGGTGCAGTCCATTGGGAAGTCGAGAGCTCCCTTGTCCGCGTCACCCTCGCGAGCTCCGCTGGCCCTAACGAGGGTGGGGCGAGTCTGTCCCGAGGACCTCCCATGGTTGTGGGAGGCGGCCGCATCGTGACCCTCATTAGAAGGGTACAACACGGCGGCTTTCCTCTTTGTCAGAGTGTTCTCCTGAGCTATCATCTACTTCTTCCTCGAGGTACCCTGATGTAATCAAGGGCATCCACGTCCTCCGGGTAGGCAGTGGCCACGGTTTTGTAAGCGTGTTCGAGGGAGCGCAAGGCTTCCCTTTCATCGCACCGGATGGTGATAACCCTGCCATTGCCTCCTGGTATCTTGACGATGTTGTAGGCGTGGTGAGTGGCCTCCATGCATTTGGCAGGGCGGGGTTACCTAGGATGACATTGTAGGGGAGGCTGATGTGCACCAAGTCAAAGTCTATGAGCCCAGTCTGGTAGTTGTCACGAGACCTAAACGTGACAGAGAGGTGCACCTGCCCAATGGGTATGGTAGTGATGTTGGTGACCGCAAAGAAAGGCATGGTCGGCATCAGCCTATCGTACGGCACCTGTAGCGTGGCGAACGTCTCGGTGGAGATCACGTTCAGGTCGGCCCACTATCGATGAGCGTCCTTGGGACTGTGATGTTGTTCATGGTGGGAGTGCAAATCATGGGCAGAGCTACCATGGCCTTGGTGGAGACAAAGTGGTCCTTAGCATCGAAAGGGATGGGGCATTGCGACCACTTGATCTTCGGGGACAGGGCCCTGGCCTGAGCAGTGGCAACCTCACGGGTGAGCTTCTTGAAGTTCTTGTTGGACGCTGGGGCCTAGGAGTTGCTGAGGATACAGGCTATGGCGCCCCTTGGCTCCTAATATCCCTTAGTGTTCCCTTCAACCTTCTCGGGGGCACGGGGAAGCTTCTGCGTGGCGTAGGCCTGATGCCCCGTGTGGGGTGAGCCTTGGCCACCGCAGTTGTTGTCCCAACGCCCCCCTCCTCGATTGCCATCGTGGTTTCTCCCATGCTCGCCTTCCCATCTCCCTTTCCTCTAGCTATTGCACTAGTCACAAAGCTTCTTGAGCTCATAATAGTCATCCGTGGGATTCCCATGCTTCTTCTAGAAGACGTAGTATGAGTGGTCATCGTGCTCCCTCTCGCTACTACCCTCGTGAGGGCTCTTCCGCTCAGGTTAGGTGGTGAGGACAACGGCGGGCTTCCGCTTGGGATCCTTGCCCATGCCCTTGGAGGTGCTTGAGAGCTTGGGAGTTCCTTCTGCCTCAACAAGGCCGAACATCCGCCCTGCCTCAGCCTTGGTGGACTTCTCCGCCATGACAGATAGCTCAGCATCCATGATGAGGTTCTCCCCATAGATGCCAATCTTTTCCTCATGCGGTGTCCTTGGTCCCCTCAGAGAAGGCGGTGATCATGTTGGAGTCCGAGATTTTTGGGATATTGATGTGGCTCTAGCTAAACCTCTGGATGAACTTAAATAGGGTCTCGGCAGGCTGCTAAAAAACCTGGCATAAGTCGTAGTAGGCGAGTGGGCGCTCGTGGGTCCCCTTGAAGTTGGCGGAGCACAAGCCGATGGATTCCTTAGGGAGGTTCATCAGCCAGGTTCGGGCCATGTCCTTGAGGCTCAGTGGGAACCAGTTTGCCATGACACGATCGTCGCCTCCTGCCGCCTCGATACCCGTGGTGTAGAGCTTCAGAAACTCATAGGGATTTGCGGTTCCATCATAGCGCGATGGTATCTCGGGGCAGAACTTGTGCGGACACACTACACGTCGGAGCTCCCTGGTGAAGGCGAGACATCCATTGCCCTACACCTCCTTGCCATTGTCAAGGGCGGCATAGTTCTGTTGTCCTGCCATGGAAATCTCCTCGATGATGCGGTCCTCTCGCCCGCGAGGTGGCGTGGAGACCGGAAGGGTGGAAGCCCGTAGGAGGGGAGATGATCTGGCAGTTGTGGCGCGGACGGGAAGCAGCGTCGCCAACCTTGAGAGCCCCGTCAGAGCCCTGGGCTAGAGGCTGGCTAAGAGCCCCAACGCCTTGTTCTCAGCCTTAGCCCATAGCCCCTAGGGGCGAGGGTGGCGATGTCGAGGAGCTCGACAAGCCTCTAGCACCACTTCACTTGACTAGGCTCTACCGAGGGGTGGTGAAGCAGATCATGCACCATGCACTTGGCGGCCTTCGAGGTGGGCCGGTCCGGCTGGCCGCAGGAGGATGCGGTGCGAGAAGGCGGCGTGTTTCCATGCGAGGAGAGCAGGAGCTCTCACGATGGGTGGAAGGAGGATCCCTATTCGTCCTCCGTCCACGAGGATGGCTCCGGTGAGGTGCATCGGGGGCGGGCTCCATCTGAGCCTAGCTCGCCAAGCGGCGGAGGGCGCGCTCCACCCATTTCTCGGTGCGAGCTGACATGCCGACAGGGTTGTTGAAGGTCTTGAAAACGCTCATCAGCCCCTACCTGGCGTGCCAAATGTCGAAGAAAGTGTCCCGTGAAGTAACTAGGGGTCCAACAAGCCCTTAGTTCGAGAGGAGGCTAAACACGCGTTCTGAGCTTCTCAGTGACGGCGGAGACGGTGGCGCGCGAGCACGATAGAGAGGTTGACATGGTTTTTTTACCCAGGTTCGGGACCCTCGTGAGGAGGTAAAGCCCCTACTCCTACTTGGTTGTATTGCTCACGGTGCGTCGCGAGGGTACAGTGGTGTGTCAAAGTCTAGGGTTACAGATCACTAGGATCGACCTCTCCCAAGGTAGGAGGAGGTCTCCTTACATAGGGGCGTCGGGCCTCTTCCCCTCAAGTGTTGGGTGGGAAGGGTCTCTAGAGTGGCGTCCTCAAAGACCCGGTCTAACAGGCTACTTTCTATGGACTCGACCCACCGCCTCGGTCTTTCCTTTGATCCTTCGCAAAGCCACGGTTCTTGGTGTTGTCCTTCACTACCCGAGGCCTCCCTTGTCTCCTTTGCACATAAATGGCAAGGGACAACATCTCTGGCACCGGTGACGACCATGATGCCTTTGCACTACAAGGGGCGGTCCGACTTCTCTTTACCGACACGGTCCACCCTGCCCTGGCCTTTCCAGCAAGGTTTTGTCCTCTTCCTTCCTTTAACCATGAGATTATGAACGCACCCATAGCGCACGCTCAGAAGCATCTTAGGCCCGTTGGAGGACCAGGGCGAGACGGTGCTCCACCACGTGCGGTGGCGGTACGTGGGAGGACTCGGGAGAGGCCTCTGTCAAGGCGATAGCCTCAGATTTCCCTCCTGAGGTCATATGCATCATGCCTCCACCTCTGGAGGGGCCGTGACCCTATCTGTGGGCCCGCCAGCTATAGGATTATGGTACCCGCAGTGTCAGGACTCTGACAATCTCCAACACAATGGTTAGGAAACATGTGCAAGGGAATATGCTCTAGCTACTGTACCAAACTCGTTGCATTAGGCTCGCCAGGATGCTCCTCTTGTCGCTGGATCACCTCCTGATAACCCTCGAGGGGACAAGACCAGTCCACTGCTAACAACTGTCACCATGCCTGGTAACGGTCACCTCCGGGTTACCTCGATGGGACTGTTCACCGTAATACATGCGCATGCCTGCATGATAATGAGGATCCTCTCCGGGATTCCTGGGAAAAGACTAGAGCATTGACTTAGAGTCTGTCATATGATCGTTGATCACACGCTAGTCACTTATGCCAAATCAATGGCACCAACCGAGGTAAGTAGGCCTGGCCATTCCTGCATAACATAGACAACTTGGTTATGCCGACATATCTTGTATATGTGAGCCTGTGTATGTCGGCCTATGTTGGCTACCCTATGTCGATCAACCTTAGTTTTTGTCAACCTCTTGATGTCACTTTACACCATGCATTGACCCTACCGGGGGTCATCCCCCCAACATTAGTCCCCTAAGCTATCGTGGTCCTGTAGTGCTAACTGAAGGGCCACGACAGGTTCCTTTAGTAACAAGAAACATATCTCACCAACCGATATAGCATATCTCAATCGAGCTTCAATACCGGCAATTGATTCTCAGTCAACCTCGGCATCTTAGATGATAGATCTTAGCCATCACCGACTTTATTCAGTTAGCGCCAAGTTTTACCTCAGCTTTTACCCATCTCTTGTTCTTCTATGTCTACATCGTTGTGGTTTGCAATGTTATCTTGGGTTTATTCTATTTTATTGGTTAATCATATGTGTCATGCACTTACTATGGGTTGCCTCTTTTTATGTATGACAACGTGACATGTGCCACTGTTGGCACGTCTCGTGGGTCCCACGGGAGATCAATTCTCCCTGGCAGCCGTCAAATCCACACCACGACGCCTCAATTACCGCTGATATCGCATGATTGGTTATGGCTCTACGAGCCTTTGCCCATAATGTAGCACAATGTGGGGAGCGGTTCGCGCAATAATCGCGTTGGTTACAGAGATTGTGGGTGCATTCAATCCCATGGCCCACGACCTTACCGGGCCTATAAATAAAGCGGCAAGGGGAAACCCTTTTTTTACTTTACCCCTGCCCGTATTCACCATAGTGTGGCCACCGCTTGTTGCTCCCAATCGCGGAGCCGTGCAACTTCCTTTCGCGCTGCCGCTAGGATTTCCTTCTCCCTGATGCTGGTTCTATTGCTGCCACCGTCGCTACCATGGGAATGTGCCACTTGAAGCGCTACGCCACCGGAAATCTAGGGCCTCACGAGGTCATCCCCATCAAGCACGTCAAGGAGGAGATGGACAACGGTCTGGAGCGAGCTTCTTGGGAGGGATCTGACATTACCTCCGACAAAATCGAGTGGCTTTGCCAAACGCGGCGAATCCTGTTGGAGGTGGAGTGCCATTTTCTCGGCACCGAGCTCGCGCCGGAGGTTCTCCCCGGTGAGTATGTTGTCTTTGTTGTGCACTTCGAACGCGGTTTCAGCCTCCTAGTTAGCGATTTTATGAAGAAGTTCTTCCAGATTTGGTATTCAACCTCATCATATTCCGACCAATGCCATTACCATCTTGTCTGCTTACGTCTCATGCTGCGAGGGATATCTCGGCCTTTGGCCCTCCATAAACCTTTGGGCCAAATACTTCTAGTTCCGACCCCAAGTTATCCCGGATCTGAAGATTCCCGGTGGAGAGAAAAGGATGACCCAGTGCGGAGCCGCCACAGTTGTGAAGGGGTTACGTGGCAGATAAAAATTCCTATGATAGAACACACCTAGCGAGGATTTATCTAGGAGTAAAGCTGTAACAGAGGAGGTTTCGGTGACATACCCTTATAGATCGAAAGCTTTTGATGTTCTGAGGGGAACATTGTTGATGTAGTTGTTGATGTAGCCAACCTCAAGGTCACGAATATGCTCGCAAGTCACCCCAGGTCCTTGCACGACAACCCAGGCACTACTAATGGTAGTCCCTCCAAGGTTTTGCACACGTACGGTGTGAGATGAGCACATCGTTCCCTGAAGTCTCGGGGTGGGACTAATAGTCAAAGGAAAATGAGGGAGAGAGGAGCCACCGGCTGGGCTGCAGCGATGGCCGGATGGGCCACTCGCGCGCGTGCAGCCTAGATACGGCCTAGCAACGAGGCAGTGATGCAGTGGGGCTTCAGATCCAGGTGGGCCTTGGTGTGGCCCACCTTGTGCTTGTGTGACACCCCGGGATCAGGGTTAAACAAATCCATACCTTAGCCTGACATAAGCTTAACCTAGAGCTCAAGGATATCAAGTGAAAAATTGGTAACACAACAGTAACCCTGCGACACAAAAAATATTACAACAAGCTCATAACTAAGCGAAGAACCAAAATATTACAAGTAGAGGTCACTGACCACAAACATCAAACAACGGAAAGCAAATTATGCTATTAAGTATAGCAAACTTAACAAATGGCCTAAGAGGCCTGAAGCATAACGAGACATCCTAGCCCATAGATTCCAGGATGCCAGCCGGGAACCCAAGCTACTCGTCGGTGTCGATGTCGTATGGAACTCGTCTTCAGGGGAACACTTACTCTATTACAAAAGTATCAACAAAGCAAGGGTGAGTATAGGGTGTACTCCGCAAGACTTATGGCTGGTGGGGTTATTTTGCATAAAGCCATCTTTGTTTATAAAGCAAGAGGGAGAAAAAGCTCGTCTACTCAGAATATTTTAAAAGGGGATAAGAGAGCGACATCTCCGTAGAATTGATCATCATCTTGATATCCACCAAAGTAATCCTCATATCACAACTAGGATCACCCCCTCGTACCCATGAGGAAGCATCCTTAAGCACATGTTGATCTACCAAGTTTTACGATTAGGTTATAGTTCTCTATGATCTTAGAATTCGGTCACCAAGCGTTCATAACCGTGAACACGGCTTTTCGAAAAGATTTAACCCTGCAGGGGTGTACAACTTTACCCACATGTACCAACCGACTCTTAATGCCACTAGATAAGCCCTCTTCCTTGGAAGGCTGACAGAGGGTGGTTGGCCATGACCTTTACCTTGCTTTCGCCGAGACCATGAGTCACGCCCTAAGGATGGTTCCGTCATAACGGGTCAAATCCCGAAGCCGGTCCCTAGATATGTGGGCGAGGTTAGTTTACCCAGAGGAACCGCCTCCCCAACCTCGTCCACGCTTACGTACCTGTATGAATGCACCTCCTTCACCGCCTTCGAGAAGATCCAGAATGCATATGTCGAATGGAACGCCCGAACTATGTGACTCATGGAATCTACTAGGCAAGTTAGTCAGCGGAGGGGTCCCCATAAACCCCATGTGGTTGTACGCTCATCTTGGTCCAAAGGCAAGAACTCGGGTCCTAGTAGTGGCGAGCATGGGACTACAAAAACCACATCACACCATGGCCTCCCATATAAGCCTTAGCATGTTTAACCTTTACCACTGATCTTACCTTATCATTATACATCGATCTCCTGTCATACTAGATTCTCTGCAATTGGTACATCTTCTAGATGAACCAGCACTGACAGCTAAGCATGGCTAAGCTACACACGATAATAGCTCTAGCAGTGCACACAAGCCAAACCTAGTTATGCTAGGAGCTGTGGATCAGGTAATATAAGCTCAAAGGGGGTAATGCAACAGATAGGATACTCTATCTATCGATAAAAGACCATAGTAGAATCGTATGCATCATAGCATGAATTGAAGTGCTTTTGAAATCATAGGATTGTATAATGGTGGGGCTATGCTTGCCTTGTTTGTTGATACCCAGATATAGATCTTCAGAAGCCTTGTACTTGACTTGATTACACTTGGTCAAGTATTGTTCGTCGGTCTTCGATGGTGCTGATCTCGGTCTTCGATCTCGATCTCGATATCGTATTCTACCGGGAAGAAGCAAACACCGGAAAGAAAGGGGAACAACAATCAACACATGGAATCGATGAAATGATCAAGCAAGGATGATTATATGACAAGTTAATTAGTATTGTAATGTTACCCTAAAACAGGCTTGACAATTTAAGCGAGATCTGAGGGGTACAAACCCTAGAATAGGGGGAACCTCGGAGTCACCTACGGGGTTCAATTGATTCTTCTAATTAAACTTGTAATTAAAGTTGTTGAACAATGCATGATTTTGAGTCTATTGTAAAGATCTCATTTTTCTAAACATTTTGATATATTATACTTATTTTTCTGACTTATAAATAATTAATTATTGAATTTATAAGATTTATTCAATTTCTGAAATTATTAAACTATATAAAGGCTCTACTACGTCATTATGATGTCACCAGGGGCAGTTAAAGCTTTTTACACCGCAACAGGGACTAGCCACTATGGCTGATGAGTGGGACCTAGGCCATGCAGGCACCACACGGTAGCCACGTGAGCACCACGCAGGCGCCACGTCGGTCTTGCCGGAGACCACGTCGGGCGGCGGCGAGGACAACGCGGGGCGGTGATCTGGGACACGCGAATGGTCGGGCTAGACGCAGTGCGACGCGGGGAACCTAACTGTGGTGGTGCTGCTCCTATTTGGTAGTCGGGGAAGACGACCAGAAGCTCCTAACTATGGTGGCGAGCGCAAAACAGAGCAAGAGGGAGAGGGTGGGGACGTCCATGATGACCAGAAGCTCACCACGAAGCGAATGGAGGCGACGACGAGGCGCGAGGAGGACGGAAGAGCGAGGATTGGTGGTGGAGAGCTTCATCGGGGTCGGGGAAGACGAGACCGGCGTCGGTGATTAAGGGTGTGCCTCCTTGATTCCGTTGGCGGGGAAGCAGAGGGCGACGAGGCAGAGCTGATGGCGTCGCCAGATGGGTTCGGCGAGGCTTCAAACGGCGACGATCGTCGGTCCTAGTGGAGCTAGGGTTTCGGCATGTAAAGGGGAACAGAGAGGGAGCTCGCAGGAGGGAGAGAGGGAACCAGGAGGAGAGAGATGTGCTCAGGGTGGTCTTATCCACCCCTGGAGCTCGACGGACGGCGGGATCTAGGCGGCGGGGATCGCTGGCGACGCCGGCGACACCCAGCTGCTTCCTCTCCGCGAGGAAGACGACATCGAAGGGGTATCTGGGCTGGGCTTCTACTAGGCTTCGGCTGGGCGATGGGCTTCTGCGCTATGCGGCAGAGAAGCAGGGGGAGAAGGAGAGATGGACTGGGCCGGCCTAGGGAGCCTGCTGGCTTCTTTTTTTAGAAAACCTTTTTCTATATGTTTTCTCTTTTCCCTTTTGTATATTCATTTCAAATCTGTTTTTGATAATTTCAAAAATACTAGAGGATTTACAAAATATGGAAAACATTGTAGTGGCCCTTGAAACCATTTGGGCTCCAACATTTTTGTAGCTTTCAAAATATTCAATACATTTTGAATTGATTTGAGAGGAAGATTGAAACTAGGGTTTTGCTTTATTTTTGTTTGCATGCATTTTTAAATATGATGCTCATGAATGCACAAACAACCCTAATTAAGATTAGCTAAAACTGGGGTGTTACAGCTTGCCCGCGTGCGCACCAGATCCTGGGTGGGCCAGCTGGCGACCCAGCACTACTAGTGTCGCGTTGATGACTATGAAATATAGCCATCTACATCCACATTTAAACTGGATATTGTTCATATTTTTGATGAAATATCTCTCTAAACCCTGCCACTAATGCCTAATGATCAAAGGGGTATGCAATCATTTCTTTCTATTTTTTCCCGGCGCAGATAATGATGTTTGATGATGGGAATCACAACATTAAAGTCAAAGATACGAGATTTCCAACAACCCGAAGAAACCAGGGGTCGTGAAGTGGACACAGACGCTTTAACGACCAACTATACGGCGGGAATAAAATTCCAGCCATATAGTTCCGGCCGTATAGTTGCCATCAACACCGCTAGGTCAAACAGAACAACTTTCGTGAAGGGACCCGTATATAAACGTCACTATGCATATCATTAGTTCTCTTTCTTCTATGGATGAGACTAGTAGGTTATTGCTATAAGCGGTTGCGGAGGCAATAGCAATTATGGATGCACTGCCCACATATAATTATCTTGCTCTAACAATTACATGTATACTTTATTATTATCTTTTATTCCCATCAAATGTTTTGCATAGCTACACGTGAAACCGAAATCCCTAGGCCCTCTCTCCATCATCGACAATAACAAAAGACAACAAAATCTTGGTCCGGTAAACACAAAAAGAATTCTAAAACTATTGAAGGTCCATTAAAGTAACTTCACTATGTTTTCTGCTTCCCGAGGATTCAATAACCTAGGTCTACTAGTGAAAAATTGTTATACTACATTCGTAATCCGGATCGAAGGTATCAACCCTTTTTCTGGCGCCATTGCCGGGGAAGCAATAGCTACCCTAGTGAGGTTAGTAGGAACCTTGCTAGTTTTAATTATTTTTTTAATTTTGTTAGTTTGCTTTCAGTCTTTTTTTGAAAACCAAAAAAATTGTTAGTCTTTAAATTCTTGTTTTTACTATCATAAGTCTTTATTTAAGAAAACCCAAAGACATAAGAAATATGGCTGAAAAGAGCTTGGGGAGTTTGCAACTCCCAACAATGGTTATTTGCGTACTCCTATTACCCAACCAGCAATTAATGCTGATGATTATGAAATTAAGCCCCACTATTTAAGTTTGGTTCAATATAATCAATCTGGAGGCCCTGCTATTAAGGACGCAGGTATGCACTTGAACACTTTCACTAAAATATGTGATATGATGCACATTAAAGACGTGACCCCGATGCGGTCAAATTGCGCTTTATTTCCTTTCTCTCTTAGAGGAAGAGAAAAAGAATGGTTGCTATCTTTGCCTAGAAATACTATTGCATCATGGGTGGAATGTACTTCTTTATTTATGACTAAATTTTTCCCACCTGCAAAGACTATGCAACTAAGATCTAATATTACTGGTTTTAGATAGGAAGACCACGAGCCACTAGCGCTTGCATGGGAGAGGATGAAAGAATGCATGAGAAACTGTCCCAGTAATGGGATGCAAGATTGGTTAATTCTCCATTTATTTTGTAATGCTCTTAACCCTGTGTCTAAGTCTATGCTTGATACTGCACCTGGAGGAACATTTATGGGAAAACATATTACCAAAGCAAAGCAGCTGCTAGACAATATGCAAGACAACCATGCCCAGTGGCATGTGGATAGATCAAACACGAAGAAGGTGAACTCCGTCTCACCACAAGAAAATGAAGAACTCAATGCTAAGCTGGATGAGCTCATATTAGCTGTAAAAGGTAAGGAAAACTAGGTAAGAGCTATCCTAGAATCAAATATTGAAGAAATAGACTTCATAGCTCGTAATGATTATAACCCTGCTTGGAAGAAAAATTAGAATCCTAATTTTCAGAAACATTATTCTAGTCCTGCCCGTAACTCTAATAATAATATGGGAACTAGTAATGGTAGTCTCTAAGAAACACTTAAGTCCTTTACGGACTCACGAAATGAGCAAAACAATATCCTTGTTAAAATAACAGAGAACCATGATGTTATTCTTGGTAAATTATCTAACCAAGCTGTAAGTTTAAGGAATGATTTGCAGGCCCTCCAAGAAAGAATGAGGATTGTTGAGGCACATCTAGGTAAGATAACCGGGAGTCAAACTCTCATTCTAGCTAAATTTGCAGGTAAAGATGAGCCCAATCCTGTTGAAGACCTCAAGATGATAAGAATCCAAAGGGAGGAGCCTAAAGAACTTGATTATAGTAATGCTCCTTCACCAAGTTACACCGTTGAAGATCTTGTAAAAAGGCTCAATATCAAGGTTCTGATAAGTGAAGGAAATTAGGAAGCTATGTATAAACACTTCGTTAATCAGGTAGTAATAATGGTACGTGAGCTTGAGGAAGAATATAAGAAAATTGCTGAAAATTACCTGTGAAGCTTGATGATATATTTGAGCCTAGTATTAAGATTAAAATTGGGACCAATGAGATGGATGCACTTTGTGATCTAGGTGCAAGCGTTTCAACAATTCCAAAAAGTCTTTTTAATAAGTTAAATCTTGGCTCTTTTGAAATCACCGAGTTAAAATTGCATCTAGCAGATTCTACCTACAAACAAGCTGTAGGGATTAAAGAAAATACTTTAGTATACATTAAAGGTTGTCCTGCTCTTATTGATTTTGTTATTGTTGACATGCCTGAAGATGCTACTGCTCCTATTATATTAGGCCATCCATTCTTAAGAACTATTAAGGCTTTGATTAATCTACATGAAGGGAACGTGAAGCTTCAATTGCCTTCGTGGGATCCTTTTGTTATTCATTTTCCTAGGAAGAAGAAAGCCAAGCATGATGAAAAGGAGGCCATCACTTTGAAGGCCAACTATTTTGGAGTGGGTGTTCCACTCATCTGGCCTAAGTGAGCATATCGAGGTTAAGCTATTGACCATAAAAGAGCGCTTCATGGGAGGCAACCCATGTGAAATAAAGGTTTGTGTAAAGTTTTTTAAGTTTTATGTTTAATAAAGAGTGCTAGAAAGCTCCAGTTGAGGAGAACAAGTTCGGTAGTACTAAAAATCCTGATTTATACATGATGATGTTGGTCGACAAGATTTACTGCCAGTTTTCTGTCAAAAACAAGGTGTTTCGCTAAGTTTCAAGATAAGAAAGAATTCTCGAAGAAATGGAAATTTTTTGATGACTACAGAAGGTTTAACGACCAACTATATGGCGGGAATAAAAATTCCAGCCGCATAGTTTGGCCGTATAGATATCTTTGCCATCGACAAATTTTCTTTCTTAGGTAATGAAGGTTTAACAACGAACTATACTATGGGAATAAAAATTCCAGCCGTATAGTTCCGGCCGTATAGATATCGATGCCTTTGTAAAATTTCTTTTCCAGGTACAGAAGGTTTGACAACCAACTATACGGCGGGAACAAATTGTTCCGGCCATATAGTTCTGGCCATATAGTCACGCCGCCAGGTGGAAACCCTAAAATTTTGACATCAGACCAACTATATGGCGGGAAAAAATTGTTTTGGCCGTATAGTTGCTTCCGCCCACAAAATCGCCATAGGAGGTACCTCCAACACCAAAACTTCAATCCTTTTTCTCTCTTCTACCTCCAAACTCTCTCAAAACCTCAAGGGATCTTCATCTCCTACTCAATTTCATTCGATTTCCTCGCACACAAGTGATCTACTGTATGTGTCTCCTCCGATCCTCCAATTACTTTTTGCAAATTCATTCTCGATCTATTATTATTATCAATCTAGGGTGAGACCTACTATGAACTAATTGCCATGATTCTCTTGCCTAGATTATTATTTTGAGGGGACTCTTTAGTGTGCCATGATGAGGAATATGTTATGCTTATTATTGTTGGATCAAAATATTTTTTTTTATTTCCTTACTATTTTAGATGATGAACACAAGGAGCCCGACTCATGCTCGTGCCGCCGCTAGTGCTGCTCGGGCTGCCGCTCAAGAACACATGGGGATACGGTTCAGGGATGAGCTCCAACGTGATCGCTTTAATAGGATCAAGAACCGAGAACTAAAGACAACCAAGTGGGCTTGCCCCATTATATTGAATCAACTTGGTATTTCTAATGACTTCAATTTACTTTGCAATAGGGTTGGCCTGCAAAACTTTGTATTCAATGGTGTGCCTATTTATTGCCGGTTAACTCTTGAATTTCTAAGTTCTTTGCAAAGCACTGTTAAAGCATGGCATGGAGAGGACATGATTTATTTCCGTCTTATGAAGAACAATTTTACTTTATCACTAGATGAATGTTGTGCATGTTTTAATTTGCCAAACAATGATGCTAATGCCTTACGCGCATCCTCTACTGGCTTAGACCCTTCCCCGGAACTTTATTATAATGGAATGAGTTTCACTTCTAGAGTAAGCAAGGGGAAGAATATTCAACATCCTGCAATTCGCTATTTGTTCTATGTTATTGCTAACACCTTGCAGGCACAAAATGACTTCACGAAACTCAATGAGGAGGACATCTTTGTCCTTACAAAAGCTGCTTACAAGAATATCGACTTGTCACTCAACTTGGGCGCAATTCTTGTGCGCTATCTAGAGTACCAATCCTCCCAAAGCCAAGGACCAATCACAGGTGGAGGCGTCACCATAGTGCTTTCCATTGCCCTAGGCATCGACCTAAGTGAGTTGCAACTAGTTCTAGGTGAGCAACATGTTGGTTTCTCTACTTTAAAAGCTTGTGGAATGCTCACTAGGAGAGGTGGTGTTTATTACTTGCATATTGTTGGAGTTGGGCGTCTCTACCCCTCTCATTTGCCTAATGGCCTTTTCTCTTTCGAGGAAGGATGTTTGCTATATGACTTGCAGGTTAAGCAACACCAACCCGAGGAGGAGATTACGGATGAGGATGAGGACCAAGAAGAGGAGGAAGAAGTTCCTTGTCAAGAGGAGCAGCCACCAACCCGGTTCGCTACATACCAAGACTTCCAAGAACTTGGAGGAACTATGGATAGGATGCATAACCTCTCCTTAAACCTCCGAGAAACAACTAGTAATTTATCAACTCAATTTGTGAACTGGAGTAATGACTTTTTCTCGCCACCACAATGATTTGAAAGGCTTGCAAAATCCTAAGCTTGGGGAAGTTTCCTCATTATCTTTATTTGGCATTCATTTTCTTTCATTTATTTCGAGGTTATGTTTTTAATTCAAGTTTATAAGCACTTGTGTTGGTTTCCCCAACACCTTACCTTTAGTTATTTCTTTTGTTTTTGAGATTTTCTAGCCGAGCTTTTCCACCAATTTTATATTCTTAATTCCCTCTCCTAAAAACAACAAAAATATTTTTCCATTTATCTTAATTTTCCCTCTGACTTCCTTTCTATTCTCCTTGTGGCTTTCACGTATTTGCAGGAGGGTGATCAACTTTGAGTTTCCAATAAGTAAATTAAAAGGGAAGAGAGAAGTGAAACCAATCATGAGAGGTATGCCTTAAGACTCCCCACTTTTGAAGTTTGAGAAACCCATGCTAGTTAGTAGTAAATGGTAAGATATTATATTGGTGGAGTGAGTCTTTATATTGTAGTAAAATTTTGTTTGCATGGGTATTTAGTTGGGTACTTTTTTTCTAGCTCTTGTAGTTAACCAAGTCTTGCCTAAATTTTTTCTAAACAATTGTAATAAGAAAAAGTCTCACAATTGAAGGCTTGGGTGTTGTAGTGTTTAGTCTTGAAGGCTTATTTCTAGAGACACTCAACACCACAAAAAATAATGATTGACTTGATGGCTCTCTTTAAAAGGATTTGTTCAATTGAATTAATGTTTAGCGGTTTTTATGAGCATGCCAAAGTTTGACTTGTGAATCATAAGAATGATATAGCTTTATGTGTGTCAAAATTTATGGGATGCCAACAACTCCGCTAGCCTATGAACAATCTTCATGGAGGAAACTCCTAGATTTCGGCTATGAGTTGATTAAACATATGTAGCAGCAATGCTATAATGGGTAATATTCTTGGCATTCTCGGGTAGTTGTGTTCATGATGGAATCACTCCTCTGGCTGATATGAGTAATCATTATGCAAAAAGAAACAAAAACCTTGGTGATTCCACGAGTGTCCATCACAGCCTGATAAAATAATTAAATTTTTTCGCATGCTCTCAATTACTTAAGAACTTAAATTCTTGAAGGACAATGAACAGAAATGTAGTGCTTGAAAAGTCTTGGCTTATTGATGTGGGAGAATTGAGATACTCTAGTGTATATGTTTTTCATGACAACTCTCACACTCTTAGTTTTACATGATTACACTTTATTGTTCAAAGGCAAGCATATGAGTTGATTACATGACATGGAATAAGGTTGACTTTGAATCATCCATGTTAACAACAATTTTGATGCGCTATAAGGATGCATAAAAACCCGTATGATATGCTTGCCATTACTCTATCTATGCTGAAGTTTTTCAGATTAATAAGGTGGAGGAAACATAAGACTACCAACCATGAGTAAGATCATCATCTCGTTATTTCAGTTTAAATGCTGAGTTCCTTTTTGATTTTGGTTTTCTTGCTTGAGGACGATCAAGTTTAACCTTTGGGAGGTTGATGGCTGTGAAATATAGCCATCTACTTCCACATTTAAACTAGATATTATTCATATTTTTGGTGAAATATCTCTCTAAACCCTGCCACTAATGCCTAATAATCAAAGGGGTATGCAATCCTTTCTTTCTATTTTTTCCTAGCGTAGATAATGACGTTTGATGATGAGAATCACAACATTAAAGTCAAATATACGAGATTTCCAACAACCCGAAGAAACCAGGGGTCGTGAAGTGGAGACAGACGCTTTAACGACCAACTATATGGCAGGAATAAAATTTCGGCCGTATAGTTGCCATCGACACCGCTAGGCCAAACAGAACAACTTTCATGAAGGGGCCCCTATATAAAGAGGCCTCGGGTGACCCACCAGAATGCCAGAAACTTGCATCCACAACACCAAAGAGCTACCGGAGGAATAGACTTAGATCTAATCTCCAAACCCTTCTCCACCACCATAGCCATATTCCACCACTTGTAATAGTAGATCTCATCTTTGATTTGCGACATTATAAGACTATTTTCTATCAATCTCATGGTTTCAATTGCAATTTTTATGATTGTTGATGTCATCTCTATGCGTGAGTAATTCTCCTTGGGCTAAGGGCTTCGGCCTAGCCATGTAGCTTTTGTGCATGTTATTTATCATAGATGGGATCATGTATTAGTTTGTATGACATGATGATTATTGTATCCTCTCTTTCTTCAATCCAGGGACTTTTCAGGTACCCAAGACCTCGAGGATTGAGCCAGGTGTAGGGAGTTTGAGTAATGACTAATCTGCAGGTTCGGAACCCCAGTGACAGAAGGGGTAGTACGGCTGTATGTGAAGGATTTACTTGGGAGTAACGGTGACGTCACTATGCATATCATTAGTTCTCTTTCTTCTATGGATGAGACTAGTAGGTTATTGCTATAAGCGGTTGTGGAGGCAACATCAATTATGGATGCACTGCCCACATATAATTATCATGCTCTAACAATTACATGTATACTTTATTATTATCTTTTATTCCCATCAGATGTTTTTCGTAGCTACAGGTGAGACCAAAAGCCCTAGGCCCTCTCTATCCATCATCGACAACAACAAAAGACAGCAAACTCTTGGTCCGGTAAAACATAAAAAGAATTCTAAAACTCCCAAAGGTCCGTTAAAGTAACTTCACTATGTTTTCTACTTCCTGAGGATTCGATAACCTAAGTCTACTAGGGAAAAAGAGCTATACTACATCCGTAATTTGGATCGAAGGTATCACGTGTGTGCACCCTCGACTGCGTGGGCCGAGCGGCCACGGCCCACTGGGCGGTGCCCATCTTTCGACCGTCCGTGCGGTGCCTCCCGTCGCCCGCCTGCTGCGTGGGCCACCTAGGGCCAACCAATGGCTACGGCATTGCCTTTCCTGGGGTGGCTTCCCTCTGGGCTATTTCCCTTCAGGGATTTGGCCCAGTAAAGGAAGTTTCCCCATGATAAAATGTTTATTTAATATATTATTTCATAATTAATATATAATGCATATTATAAATCCTTTTACTAATCTGAAAATACCTTTTCGTTTTTTCTTTCTTCCGAACCATTTCGGATCCCCTTCAAAACTTTTCCCATATTCTCTCTTTAGAACAATTCTGAAGTTCTTTCTCTTTCATACTACGTCGATTCCTTTTACTAAATATCTATTGGTCATCATACCCTTAAGTGTGTTACCCCTATAGTTCGGGAACATCACAAACAAGATTGAGATCTCTCTCAAATCAATGATCATTAGCGGGACCGGTATGCCCATAATGACCCATGTGCATTCCACGAGATTGTTTTCGTTTGAACCATAAATGTTGAATCCAATTCCCTTTGTTACTTCAATAAATGATTTTTCCGGGACCTGATCATTGGCATCCAATACCTTATTCAATCTCGTTTTTGACAAATACAGTTTTACTCATTCCATGATATTCCACCCCTGTGACCTAGACACATGTTGCGAAACATTTATGGACATAATCTCACTGAGTGGGCCAAGTGTATCTTCCTGTCACGCGGGTGAAAAAAATCCCGATATCGATGCATACGACTCAAGTATTCCCCTAGAATAGCTATCATACATCTTATGATCACCTAGTTATGGTCATGACGTTTGATGTCGATAAATTGGCCTCAGGAGATAGTGATTAATATGCTCTCATGGTCAAAGGAGAAGGATACTAAACTTCTAATATTGCAACAATGAACATGTGACTTGATCGTGTTGCAATACATGTAAATTAGGGTAATGTCCACATCATTCACTAATTATGTGACTCCCCTATTAGTCGGCATAAATGCACCATGATTAGGAAACCTTGATCATCAGATGCCCAATGGACTAGTATAACTAGAGGCTACTAGGGACTCTAGTTCTTTTACATCACATGTGTATCAATATTTCTTCTTGATACAGCTATAGAATGATATAAAAATATTATGAATTAATGAGATATGATAATAAACACCCTTTATTATTTGTCTCTAGGGCATATCTCCTTCGGTCTCCCACTTGCACTAGAGTACAAATAATCTAGATGCATTGCTACTAATCATGAAAACACATCACATGTATTTTCTCTGATCATGCCTGCTTATGGATAACCTTTTCTATCTATGGTCTGTTTTACCAGATCCTTATGTTCTTTGCAAATCGAAAAGTCACCTATTTTGACATTTACACCATTATCACATAATGCGGCTGAGTTTGTTCTGGCGATAGAGTGAGACTTATTTTCAAGCACCCTTATGAAGGTTGATTAGTCGCATCGAACTTTCATTGTTGTCATGTATGTTCTAGAAAACACACTCAACTTAAGTCAGACTTATTTTAAACCATAACAATTTCACTGGCAGTTTCCTAAATAGCCATATGATTGTTTTATCTATGTAGATTCTGATTGTGATTACTCTTTAATTGCAATTCACTCATCCTACCCGCCTCTTCATAGTTCAGGGGTAAGCTTTAAATTAGGTCTAGTGGTTTATTCAAGCAAGAACTCTTTATTTTAAACCATAGACTATGGGTCTCATTATATCGAGTATATATGATGGTTATATGGAATGCTCTGTTACCAAGGCACAATGGATGTCACACATCATTTTCATTCAACCATCACTGTCTTATACTGAGTCCTAACTCAATGTTTCTTTCTAGTTTCATAGGTCAGAACTATTTCTACCTTGTGCTATTCTGAACTCTTTCAAAATCTAAATTAGACATCTGAACTCTTTCAGAATCTATTTCCTAAAACACTTTCATATCAATGTCCATTAAACATATCGATCCATCTTTAATAGATTTTTATTTTTTTATTCAAATTTCATTTATTCGAATATCTAATATACGACCTTTGTTATGCTCCCACTCAAAATGACATCTCATTAGAGATCAAGATTTCCTCTCAATTTCTACTCATAATATGTCACACATAGTATGACTAGCAAACTACTTAGCTCCCACTCAATTTATCAAAATATAGGACTTCTCAATATTTTGGCAAATTCCAAAATACTTGATCATCTATTAACTCGAGAATTTCCATTACAAGACATCTCGCATTTGTTCGATTTTACTAAACCTTGCTTGTTGTATCAATTACAACCTTTTTTAATCCTAGATTAAAGATCTCGTAGTCTTGATAATCATGCTAATGCTGATCCAACAGTCTTAACTGATAGATTTTATTATTCTTAATCATAACTTGCACTTGGGTCCATCATGCTTACTTGTAGTTTGTAGGTATGTCTCATTTAAGGACAAGTGAATCAATATAATTTTGAAGTGGCAGAATAAACTATTGAATCCTACTTTTCTGAGTAAAAGTGTCTTCTTGAAATTTCATGATCTTTGTCATTGGTTTCTCCTTTAATTTATAGGGTTTGGTTTCTGGAGAAAATTCCGTTGTGCCACTATAATAAATTAAAGAAAACTTTTCCTAGAAATATCATTCTAGGAAATACAAGATTTTTCTTCCTTTGGTTTTACTATGGAAGTCATATTCACAATTTCTTTAGAATACTACTACAAAACCTGTTTATTCGCCATGACTTCGATTCTATTGAAGTCTCCAAAAACTAAAACTTGCCATAACACTTATGGTGTTGTTTCCACGGATCATTGGATGTTCCTTATGAGTGTTTTCTATTTCTAAAGCTAATTTCAAATGATACTTAGGTTTTAGTTAGAGATCAAATTCGGACCACAAGTTTAGCACCCCGCTAAAACCACTACTAGAAAATTGCGGTGTTTTTGGTGCATTGCATCATCATGACTGCATGCTCATGTCTTCATGCCACATTGCATTGGAGCATTGTCATCATCATGCATATGTCTGTCTGAAACTATTTTCGAAAAGTCTATTTTTTTGTTTTCTAAATACCCCGCCTTTATTTTAAATTAGAACACCGGGCCTCTTCCGGGTATTTTGTTTTGTATAAAAATAAATTACAAAAGGCTTTTAAAACAAAACCAATAAATGAAACGTTTTACAAAACCTGGGGAGGCAACCGTCGGCTAGCCCCAAAAGGCCAGCCAACAGCCAGCCTACTACCCAGGGAAAAACCAAACCCTAGACGACCTAACCCCTAACCCTAATCTAGACCAACTACCACCTGCCCTAATCCCTCCACCCCGCCACCACCTGGGCGCGTCTCCCCACCACCATCTCCCGCCCAACTGCCGCATGCGCCAGCCTGCCAGCTCCCTCCCACTGCACCGCACCACCCCGCCACGTCGCCTGTAACACACACATCGCACGCACCCGTGCGCAGCCAGCCGCCACACACGCTGCAACCTACACCGCATGCACGCACATACGCGCTGGCCACACACCGCCCCTTCCGCGCGAGGCGCGACACGCGATCCCACCCGGCCCACCTACACGCTCCTCACCTGCCACACTCTCCTTCCTGGTCCCACCACCATAGAGCCCCACGCGTACCCCACATCGATCCAACACCACCAACCCCCGTCCCCCTCATGCCCGGCCAGCGACCGCTGCGCGTCGTCGCCTCTGCCCACGTCGCCGCTGAGCCGAGCTCCTCCTGGCCGCACGATCCAAGTCCGAGTCACCTCCTCCCTACCATGCTACAGGTCGCCACCGCATCTCCCTTGTCGTGCGGCCCCACAGAGCTCCCCGTCAATGCATCGGCCTCGCACCTCACCGTCGTCGGCCTCCTTGCCGCCCCTCTCGCCGGCCTTCCTCGCCACGTCCGGCCGCAGCTCTGCCCCGAGACCGCGTTGCCACCGTCGACCCCGCCTCCGATTCCGCGCGCCTCACCTCACAGATGCGCGCTGCTCCGGATTCTCCCTGCAGCACCTGCGCCTGGCTCCTCCTGGTCCCCTGCGGCCGCCCGCATCACGCCTCGACCTCGCCGGCCAGCACGTCGACCGGCTTCGCCTCAAGCTCGGCCTCGAGCCCCATCTACTCTCCTTCCCGAGCGCATCCCCATCACTGCACCTCCCCGATGCCGAGATTGCAACACCGCGGGTCACCGAGCCGCTCCGCGCTGGCCTCCGCCTCGAGCGCTGATGCACGCCTCGTCGCCCCAACCAAGCTCCGCCACCATGACCACCTCTGCAGCGCGGTCGCACGCCTCTTATGTCCTAGTAGCGGCAGACGCCTCCTCGACGCGCGGTTTGCTTCCTTGATGGCGTCGACGACCCTGTCTCGCCATGTTCTGCTCCGGGCCCCATCTCCAGTAAGCCACGCGTCTGCACTAACAGCATCAGCTCCTTGTCTCGGGCGTATGCGTGTATGTAGTGTTGTGTGCTTGTGTTTGAAGATGTTTGTATGGTGTGGCTACGTTGGCTGTGAAGATGGATTGGTGGTGACATTGTTATGCTACTACTCAGATACAAGACCAGAAGATGGATAGGACCCTCCCAAGATCGACCAATGTCAAGATCCTCGCGTCGAGTATAAGTGCATCCGAAGACCGAACCTCGGAGTCTGAAGATCGAGACCGATCCCGCCGACCTCAAGACCCCGAACCTGGAGGCCGTCTTCACGAAGTCAAGTTCTCCTTCCTAGATCCGAACCTCGAAGCCCGAAGACCGATCCGTCGAACCCCAAGACCATCGGTGCCGAACCCTAATGTGATTCCTTTTCCGAGACCCCTATTTTTTTTATAATATAACATTACCACTTGTTGCATATTAAATGATTCATACTCGTATGCATTATTGTGTGGTTTGGGGGCATTATGCCGATTCACCTAAATTAAATATGGAGACTATATGCGGGCTTTTCTAGTCATGACTCTATTTAAATTTGTGTAGTGAACCGATACCATGCTTTGCCTTGTTAATACAACATTTAAATTGCGGGGTAGCTAAACAACACGAACCTCTTAATTAATCGTCGGGACCTCGGTTCCGCTTGATATTTCCTAATTGCGCTACATCTTGCCATGCCATGCATCATGCTGGATCTTCTGCCTAGTATTTAATAGTATATCCGGTGTTTCTTTTAGTGCTTTGCTTCTTCACGGATTAGGCCGGTGAGTTGATGTGAGCTTCGACAAGTTCTTCGGATATATCTTCGGCAGTGTTTTCCTAGGCGAGCATTCTCCCCCTTTCTACCCATTTTGCATTTATAGTATTTACTTCCTCATGTTGATCTATTGCTACCCGTATTGCGATGCTTTAGTTCCGTGTACCATTTATACTCCTTGTAGCCTCTATATTGCCATGGACACATCCTATTGCCTGTTGTTCGATAGATAGTCAGCCTTGCGAGTCGTAGTTGCTTGCTTCTGTGTTGCTTCGCGTCGTTGTCGTTCCACCGTTGACGGCAAGTTGGCACATGATAAATGGTGGAGATGCTTAATGGTGGAGATGATCATGACTTTAAATACAACTATTAAATTGCTGGGACAACTAATGAAAGAGGCACCAGTGGGCAATATATGCTATTTGGTTTTTATGTCCACTTGTGTCTCGTAGGCCCCGTGTACTTGATACATGTTCCTTGACTATTCGCACTATCCATATCTGGGAGAGTCTATGAATCCCCCTTAGCCAGAGCTTGATTCATTTCTATTTCTTGGGGCCACAAACTAGTTTGGGGTTTTATTTACTATCATGTACTTATAACATGTTACTTCTTTATTTAAGATTGTGCGTGGAGCACCTGTACTGTTTTGGATCGTGGAATGTTTTCGCAGTATCGACAAGCCCAGTCACACTTTCGGGTTCCCAGTCATTTACAGCCATTGACACAAACCTTGGGTCCGTCTCGGAGCCGGCCAACTTCGTTGCGGGTAGCTTAATGGGGTGGCCCCCTGAAATATTTATGAATCCTGTGATTGCTTTGTCGTGAAAGCCTCGTTGGGTTTTGAGTTGGTTTTTCCGAGGTTGATCGAGTGTGTGTTGCTATTTGTGCACCCCTGCAGGGTAAAACTTTTTGAAAGCCGTGTCCGCGGTTATGGACGACTTGGAGCACAGTATCTTGATCATAGACAAGCATAACTAAAGTAGTGCTATAAATTTGACTTAATATGTGACTAGTAATCAGATTCAAATACAATGGAATGGATATTAAAAATGCCAACAACTGGCGGAGCTAGGGTTCCCTGTGTCTTGTCATATCTGTCTAGTAAGTATTTCAACTCCAATGGAATGTGATAAAAGTGCCAACAACTGCTGGGTTTTGGGATTCCTCAGGACAATTATATCTGACTAGTAAATGTTCCAACTACAACGGAATGTTAACTAAAACTGCCCACTACTTATGCTATCAGGATGACTCATGCTATATATCTGACTAGTAAATGCTGCAACTATAATGGAATGAGTAAAACTGCCAACTGTGTGAGTTCCTTGGTCCGACTTCCTCGTGTGGTCCTGAGGGGGAAATACCAGGATGGGTATGTTTGGTGTTAGTATTAGGTAGGATCCGAATAGGTCTTTCTTACCCCTCTCTACTAGCCGCCAGTGATACCGAGTCTCTATAGGTTGTTTAGTGCCGCTGCGCTACCGCTTCAGTCCATCATACCTGTGTAGGCGAGGACCGCCGAATTCTAGCCTCGCCGTGTACTGGCCTCAGTACTGACGCTCCTCTTTTTCCTTTGCCCGTTGTCGGCACCCCTTTTGTTTTAGAAGGTTTGAGATCGACGTCGTTAGCAGGGTTACCCTTCCGGCTTGGCCTGGGCAGGGTTATGGACACCATTGGTTATTCTTTAGGGCTCTTAGCCCCATTTGCATCTTGTCCGTACTTGGACGCTGTAACATTTTCAAGGTGATTTGGTTCTTTGTATTGTATATTTGTATTCTTGACTCGTTGAGTCGCTGTTGTATATATATCTGTTCTGTGGGTCCCATCGAGGACTGTTGTGTAATGGTATTACTTCGTTTTCCACCCGCATGAAAGTGCCTGGTGGGCGTCCTTGAATCGTTCCTATGCGGGTTTGGCGGAAAGGGCTAAAATTTGCATAGGGCCGATTCGAGGGTGTTACAACCAGTATCTAATACAATATGATTATGAGGTATAGACATATCAATATGCTTTGATGTATCCTAACTTGTAATTTACAAAACAATTTCATAGGTCTTAATGCCATAAATTTAGCTTTGAATACTTAGTCATTATTGATCAAATCTCTGAGACTTTGTTATTCAACTATTTTCTTGAATAGTTTTGACCCTTTGTGGTTTTTCTTGTAAATCATTTATTTACTTTGATTTACCACAATATCAACCATGTTGTTGAATTTTGGTCATCATATGATATTCAATAATCCATGCACAACTATTTTACCAAGGTGCAAAGTTTTAGTGACTTTCTCCAAATGAGGAGAAGTATTGCTTGTGAGTCAAAAGTCAAAGTTTGAAGACTTTATTTTCATCATTATGAAAATCACAATTAATACTTAGCATGACTATAGTGCTACTCAAGAATAATTTTAACATTTAAACTTTGGATATCTTTATTGGCATTCTTTTATAAATGCATTATTATCAAGATCAATAAACATGAATAATCCATTCATTATCAAGAAGTGACCCAAAAATATTATATTCATAAGATCATCACAACTATCTTGTTACAAGCTTACTGAATAATTGTCCTGCTAAAAGATAGATCAACTAATAAGGTCTTCACACTTGCTACGATTACAAACTTTATTCAAAACTTATTAATCTAAACGATAAATGTAGAGGGAGTGTGTTCGTCGATCATCAACTGGCTTGAATGTCTTCAATGCGTGATCATTACCTCTTCAGCAAGCTCTCATGCAGACTATCATGTTGTCACAAATAGGAAAACAAGTATCAACATACTTGATAAACTACAATAAGTGTTTGCATGAAACATTTATAACTTTTTTATATCAAATATACCTTCATAATATTCATCCGATGAATCGACATAATCCACCAAGTACTTCAAGTCGGTCATGTACATCTAAAAGGTGGACCCTCCTCCTATCATGACATAGCCATTCATGACATTTGCATAACTGGGAGACAGGGAATGCAGCACTCCGTTTATGGTGAAGCCATCTGACAGTTGGTAGTCCACATTGCTTGCAAGTTGATCATGCATCCTTTTCATGAACATTAGATGGCTATGAAGGCATCCTTCCTCCCTCATCTTCTATGAGAGGAACTTGTCCATCGGGTCATATTTCATGAGCCTGACTTGTGGTGCAAAACTTACTTTCAACTCTTCGATCATCTGATATGAGTGAGTGTTGAAGTAACATAGATACAACTCATTCTCCATTGAGTTTAGCATCGCACACTGGACAAGGATGGAGCGGTTGTAGCGAGTTTGATAGATCTCAACTTCAAACTCATGTGTTGATTCATTGGGGCAATCTCCTAATTCCTCTTATATCACGTAGAGTAGGTCATTAAACTCGAGGGTATCTCGGAGGCGTCAAACCAGTCTATGAAAATTTGATCCATCCGCCTTAAGCTCTCCTTCATTTAAGAAGGTTCTGAACTGGAAGAATTCAGCCATAATCTACCAGGATATCTGCAAAGGACTTTAGACTAATTCATAATATGAGGCCAATATTATAATAAAATTACCAATCAAAACTCCCACTAAAATTATCATCCCTAAGATAGTTTTAGTGATCACATGACCCCTTTACACCATATCATTCCTGATCATACGGCCTTTGATACAGCTGCCAAGTTAGACTATATTTCGCCAATCACAACATACGTGTGACTCATGCTCTATTTTTCGATCATTGTGTTCCGAGGCCATGTCTATACATGCTAGGCTCGCCAACCTAACCTTAGTGTATTTGTAGTGCATACATGGCTTGTACCCACTGTATGCGAACACAGATATGTCTAGCACCCAATTTTCATGGCCTGCTTCATAACTGTGAACTTTCTTGGTGGTGCACACTAATGGGAGAACACTACGATTGGTATTTAATAGGGATCATCTTATTATAGCTAATATTTAGGCTTCCTATAATAGCACACAGCAAGATGTACAAACAATAAACATCATATGCAGTTTAAACCGATATGATATGGTCTTCTTCACATGCCTTGATCTCCATCGTGCGCCCCGTCATGATCTCCATCTTACCATTGGTATGGACACTACTAGGGAAAAGCCTATAGGATACATGCTTATAGGAGGCGCATCCCTCAAGTATGCGCCTCCACTAAATACTTGAGGCACATGTCTAAATGGTGCGCCTCCTGTATTTTATTACCTGAGGCGCATGTCTAAACGGTGCGTATGCTATATCTCATGTACGGACCAGATCTGGCTGCCCCCACTTACTCGAGGCGCATCTACTCTATATGTGCCTCGAGTAGTTCAAACAATTGAGGCATATATGGAGATGATGCGCCTCTAGTAAGTTGTGTGGGCCCAGTTGTGGTAGGTGCCAAAATATAGGAGACGCACCAGCAGATATGCGCCTCGAGTAAGTGATGTGGTCCCGGGGGGTGGCAGGCGCCAGACACTCGAGGCGCATCTACCATATGTGCCTCAAGTATTTTATGAATATAGGAGGCGCATATTGAATGGGATGTTACTCGAGTAAACAGATCCCACCCCCCGGATCGCCTTTAAGTTTTGTAAAAAATAAACAAAAATGATAAAAACTTCAAAAAAAATCCTTTGAGTTGTAGTTAGATTTTAGGGTATAGTTATAGACAAAATTGAAAAACATGAATTTCGATGTATTTTGCAAAAAAAAGGTCATGGAACGGTAAAATGGCCCTAACTTTTGCATATGATATCGGAAAAAAGTTTAATATATCAAAATGATTGTCTTGAAAACCGTTGAAGATTTTATAGATTCCCCAAAGTCGAAAAGAGTAAAAAGTTATGGCAGAGAGAAGTTTTTTCTAAAAAAAATAAAAAGGAGGGAGAAATTTTTAATCCAACTCCCTCTCTTTTCTCCTTTACTCCTCTTCCTCTACTCCACACTTCTCCTCCCTCCACTTTTTCTCTCCTTCTCCTCCCCTTCTACTCCACTCGGTGATCTCCTCCCTCCTTCTCCTCCTCCACCTAGGTGAGCTCCTCCTCCTCTACCCAGGTGAGCTCCTCCCTCCTCCTCCTCCTCCTCCTCCACCCCGGTGAGATCCTCCTCCTCTACCCTAGTGAGCTCCTCCTCCTCCACCCCGGTGAGCTCCTCCTCCTCCTCTACCCGGTGAGATCCTCCCCTACCCCGATGAGCTCCTCCTCTGACGATGACGACCACCTCGGTGACCTCCTTCGGCGACCCCCTCCTTCTCCTCCCAACGACCCCCTCCTTCTCCTCCGACGAGCCCCCTCGTACACCCACCTCCGGCCTAGCGTAGACCTCCTCCGGTGACCCCCACCTCCGGCCAGATCTGGCCAGCTTTTTTTTGAAATCTGAAAACTTATTGGAGGTGCATCTGTAACTTATTGGAGTCGCATTAGAGATGCACCTTTTATAATATACATAGCGAGGTGCAGGCGCATATTGATATGCACCTCGCATATGTACAAATACTTGAGTCACGACACTAGAGGCGCATTTATAATGCGACTCGAATGGCTTTTCATATGCGCCTCGAGTAGGCTTTTCCCTAGTAGTGGGCGTTAAGTCCACAATGTTGCCAGCTCGTAGCTCATCGCGAAGATGACTATTACTATACTAATTATCAATAAAGTAAAATACTTTACCTTTACCACAAATTAGACCATATCACATCATGTGCCTCCTTCATAATAAAGTTAGACGCTCTATCTTTTATTTTGCAAGTTTTACGTGGCTGTTAGGCTTTTGTAAAGACTTGCTTCTAATGGCAAACTTCTAGCCACAACATGAATTAGAGAGTTGTCTCTACTACACCCCTTTCGGGGCCTTCCGTGTAGATTCTATATCAACTACTATGAGAGAGACGGACACCTGCTAGCTAGTTATACGGTATAAGCCATATGTCGAGCATGGAACCCGTCTCGTGTAAGATTATGTGTAAAGTCGGTTCGGGCCGCTTCATCTCATAATACCACGATATATACAAATACACATGGGAAGGTAATGATTGTAAGATCAATTCCCACACATTCCATGTGTGTATTGACCGTATAGCTGTACTATGCATAGATATGGCTCTGATACCACTGAAGGAGTTCTATGGCAGAAATAAAAAAACCTATGATAGAATGCACCTACCAGGATCTATCTAAGAGTAAAGTTGTAGACCAAAAGCGTTTGACATTCCGAGGGGAATGTTTTTTAGGAGAAACAGTGGGAAAGCCTCCCACTATGATTTTTATATATTTTTGTAGTGATATGTACAGAGCATTTACAAAAGGGTATAAAGGAAAAAGATCAGCTGGGGCAACATCATAAAAGGGAATCTACGTCTATGATTTTAACCATTCCTTGAACGTTTTAGCATGTTTATTCTTCATTTTATGACTGATCATCTTAAGTTCTTGATGATAAATCCCTTTCCAGCTCTGAAAAGAAGGCCTTTGATTGTTAAAAAATTTAGTCTCTGAGGGGAATGTTGTTGATGTAGCCATCGCCGTAGCTGACACCAAGGTCATGAATCTCATCGCAAGTCACCCTAGGTCCTTGCATGACAACCCAGGCGCTACTAATGGTAGTCCCTCCAAGGTTTTGCACATGTATGGTGTACGATGAGGACTTCTGGACCCTGATCCCTGCCGGGGTTGCGGAAATAGTTCTTCAGCATGGAATCCTTGCAGCACCTCCTTGCGCCACCAAGAAGTCCTCCCTTTGCACGCACATCCCTAGCAGGGAGCCACGGTTGCAAGAGAGAAAGAGAGAGAGAGTACTTCTCTAAGGAAATTGCCTTAGAGAAATATTGGTATTGGTGTGTTCATTCCCACCCCAAGTCCCTCCTTATAATGGGGGAAAGGGAATACGTCCTTCCTGTAAGTCCCGGGGTGGGACTAATAGTCAAAGGGAAAAAAGGAGGGAGAGAGGAGCCGCTAGCTGGCCTGCTATGATCGCCGGGTGGGCCACTCACGTGCGTGTAGTCCAGCTACGGCCTGGTGATGAGGTGGTGGGGATACGGAGCCGGTTGGTCCTTGGCGCTTATGTTGGGGGATGGCCCTTGGTAGGGTCGAGCGGGGGTATAAAGGCAATCACAGCCGAAGTACGACAAGATCAAAGCAAGTTCTTACCGAGTTACCTAAAGGCCAGCCAAGTTACGGCCGACATAGCCGAGGTTGTCTTCACCCAACAAGACCTCAGCCGACATAAAGTATATGTCGGCACCATCGTATTGTGTGTTTGCAGGTATCGCGTAGGCCGAGGTAATCAGGCAGGAGCTGGGTTACTTGATGGCTTACAAAGGAAGGAAGGGATCTTCCCATGGTCAGCGCTTTTCTCTCTCCACTATAGAGGGAGCGCAGAAGACAGAGAGGAAAGGACCAGAGGAACTGACTGACAAAGGTGACATCGAGTGACCGTTGTTGGTCAGATCACATGGAGCCACAGAGGCTTACGCCGGGGGTTCTGATAGGCTTACGCCATGAGCTCTGGGCGGCTTACGATAGGAAGAAGGAGAGCATCGCTTTGCTATTTTGGGAGGAGCATATTCTAGTGTAACCTGGCCACCCCTTTATAAGGTGTGCCAGGACCTTCAAGGAGAGGGTCGGTGATTTTGGTAGAGGGAAACCCTAGAGAGAGTGGTGAGTAGAGAACAACGTCATCTTCCTCCTCCCCTCAATATAGCTCAAGGAGCATCTGTAAACCACCATTGATCTTGAGAATACAAACTTTCGTGTGTGGAATCACCACACTATCCCTCCATGGATACCTCTAGCGCACATTGGCCCCATCTTTAGCCTATCCATGGCATCTGCCGTGACACCACCACGATAGTTGGCGCTCACCGTGGGGCTAGTAGTGGCGCTAGCTGGAGTGAACATCCAGACAGGAAGCTTCATCGTCAGCAGGGGACGCATCGTCTCCATGCTTGTTCAGTGCTTTGGAGCGCTGGACAATGTCAGCAACAACACATGCAGCTTTGGAAATCACCCTCCTCCATGCAATGGGCTCTTCATCAGCTTCGGCGCTCACAAGATATATGTTGGCATGGACGGGTCATGTGTGCACCCTCAGCACGTCGTCGAGGGAGGAGAACCTCCTCTCAGCATGGCTCGCGGCCCACGTATCACTCGCATTGCTAGCTGCGTTGAGGTGATGATGATAGCACCTGACATGGGAGCAAGCAAGGATCCGGCGGAAGACCCGGAGGCAACTCCCAAGATACCTAGGATTAGAGGTAAACCATTAGAAAATCCACAAAACATCTTGCAGCAAGCGATAGAGAGCCTTAATACTCCAATAGCACCTATCGTAGATCCGGCTTAGGCACATGCCGAACTAGAGGAGACCCGGCTGAAAATGTTAGCGAGGGCAAAGAAAGTAGCAGTGGCTCAGCAAGCATTGAACATCACGCTGCGTGATTATGCAAAAGCAAACAAGATTAGTCCCACCCACATGGACAGAGTGAAATTTAGGGGCAGAAACCTCATCAGCGAGATAGACAAGAAATATGTGCCTAGGCCAGGAAAGTCAGGAAATCCCATGTCAGCTGGTCTGCCGAGGTATAGAACCCCATCAAAGAACCTCAGGGCTATAGATGCGGCAGCGTCCGAGTTAGAGGGACTAACCGGAGAAGCTTGAGAAAGGCAGCAAGAGAGACTGATTGAGTTGGTAAAAATTGCCAACAAACAGAATGAGAAATTGCTCAAGGCTAACCCGGTAGCAGCAGGAGGTTCCCGTGTTGTTCATTCGGCAAGGGGCTCTCTGGAAAAATCCGCTTTGGCAGTATCATCTCCACATGCAGGTCCAAGAAGACAAGAGGTAGTGACCTCGTGAAGAAAAAAATTAGCAGATGGCCCCATGTGACCCGACCAGGGCAGGGAAAGGAAAATTGATATAGTGTGATGAGGATCGTCATAGTGCAAGCCGAGGTGAAAGAGGACGAGGTAACCACGGCCAAGGCCATGATGGACATGGAAACGATGAGTACGACAATGCTGGACAACGTAATTCGGCAGGAGCTAGAAAAAATCCACCTCAGTAGCACTACCAACATCACATATCTCGGCACGAGCAAAGTGTCGGCCTAGCTATGCAACAACAATATGTTCATCCGGGTAAATATAGGTACAATGATGGTTATTCGGCAAAGGCCGACGCCGGATTACCCAAGCCAGATCATCATGCGATAGGATCGAGGCTAGGAAATAGGAACCTACTGCCAGATGATGCAAGGTTGAAGTTGGACCGGATTTACAGGTCAGAGTCGATGGAAGGACAAGGTCCTCTAGGTCCAGTGTGCTTTGGATCTCGGATTATGAGGGAGCCGATTTTCCAGTTGGCAAGGGGGACACAGACATATGATGGAAGCTCTGAGCTAGAAGATTGGGTGATTGATTATGCCACCGCTATAAACCATGCAGGGACAATTTGAGATGGGATGTGAGGTATGTACCTCAGATGTTGGAAGTACCAGCGAGAATATGACTTAATAATCTGCCAGCAGGAAGCATCAATTGTTGGATAGATTTCAAGGAGATGTTTATCAGCAATTTCACAAGCACGTACAAGAGGCCGAATAGGCCACAACAGTTAGCAATGTGTAAACAACGGCTGAATGAGACAGAACGGGAGTTTTTAACTTGATGGTGTAACACACACAATTCATGCGAGGGGGTGATCGAGTCACAGGCTATTGCCTGGTTTGCAAGGTTGCAGATACGCAAGTATGCTGTGGCAAAGGCTGCAAAGGAACATGCCAACTACATTGGCTGAAACAATCAGGATTGCCGACTCATATGCGTTGGGAGATCCAAGTCAACCTCGGCTTGTGTCAAATGAGTCAAATGAAGAATATCATCCCCGAGATGGAGCCGGTGCATCCTTGCGAAATGATTTTCGGGGTAAGAGAAGAGATGAAAGGCTAGATTACAGATATGGTTTGCACCAAGTTGCAGCAGTGGACCAAGATCAACCTAGAGCTGGAAATAGCCAGCGACAAAAGAGTGGCAGCCAAAAGTGGGCATCGAAGAATTATGGCAACAAGCCTTGTACAAATGAGCACAAAAAGCAATGGCAAGAAAGGAAGGACGGGCCGAGGTATACGTATGAGGCTATGCTAGATCAACCATGAAAGTTTTGCACGCCAAACCCAAGTAACCCAGTGAACCACACAACTCGTCAATGTGAGTGGATGAGGAAGATAGAGCAAAGTAGCACGGGGAATGCTCAAACATCTTGGCATGACGCACCTCGGCAGCAGCAGCTCACTGGAGCAAATGGGCAACAACTGATGCTACCACCACCCTCGCCGAGGTATGAAAACCACGACAAAAGAGATGCAGTGCATCATGTGGAAAACCAAAACTAGCAGAACCAAAGATACCCCGCCAATGATGGGACAAATGAATGCAGGGAATGTCATCAGAGTTACGTCTATTTACCATGGAAGAAACTAACAGAAAGAGCGTGCAGCACCGGCATATGGAGGTAAATGTGGTTATGCCGACTGTGCCGAGGTACATGTCTTGGTCTGACCAAGAAATGATGTGGAGTATCAAGGATCACCCCAGGATCATGCCGAGTCCTGGTTCTTATGCATTGGTGCTTAACCCAACCTTCATCGGGCCAAACATCAATGTGAGGTTTTCCAAGGTGTTGATTGACAATGGAAGGAGTATTAATATTTTATATAAGGACACCCTGCACAAGTTGGGAGTCTCGGAGAATATGCTCCAGGCAACAAAGACAACTTTACATTGCATTGTGCCGGGTTTGTCATGCGAGCCTCTAGGCAAGGTCCGAATCGATGTGTTATTTGGCACGAGGGAGAATTACCAAACTGAGAACTTGGAGTTTGAGGTTGTGGACTTGGACAGTGCATACCATGCATTACTCGGCGGACTCGCTCTGTCAAATTTTATGGCAAGTGAACACATTAGTTACTTGGAGATGAAAATGCCAGGGCCAAATGGAGTAATCCCCATATCAGGAGATTTCAGGCGCCCAATGGAATGTGCTTCGGCTGGGTCAAACTTGGCTGAATCACTCGTGATAGCACAGGAGAAGAAAAGGATCCAAGAGGTTGTGGCACTAGCTCAGCCCGCACTGCTGAATATCCCGGCTCTAAGTAACCCGCATGGAAGTGTCTCATTTTAGGCGACGAAAGATACCAAGAAGGTGCCCATTAACGATCAATTCCTAGAGTGCACCGTGACTATTGGTGTCGGGCTTGGCGATGAATAGGAAAGCAACTTTGTCAGCTTCCTCTGTGAGAATCAGGATATCTTTGCTTGGTCCATACAAGATCTGCAAGTAGTACCGAGGGAGCTAGCTGAGCAATCTTTGCACGTAAGACTCGGCGCAAAGATGGTGAAGAAACCTCTCTGCCACTTTGCCGAAGATAGGAGAAAATTCATTGGTGATGAGATAGCTCGGCTCCTTGCCCCTATGTTTATCATGGAAGTACTCTATCCGGATTGGCTGTCTAATCCGGTGATTGTGGAAAAGAAGAAAGATGATCCGAATGTAGCAGTGGTGTGGCGTATGTGTATCGACTACACAAACCTAAATAAGGCGTGTCCGAAAGATCCATTCCCTCTGCCGAGGATAGATCAGGTCACTAATTCGACCGTTGGGTGTGAGCTCTTGTCATTTGTAGATGCATATTCTAGTTTCCACCAGATACCTTTGAACCCAGATGATCAAATAAAGGCTGCTTTTAGCACCCTGTATGGGGCTTATTGCTATCGCTCTATGCCATTTGGCTTACATAATGCAGGGGCAACGTATCAGAGGTGCATGCAAAAATGTTTACACGATCAAATCAGAAAGAATGTCCAAGTATATGTCGATGATGTGGTGATAAAAACCAAGGAAAGTAAAACACTCCTGGATGCATCCGACAAACATTTGTGAACCTAAGGAGGTTCCGAATGAAGCTTAACCCGGAGAAATGCACCTTTGGTGTCCCGGCTAGAAAGTTACTCGGTTTCCTTGTGTCTAGCCGAGGTATCGAGGCCAACGCCAGTAAAATCTGAGCTATCGAGCGAATGGAGCTGTCGAAGTGTCTTAATGATGTTCAGAAGTTCACTGGTTGTCTGGCATCATTAAGTCGGTTTATATGTCGGCTAGGAGAAAAGGCATTGCCTCTCTATCAGCTAATGAAAAAATCGGATAAGTTCATATAGATACCGCAAGCAGATAGTGCTTTTCACGAGATAAAAAAGATGCTAGCATATGCACCAGTGTTAGCTTCGGCATTATCCAAGGAGCCGATGTTGCTCTATATAGCATCGACCAACCGAGTCGTAAGTAATGTGATAGTGGTGGAGCGAAACAAGGTAAGTCGGTGCAGAGGCATGTGTATTACCTAAGCGAAGTATTATCCGCTTCAAAGGAGAATTACCCTCATTATCAAAATATGGCCTACGACGTCTATATGGCGGCCAAGAAGCTTAAGCACTATTTCGAGGAACACCTAGTAAAGGTGATATGTGAAGCACCTATATCTGAGATAACGAGCAACAAGGATGCAAGTCGCCGGATCGCAAAATGGGCAATTGAGTTAGCCCCTTATGCCCCACATTATGATAGAAGGGACGCAATCAAGTCTTAGGTTGTGGCCGACTTTTTTGTGGATTGGGCGGAAATGTAGTACGAACCACCATTGCCGGATTCAAACTGCTGGAGGATGCACTTTGACGGATCGAAGTTGAATGATGGATTGGAGGCCGGGGTAGTCCTTACCTCACCCAAGAAGGACCAACTAAGATACATGCTTCAGATCCATTTTTGAGCATCAAACAATGTAGCCGAGTATGAGGTGCTCGTACACGGCTTAAAAGTAGCAAAGAAAATTGAGATATGTCGGATACAGTGCTTTGGAGATTCAGATTTGGTGGTGTAGCAAGTTTCTGGTCATTGGGATGCACTTGACGAAAACATGGCTCTATGTAGATTTCACGTCCAAAAGATATGTGGTTACTTTGAGGGATGTGAATCCCATCATGTGCCAAGAGCTGAAAATGATGCAGCCGATGTGTTATCTAAACTGGATTCATCTCGGCAAGCCATCCCACCAGGAGTCGCTTTGGAACATCTGAGGAAACCATCTATTACCCCTTCACCAGAATCCGAGTTAATCTATATTCTGGCAAACCCCAGATCAGAAGCTACCCTGATGGATATTGACTGGGCGAATACCTCGACAAACCCGGGGACTACCTCGGTAAACCTAGGGACTGCCTCGGTAAACTCGGGGACTACCTTGCAGAACTAGGGGACTGTTCAGCTTGATCCAGCAAAGGTTATGTCGATAGATTCAATGGAAGTTGATGAAGTACTTTTCCCAATCCGTGTTGTACCAGGATGGGCCCGACCAATATTTGAGTTCTTGAAAGATGGAACTTTTCCAAGTGATGAGATACTCTTAAGGAAAGTGCCAAGGAGAGCAAACGCATACACTATAATCAATGCCGAGTTATACAAAAGAAGTGTCACAAGCATCTTGCAGAGATGTGTTGACCCGGAAGAAGGGCTAGACATCCTCCGAGATATTCATCAAGAGGAATGTAGGCACCATGCCTCATCCAGGGCCTTAGTGGTGAAAGCTTTCCGACATGGATTTTACTGGCCAAGTGCCTTACAGCAAGCCGAGGAACTGGTAAGGAAATGTAATGGTTGTCAGAGGTATGCTAGCAAGACACATCTGTTGATATCGGAACTCAAAACTATACCAATCACTTAGCCATTTGTTGTGTAGTGCTTAGATATGGTTGGACCATTTAGGACGGCCAAGGGAAACATGACCCACACCTTGGTTATGGTGGACAAGTTTACTTAGTGGATTGAAGACAAACCAATCAGGAAATGTGATGGACCTACGGCTGTGACATTCCTCAAAGATATCGTCTTGAGATATGGCTATCCACATAGTATCATAACAGATAATGGCACCAATTTGCCGAAGGAGAATTTGCCCGGTTTTTTTGAGATAAGAAGATCCGGCTAGATGTCGCGTCAGTGGCCCACCCCACATCGAACGGGCAAGTGGAAAGATCCAACGAACTAGTACTGTCTAGAATAAAACCCCGGCTCATTGAGCCACTACAAATATCAGTGGGGTGCTAGATTGATGAACTAACAGCGGTATTATGGAGCTTAAGAACAACTCTGAATCGATCAACAGGCTACATGCCATTTTTTCTGGTATATGGGGAAGAAGTTGTACTACCAGCCGACATAAAGCATGACTCGCCTAGGGTCACCCAATACACAGAAGCCGAAGGGCAAGAAGCCCAGCAAAATGATGTTGATCTGCTGGAAGAAGCGAGAGAATTGGCATTATCTAGATCCGCCATATATCAGCAAAATCTCCGATGCTATCATAGCCGGAAAGTGAACCCCCGGGTCTTCCGGGAAGGAAATTTTGTACTTAGGCTAGTGCAGCGCACTACCAGCATGCATAAGTTGCCCCCCATGGGAAGGACCATTCATTATAAGCAATGCACTGCATAATGATGTGTATTACCTCATTGATGCACAACCGCGGGAGAAGAATAAGGCAAACAGGTCAGGCGAGGAATCAAAGAGGCCATGGAATGTAGCGTTACTCCATCCACTTTATATTTAGAAGAAGTGTATGTATCCCGAACTCTCTCATGTCGGCCTGTATGTTGGCAATGGGCTTATCAATGAAATCTTGGCACATCGGGTAGAAACTCGGGGACTACCTTAACTATAATTGTCTTTTTTCTATATTTACCTTTTTATATGTCGGCTGGCTTAAATTACTTACACCTTAGTCGAGTTAGTAGTGTGTCGGCACCAAAAGCTAACTCTTCGACTTGATGCTGTCCAACAAGAATTGGCTTCATGGGAAGCAAGAGAACAATTTTGGAATTGCAGGGCACATGAAAAACGACTAAACGTAATCAAGCCGACGCTTGTTTTTGGACTAACCCCTGTTGGGGATATACTTTCCGGGTATCCTCACAGTTCCTCACTGACCAGGGTGGCCCACTTCGGGTTAGACCTTTGCTTCACGGGCGGCCCAGTCAGGGAGAAAGACGGAGTCCAATCCAGCTACGGGAAGGCCCAGAAGACTTACCGACATAGGCCCATAGTGTTACTTGTAGTTCAAGATGTACTCTGTAACCGACTCTTAGTCATAGCCGGATAGATCTCTCCTGTAAACCCTAGGCCGGATATCTATATAAGTCGTCCTAGGGAGAGCCTTAAGGAAACTCTCAATAGTCTACAATCTCAACTCACACAGGCGAACCCTTGTAACCCATATTTCGGCCCTGCCGTATTACTGGATTTCTAGCAGGAGTAGGATCCGTCCAAAGCTGGCGGATTCGAACCTGGGTAAACTTGTGTGCTCTCTGTCCCGGAACACCGTACGTCTCACACCCCGCTCTTCCGCACGCCTCGAGGACCCCCTATTGGCGTACTTGTCATCAATCCGATGACAGTTGGCGTCCATCGTGGGGCAAGTGAGCTTTAGATTTGCGTTCCGAGCGGAATCTGCAAGAATCAGAATCGGCGAGACTATCACCGTCGGTCGCATCCTCTACGCCAGCGATGTCCCTCTCATCGTTCTTGACGAGACCTGGATTCTGGCTAGGGAGGCTCTAAATGCCTACACCATCATGTCTTTTGGCGAGATCGATGTTTACATCGGTTTTGCTGAACCTGTCCCACCCACCCAGCGGTGATGATAGAGGCAGAAGAATCTTTTGGGTCCCCTTTGTCTGTAGAGGCGGAAGAGTTCTGGATCTCAGAAAACCCTAATCTCACCCAGCCCGCACCAGTTGCGGAGATAGTGGAGAAATCCGAACCTGAAGCAGACCTAGCGGTCGAAGTTGAATCTAGAGTGGATCTCCTTGGAGAGACCGAATCCCAGATCGACCCACCTGCGGAAGTCGAAATCCAGGAGGAGCATATCAATGACACTGATTCCGGCTCTGATGACGCCGGAACAGACATGCCTTTCCTGAGATACACATTGCGGCGTATGATAATGCAAAACTCAGGCGTAGATGCAATTCTGGAGACCATCAAAAGTTTCGACGAAGCTGATCGCGAGAGTCGTAGGTACCTCAGGAAGCACGCATCGCACTTCGTCAGATATGTGGGATCCGGATCTGGCTCTGCCGATGCTGGAGACAACACCGACTCGGTGCTGGAGGCAATTGGAACAAACGCCGACATACCCGCATCCTCGGATGAATCGATGATGTCGGCAGATTTCCGAAAGTTCTCCGCGGAATATGAAGAGGAGTACAACTCCAAAACTACAGAAGAAGGAGAAGCCATGGATGAAGGATTCGGGGAACACTCTCCCAAAGCGCAGGATGACATGGAAGTCGGAGATAATCCCGAAGTCCAGATGTTCGAAAGTACCAATCAGAGCTTGACTCCGTGAAACGGACTTAAAGCCGTCTTTGCTACCGGTGCTGCCAAGAAGGCAAAGAAGAAGAACAATACCCGACAAAAGACCCTATGGCAGAGGAGGTGATTGCCGAGGAATATGAGGAAGAATCGGATGGAGCACTTATCCCAGAAGAGCCCAAAAAAGAAGAATCGGTGGATGGACACGTGATCACTGAAGGTGCACGTAAACTCATCGATGCTGCATTAACCACACCTATTCCTAGAGCTGCAGAACTTACTGCTGAAGAACTAGACGAGAGGGCATAGGCGCTAGAAGCGCATCGTCAAGTACTCCTCGATGAAGCCAAAAACATTGAGGAGGAAAAGAAACGCATGGCATCTGCGGAGAAGTACAACTCCAGGCAATACCAGAAGACCAGGAAGCATCGTACTAGTGACAACCAATTCCCACAGATACACGCCTTCCTTTTCGGAGAAGAAATGGGGAAGCCTCGGAAAGATAGCAAAGGGGATTGGGTATATCCAACCCCAATACAGAACACCGTGGCGGCCCGAGAAATTTTATCGGCTAATCCAGGCCCAGAAGAGATCCAGTTGGGAATCAAACTACTCAACAAGGGACTGGAGCAGCAAAAGGTCTCCATGTCCAGAAGTCAAAAACTGGTTTCTTATTCTGACCAATGTCGCATGGATCCGGTATGGGCTGACGTAAGACCCAACGCGTACCGGAGCAGCACCACCGCCCCGATCGCCGGGAAGACAATTACTCAAGAACCGGATCTTCGGGACAGCACCACAAAGCTGCCCGTAACTGGCATAGCATTAACCCAGTTGCAGAGCAAGAAGCAATTGCTGCATTGAATCTGAGGAACCCGCCCCTGCGAGAGTCGAAAGACCGCAGGGACGATGATAAAGAGAAACGTCGGGAGGAGGACCGACAAAGAATGCCACCTCCTAGACATGCAAGCTGTCCAGATGACGGACAAAGGAATGATGGATACCGTGCCGAGACAAGCCGGCAGGGGGCTCGTCACAATGAAGACCCTCCCTGGAACCAGAATAATGACGCTCCGGACGGAGGCCGGCGATCAGCCAGAAAAAACCCAGCTGCTCCACCCTCTCCACCAAATAGCCATCACAACGGCTCTCAAGGAGGCCAGGGAGGGCGCCGTGGTGGAGGAGGTGGTGGCAGAAGCCGAAGTCCAGCTCCAGGGCACCACAGCCACAGCCGACACTCGAGACGATCCCTATCCCCGAATGATGCAAGGCACAGGATCAACTCCAATATAGAAGCGCGGTGCTATGAAAATGATGACATCTACGTGGGCCAAAAGTGTTTTGGACCACGCATCAGAGCTACAAGATTCTCGGAAGGATTTTCTATCTCACGACATATCCAAGCCTACGACGGCATTGCTCGGCTAGATACCTGGCTACAGGATTTCTTCCAAGCTTGCTGCATCGCCAAAGGTGGAAATAGCCTGGTTGCAACCCGATATCTCCCACTCATGTTGCGGAATATGGCATGATCATGGCTTAATGAACTTCCGGAGAACACCATCCACAACTGGTATGACATGCAAAGTGTGTTCTTTCGGAATTTCGAAGGCACATACCAGAGGCCCTGTACGGTCGGAGACCTACAGCGTTGCACCCAGAAGGCCAGAGAAACTTGTCGGGATTACCTCGGATGATGGATCGACACCAAGAACTCATGTGAAGGAGTAAATGATCAAACTGCGATTGAAGCTTTCATTGCAGGTCTCCCAATTGGTCTACTGCGTCATCGCTTGATGTGTGACAAGGTCACTGGTTTGGGAGAGATGATAGAAACAACGAGCAAGTATGCAGATGCTGACGACGATGCAGAGGGATTACTCAACGCCCTGGCTGTGCCATAGTCGGCAAAACAACCAAAACACCAAGCTCAAAAGCGCAAGAATACCTCGGAAGAGAAACCCAACGCGGAAATGGTAGTGTTCACTGCTACTTTCGGGTCTGGAGGACGAGGAGGACGCGGCGGAGGCCGCGGGCGTGGGCGTGGGACTTCGAGATTTCAAGGTAGAGGAGACCAGCAACCGGGAAAAACCTAATCTTGGGCCGACAGTGCCAACAACCGATGTGTGCATCACTTAGATGCCAATGGGGACTTGTCCCACACCAACGCTGAGTGTCGTTTCAATGACGACATCAAAAGAGATGACACCGCTGGCTACAAAGCTAAGCGGAAGAAGGGAAAGAAGAATCCTGAAAAAGATAAAGAGACCAAGGAAGATTCCGACATGGAGGAAGCCGATGCTTCAAATCCCAAGCCGGAAAGTAAGAAAAAATTTCGACCAAAAAAGACATTTATGTCACCTTCCTCGGATCTCAACCAGCAAAGGTCAAGAAAGCAGTTCTACATGAGCCCAACGCAACAGTTCTAGCTGTCCCCCAATTTTTGGAATGGTCGGAAGTGGAAATTACATTTGACCGCACAGATCCTCCGCCTAAGTTGCACAGGCGAGGAAAATGTTGGAGATATGCCCAAGAGGCAATAATAAAAGTGGTTATTATTATATCTTTGTGTTTATGATGAATGTTTACATCCCATGCTATAATTGTATTATTAGGAAACACTAATACATGTGCGTTTTGTAAACATAAAAGAGTCCCTAGTAAGCCTCTTGTTAAACTAGCTTGTTGATTAATAGATGATCATGGTTTCCTAGTCATGGACATTGAATGTCATTAATAACAAGGTTGTATCATTAGGAGAATGATGTGATGGACACACACCCATAGTAAGCGTAGCATAAAGATCAAGTCATTAAGTTCGTATTGCTATAAGCTTTTAAATGCATAGTGACCTAATCCTTCGACCATGAGGTTGTGTTAATCACCATCACCGGATGGGTACTTTGATGACATCAAACACCACTCCGTAACTGGGTGGTCATAAAGGTGTCGTTGGGTATTCTGAAAGTATGTGTTGAAGCGCATGGACCAAGATTGGGATTTGTCCATCCATATGATGGATAGATATGCTCTAGGCCCCCTCGGTGGAATGTCATCTAGTTAGCTTGCAAGCATGTGACTGGGTCACAAGGGGTGACATATCACGGAATGAGTAAAGAGTACTTGTCAGTAACGAGGTAGAACTAGGTATGGAGATACTGATGATCAAACCTCGGATAAGTAGAGTATCGCGAGACAAAGGGAATTGGTTTCGTATGTTAATGGTTCAATCGATCACGAAGTCATCGTTGAGTATGTGGGAGCCGTTATGGATCTCCAGATCCCGCTGATGGTTATTGAGCGGAGAGGTGTCTCCGTCATGTCTATATATTTACGAACCGTAGGGTGACACACTTAACGTTCGAAGTTGTTTTAAGTAGATATGGAATGTGCGTTGGAGACCGAATGTTGTTCGGAGTCTCAGATTGGATTCGAGACATCACGAGGAGCTCCAGAATTGTCCGGGGAGTAAGATTCATATAATGGGGATTTTTTTCTGAGTTAGGAAATGTTCTGGAGTGTTTGTATGGGGATTCTAGAAGGTTTCGGAATGTTCCGGAAGGTTCTAGAAGATATTTTGGAGTTTATTTGAAAACCAAGATAAGATAAGATAAGATAAGATAAGATAAGATAAGGGAAATTTAAAGAGGAGACTTGGGGGGGAGGACTCCTCCCCCACCTCCTTGGTGCGCCGGCCCTAAGGGGTGGGCCTAGGGGTGGGAACCCTAGGCTGCACCCCTCCCTCTATATATAGAGGGGTGGAGGCGCCACCCCCTTGCTCCTCCACTCTTGCCCTAGCCGCCTCCCTCCTCCTCCTTCCTTCTGCTCAGGCTTAGGCGAAGCCCTGCAGAATTCTCCACTCCACCACCACCACCACGCCGTCGTGCTACTGGGATTCCGTGGAGAGATCTACTACCTCCGCTGCTCGCTGGAACAAGGAGAGGAAGGTCTGCTTCGACTTCGCACGTGTGACCGACTGCGGAAGCACTGCCGGCACGTGGCGCCGGAAGGATTGTCCACTCGATCTTGAGATCGGCAAGTGATCGACTACATCAACCACGAGATCTAATCTCGTAACGCTTTCGTGTCTACAAGGGTTAGTACAGATCTATCTCGTTGCACATGTCTAATAGATTAGATCTTGGCTTTTATCTAGATTAGATCTGGGTTTTGTTTGTTCTTGCGGTAGAATTTTTTTGTTTTCCATGCTACGAACCCATCAGTGGTATCAGAGCCGTGTCTATGCGTAGATCTTTTGCACGAGTAGAACACAATGGTGTTGTGGGCGTTGGTGCTTGTGCCGTCTTTTGCTTTGTGTACTTTTCATCTTGCGGCATGATGGGATGAAGCGGCTCGGGCTAACCTTACATGTCATCGCACATGAAACTTGCTCCACGCTTGACGTGTAACTTGCTTTGCACAAGTGGCTTTGCGGGTGCCTGTCTCTCCCACCATAGTATAGATCCAATTTACACTTTGCACTTGATAGCACTTGTATCAACGTTGTGGTTCAGTTTCGTAGGTAAGATCCGTTCTTGTTCGAAAGCCCCAAACCACGTAAAACATGCAAAGAAAATTAGAGGCGTCTAACTTGTTTTTGCAGGGGTTTTGTGATGTGATATGGCCATCATGTGATTGTGATTATATTTGATGTATGCAATGATCCTTGTTGTAATATGGCAACCGGCAGGAGCCTAATGGTTGTCTTTAATTCTGTTAAGACCTGCGTGTCTATTCATCTTGTAATAGCTTTATTCCAAGTAGTTGTAATAGTTGCTAGTGATGATGGACAACCATGAAGCGGCGCCACTGACCTTGACGCAATGCTGGTGATGATGGAGATCATGTCCGTGCTTTGGAGATGGAGATCAAAGGCACAAGAAGAAAGGGCCATATCATATCACACTAATTATGAATTGCCTGTGATGTTAATCCTTTATGCATCTTGTATTGCTTAGATCGCGACGGTAGCATTATAAGATGATCCCTCTCACTAAATATCAAGTAATAAAGTGTTCGCCCTTAGTTGGCACCGTTGCTAAGACTCGTCGTTTCGAAGCATCTCGTGATGATCGGATGTGATAGATTCTACGTGTGCATACAACGGGTGCAAGCCAGATTTGCACATGCGGAAACTAAGGTTATCTTGACGAGCCTAGCATGTACAGACATGGTCTCGGAACACGGAATACCGAAAGGTAGAGCATGAGTCATCTAAATGATATGATGAACATGAAGACTGTTCGCCGATGAAACTACATCTTCTCTCGTGAAGATCGGACTTGGTGTAGTGGACTTGGTTCGTGTAATCACTAAGACAATGTGAGGGATGTTGTTTTGAGTGGGAGTTCACCTAGTTAATTTAAGAATTAAATCTGAACTTAATTTATCATAAACTTAGTCTAAACTACTTGCAAATTTGTTGTAGATTATGGCGACCCCCTCCATCAATTTCAATGCATTCCTAGAGAAAGAAAAGCTTAAGAACAATGGAAGCAATTTCATGGCCTAGTTCCGTGGACTGAAGATCGTCCTCAGGGCTGGTCAGTTGACCTATGTGCTCGAAGCACCGCTGGGTGACCCACCTGCAGATGATGCCACCGATGACGTAAAGAATGTTTACGCCACTCGGAAAAATCATTACTCCACAGTTCAGTGTGCCATCCTGTACGGTTTAGAAGCGGAGCTCCAAAAGTGTTTTGAGCACCACGACCCGTTCGAGATCATTAAGGAGCTCAGGCTAATTTTTGAGACTCGCACGGCCATGGAGAGCTATGAGGCCTCCGAAAAGTTCTTTAACTGTAAGATGGAAGAGGGAAGCTCTATTAGCGAGCACGTGCTCACCATGTCTGGGTACGCAAACAAGCTCCAAGAGTTGGGGATTTCGATTCCTAATGAGTTGGGGATTCACCGTCTCCTCCAATCACTGCCACCAAGTTACAAGAACTTTGTGATGAACTACAATATGCACTGCATGAACAAGACGTTGCCTGAACTATCGTCCATGCTGAAAACTGCTGAAGTGGAGATCAAGAAGGAGCACCAAGTGTTGATGGTCAATAAGACCACGAATTTCAAGAGACAGGGCAAGCCTAAGAACAAGGGCAACTTCAAGAAGGACGGCAAAAAAGCTGCCGCACCTGCTAAAAAGCCCAAGGCTGGTCCTAAGCCTGAAACTGAGTGCTTCTACTGCAAGGGTGCTGGTCACTGGAAGCGTAACTGCCCCAAGTACCTGGCGGATCTGAAGAATGGCAACATCAAGAAGAAAGGTATATTTGATATATATGTTATTGATGTGTATCTTACTAGTAATCGTAGTAGTGCCTGGGTATTTGATACTGGTTCGGTTGCTCATATTTGTAACTCGAAACAGGAGCTGCGGAATAAGCGAAGACTGGCGAGAGACGAGGTGACGATGCGCGTTGGAAATGGCTCCAAGGTTGATGTGATCGCTGTCGGCACGCTCCCTCTACATCTACCTTCAGGATTAGTTTTAAATTTGAATAATTGTTATTTGGTGCCTGCGTTAAGCATGACCATTATATCTGGATCTTGTTTATTGCGAGACGGTTACTCTTTTAAGTCTGACAATAAAGGTTGTTCAATTTATATGAGTAATATATTTTATGGTAATGCACCTGAGATGAATGGTTTATTCTTACTGAATCTCGATAGTAGTGATACACATCTTCACAACATAGATGCTAAACGAACAAAATTGAATGATAATTCTACATACATGTGGCACTGTCATCTTGGTCACATTGGAGTGAAGCGTATGAAGAAACTCCATTCTGATGGACTTCTTGAATCACTTGATTTTGAATCACTTGAAAGATGCGAAGCATGTCTAATGGGAAAAATGACTAAGACTCCATTCTCTGGTACAATGGAGCGAGCTATAGACTTATTGGAAATAATACATACCGATGTGTGCAGTCCAATGAGTGTAGCATCGCGTGGTGGATATCGTTACGTTCTCAATTTCACGGATGACTTAAGTAGATATGGGTATGTCTACTTTATGAAACATAAGTCCGAAACTTTCGAGAAGTTTAAGGAATTTCAAAGTGAAGTGGAAAATCATCATAACAAGAAGATTAAGTTTCTGCGTTTTGACCGCGGAGGTGAATATCTAAGTTACGAGTTTGGCATGCATTTAAAGAAATGTGGAATACTTTCGCAATTGACACCACCGGGAACACCACAACATAATGGTGTGTCCGAACGTCGTAATCGAACTCTCTTAGATATGGTTCGGTCTATGATGTCTCTTACAGATTTACCGCTATCGTTTTGGGGCTATGCATTAGAGACAGCCGCATTCACTTTAAATAGGGCACCATCTAAATCCGTTGAAACGACACCGTACGAGTTGTGGTTTGGTAAGAAACCTAAGTTGTGGTTCCTTAAAGTTTGGGGTTGCGAAGCATATGTAAAGAAGTTACAACCTGAAAAGCTTGAACCCAAAGCGGAGAAATGCGTCTTCATAGGATACGCTAAAGAAACAATTGGGTATACCTTCTATCATAGATCCGAAGGCAAAGTTTTCGTTGCCAAGAATGGATCCTTTCTTGAGAAGGAGTTTCTCTCGAAGGAAGTGACTGGAAGGAAAGTAGAACTCGACGAGGTTATTGAACCTTCTCTCGGATTTGAGAGTAGCGCAGCATCGGAAGATGTTTTTGTGCCGCCTGCACCAATTGGAGAGGAAGCTAATGATAAAGATCATGAAACTTCAGTCGAAGTTGCTGCTGAACCTCGCAGGTCAACGAGGGTTCATACCACTCCTGATTGGTATGACTCTGCCTTGAACGTCATGTTGGTGGACAACGCTGATGACCCTGCGACATATGAAGAAGCTATGGTGAGCCTAGATTCCGACAAATGGCTAGAAGCCATGAAATCTGAAATGGGATCCATGTACGAAAACCAAGTGTGGACTTTGGTTGACTTACCGGATGGCCGTAAGGCTGTCGAGAACAAATGGATTTTCAAGAGAAAAACAGATGCTGATGGTAATGTTACCGTCTATAAAGCTCGACTTGTCGCGAAAGGGTTCCGACAAATTCAAGGAGTTGACTATGATGAGACATTCTCACCAGTAGCGAAGCTAAAGTCTGTGAGGATTTTGTTAGCAATTGCTGCACATTTCGATTATGAGATTTGGCAGATGGATGTCAAAACGGCATTCCTTAATGGTGACATTGAGGAAGAGTTGTATATGGTACAACCCAAGGGTTTTGTCGATCCTAAAGATGCTGACAAGGTATGCAAACTTCAGCGCTCCATTTATGGACTGAAGCAAGCATCCCGGAGTTGGAATCAACGTTTTGATAAAGTAATCAAAAAATTTGGGTTTATACAAACTTATGGAGAAGCTTGTATTTACAAGAAAGTGAGTGGGAGCTCTGTAGCATTCCTAGTACTATATGTAGATGACATATTGTTGATTGGGAATGATATAGAACTTCTTAATAGCGTCAAAACCTATTTGAATAATAGTTTTTCAATGAAGGATCTTGGCGAACCGGCATATATTCTAGGCATCAAGATTTATAGAGATAGATCAAGACGCCTAATAGCACTTTCACAAAGTACATACTTAGACAAAGTTCTAAAGAAGTTTAGAATGGAAGAGAGCAAGAAAGGGTTCGTGCCCATGTTGTCAGGTAAGACCTTGAGTAAGACTCAAAGTCCAGCTACGGCAGAAGATAGAGAGAAGATGAATAATATTCCCTATGCCTCGGCCATAGGTTCTATCATGTATGCCATGTTGTGTACAAGACCGGATATAGCACATGCTGTTAGTTTGACTACCAGATATCAAAGTGATCCTGGAATGGAGCACTGGACAGTGGTCAAGAATATCCTAAAGTACCTGAATAGGACTAAGGGTATGGTTCTTTCTTATGGAGGTGATGAACAGCTTGTTGTAAACGGTTACACCGATGCTAGTTGGAACACCGATCCAGATGACTCGAAGTCACAGTCGGGATACGTATTTATTTTGAATGGTGCTGCAGTGAGCTGGAGGAGTGCAAAGCAAAGCGTTGTGGCAAAATCTTCAACTAAATCGGAATACATAGCTGCTTCGGAGGCTGCACAAGAAGCCATATGGATGAAGGAATTCATTACTGAACTTGGCGTGGTTCCTAGTGCGTTGGACCCGATGGCCATCTACTGTGACAACACAGGTGCCATAGCTAATGCACATGAGCCAAGGTCACATAGCAAGCTGAAGCATATCAAGCTACGTTTCCACGCTATTCGCGAGTATGTCCGAGATGGTGACATAAAGATTTGCAAAGTACACACTGATCTAAATGTGGCAGATCCGTTGACTAAACCTCTCCCTAGGGAAAAGCATGACCAACACCAGAACGCCATGGGTGTTAGGTATATTACCATGTAATCTAGATTATTGACTCTAGTGCAAGTGGGAGACTGTTGGAGATATGCCCAAGAGGCAATAATAAAAGTGGTTATTATTATATCTTTGTGTTTATGATGAATGTTTACATCCCATGCTATAATTGTATTATTAGGAAACACTAATACATGTGTGTTTTGTAAACATAAAAGAGTCCCTAGTAAGCCTCTTGTTAAACTAGCTTGTTGATTAATAGATGATCATGGTTTCCTGGTCATGGACATTGGATGTCATTAATAACAAGGTTGTATCATTAGGAGAATGATGTGATGGACACACACCCATAGTAAGCGTAGCATAAAGATCAAGTCATTAAGTTCGTATTGCTATAAGCTTTTAAATGCATAGTGACCTAATCCTTCGACCATGAGGTTGTGTTAATCACCATCACCGGATGGGTACTTTGATGACATCAAACACCACTTCGTAACTGGGTGGTCATAAAGGTGTCGTTGGGTATTCTGAAAGTATGTGTTGAAGCGCATGGACCAAGATTGGGATTTGTCCATCCATATGATGGATAGATATGCTCTAGTCCCCCTCGGTGGAATGTCATCTAGTTAGCTTGTAAGCATGTGACTGGGTCACAAGGGGTGACATATCACGGAACGAGTAAAGAGTACTTGTCAGTAACGAGGTAGAACTAGGTATGGAGATACTGATGATCAAACCTCGGATAAGTAGAGTATCGCGAGACAAAGGGAATTGGTTTCGTATGTTAATGGTTCAATCGATCACGAAGTCATCGTTGAGTATGTGGGATCCGTTATGGATCTCCAGATCCCGCTGATGGTTATTGAGCGGAGAGGTGTCTCCGTCATGTCTACATATTCACGAACCGTAGGGTGACACACTTAAGGTTCAAAGTTGTTTTAAGTAGATATGGAATGTGCGTTGGAGACCGAATGTTTTTCGGAGTCTCGGATTGGATTCGAGACATCACGAGGAGCTCCGGAATTGTCCGGGGAGTAAGATTCATATAATGGGGATTTTTTTTCTGAGTTAGGAAATGTTCCGGAGTGTTTGTATGGGGATTCTAGAAGGTTTCAGAATGTTCCGGAAGGTTCTAGAAGATATTTTGGAGTTTATTTGAAAACCAAGATAAGATAAGATAAGATAAGATAAGATAAGATAAGGGAAATTTAAAGAGGAGACTTGGGGGGGAGGACTCCTCCCCCCCACCTCCTTGGTGCGCCGGCCCTAAGGGGTGGGCCTAGGGGTGGGAACCCTAGGCCGCACCCCTCCCTCTATATATAGAGGGGTGGAGGCGCCACCCCCCTTGCTCCTCCACTCTTGTCCCAGCCGCCTCCCTCCTCCTCCTTCCTTCTGCTCAGGCTTAGGCGAAGCCCTGCAGAATTCTCCACTCCACCACCACCACCACGCCGTCGTGCTGCTGGGATTCCGTGGAGAGATCTACTACCTCCACTGCTCGCTGGAACGAGGAGAGGAAGGTCTGCTTCGACTCCGCACGTGTGACCGACTGCGGAAGCGCTGCCGGAACGCGGCGCCGGAAGGATTGTCCACTCGATCTTGAGATCGGCAAGTGATCGACTACATCAACCACGAGATCTAATCTCGTAATGCTTTCGTGTCTACAAGTGTTAGTACAGATCTATCTCGTTGCACATGTCTAATAGATTAGATCTTGGCTTTTATCTAGATTAGATATGGGTTTTGTTCGTTCTTGCGGTAGAAATTTTTTGTTTTCCATGCTACGAACCCATCAGAAAATACGCCTTAATCGTCAATCCACTTATCAACGGTTATGGTTTCTCCAAGACCCTCATGGACGGCGGCAGCAGTATCAATATTCTGTATGTCGAGACGCTACGCCGGATGAAGATCTCGGAGACCCAGCTGAACCATTGATCTGTGATCTTTCATGGAGTTGTCCCAGGAAGACAAGCCAATTCCCTGGGGGAAATCACTTTGGATGTTACCTTCGGAACTCCAAAGAACTATCAGACGGAGGCACTTTCCTTCGAAGTGGTCCCGTTCAAGAGCGCGTACCATGCTATATTCGGACGTCCGGCTTACTGGGCTTTTATGGCTCGTCCATGTTACATTTACAATATGATGAAGATTCCAGGTCCCAACGGCGTAATCACCATCAGGGGAGACCCGAAGAAAGCGCGAAAGTGCGAGGATGGAAATGCCGCCTTTGCTGAAGCTGTGCTGCACGCCTAGGAGTACCAAGAGATCAAGAAGAGCATAGATCCGTCCGAGATGCCCGCAACGAAGAAGGAGGTGACAAAGCCGAAACCAGAGTTCAAGGCGTCAGAAGAGACGAAGAAAATGCCGTTGAAGGATGATGACCCCTCCAAGGTGACCCAAATAGGTGTAGGCCTAGATAGCGCATAGGAAAGCATGTTTGTCAAGTTCCTCAAAGCAAATCAAGATATCTTCGCATGGCAGCCATCTTACATGATCGGAGTACCTAGGGAACTTGCCGAGCACTCTTTAAATGTAAACCCGAACGCTAAACCCGTCAAATAGTCCTTACGACATTTCGGCGATGAAAAGCGTAAGGCAATAGCTAAGGAACTAGCACGGCTCGAGTTAGCCTGATTCATAGAAGAGGTCATCCACACTGAGTGGTCGGCCAATCCTGTAATGGTCCCTAAAAAGGACACCACTGATTTAAGGATGTGTGTTGATTATCCTGCCTTGAACAAGGCTTGTCCAAAAGATCCGTTCGCTCTTCCTAGGATTGATCAAGTTATCGATTCTACGGCAGGCTTAGAACTCCTATGCCTTCTCGACGCATATTCCCATTATCACCAAATCCGGATGAAGGAATCTGACAAAGTCAAAACCTCATTCATAACCCCTTTCGGAACCTTATGTTTTGTTACGATGCCTTTTGGGTTGAAGAACGCATGAGCTACTTACCAGCGCACGATGCAGCGTTGCCTCCACGACCAACTCGGATGCAATGTACATGCATACGTGGATGATATTGCGGTGATGTCCAAAAAGAAGGAAACGCTGATTTCCGACTTGGAGGAAACGTTCGCCAATCTACAAAAATACAACATCATGCTTAATCCTAAGAAATGCTTCTTTGGAATTCCAGCCGGAAAATTGTTAGGTTTCATCATGTCTCAAAGAGGCATAGAGGTGAACCGAGACAAAATCAAGGCTATACTCAATATTTCCAGGCCAACTCGCCTGAAGAACGTACAAAGACTAACTAGGTGCATTGCTGCAGTCAGTCGATTTGTAAGCCAGCTTGGTGAAAGAGCCGCACCATTATACAAACTCTTGAAAAAGACTAAGGATTTTGTATGGACCGACGAAGCTGAAGCTGCGTTACAGGACCTTAAGAAAGTACTCTAATCTGCTCCTATCCTTGCTGCACCAGAACCACAGGAACCGATGTTGCTTTATCTTGCTGCGGCAAACAAAGTCGTTAGTATCGTCATGGTGGTGGAGAGACCGGAGGAAAATCAGGAACACCTGGTGCAGCGTCCGACTTACTTTGTCAGCGAGGTCCTGACAGAATCAAAACAGCGGTATCCTCACTATCAAAAGTTGGCTTACGGTGTTTTCCTAGCATCTCGTAAGCTACGACACTATTTCCAGGAGCATCCAATTACCGTGGTGAGCACAGCTCCCATGAGAGACATAATTAACAACAGCGACGCCATAGTACGCGTCGCCAAATGGGGCATAGAGCTTTCAGCTTTCGATATTGAGTATAAACCCCGGACAGCAATTAAATCCCAAATCCTTGCCGACTTTGTTGCTGATTGGACGGAGACGAAGGAGAATATGACCCTCGCGGAGTCGGAATATTGGACCCTATACTTTGATGGGTCTAAGGCTCGAGGGGGCTCGGGGGCTGGCGTGGTGCTCAAATCACCCCAAGGAGATAAACTTCTATACGTGTTGCAGATCCACTTCACAGCAACAAATAATATTGCCGAGTATGAAGCACTGCTGCATGGAATCCAGATTGCTAAGGATATCGGCATCCGACGTTTGATGTGTTATGGAGATTCGGATCTTGTTGCTCAGCAAGTGTCGGATATTTGTAATGCAAATAAACACATGGCAGCATATAAAGCTGTCATGAATGATTTATCTAAATCGTTCGAAGGGTTTGAGGTTCAACACATCCCTCGAGCAGAAAATGAGGAAGCAGATGTGCTATCTCGGATAGGCTCTGCACAGAAAGAGGTCCCGGATGGCGATTTTTTAGAGCACCTCAAATTTCCCTCAATAAAGGGAGTGGATGAGGAATATCCGACTAAATCCGACTCACCTCTAATAGCAGTACTGGCTGTAATTCCCAGCTGGACCCAACCCTACCTTGATTATCTGGTAGATGGCAAATTACCCGAAGACGAGGTTCTGAGCCGGCAGATCATCCGACGAGCAAAAGCCTATACTATAGTTAAAGGTGAGCTCTATAAGCAGAGTGTTTCTGGGGGTTTTCAGTGCTGCGTATCCTCGGAAGAAGGAGTGGAAATCCTAAGAGAAATCTATGGAGGCGAGTGTGGTCACCACGCTGCAGCCAAATCTTTAGTGGCAAAAGCCTTCAGGCACGGTTTTTTCTGGCTTACAGCCAAGGCAGATGCCGAACGGCTAGTCAAGACACGCAAGGGCTGCCAAAAGTACGCCAAGCAAGCTCATGTTCCGGCTGATCAGCTACGAACAATACCTATAACATGGCCTTTTGCGGTCTGGGGGCTTGACATGGTAGGACCGTTTAGACGAGCTCCAAGTGGATTTACTCACCTCTTAGTGATGGTGAATATATTCACCAAATGGATTGAGGCTAAACCCGTCACTAGTTGTGATGGAGCAATGGCCAAAAGATTTGTCGGGGATGTTATAATCCGGTATGGTTATCCGCATAGCATTATCACGAACAACGGGAGTAATTTCTCTATGGGAGAATTGGCCGAATTCTACAACGAACAAAATATCCGGCTTGACATTGCGTCAGTCGCACATCCACAGGCTAACGGACAAGTTGAAAGGGCAAATGGTTTAATCCTACAAGGCCTAAAATCGAGACTCGAAGCGCCACTATGACGTGCTGCGGGGGCTTGGGTAGAGGAATTACCCTCCGTAGTATGGAGTTTATGAATGACTCCGAACAGGTCAACCGGATACACACCGTTCTTCTTGGTATATGGCACAGAAGCAGTTCTTCCTAGTGATTTGATTCACACTTCTCCTAGAGTGGCCACGTATATCGAAGAGTATGCCGAGATTTCTCGACAAAATGATATCGACTTAGTTGAAGAAGTTCGCGTTGTTGCTGAAATGAGATCAACAGCCTATCAGCAAAAGGTACGCAAGTATCATAGCCAGAGAGTCCGAAACAGATCTTTCAATAAAGGCGATTTGGTTCTCCAGCTTGTACAACAAAGAAAGCACAAACTTTCCCCAGTATGGGAAGGGCCCTTTTTAGTTAGTCGAGTATTGCACAATGGTTCGTTCTACTTAACTGACATGAGGCCAGTCAAAGAAAGACCTGCTACTAAGAAGAGAAAGAGAGCTGGAGGTAGTACAAATCTGGATGAGTTAGACAGACCATGGAATATTGCTCAGCTACAACCCTTTTATTCTTAGTTTATCCTTCTTTGTAATCATATATGTGTACATGTTTTGTGAGAAATAAAAGTCTTGGTTGCCTCAAGTTTTTTCTGAGAAGTTTTTACCATCTTATTTCCGAATGATCATGTCATAGTCGAAAATCCCAGAATACTTGAAAGTACTTTATGCTCATGTTTGTTCTAGTTCAGATTTCCGATTTTAAAAAACGCTACCTTCGGGTATAACTCTAAAGTTTCTAGTCTATACTTTGGTTCTTTGTCTGATTGCCAGATGCGGGTATTTTCCAAGTAGTGAATTCTTGGTATTGGAAGCTGGCTTTATTTTCGAGTTTAAACTAGTTTAGCAATTGAGCTCCGTTGCTCAGTAAAGTTTCCGTGCAGAAGGTTTAGCTGGCTCACGAAAGGGACGAGGCGAAAAGCCAGATAAACGATAAGTATAGACGAACAAGTATAAGTGCTTACGTAAACATTTAGGCACACAAAATTTAAAGCCAAAAGTGCTGAATAGATCAAAAGCTTAGCACTAGCAAAATTATATGTACTGCATATTTACAGACCCATAAATGTTTCTCGGAATAATACATTTGCTTCTGATAATTTATGATGCAGGAGAGGATGCAGGAGCTGTCGGCTCGCTGGATGCATCGGCCTCGGTTTGATAACGTTCCGAGATGTTCAGATCCGATATGGTCTGTTCATCGTCGAAAACTTCAGCTGCTTCTTCCGGAGGCGGAGGCGGTGTGTCCACGCGGGTGAAGAAGGGAGTGCCTTAGCTGGTTAAGTCAGCTACGTGACATCCATATCCGGCGTAGGAGTCCATAATGTCCTTGATGTCTTGCTCATGTCCATCTTCATCCACTGTAGAATACTCCCTGGTCACTTGCCATATCTCCATGCTTCCATGGTGTCTCATGACCATGGTGAGAGCGTTCTGCGCTGCAGATCGCACGTAGGACATGTTCCAATCCTGGACAAGTTGCAGCATCTCCTTCGCCTTGTCTCGTACCTGAAAGTCGGACATGTCATGCATGTCCAGAATCTTGAGAGCTTCGCCAATTTCTTCGATGGATTGGTGGAAGGCATGAAGCAAATCACCGACTTGGGTAAGACGGTGGGTGTGAGTCTCGGCAGAGGTGGAGTCCGTCAAGTTCAGAGGACCTATTCACATAACACAAAAATGGTTAAGAAAATCCGACATTGAAAGAAGTCGAAGAAAATAAACAAGTCAGACAGATGGAACATACCGAAGATGACGTCGTTACCTTTGGTCTTCTCTTCCCGAAGACTCCGGACTTCAGCCCGGAGCACCTCGGAAAGGTCCTTCTTTCTGCAAAGCTCATTGTTGAGATCCGAGATTCTCTGATCTTGGACCGCAATCTTATGATCATGCTCGTCAGTAGCCATGGAGGAGGATTCGAGAACTTGAGCGATGCTCTTCTCATGATCCGCCTTGAGCTTATCCAGCTCTTGGCGAAGTTCTTTGTTCTCCACCACCAAGGTTTTGAGGTTCTCAGCCTCTTCAATCATAGCGCATGATTGTTTTACCAGTGCTGTAAGTCAAAAAGAACAACAGTTCAATGAAAAATATTCGATTATGAAAACACAAAAGGCAAGGTTTGAGTCTCAGAATGTTTACCTTCGGCCTCATCCTTGGAGACCTTCAGTTTAGCATTTTCAAGTCGGAGAGCTCAGATCTCTCTCCGCTTGTTGCAGATGTTCTTCAACAAATCCTGGTTATATGAATTAACGTTCTGTAAGTCAGAATACCCAGAGTCAGAAGTCTACTGAAGACTCGGGATAATATTGTTATTAATATCAGCACGAGCCTTGGGGCTACACTAGTTCATTCTTTGGCATCCTAAGGAATCATAAACCTGGATTGTATATCCTACTTCATGCTTGGGGGCTAGAGGATATGATATGAAATGCAATGAAGAAAATCGTGAGTTGGAATTCCGACTTACATGATGTTCATGTGTGAGCTTGCTCAGACACATGTTCACCTCAGTGGTAACCTTCTCGGCAAGGGTGAGTGGAATAACCGGAGGTGGTGGAAGTACACTAGCTCTAAGTCCCTCGTCATGAAGGCGAACTTGTTCAAGAAGGTCGGAGTATTTGATGTCTTCCGCCTCTTGTGCTTCTTCCTCGGCAGAGAGATTTCTCTTCTCCATGCATTGCCCGGCCAGCAGCTGGATCTCTTCCGCAGATTTCCGGGACATGCCAAACTTGGCAAGCCCCAGATTGTTAAGGAGGTTTTCGGCGAAGATCTCTGCCGAGGGATCATTACCCGAAGAGGGTTCACCCTTATCTAAACCTAAGCCACTTGTGGTGCGTCAGTCTGTGATTCGAGGATCATTGGCCCCTTTGAAGGAGCCGGATCTTCTGCGACAACCGGAGATGGAGTAATCACCGGCGTTGCAGAGGATTATGGGGCAGGAGTCGGAGGAGCCACGGAAGGAGAAGCCATGGTCAGTTTAGTCTATCGCAAGGGCTTCGAAGAAGTTCCCTTCCCCTTACCCTTGATGAGCTGCTTAGCTCTGAGAATGTAATAAGAATGGAAAGTATTACATCTCGGAAGTAAAATTCGAGTAAGGAACAAAGGCGGAAGTTGTGTTGAAAGTTACCTCTTCACGACTAGCACCTCCTTTGTGCCGACGGCCATGGTCGGAGCCTTGCGCTTCTTGGGCACAATGTCCGGCAGTGGAACCAGTTCAGCCTCCTGAGAAAACTCCGGAGGATATCCCTCGAGTGGAGCAAATTCCGACTCGGGGAGGTCGTCAAGCTGAAAAGAAGAAAATATTTCAGTATTGCAACATAACTTAAAAGATGAAACACATAAAAGGGTTTATCATTGAAGCTTACCGGAACCACAGGGTCTTCCGCTATATGCATATCCAGAGACAAGTCCAGAATCTTCCTTTCAATCCACTCCTTGATCAGCCGTTTAATCTGGCTTATGTAATCATGTGGCTTTAAAGCCGTAGGACTGATGCGGAGGTAATCATTCTTCGACGCCATGATGGAGTGCATCAGGCGGTTGCCGTGGTGTTGGAGAGGCTGAATCCGGTGTGCGACCCAGCATTGGACTAGGTCGGATCCTTTCAAGCCCTTGTGTTTTATCAGATATTCGATCCGCCTCTTAGCAAGGATCAGATCGTCACTGAGAGCCGGAGGAGCCTTGTCCCAAGACGGTTGGGCCGTGGCGGCTCCATCGATGAAAGCCAGCAAAGCAATATCTTTGTCGGGAGCAGGAATATCCTTATGGTAGAAGAAAGTGGCCGGCCATTGTTTAACCGAGTCACTGGCAGAAATACGAGGATAGCTACGCTCACGTCTAAGAGAAAGGCTAATAGTATCAGTAATATAAGGATTACCGGCAGTGATGGAGTTTCTACGCACATGGAAGTAGAAACGAAACAAGGTGAGACTCGGCCTAATGCCAAGATACCCGTCGCACAAAGCTACGTAGGAACTCATCTCTAACATGGAGTTCGGGGGAAGATGGTGGAGTTGTACACCGTAGTGATCAATCACCTCGAAAAAGAATTCCGAGGGAGGAAAGGACAAACCTTTGTCGAGGTGGGTGCCGAAGTGGACCCGCTCACTGGCACGTGGGTGGGGGATGGTTTCGCCGAAACCGCTCCGCCAGTCACCGGCGCGGAGGAGACCTTCATTCTCCACGACTTGGAGTTTCTCGTCGTTGAGGAGGCACGAGATCCAAACTCCCCGGTTGCTCTCCTTCTCTGCCGCAGCAGCCGCCGCTGCTGTCGCCGCCAAGTCGGAAGAGGAAGAGGAAGCCATTTCTCCGATGTGCCGGTGACCTTAGATGGGCAGCGCTAGGAAATTTGGGAGGAGGGAGAGCTCTGTGTGCTAGGGAGATGTGGAGGAGAAGAAATGGCAGAGGGAACATGTGAAGAGAGGAGAAGAAAGATCCTCACCCCTTATAACCACCTACCCGCGCCAAGATTCGTGCAAATCGCATTGTATAAATGCCACGCGTCGTGGAAGGAACTAGGAAGGACCCACGCGATGATTACGTTGCCTCGATCTCCGTGTACGCATTGAAACGGCGCCTCGGTTCTGCGAATGGCAGACCCACCAACGGTCGTGCTAACAGGATGTTTGTCAGATGACGTAACTTGACCATGACCAGCGTTAGGTGACGTCAGAGACCAAGTTCCGGCTTAGTTTGAAAATCAGGCTACGAAATTCGAGTAACATATTGATAGGTCCGACTTATTTTTAAGACCCGGATCGTATTTTTTGTTGTGAAGTTTCAGGAACCCTTCAAGATTCTGCAAGCCGAAGATCAGGCTAGACGATGATGAATCTGACTTTGGATCTTGGAGACTTCCGGGGGCTGCTGTTGGGGATATACTTTCCGGGTATCCTCACAGTTCCTCACTGACCAGGGTGGCCCACTTCGGGTTAGAGCTTTGCTTCACGGGCGGCCCAGTGAGGGAGAAAGACGGAGTCCAATCTGGCTATGGGAAGGCCCAGAAGACTTACCGACATAGGCCCATAGTGTTACTTGTAGTTCAAGATGTACTCTGTAACCGACTCTTAGTCGTAGCCGGATAGATCTCTCCAGTAAACCCTAGGCCGGATATCTATATAAGCCGTCCTAGGGAGAGCCTTTAGGGTAACTCTCAATAGTCTACAATCTCAACTCACACAGGCGAACCCTTGTAACCCAAATTCCGGCTCTACCGTATAACTGGATTGTTAGCAAGAGTAGGATCCGTCCAAAGCCGGCGGATTCGAACCTGGGTAAACTTGTGTGCTCTCCGTCCTGGAACGCCGTACGTCTCACACCCCTCTCTTCTACACGCCTTGAGGGCCCCCTCATGGCGTACTTGTCATCAATCCAACGACAACCCCTGTATTTATTATATTATGTCATGCCGAATTACTTTGAGCAAATCCTAAAAGTTTCAAGTATTGTTAGATTAATTATTTGACCTTGGACTTGTAAGTCGAACGTCGAATAAAGGTAGACGCGAGCCGAGTCACTAAATTGAGAGAACAAGAAAATGAAACCCGGGGGCTACGCCCAAATTGATCCGGCATAAGAACTTAAATTGTAGCAAAATAACTGCAAAGTGCATATTAGCGCCCAACATACCAGGGATTTAATGAATCTTAAAGTTATGCTTCTTAAGGAGTCGCAGCGGCCGAATCATCCGCAGGAGGAGGAGGCAAGTTTTCTTCAGCATTGATAGCCTCAGCATCCTCGGGATCATCCTAGTTTTCATCAGCATCCTCGGCATACTCGGCATCGTCCAAATCTTCCTAGTACTCATCCGCGTCTCCTTCAAGATATTCATCATCGACGGCTTCGAGGAAACTTGGCCCCTGATTCCATTGACAGCGGTGAGCGTATTGAATGAGGTCATAGGCTTGAGCTTGGCATTGTGCGATGCAAGATGGGTATGTGGTCCATCTGAATCTAGTGTGCATGTGAGAAAACACGTTCAAGTCAATGCCTTCATACCAAGAAAGCACAAAAGATAAGGCTGTGTCAGCTCCAACACGAGCAGCAGATTCTCGCCACAAGTTGAGTTGGGTGCTGCTATCCTGGAGTATCTCGGTCAACACAGCAACTTCCGTGGGATCACCTTCATCTAGCCAGAGAGCTTGGAAAGCGTCAATATCAGCGTCAAGGAGTCCCACTCCAAAGACCTCTATGGGTCCGATGCAGGACACAAGACCAACCAAGGAATCATCAATCGTGATATCTTCGGAGATAGGGCCAGCTTCACCTCTTTTTCCGGCACTTGCGGATGGAAACGTCGGAGCACGCCTTGAACTAAGGAAATCCTCTGAAAGAACAAACAAAAAGCACTTTAGAAAATGCAGAAAGGAGAGAAACCTCGCACTAAGAAACAAGTTTGGAACAAAGACGCAAACTAGCTATGAGGCCGTGGATTTGCATCAGTTGGGCCAGCCAAGCTATTTTCTTCTTCAAGAAATCCTCAAGTGCGGTATTCAGTGACTCGACCTTGGCCTCGGCTACTTGAATAAGCTCTTTGCCTTTCTAGAGTTGGTCGGTAAGCTAGCTCTTCTCGTCAGGAAACTCCTCATCCAATTTCTCAAGCACAGTTTTCAAGAGGAGTTTGAGGTTGTCATTCTCAGCATAGAGCTGGGCGATCTCCTCGTCCTTCTCCTTCCGCTGGGCCTGATGTTGTCCTGATTGCTCTAGAAAATGAAGCATCAAATAAAACATAGGTACGCTATCTTGAAGAGCCACTACAATAATTGTTAAACCCGGCAGAACCAAGGTATGATTACCTGCCGAGCTAGAAGGAAAAAAGAATAAGGGATAGGAAGCAAAGGAAAAGTACCTTCAGCTCAGCCACTTGCTTCCGCAATGCCTGGTTGTAGACCTCCACATCAGCTGACAAGATCCGAGTCACCTGTTAGCTGGGCAAGGCAAGAGCAAAGAGAACCAATTTGAGGGCGATGGAGTGAAGATTTACCTTTCTACTTCAGCTTTGGCAGCAGTGACTTGTATTTTGCGGAAAGCTCTCTGTGGGAGTCAAGAAGCCACTGGAACTTGGCGGTGCGACGTTTGATGGTAATCTGAAAAGGAAAATGTTAGTTCACGAATAATAAGGAATATTTTAAGTTACTCAAGACCCAGGCGAAGTGGAACTTAACCCGGCTCTAGGTGAGTGAATATTTGAAATTACTCAAGACCCGGGCCAAGTGGAACTTAACCCGTCTCTAGGTGAGTGAATATTCGAAGTTATTCAAGACCTGGGCCAAGTGGAACTTAACCCGGATCTAGCTGAGTGTATATTTGAAGTTACTCAAGACTCGGGCCAAGTCGAACTTAACCCATCTCTAGGTGAGTGAATATTTGAAATTACTCAAGACTCGGGCCAAGTGGAACTTAACCCGGCTCTAGGTGAGTGAATTTTCGAAGTTACTCAAGACCCGGGCCAAGTGAAACTTAACCCGGCTCTAGTTAAGTGAATATTTGAAGTTACTCAAGACCTGGGCCAAGTGGAACTTACTCGGCTCTAGGTGATTGGATATTTGAAGCGACCCAAGAATTTAACCAAGTTAAAATACTTCGGATTTGGGAACAAGTTATGGAAAAATTGCACAAGTTTATTAAGAGCATCTAGCCGAGTAACGTGTTACTCCCCTAGAGGCTCGAGGACTGGAGGTTATATCTACAAGTACTTGCGCATATGTAAAAAGGATGGCTAAAGGGTTTACCTCCATCATTTTGCTGGCATAAGCAATGGCTTTGTCGGCAATATTCATTTGCGCACCAATCTCCGCAGGACCAATCTTTGCCAGATTACCAGAGCTGACATCAACATATTCAGCATTATTCCAGTTCTCAGCATACTCAGTGAGCAAGCCGAGGCTCCCACCACTAAGAGTCCAAGTCAGGAATAATCCTTTCTCATGTGCGGCTTGGCGTGCGAGCTTGGCAGCAGCTGGACTGGTATGTAGCGTAAGCTATTTGTCTGAAGTGGGGCCTGAAGTGGTGCTGCCTTGCTGCATCATTGAAGCGATTGTGCACTGCCTGCACCCAGCGGTTGATCCCTTAGGCGCTTCCTTGGTTGCCTCGGCAATGGGCTTGACCTTGGTCATGTCGGCAGATTTCTTTGCCTTGGTGACTGGCTTGGCCTGCTGCTGCGAAGCTGAAGGTTGTGCTCCGGCCGAAGAAGCTGGCATGGAATACTTGGTCTTCAGGCTCGGTCGGGTTTGTTATTCTCGCCGAATATACTAAGACTCAGACGAGGTAGGAGGTGCTTGTGGAGAAGAACTTGAAGCTGGAGCTGGTTGAGGTTGAGACGGAGGTTGATCTTGGGTTGGTGCCGGAGTCACTAGCACCTCGGTGGAAACTTTCTCGGTGTTGATGTTGTTGGCACCATCATGTTGTTGCTGCGGAGCAGATGGAGAACTTGGCTGATCCGACGTAATCACGTCATCGGGGGTGCCTCGTCCATCCATGCCGATGTTGCCCTCCTCCTGACGAGGTGAATTGACATTTGGAGCAGCGGGAGAATTATCCTGGATGGGGCTCAAAATAGGAGCATCAGCATGATGAGGAGAGGGTGGATTCTAGCGAAGAGGAGATGCTATGCTTGAACCACTCTGGGAAATATCTTTGGCGGCCCTGCCAAGTCAAATATAAAGATGTATCGAGTTATCTCAAAAAGAGAGAAACAAGAAATACATGTAAAAAGAGTTATGCTACTCAGAGAACAAGAAAGGAAAGAGGGATTACTCGGACGCAGTAGGTGGTTCCTTGGGCCTTGGAGGTCTCCTAGAGGTGGTCTTAATAGGGGGCTTACTGCTGACCTTGTTGGTGGACCTCTTGTATCTTTTCCTAGCCCTGGGTGGTTTGGAAGGAGGAGCCAAAGTCGTGGTTCGCTTCTTCACCGGGTCCTGACCTTCCACTGTCACAGGAGGCACCTTGTGGACCTGACCAGTCGGGTTAGCTGGAGGGGGATTAGCCGGAAAGGCGTAATAGATAGGCATGGGATTAAATACCTCCAAGATCTCACAGTCATCATCGTCTATCCAATCCTTTAAGACAGAGATCTTACCGGAGGAACGGCCAGAGCTAGAGTCCAGAACAGGCATGAAATCCTCAGAGTCCGACTCCTCCTGGTCTGAGGTATCTCGATCCTTGCCCGATTTGAGGGCCAGGGTCATGGTGTCCTCTACTGTTTGCTGAAGGAATTTCAGAGTAAGGCCAATAAAAAGGGCCAAATAGGCGATAAGAGCTGACATAAAAGTTAACCCGGAAAAGGGATCACATGAGAGATGTACCGCGGGAGCCGGCCTATCTCGGCTGAAGTGCTCTATGCCCCCTCCCAATCCTCGGTCAAGGGCGTATTGAAGATAGACTTGGACCGGTGGAAGATCTGAGAGTCGTAGAGCTCGATCGACGAAACTCGGTTGGGGTCAAGATGCCACTCATGTGGCAGAGTTTGTGGGTGCGTTCCTGCAGCCGGCAGATTCGGCTCCGGATGAGAGTGAGCATTAGATCCTCGCCGGTCATCCCTTCTTTAGTCAGCTCAATGATGCGCTTCTCCACCAGGTCAACCAAGGTGCTTGACTTCTTGAGGATCTAGCTCCACCGAGTCTTATCAGGGACGCTGACAGAAAAAGGAGGAAGTCAAATCTCGTCCTCTGGGGTATCGTTCTTTATGTAAAAGAACGTTTTTGCCCACCCTTTGCAAGACTCCAAGCCCGTAACCCGGGGAATACGGAGTCCCGCCGAGGTGAGATGGAGGTCGCCCCACATTGGGTTAGAGATTTTTCGGCGGGGTAAATCTCCTTATTCGGAACGACGTTGGCTCGGAAACCAAAGAACTTGAACTAGATATGTATTGAGGGACACAGGCCGAGATAGCCCTCGACAGCAGAAACAAAAGCAGAAAGAGATGCGATGGCGTTCGTGGGGAGATGATGCGGTTGGAGAACAAAGGTGGTGAGGAAGTCATTGAAGAAATCACTGATAGGAAGGCCGAAGCCACGAGCGAAGTGGGAAAGGAATACCACGTACTCACCAGGCTCGGGAGCAGGGGCAAGTTAGTCACCAGGGAGGCGGCAGCTAACCCAGGCAGGGACGCGGCGGGTACGAATGACCCAATAAAGGTCGTCTTGGGTCACCAAAGAGCCGGCCCAAGCACCGCGCTCGTGGGCGGCGCCGCCCTCTTCATTCTCCTCGACAACAGTGACGTCTTGGGGCATCTCCAGATCTTCTTCTCAGATGTGTAATGCGAATCGGAGGAGAAGGGCCTAGATTGACAGGGCCCCATAGCGGCTACGAGCAGCGGAGCTGAGGCGGAGCAAGCGAAGAACAAAGAGCTGCAGCGGCGGCGTTATCGCTAAGCAAGAAGCGGTGGTGGCGCCGGTGCAGCGAGGAGGAAGAATGAGAAGAAGAGGCGGATGGGGGAAATGACTAAGGGATGCCCTCGCTCCCCTATTTAACCACGCCCCTAACGGGGGTAGTGGGATCGCAACTTCGCCAGGCCACATCGTGTGGGCATTTATTTCCTGAAGGAACCAATCAGCAGCGAGCCACACAGGGGTTACATGGGGCAGTTGACCAAGCGACATGACGTGGATCTGCAGTTATCAAAGAGGCACGCATGATGTGATGGTTGTGCAGTAATTCCTGATGCCATGCGTAGTACCTGACACAGGCCCTTAAAATGAGGCAAGGTTAATGATTACCCTCCACGTAGGACATGAGGAAGTGTACACAAGAAGGAAAGCATCTAAGATGAGTAACTCGGATGTGAAGTTATGACCCGGACAACGAGGAGTAACTCGTAATAGAGCCAAAGAGTCAGGGTGATAACCGAATCACTAGGACTTACAGCCAAGTTAAAGTTGGAAAGGGTCGGCATAGGCTTATGTCGGTAGAATGGACTAAGATTCAAGTAAAGTTTAACCTTCTATGGCCTTACTAGCTAAAGTTGCTAAGACCGCACCAGCTTCGGGGACTAATGTTGGGGGGATGACCCTAGTAGGGTCGAGCTGCGGGGTAAAGGCAATAATAGCCGAGGTACGAGAAGGTCAAAGCAAGTGATGACCGAGTTACCTAAAGGCCAGCCGAGTTACGGCCGACTCAGTCGAGGTTGTCTTCACCCAACAAGACCTCATCCGACATAAAGTATATGTCGGCACCACCGTATTGTGTGTTTGCAAGTATCGCCTAGGCCGAGTTAATTAGGCAGGAGCCAGGTTACTTGATGGCTTACAGAGGAAGGAAGGGGTCTTCCCATGGTTAGCGCTTTTCTCTCTCCAGTGTAGAGGGAATGCAGAAGACAGCGAGGCAAGGACCAGAGGAACAGGCCGACAATGGTGAAGTCGAGTGACCGTTGTTGGTCGGATAGCATGGCGTCGTAGAGGCTTACGCTAGGGGTTCAGAGAGGCTTACGCCATGAGCTCTGGGTGGCTTACGATAGGAAAAAGGAGAGCCACACTTTGCTATTTTGAGAGGAGCATATTCCTAGAATATGCTCTCCACATATGCCCTAAGTGTAACCTGGCCACCCCTTTATAAGGTGCTCTAGGACCTCCAAGGAGAGGGTCGGTGATTTTGGTAGAGAGAAAACCCTAGAGAGAGTGGTAAGTAGAGAAGAACTTCATCTTCCTCCTCCCCACAATACATATCAAGGAGAATACAAACCTTCGTGTGTACAATCACCACACTATCCCTCCCTAAATACCTCTAGAGCACATTGGCCCCATCTTTAGCCTATCCATGACATCTACCGTGAAACCACCACGACAGCGTCCCACTTTGTGCTCGTCCGCTCGCATCCGGATCCAGGGTGGTCGGTTGGCGGCCTAGCAGTGCCAGCGTCGCGTGTGCGCCCTCGCCTGCATGGGCCGAGTGGTCGCGCCTCGCTGGGCGGTGCCCAGCTTCCGACCACCCGTGCGGCGCCTCCCGTCGCCCACCAGTTGTGTGGGCCACCGGGGCCCACCAGTGGCTCCGGCTTTGCTTTTCCCGGGGTGGCTTCCCTCTGGGTTGTTTCCCTTCGAGGATTTGGCCAAATAGAGGAAGATGCCCCACAAAAAATATTTGAAATATTTATTTAATATATTAATTCATAATTAATATATAAATGCAGATTATAAATCCTTTTACTAATTCGAAAACACGTTTTCGGTTTTTCCTTTCTTCTGAACCATTTTGGATCCTCTTCGAAACTTTTCCGACATTCTCTCTTCGGAACAATTCCAAAGGTCTTTCTCTTTCATACTTCGTCGATTCCTTTTACCAAAGATCTACATTGCTCATCGTACCCTTAAATGTGTTACCCTTATGGTTCAGGAACATCACAGACATGATTGAGATCTCTCTCGAATGAATGATCATTAGCGGGACCGGGATACCCATAATGACCCATGTGCATTCCATGAAACTATTGTCGTTTGAACCTTAAACATTGAGTCCAATTCCCTTTGTTACTTCGATACATGATTTGTCTGAGACATGATCATCAACATCCAATACCTTGTTCAATCTCGTTTTTGACAAATACAGTTTTACTCATTCCGTGATATTCCATCCCCATGACATAGTCACATGTTGCGCAACATTTATGGATGTAATCTCACTGAGTGGGCCCAGTGTATCTTCCTATCACATAGGTGAACAAATCCCGATCTCGATGCATAGGCCTTAACTATTCCTCTGGAATATCTAACATACATCTTTATGATCACCCAGTTACAGTCATCCTCAAGAGATAGTGATTAATATGCTCTCATGGTCAAACGAGAAGGATACTACGCTTCTAATATTGCAATGATGAAAATGTGACTTGATCGTGTTGCAATACATGTAAATTAGGGTAATGTCCACAACATCATTCACTAATGATGTGACTCTACTATCAGTCAGCATAAATGCACCATGATCAGGTAACCTTGATCATTATATGCCTAATGGACTAGTATAACTAGAGGCTACTAGGGACTTTGGTTGTTTTACATCACACATGTACCTACATTTCTGCTTGATACAGTTATAGCATGATATAAAACTATTATGAATTAATGAGATATGATAATAAACACCCTTTATTATTTGCCTCTAGGGCATATATCCTTCAATCTCCCGCTTGCACTAGAGTATAAATAATCTAGTTGCATTGCTACTAATCATGAAACCACATAACATGTGTTTTCTTTGATCATGCCTGCTTATGGATAACCTTTTCTATCTATAATATGTTTTACTGGATCCTTATGTTCTTTGCAAATAAAAAAGTCACCTATTTTGACATCTACACCATTATCACATAATGTGCCTGAGTTTGTTCTGGCGATAGAGTGAGACTTATGTTTTCAAGCACCCTCATGACGGTTGATCAGTCACATCAAACTTTCACTATTATCATGTATGTTCTATAAAACATACTCATCTGATGTCGAACTTCTTTGAAGCCATAACAATTTCACTGGCAGTTTCCTAATTAGCCATATGATTCTTTTATCTATGTAGATTCTAGTTGCGATTACTCTTTAATTGTAATTCACTCATCCTACCCTACTCTTCATAGTTCAGGGGTAAGCTTTAATTTAGGTCTAGTGGTTTATTCAAGCAAGAACTATTTCTTCTAAACCATAGACGATGGGTCTCATATATCGAGTATATAGGATGGTTATATGAAATTCTCTATAACCAAGGCACAGTGCATGCCACACATCATTTTCATTCAACCATCATTGTGTTATACTGAGTCTTAACTCAATGTTTGTTTCTGGTTTCACAGGTTGGAACTGTTTCTACCTTATGCTATTCTGAACTGTTTCAGAATCTAAACCATACATTCTGAACTCTTTCAAAATCTATTTCCTGAAACACTCTAATAATAATGTTCATTAAACATATCAAACCATCGTTAATAGATTTTTAATGTTTTATTCAAATTTCATTTATCGGATATCTAATGTATGATATTTGTTATGCTCCTACTCAAGGATTATAATATGGTTCCCGATGATCTTGTGGCAATTTTTATGAGTCGCCGGGTCTCTCCTCTCTAGCGTCGGACTCATAAAATTTTCCATATGAGCGGTCGGCATGATCCCAACCGGATGTCGACCTTCAAGTTGACCAAGCCTCAGATCTAGAAACGAGTCAAGGCCATTTCCAAGACTCCAATGTCGAAAGACTAGGAGTGGGGCAAAAATCCTCACGACAGAGATCACTTAGTGCCTGGGGTAAACACGAAATACTTTTAACCGGCATACCATTCATGCCGACATAATTTTTTCATGCCGGCCTATTATTTTTCTTTAGAGTTTAAATTTTGGATTACTCTTACCTGGCCTATAGAGATTCGCCCGATGGTCGAAGGAGGATGTTCAGAATCCCTCAAGAACATGGGGCAAGGAACATGAAGTCTCGGATACAGAAGATCCAGATTCTAAAGACTACATGCCAATTCCTGATGCCGGCACTGGTCTAGCTCCAGGTAAGACCCCTACCCGAGATCCATTAAGAGATTGGCATGACGACGATGATGATGATTGTTAGGATTTAGAGGTACTTGATCCTCTGCCAATTGGATTCACATTTCCACTGCACCCGACACCGGATGATACAGATGACCAAGTGGTGGAGGAAGCACCTATAGCCATGGGAGGTCGAGGAGGGACTAAGAGACGCATCGGGTCTAGGGTCCAGGAAACCCAAAAGGCCTAAAAGAGGCGCAAAGTAGGCATCAAGAAAACTCGTGCGAGAACAATGTCGACCGGGTAAGTTATTTTTGCTGACATATCATTGTATTTTGTATTTATTGGTTCTCTCTTTCTTTCTTTTCTCTAGTTGAGATGATTTAAAGCCATATTCTTCTGCAGGGCACCCCTGGAAGTCACGCAGAGCACGTATTGTATCGATTCACCGATAGTGATTCCTCCGACTCCTCCTCCAGGGGACACCCGGGTTCCAAGCCCAACAAGGGTGAGCACTCCTCCGGCATCAGCTGTCGACATATCGCAGCCGAGAGAAATGACTGACCCTGGATATGAGCATGTCTCTCAATAAGATGATGTTATGCATCATGCTGGAGACGATACCTCGGCTCTAGACCGAGATGAAGATCCCAGCACCCACAATATGGGCGCAAAGAGTGAGAATACCGAGACGCTAGAAGTGCCAGAGCATCCACCACCACCACCACCACCACCACAACAACAACAACAACAATGATAATAATAATAATAATAGCAGCAACAATAGCAACACCAACATCGGCAATCTTAGCAGCAGCAACCAGAGTAATAGCAACCTCAGTAGTGGCAACAACAAGCACCACTGAAATCCTCAGCACAACAGCAACAGCAGGCTCTGGCAACAAAGTAGCAACCAAAGAAACCGACAAAGTTAGCAGTTGTGGCCAAGCAGATGTCAGTCGCAGATATGATGAGAAAATTCTCTGCTCCCCCTGATAAAAATCTAGATAGGCAAGTGACACTGCATGTGAGTCCAGCTACAACCATGGTTAGCGCCAAAGCGAATCCGCTAGAAAAGAGTTTGTTTCTTCTAGGACTCTGAGTGGAAAGATCTTGGGTTCCCTCAATCATTTCACCATGGACTAGAACAACACTGACATGAGCAAGGTGATCTCATGGAACCCTCATATGAAACAACAATTGGTGGGCCCTAGCGTACTTTCTTAGAAAATGTTCCAAGCGAAGTTTGCTCTAGTCGAGGACGACAAATCTGCTGACATAATCACATTTTCCATTCTTATCAAATTCATGCAAAACATATATATACTCCCTGGTCCCCGAGGTTCGGGTTTAGTAAGGATTACTGAGCTTGAATCTTTTGAGTCAAATCATATTCCTCGAGATTCAGGTTGAGTAAGGATTACTAGGCTCGAACCTTTTGAGTCGAATTCTGTTCCCCAAGATTAGGGTTGAGTAAGGATTACTCGGCTCGATTTTTTTTAGTTGAGTCACTTTAATTTCATTTTTTCAGTTTTGCACCAACTCCCAGACAAAGTTGTACCAGAATCTCCTTTTGGAGCACAAGCGTCTCTCGGATAAGCACAAGCAACTGCTGGTTGAGCTAAGGGCCAAGGTGTATTTTTACCGATATTCCTTTGCCGACATATCGATTATGTCTAGATTGTCTTGATTTGAAATTTCCATTTTATTCTTTCACTGACCTAATATTTACCGATATGTGCAGCTGGGAAAAGAGAGAAAATTGAGGAGCTGCGAAAGAGGATCTCCAGCATCGAAGGTATGATATGCTTTGTGCTTTATTTTGAACATGTTTTATCTTACATACACTAATCTTTCTATCTCGGCGCAGCCGAGAAAATAACTTTTGCAGATCACCACCGGGCCTACATACCTATGCCGGACTTGGCGAACAAACTCAAAGAGCAGGACGAGAAGCATTAGGCAGAACTTAAAAAGGAGCGAGACGACGTGTCCCAGCTTAAGATGCAGCTCGAAAATATGAAGAAGGAGCACAAAGCCGAGATTGAGCGGGTTTCTCAGTACTTCATTGAGGAGAAGGACCGCTTGACAGGCCAGAACCAGAAAAACCAAATATTGCTTAGGACGCCGAGATAATGATTAACTCGGCTCAGACGGAACTTGATGGGCTCAAGGGCAAAGGCAAATTCTGGTTGTCGGAACTGACCCAAATCAACAAGCAAATAACTAGTAAGTTCTTTTTGTTTTTTATTTTTTGCCGACATATCCCATATGTCGACGTATGCCTGAATCAATCACACTCACTGCTTGCCTTCAGGTAACTTTCCTCACTCTACGCCTGTTGCATCTACTGCTGTCAACAAGGCTCGACAAAGAATAGCTGAGACTGGCATGGATGAGTGGGAGATAGAAGACCATTTAGTTGCTCTGTCAGCTCGCCTCAAACCTCTAAAGGTTTTTGGATTCAACATGCTCAATGCTGCCATTCACACCTTTTGTGCTCTCGGGCCGGGAGTTCCTCCTCCCAAATCTGTCGCAGAACTAGCGAATTACTTGATGAACAGCGAGGATAGGCTTAGCAAATGGCGGGAATCTTCCGCCTAGGTAATTTCTAATGAGGTTTTCACCTTTGTGGTCTCTTAGTGTGAGGGCATCAAGCTCGAAGATCTTTACAGTATGCAGGAGGTCTCTAAATGGACAACTGATGCATGTAAAATGCATACATGAATATTGTGCTAAAATGCTTATTATTTTACAACTTTATTATATTTATTGGGACTAACCTACTAATAGTTGTAAAAGTGCACAAGTTCTTGTTTTACACTTTGTTGTGTAAAACAAGATGAATATGGAAGAATATGCTCAATATGGCAGTATTTGGAGTTTCCTGGAATTTGTCCTTCTGAACACTTTTCAAATATTGACTCGCAATAGCTTGAATATTACCTCAAATTAAAAATTCATCAACATGAAAGTTGTGGGGCATTTCAATCCGTATGATATAGAGTCAAAAATCTTCCAAAACGGAGTACGGACGCTCCATAAAAACCCTGATTACTGAAGGGTATAGAAGCAGCTTCGGGATTCCAAAGTTGGTGACGTGGTAGACTCAAACTCTTGTCATATGAGATCAGTTCGGCCAAACCATGAATTTGGAAACTTGTGGGCCTTTCTAGGAGTCACCATAAAGGTTCTAGAGGTTCCCAAGAGCCCTTCGATCCAAGGGTTTGATCCGATGGCCCCTGTGAAGCCTCCACCACTATATATTGAAGGGATACCCTATTTTTGAAGGCAGCCACCACAAGCCACGAATTTGCCTCCCCTTGGCCTCCATCTACAAGGGGGATGGATCATCTGCATCACCAAGAATCTCCAAGGAAGAAGGAGGCAAAGGGGCGGTGCTCCCCAAGCGCAGCCGCCGCCATAGGAGGGTGTCGGCGCCTCCCTACCACCGGTGCCGCCTCCTCTCCTCGCGTGGCCGCCTCTCCCCCTTGGAGAGGCACATCTCCATCACCATATACAGCGAGATCCCCTCCATATACCTACTGTAATCTATTGGCAAACATGATGTATGAGGCAATATTTAACTTTCCCATGATCTATTGTATCTCTATGTTAATGTTGAGTAGTGATTGTTCATGGAAATTGTGATCTAGTTCGTTTTGGTTGCATACGAGTTTGTTATCTTCTATGATTGTCTTATATACTGATATATGAGTGCACACATATATTAGGGGATGCATAATGTTATCACTGTTACATGTTGTTAGGAGAGGAACGGAGGGAGTTGAACAAAAACCGTGTTCCAAGTCTTATATGCATGCTATATTAATTCATGGTTAATTAACGGGGAATATATTGGGGATCTTAGAACTAAAATGGTGGTTGGACATATTTGTCTTAATGAATCCTTTTTAGCACATTAACTTGGCTTAGGGACCAATCACTAGGGTGTGTGGTAGTTCATTTACTTGACTACTCTCTGATTTAGGGCTCCACCTAGAATAAACAATAGACTTTATCCATATAAGTTAGATGTGATGGTTAGGAGTGTCACCTGCTAGACACATGTCCTTAATTAATCCTATTGTTGCTCCAGATTATAGTGCCTTGGGATTTTAATCATCGAGTTCTTTATGCTTTATTGTGTTTAGTACTGATGCATCTAGCTATAATATGTCATTCACTAATTGTGACAATCAAATGAATGAAACAACAATTTTCCTAAATATTTACTCCCTTGAGAAAACTTTCCATCACTCCACTTCACTATATCTATTTTATTTGCACTAGTTTATTCATAGTAATTACTTCCAACAATTTACCGCATTCTAGTTAATAGTAAAAACAACCACACATACACACTCTAGATCCTAGCTTTGCATAAAAGGCCATATAAGTGGGTTATAGGGCTTTAGAGAATAGATAGTTTACCTTTATATCCTCGTGGATTCGACACTCAAATACTTATCGATTTGTACTACGGTGATCCCCTGCACTTGGGGGTTGTCAAGGTACTTTTTTGGCGCCATTGCCGGGGAGCATAGCGCTAGGCTTCTATTCTTGTTTGCATTTCTAGTTTACTTTTAGTACCTTTTTTATAAAACTAAAACCCACAAAAAAATTAGAAAACAGAAAATACCAAAAATACTTATTTTGTGGGCATAAGCATGGACATAAATGTTGCTTTGTCAAGATACTTGCATAGTTATGGGATTACTAAGAAACATAGAGAATCATAAGAAGAGAAAATACTAGAGAATTGGTTTAAAAATTAGATTCTACTTCTACTGAGTTGCTTGAATATCAGAGTGATGTAAATTGTTGCTCTAAACAATATGATACACTTTAAATTTCATTGTATGTTCCATGAATATCATTTCATTGCCTCCTACAATAGAGGTGATTATGCTCATTTAGGGATGGAACAAGTAGAGCAATTTGTTACTTTTATGGCAGCTTATGAATTATAAACCTTCATTGATGAAAATTTTAAAACTATTGTTGTAGCTTGTAAAGTTGATATGGGAATTACTCTTCTCCTTAATTATTGTATACCCAACTTAAAGGAAAATATTTATGTTGTTGACTATAATAATAGGGATATTACTGCACAAGAGAACACTAATATTTTGCAGGAAGAGGATGATAAAATCATAAGCTTGGGGATGCCCATGCAACCCCAAGAAGAGGATAAAGAAGAACAAGTGGAGGAATAATGTAGTAGCTACCCATCTCCTACTCCCAATAATGCTAATGAACAAATTCCCATGGAAACACCTTATACTATTGCAAGTAATGATGATATTTATTCTAATAAGCCCATACTTGATGAATATCTTGATTTGAATGCTTTATTTGGAGAATCATATGATAGTTTGGTAGATAATATATTTGTAAAGGATAAAAATGATTCCATTAGTACTAGTCTCTCCATTAAAAAAGATGAGGAATATTGCTTTGACTTATTAAAATATAGTGATGTGGATGATGATTCTTTATTGCCTGATAGTCCTATATGTGGAACAATTGTGTCTAATATATGGGTGGATAATAATGTTATAAATGAGATATATGACACCTTATGCTCATTAGATGATAAGTGTTTATATGGTGACTCTATTAAAAACTATGAGGGTGAACTTACCTTTGATGCTTGCAACTATTATGAAAGAGGAGGAGATAAGAGACATCCTTATATTTCCATATTATTTAAAATGAAATCTGTTGATCATTATATGCATTGGATACCACAAAGTTGTTGCTACTTATTCATATATAAAATGCCAAAGAATAGAAAGAAAGTTAGACTTAAAGGTTAATGTCTATGTGCTTTGTGGTGTGCTCCATATGCTTTCAAATACTGTTCAACTTGAGCACACCTTGATATCCATGTAACATGTAAAATAAATTTAGCTACTATTATTTAATAATTAGTGTAAGATTTTAGCTAAATATAAAATTTGGGAGAGAAAATGAGAAGGATTAGCAATGGAGAAATTGGGGTAGACCTTGAGCATGTGTTGTTCATGCCAATGGAACCATTGCAATATCTAGATCATTAAAAAATTCCCCACATAAAAACAAAATAAAAAGAGTGTCTCTTTTGTAATATATCAGCTTATTGCATAAAAGGTTTACCAATAATTACTAAAGTTTGCATCATGGTAGAAACTATAATATCATTTGTTTGGAGAACTAACCATTTTGTAGGCATTGAAGTAACATGAAGATAAAAATATTTGTTTGTTTGATATGACTAACATGATATGATGAGAAAGAAGTAGAGGACAAGAACTATCAAGACCACAAGCTTGGGTATGCCCATGCATCCCCCTCTTCTTTCAAGTATTTCAAGTATTCCAAACTCTTGTCTTAGTTTTACCTTCATGTTTTTGTTTGTATGTTTGTGGAAACCATGTTTGAATTACCTTTTTGTTTTGTTTGGATTTTATTTTTGAACTCTTGATTTTGCAAGAGAGTTTTATTTTAGTTTTGTTTCTAAATTTTTTAATAAAGTATCAAGTTTTACCCATTTTGGATGTTAAAAGTTGAAACATATATTTGAAGTTAAAAATTTCTGCACACCACTGTTTATCAAATGATTTTTATGTAACTCCGATTGAGCTAAATTTTCTACTGAAGTTACAGCTTTTCATCCTCTATATGCACAACATTAGCTAAAATTCCTGACATGTTTAAGTGGGAGAAATAAATACGTTCTGTAGCTGCTTTTTTTTTGGACAGGATCTTCTTTTGTTGCAAGAGTGGTTTTTTGAGTTTTGATTTGATTATTTTTGAGTCTTTTGATATTTTATGGATATTGGCCACTTATTTAACTCTCTGGACATTTAAAACCAAATTTTATTTGGGGCTTTTATCACAGCTAACACTATACCTTTGCACCACTAATGTCACCCCATAGAAAAGAAATGGGAGAAAGTTTTATGTTGAAGTTTTTTAACAGGGAATGGAGGAACAACACACTAAGGCCCCCTTCTTTTCAGCTTCTTGGCCAGCTTCTCCCAGAAGCTACCCTCGACCAGCTTCTCCCAGAATCTCATCTTCCAAAATCGTTTATACTTTTAAATTGACGTTGAAACTACTAGTTAAGAAATTTGAATGAATTTTGAAAATGAGATTCTGGGAGAAGCTAGCCAAGAAGCTGAAAAGAAGGGGGCCTAAGAGTTATCCAAGAATGGTGAAGACCATAAGCTTGGGGATGCCCAAGGCACCCCATTGTACCTATCAAACTCTCGGTTTGCAAGCCTCTAAACTTTCTTTTTTGAGAAACATAGAATGATCGTAAAAACTTGGAGCGTCTTTGTCTAGTTTTGCATATTGCCTTGAGAATAAATGAAACCACCATGATAGATGTTTTGCATGCTTAGGAAATATCTACTGAAACAATCTATCTCATGATTAAATTCCTTTATGAGAATGTGTTGTGTTATATCAAAAGAAAAGGGGAGATAAAAACAAAAAGCCAAAATTCATGTTGTGTCTAGTTCTTAAGCTCAAGTACTTTATATGAAGTATGATTTGTTTTGTTCCTATTAATTTGTATCATTCGCTTGTGTATATTTATGTTCAAACATTAATGAGAAAGGTGAGAAAATAAATGTTTACATTATGAACTAGATGGCACACTCTTTAGATCTCTTTTTGCTAAGCCTTCTCTACATAAGCTAAGATTTGTTCCAAACCCCATAAACTATACAAGGCATATCCACCCACTTGTGGCAAAAGCTACTTTCAAGTATAGTATGTATGTTAATCCTCCAAACATTCTTAAAAACACCTTTTTCATGTATTTTAAAGCTCATAAGAAAGTAAGGTTTGGGGTGATACCACTATGGGAATTTTTGTGCTTCACATCTTATTAGTGGTTGTTAGCTAAACAATGACTAGCATGGCACAAAGCTTTTAATGTTAAATGTTGAATATTAATCATGTTTAAGTTCTACCTATGGATTGCAATGATGTGAAATGAAGTGGGCACACTAGAGTAGGCAGGTTGGTAGAAAATGCTCCTGAACCGCTAGCCAAAGCCATGCATGACATGGTGGAAACTTACAGCATGATGATCCTTGTTGATATGATTTATATGTCTGTTTTTCTTGTTCTTCTGGAGTACATATACTGCCCCCTCCCCCCTCCCACCTTGAACACAACCAAGGAATTATATTATCTTTTATGCTAAATGAATGAATAAATAAGCAAATAAATAAATGCCAAAAGGGGGGCATATAGCTACTTCAGTGATGCGGTTTCATGGACCAACATGAGTATACAATGATAGGCCTAAATTGAGTAGCATGAGGAGTGCAAGGTCATAGGATAGGTGCATGAAATAATCAACTTGTAAGATGTTTAGCACATAAACCATATGAAGCTCTAAAACAAAGTGAAATAAAAAAAGATACTTCAAACCCCATCCTTATTAGTATTGTTGACATGAATTACATAGCTCAAAATTCTATTTTTTATTATTTATGAAGGATTAACATATATATTCAATTCTTACTTCCGGTACAGGATGCAAAACATCTCAAGGGAAGATATAAAACTAATAAGTGAGTCTTCCAGTTAAGGGCATTCAACTAAGAAGTAGCCCAAAAATAAAGGCATCAAACACCAATGCCAATCATGAAAAGAGTATCTTATTCTATAGGTTCATCAAAGTTTGTTTGAAGGTTTGTTTTGTTCATCATTTTTTTATCACACCATTACTTATTGTTTAACATATTTATAGATGTGTAAAAGATACAACTTGATAATACACTTGCATATTATGTTTTATTGAAAGAAATTGAGACTATGAACTCTACATGATAATGAAGGAAGAAAAACAATAAACTCCAAGGTCCATGTTTAGTTTTATCACCTTCATACTCGAGAACAAGCATGGGTTAAACTTGGGGATGTTGATGCATGTAAAATGCATACATGAACTTTGTAGTTTATTGTGCTAAAATGCTTATTATTTTGCAAATTTATTATATTTATTGGGAAAACCTACTAATAGTTAAAAAAGTGCAAAAATTCTTGTTTTACACTTTGTTATGTATAAAAAAGATGAATATGGAAGAATATCACTCAATATGGCAGTATTCGGAGTTTCCTGAAATCTGTCCTACTAAACACTTTTCAAATATGGACACAGAAGTGATTGAATATGACGTCAAATAAAAAGTGATAAACATGACAATTGTGGAGAATTTCAAGACGTACAATTTAGACTCAAAAACCGTCCAACACGGAGTTTGGACGGCTCCAAAAACATACCGATTACTGAAGGGTACAGAAGCAGTTTCGGGATTCCGAAGTTGGTGATGTGCTTGACTCAAACTCATGCCATATAAGATCAATTCGGCTAAGACACGAATTTGGAAACTTGTGGGCCTTTCTAGGAGTCACCATGAAGGTTCTAGAGGTTCCCAAGAGCCCTTGGATTCAAGGGTTTGGATCTGATGGCCCCGGTGAAACCTCCGCCACTATATATAGAGGAGAAACCCTATTTTTGGAGGCAGACACCACAAGCCACGAATTTTCCTTCCCCTTGTCCTACATCTACAAGGGAGATGGCTCATATATGAAAGAGTATGAGTTTGGCGGAATATGATGGATATTTTATTAAGCCTCATGGGCGAGTATATATAGGCGTACAGGGATCAACTTGGAGTACAAGACAAGTTAGGCTAGAATCCTAACTATCCTAAACTACCACAATAACCATGTACGTATCATACTCTAACATCCCCCCGCTATCGTAGCGGTAGCATTGTGAACAACCGGAATGTCGTGGACAATCAGACTAGATATAAACCAAAGTAGTATCCAATAGGCTTACATCCCCCTACAGTCGTAGCAGAAACGTCTTGAACGGTGTCACGTCGTAGTAGCTTGAACTGTAGAGGAAGCTGGTGATGCTCAAGCGAGGTGGTAGCCCTTGTGCCGATGTCGAGAGAGCCGAGAGCGTGAGGCGGTGCCATGGTCGAGGTAGCCGTGCGATGGGTCACCGTGGTTGATGTCGTGGTCGGGGATGCCTGTGGTCGATGTCGTGGTCGGGGATGCCTGTAGCATCCCAATTATCTAACAATGGTAATGCTACTTGGTCTAGTAATATAATGGCTACTCCTTACATAAATTTGTTGCATCATAATTATATCATGCTCATGTCATCATGCCACCTTGCATTTGAGCATCATATAAAACCCTTTTTCTTTGGTTCTTCTCGCATATGCATTATTAATTGTATTTGCCTCTTGTTATTTTTTTTGGCTATTGATATATTGTTTAATGCCCAAGTTGAGTTGGGGGCATATCTTTTATTCAACTCCACCACCTTTCTTGTCACCACCTTATAATTCCACCATTCCATTTACCATGGGCTTTTATTTTCTTTTGGTATTTGATCTAGCTCATGGGAGATGCGATGGATCCAATTCTATCTTCTCTTGCTTGGACTTTATTCCACAATAGGCAATGCATAAGAATAATGCCATGTTATTATTATTGTCTTCACAAGTATAAGAATATGGCATTTAATGTTTTGCATGGGCCATGCAACCATCATCATCACCATTTCTTTTCTTTTGGTTTTTACTTGCTTTGAGTGGAACCTTTCTCTTGTGAGATCTTCTCTTTTTCTCTCTTCATCCCTACCTCATCAACCTCACATGTGTAGTGCCATGCATGAGCTTGTAAAATCATCTCCATGTCCATCTTTGTCTCACTTGATCATGCATACTAAAATCCCTCACCACCTTACCAAACCCTCATGCTTATGGTCATGTGGTTTAACCCTACACCCTACCCTCTCTCCAACACCATCATGTCACACCCCTTTTAAACCCTAATCCTCTAACCCTAATCACCTCTCACCATGTCCCCTCTTCCTAACCCTACCCCCATGCCGAGGCTGGCCCCCTCCCTCTCCCTGCCAGCAGGTCCCATTAGCCCTCTCCCTCCAACCAGGCCGAAGCTAGCCCCAACCCTACCCATCTACCCTCCTAACCTAGCTCACCCGAGCCTCCCCTCTCCTCTCTCTTTTTCTCACTGCCATGCTGTCCCCAGCCCGAGCCTGGCCTCCCCCTCTTCCTGGCCCACCGGCCATGCCCTACCTGCCCCAGGTCGAGCCCCAGCTCGAGCATGTGCGAGGAGGAGGAGGGAAAAAGTGGTCGAAGCCACCTTTATCTACCCCGAGCCCCATAGGCCTCTCCCCTGTCCCTCTCCCTCGCTGTTAGCCACCTCCCCACGTCTCTGCCTCGCCAGATCCACCCCAGAGCCCCTGCATCTCCCCTTCTTCTCCTTCACCGATGCCAACTCCTCTCGCAGGTCATTGCTAGTACCATCGTCGGGTCCTTGTTCTAGCCGGCGAGCACAACGTGGAAGTGGTCGAGGAGACCGAGGACGACCCTCTACTTCGCCCCGTACCCGCCAGCGAGGAGGAGGAGCACCAGAACCGCCAGAACCACCGCCGCCTTGACGCAAACCCTAGTTCCGGGTCGTCTACAACCTCGCCGCTCCGTAGCTTCCCGCCTCGATCCGAGCCCTCCGTCGAGCCCGTGGTGAGCCCCTCTCTCGCCTAGACACCCTCCGCCCCGCCAAAAAACCCTAGCCACGGTAGACGTTTCGCCGAGCGCTCCCAGTGCGCCGTGGTCGCGCGCGTCTGCACGTCGCCGCGTCGCGCAGCGACCTATCTAGCGCCCGTCCGCTTCCCTGTCACCATCCCTCGCTTAGCCGCACTGGTTACCGCCGCCGAGCGCGAGCCCTAGGTCCCCAGATCGAATCCCCATCGTGCCGCGTGCGCTGGCGCCGTCAGTTTCGTCAGACCGTGGAGAAGATCCACAGTGCGCGGCCCCATTTTGCAAATCCCCCCTGCTTCTTTTGCCGCCTCAACCCGCGGTACACCAAGCCCCACCTGTCAGCCGCCCTGGCAATCTTGTAGTGAAGCCCCCCAGCTCTTAGGCCCTCAACCCACGCTCCATCACGACCCCACCTGGCAGCCTCTGCGCGTTCGGCCGCTGTCACGTGGGCCTCTAGCCGCTGGCCCACTTGTCAATCACAGCGGCTAGGTAGCACCGTGGTGAGGAAGCTTTTTCCTATGCACGTGTGCCCAGTCAACCGTGGCCCACCGTCAGTGACTTGGGCTAGCATCTTCTGGGTGTAAAAAGTCCTCGCGAATTTCTGCTTAAATAAAAATGATTTCAGTAAATGTTTAAATTCAAATTCAAATCTGTTTTTAAATAACTTTTAAATTATAAATCCAATTAATACAAATAATATATGTTTTTGAATCAGAAAAATGTGAGGAATTCAAATATGCTATTCAAAATATTGTTTGACCACTTTAAATTTTCGAGATGATTAAAATTACAAATAAATGCCATTTTCTTAATAAATCAATAACTTTAATTCTACAACTCCAAATTTGACAAATAATATGTCTAAATCGATCAGCGCGATGAGCCCATTCTATCTATGCACTCCTTGTTCTGAGTTAAAGCATGAATCATGCAATATTTATAAACCAGAATTGTTTATGACAACCAAATTGGACTAAATAATTAATAAAATGCTTTATTCTTGCACCCACACCTCACCATGCCATGCTACTTTAATGCCATGTAAATTGTGCATCATTCATCATGGTATGCTTGTTTGCTTGTCGCATTTTATTTTCCTATGCTTGTGCACTTTATTTATGTTGGGCCTTGTTTGTTTGGTTCTTCTTCGAATAGACACCCAGCAGGAGAATTACCAGGAATCACAGGAGTACTACCCAGATCCATTTCTCGCTTCAACTGAGCTGCCAGGCAAGCACTACCACATGCTTGCATACATATAGTACCTATTGCCTCTATCTTATTCTTGCATCATTGAGTCGCGATTGCATTAAATTGAATCCAAAGTACTGCATAGCCTTACTTTTAAACCCCACCAAAGCTTGTTCCTCCATCCCATGAGCCATTACTATAGGAGTTGTATGAGCCATGCGAGTCGTAGAAGAGCATGTGTAGGGTATGTGAGTGTCTGATGAATAACGAGGTACCTAAACAACATAACCTGAGTAGTAATGGGATAACTAATGAAAGAGGCATCGGTGAGCAATATCTGCTATTTGGTTTTTCATGCTCACTTGTGTCCTGTAGGACCCCGAGTACTTGATTCCTGTTCCTTGACTATTCGCACTATCCACATCCGGGAGGCCTTATGGACCCCCTGAGCAAGAGCTTGATTCATTCTTATTTCTTGGGGCCACAAAGTAGTTTGGGGCTTTATTACTATCCTGTACTTATGCCATGTTACTGCTTTATTAAGATTGTGCGTGGAGCACCTGTACTGTTTTGGATCGTGGAATGTTTTCGCGGTATCGACAAGCCCAGTCACACTTTTGGGTTCCCAGTCGTTTACAGCCATTGACCCAAACCTTGGGTCCGTCTCGGAGCCGGCCAACTTTGTTGCGGGTAGCTTAATGGGGTGGCCCCCTGAAATGTTTCAGAATCCTGTGATTGCTTTGTCGTGAATGCCTCGTTGGGTTTTGATTTGGTTTTTCCGAGGTTGATCGAGTGTGTGTTGCTATTCGTGCACCCCTGCAGGGTAAATCTTTCTGAAAGTCGTGTCCGCGGTTATGGACGACTTGGAGCATTGTTTCTCGATCATAGACAAGTATAACTAAAGTACCGCTTTTAATTTGACTAAGTACTTGACTAGTAAATAGTGCAATACTCATGGAATGGATAATAAAACTGCCAACAGATGGGGGTTGTTCGTCTGCTTCCTCGTTGGTAAGCGAGGAGGAGGATGGATCTGTTAATTATACTGTTATAACTGTTGTTCTTAATTCACGGACATCCGTCTATCATTGGTTAGGCTGATGGTTAGCGAGTATCTATAGAATTGCTAGACTTTATCTTTTGCTGCAATTGCGTCACCTAGGTTGTGTCCCCTTTAATGGCATAAAGACTTGCTGAGTACCCCTAGGGTCTCACACGATAAATTGTTTGATTCAGATGAACAGGTGTATTCACAAGATGGATACTGGGTGGAGGAGACAGATGATGTTGGCAACGATCACTCGGTGTAGAGATTCCGGGAACGGGGATCCATGAGATCTGTGGGCAGGATGTGTTTATTGATGTGGCATCTTATGCTGATTTGCTTCTTATCCGTACTCGGATCTTGTTTTCCGCTTCCGCCTGATACTCTGATGTTTGTTGTATGAGGAGCTATCCTAAATTATTATATCTATCTAGGATATTTGAATCTTGCCATATGGCGTTGCAATATTCCTATTTCTTTTAGATGGAATGGCTTTGAGGACTGTTGTATGTGGCTTGCATACATACTCATTTGTGTATGTAGTTGATCCCTTCGCCTGCCGATTACACCGCTCGTTCTTGTCCCGATGTTCTGAAAGTGGTTAGGACGGCCGAAAGGTCTACTGTGAGTAGCCCTGGGCCCCACCGTACTATTTTAACCACTTTCGTTCATCCAGACATGTAATTAAGAGCGTAATTCACCGAGGTAGTTACAATTGGTATCAGAGCCATCCCGCCCTTCAGGGTCTCAGCCAAAATGGTCGTTGTCAGTCTAGCAAATATTTTTGGTAGTTATGTATACTAGGGAAAAACAAACGTGAGAGTAAGACTGCTTCCATTTTTCTTCTTACCCACCCACCCACCCTTTTTCTGGTAAGGAAGTGTAACGTTTTCAATCCTCTTCTAAAAATTCAAACTAGGATTCACGTGTTCTGGGTTTCGTAGTACCATAGGTTGTGTTTGTGTGTGTGTGTGTGAATTCTTTGCCTATCTGTTGCATCCAAATGTTATCACTATCTGCCTTTTGGTTATCAACTGTTGGTACATTCCATACCGACAAGCCTTTGTAAACCGACGTGATCTATCTGATTCGTTTTATACCGATGCGATCTATCTTATTCTTTGTTATCCGACGTTATCTTGTTTGGGGTGTTCGTTTCCGTAGTTACTAATCTTTAGGTTCATCTTAAGAAGAAGGTGTTGGGATATGTGTTTTACTAATTCATGTGTGGAGTAATGATTTGAGTGCGGGATGGAGTCGCGACCATACCACTACTTTTATCATTTGCTCTTGTATGTTGAACTAGTAGAGTTACTAATCTTGATTCGTGAAGTGGTTTTGCGTATATAGTGGTATTTTAATGCCGAAATTTGTGGAAATTTTTTCTTTGTTAGCTTGTGTACCACACTCCTTGTCCAGTCGTGTGCGTTATGCTTAATATCTTTTAGTTGCCTTAAACTTTGTTGATATTTTAATATCATCTCAGTGAATTGTATCCTTTAATCTTGGTTAATTCCATTTTGGTACTATTTTGGATTATTATCATTCTCCATTATAGTACTGACTTGTGTTTTATATCAATCACAGGATGGCACCACCACGCCGTTCTGAGGAGGACATACCACCTGAACTTGGGGCTGCTTTGGCAAGTATTGCAAATGCTTTGGGCACTAAGCAGAACCAGCAGCGCTTCGAGGAAAGCGTGAGGAGGAATGAGTTTGTTCCGCTACCTCCACCTCCCAAGCGAGGAGACATCAAGAGTTTTCTCAAGTTCAACCCACGCCAATTTGAGGTGTCTGATCAGCCACTTGATGCGGATGATTGGCTTCGTGAAGTGTCAAGGTTGCTAATGACTACGGATGTTCCCGAGCAAGAATGGGTCAAATGTGCCACTCACCTTCTGAAGGGAGATGCAGCTCTGTGGTGGGAAAATTACCTCAGGGAAGACCTCTCTGGTTTTCAGCCTACTTGGGAGCAATTCACTGGGGCTTTCAAAGAGCAATATCTGTCAGAAATTGTCATGGAAAGGATGAAGGAAGTGTTTCTCAACCTCAAGCAGGGCACTGACAATGTCAATACCTACATCATAAACTTCATGAACCTTTCTCGGTATGGTGGCGATGAGATCTCTGATGACAAGAAAAATAAAAAGAGGTTTAGGCAAGGCCTCAATGCATCCATCAAATATGCTATCACTCATGCAAGGCCGGCGTCTTTTCTGGAACTCCAACACACAGCTCTGCAGGAAGAAGCAAGTAGGCAAGTGTTTGAGGAGTTAAAGAAACACAGCCGTGATGCAGCAAGTTCTTCTGCTATGACAGCTCCTTCTAAGCGTCGTGTCTGGGTTCCTAACATCCCACCGTCGCTCCCTGCTCCACCAAGACCGTCAAGCAACGCGGCAAGGCCACCAAACTCCTTCACTATGGCTCCTAGGGGCTACAACCACAACTACCCTAGAGCGCCTGGCGGAGTCCCTGGCTACGTTGCTCCACGCCCACCTGGTGCTTGTTACACTTGTGGAAACACTGGGCATCAGCACTGGAATTGTCCTATGAACAACAAAGCTCTTCCACCACCACCTCCAAGACACGCGGCAAGTTCTTCTATGGTTCGTGCACCTCCACCTCGGGCTCTCAACATCAACACTAAGCCTGGGTCTACGGTTGCTCGTGCCAACTGTGTCAACGTCGCTCAAGCTGAGCATGCACCTGGAGTTGTCATGGGTATGCTTCATGTTAACTCAGTTCCTGCACGAGTTTTGTTTGATTCTGGTGCTTCATATTCTTTCGTTTCTCACAAATTTGCAAATGAGCATGAGCTTGTTATAGACCAGCTAGATAAGAAGTTAATGGTTCTTTCTCCCGGGGCAAGATTGTTATCTACCAAGATCAGCCATGGCAATCAAATTGAGATTGGTGGCTCTTCATTTCTGGCTTCCTTAATTGTTCTGGGCAATTCTGATATTGATGTTATCTTGGGCATGGATTGGTTAACAGCAAATGCAGCTGTGATTGATTGTGTTGAACGTTCAGTTTCTCTAAAAATTCTTGAAGGCCATATAGTCTATTCTCCAAGTCTGACTCCTGCAATTCAGCTTTATTCTTTGGCGGCTCTGAATGATGATGCTATGGAAGGTATTCAGAGTGTTCCTGTAGTCTGTGAGTTCCCAGATGTCTTTCCTGAAGAGTTGCCAGGTATGCCTCCGGATCGTGAGGTCGAGTTTGTCATTGAACTTGAACCTGGTACCGCTCCTATCTCCAAGCGGCCTTATAAAATGGGTCCTGCTGAGTTGGCTGAACTCAAACGTCAGTTGGATGAACAAGAGAAGTTGGGCTTCATTCAGCACAGTACTTCTTCTTGGGGTAGCCCAACCATCTTTGTGAAGAAGCGAGACAAGACTGATAGACTTTGTGTTGACTATCGGGCACTCAATGCTAAAACAATCAAGAATAAATATCCCCTTCCGCGGATTAATGATCTCTTCGATCAGCTAGCTGGGCTGTATTATTCTCTAAACTTGATTTGAGAAGTGGTTATCATCAAATCAAGATTCGCAAGGAAGATGTTCCCAAAACAGCTTTCACCACTCGCTATGGCCTGTATGAGTACACGGTCATGTCTTTCGGTCTCACCAACGCACCTGCCACTTTCTCGAGGCTTATGAACTCGGTTTTCATGGAGTATCTTGATAAGTTCGTTGTGGTCTATCTGGATGACACTCTAGTCTATTCTAAGTCAAAGGAAGAACATGAAGAACACCTCCGGTGTGTCCTAAACAAGCTTCGTGAGAACCGCCTGTATGCAAAGTTCTCCAAGTGTGAATTCTGGCTGCCTCAAGTCACCTCCCTTGGTCACGTCATCTCTGCCAAGGGCATTGCCGTTAACCCAGAAACTATTAAGACAATTATGGACTGGCTTCCACCCATAAATGTCAAAGAAGTCCGGAGTTTCCTTGGTTTGGCTAGTTACTGTCGTCGCTTTGTTCAAAACTTCTCGAAGATTGCGAAGCCTCTTACCGATCTCCTCAAGAAAGGCAAGAAATACCTTTGGACTCCTGCATGTCAAGCAAGCTTTGAAACACTCAAAGAGAAGCTCACTTCCACACCAGTCTTGGTTCCTCCAGATACATCAAAGCCTTTCCAGATATTCTGTGACGCCTCATTGCAAGGATTGGGTGCGGTCCTTATGCAAGAAAACCAAGTTGTTGCTTATGCCTCTCGACAGTTGAAGACGCATGAGATCAATTATCCTACACATGACCTCGAACTCGCAGCAGTTGTCTTTGCTTTGAAAATATGGAGGCATTACTTGCTTGGCAACCGTTGTGAGATCTTTTCTGATCACAAGAGTCTGAAAGTATATCTTCACACAGCCTGACCTCAACCTTCATCAGAGGAGGTGGATTGAAACAATCAATGATTTCGACTACACTCCGGGCAAAGCCAATGTCATGGGCGATGCTCTCAGCCGAAAAGATTATGTTAACAATCTCATGGTGGAAGAACAACAGCCTCTCTTGTGCGAGGAATTCCGCAAGCTAAACCTTGAAATTGTGGATCAAGGGTATCTTCTGAACCTTCTAGCAACACCTCTCTTGGAAGAAAAGGTCCGTTCCATTCAACTTGGTGATCCTTACACTAAAAAGGTCATCTCCAGCATTCAGCTTCCGAAGTATGAGTCTTTCCACGTAGACGACCAAGGCACTCTTTTCTTTGAACACCAGATGTTTGTTCCCAACTACCCGGGTTTAAGAGAACAAGTTCTCAAGGAGGCGCATGATTCTGTTCTTTCTATCCTGGCAGCACTAAGATGTACATGGACTTGAAAACACAATATTGGTGGCCTGGATTGAAACGATATTGTGCCAAGTATGTCCCGGAGTGTGATGTCTGTCGCAGAGTTAAAGCTGTACATCAGAAACCTTCCGGTCTTCTACAGCCATTGAAGCCTCCGGAATGGAAATGGGAGAAAGCAGAGATGGACTTCATCACTGGCTTTCCAAGGTCGCAGAAGGGCAACAATGCAATCTTTGTGGTCATTGACAGGCTTTCCAAAGTAGCTCACTTCTTTCCAGTCAAGGAAACAATTTCTGCAATTCAGTTGGCTGAGCTCTATATCAACAGAATTGTCTCTCTGTATGGAGTTCCTCTTGAGATCAGTTCAGACCATGGAAGCATCTTCACTTCCAAGTTCTGGGGAAGTTTCCAAAATGCTTTGGGAACAAAATTGAACTTCAGCACAGCTTACCACCCTCAGTCGCAAGGACAAGTTGAAAGGATCAATCAGATTCTGGAAGATATGCTCCGTGCTTGCGTTATCTCTTTCGGCATGAAGTGGGAAGAATGTCTTCCTTATGCTGAATTCTCTTACAACAACAGCTTTCAGAAAAGTCTAAAGATGGCACCATTTGAGGCTCTCTATGGTCGCAAATGCAAAACTCCGATTGGTTGGTCGGGCGCAGGTGAAAGAATATTGTTTGGCCCCGACATTGTAACTCAAGCGGAGGAGAAAGTTCACATCATTCTTGAAAATCTGAAGATTGCTCAAAGTCGCCAGAAGAGCAATTATGACAGAAAGCACACGGACATGGAGTATGTCCCTGGTGATCTCGTTTACCTTCGTGTCACTCCCATGAGAGGCACGCACCGCTTTGGTATCAAAGGAAAGCTGGCTCCTAGATACATCGGTCCTTTCAAAATTCGTGGAAGAAGAGGAGAAGTTGCTTATGCTCTTGAGCTCCCTGAACAACTCAAAGTCCATGATGTTTTCCACATCTCTCAACTCAAGAAGTGCTTCAAGGATCCTGGCAGGACCGTGGACCATGAACTCATCAATCTCCAAGAAGATCTATCTTATCAAGAACACCCCATAAAAATCCTTGAAGTCACAGAAAGAAGGACTCGCAACAAGTCCATCAAGTTCTGCAAGGTGCAGTGGTCGCACCATTCCGTTGATGAAGCCACTTGGGAACGTGAAGATGAGCTCCGTGCCAAGTATCCTACCCTCTTTGAGTCTTCTTCTTCTTCCTAGAATCTCGGGGCGAGATTCCTGTTTAGTGGGGTAGAGTTGTAGCATCCCAATTATCTAACAATGGTAATGCTACTTGGTCTAGTAATATAATGGCTACTCCTTACATAAATTTGTTGCATCATAATTATATCATGCTCATGTCATCATGCCACCTTGCATTTGAGCATCATATAAAACCCTTTTTCTTTGGTTCTTCTCGCATATGCATTATTAATTGTATTTGCCTCTTGTTATTTTTTTTGGCTATTGATATATTGTTTAATGCCCAAGTTGAGTTGGGGGCATATCTTTTATTCAACTCCACCACCTTTCTTGTCACCACCTTATAATTCCACCATTCCATTTACCATGGGCTTTTATTTTCTTTTGGTATTTGATCTAGCTCATGGGAGATGCGATGGATCCAATTCTATCTTCTCTTGCTTGGACTTTATTCCACAATAGGCAATGCATAAGAATAATGCCATGTTATTATTATTGTCTTCACAAGTATAAGAATATGGCATTTAATGTTTTGCATGGGCCATGCAACCATCATCATCACCATTTCTTTTCTTTTGGTTTTTACTTGCTTTGAGTGGAACCTTTCTCTTGTGAGATCTTCTCTTTTTCTCTCTTCATCCCTACCTCATCAACCTCACATGTGTAGTGCCATGCATGAGCTTGTAAAATCATCTCCATGTCCATCTTTGTCTCACTTGATCATGCATACTAAAATCCCTCACCACCTTACCAAACCCTCATGCTTATGGTCATGTGGTTTAACCCTACACCCTACCCTCTCTCCAACACCATCATGTCACACCCCTTTTAAACCCTAATCACCTCTCACCATGTCCCCTCTTCCTAACCCTACCCCCATGCCGTGGTTGGCCCCCTCCCTCTCCCTGCCAGCAGGTCCCACCAGCCCTCTCCCTCCAACCAGGCCGAAGCTAGCCCGAACCCTACCCATCTACCCTCCTAACCTAGCTCACCCGAGCCTCCCCTCTCCTCTCTCTTTTTCTCACTGCCATGCTGTCCCCAGCCCGAGCCTGGCCTCCCCCTCTCCCTGGCCCACCTGCCATGCCCTACCTGCCCTAGGTCGAGCCCCATCTCGAGCATGTGCGAGGAGGAGGAGGGAAAAAGTGGCCAAAGCCACCTTTATCTACCCCGAGCCCCACAGGCCTCTCCCCTGTCCCTCTCCCTCGTTGTTAGCCACCTCCCCACGTCTCTGCCTCACCAGATCCACCCCAGAGCCCCTGCATCTCCCCTTCTTCTCCTTCACCGACGCCAACTCCTCTCGTCGGTCATCGCTAGTACCATCGTCGGGTCCTCATTCCAGCCGGCGAGCACGACGTGGAAGTGGTCGAGGAGACCGAGGAGGACCCTCTGCTTCGCCCCGTACCCGCCAGCGAGGAGGAGGAGCACCAGAACCGCCAGAACCACCGCCGCCCTGACGCAAACCCTAGTTCCGGGTCGTCTGCAACCTCGCCGATTCGCAGCTTCCCGCCTCGATCCGAGCCCTCCGTCGAGCCCGCGGTGAGCCCCTCTCTCGCCTAGACACCCTCCGCCCCGCCGAAAAACCCTAGTCGCGGTAGACGTTTCGCCGAGCGCTCCCAGTGCGCCGTGGTCGCGCGCGTCTGCACGTCGCCGCGTCGCGCAGCGACCTATCTAGCGCCCGTCCGCTTCCCTGTCACCATCCCTCGCTTAGCCGCACTGGTTACCGCTGCCGAGCGCGAGCCCTAGGTCCCCAGATCGAATCCCCACCGCGCCGCACGTGCTGTCGCCGTCAGTTTCGTCAGACCCTGGAGAAGATCCACAGTGCGCGGCCCCATTTTGCAAATCCCCCCTGCTTCTTTTGCCGCCACAACCCGCGGTACACCAAGCCCCACCTGTCAGCCGCCCTGCCAATCTTGTAGTGAAGCCCCCCAGCTCTTAGGCCCTCAACCCACGCTCCATCACGACCCCACCTGGCAGCCTCTGCGTGTTCGGCCGCTGTCACGTGGGCCTCTAGCCGCTGGCCCACCTGTCAATCGCAGCGGCTAGGTAGCACCGCGGTGAGGAAGCTTTTTCCTGTGCGCGTGTGCCCAGTCAACTGTGGCCCACCGTCAGTGACTTGGGCTAGCATCTTCTGGGTGTAAAAAGTCCTGGCGAATTTCTGCTTAAATAAAAATGATTTTAGTAAATGTTTAAATTCAAATTCAAATCTGTTTTCAAATAACTTTTAAATTATAAATCCAATTAATACAAATAATATATGTTTTTGAATCAGAAAAATGTGAGGTATTCAAATATGCTATTCAAAATATTGTTTGACCACTTTAAATTTTCGAGATGATTAAAATTACAAATAAATGCCCTTTTCTTAATAAATCAATAACTTTAATTCTACAACTCCAAATTTGATAAATAATATGTCTAAATCGATCAGCGCGACGAGCCCGTTCTATATATGCACTCCTTGTTCTGAGTTAAAGCATGCATCATGCCATATTTATAAATCATAATTCTTTATGACAACAAAATTGGACTAAATAATTAATAAAATGCTTTATTCTTGCACCCACACCTCACCATGCCATGCTACTTTAATGCCATGTAAATTGTGCATCATTCATCATGGAATGCTTGTTTGCTTGTCGCATTTTATTTTCCTATGCTTGTGCACTTTATTTATGTTGGGCCTTGTTTGTTTGGTTCTTCTTCGAATAGACGCCTAGCAGGAAAATTACCAGGAATCACAGGAGTACTACCCAGATCCATCTCTCGCTTCAACTGAGCTGCCAGGCAAGCACTACCACATGCTTGCATACATATAGTACCTATTGCCTCTATCTTATTCTTGCATCATTGAGTCGCGATTGCATTAAATTGAATCCCAAGTACTGCATAGCCTTACTTTTAAACCCCACCAAAGCTTGTTCCTCCATCCCATGAGCCATTACTACAGGAGTTGTTTGAGCCATGCGAGTCGTAGAAGATCATGTGTAGGGTATGTGAGTGTCTGATGAATAACGAGGTACCTAAACAACATAACCTGAGTAGTAATGGGATAACTAATGAAAGAGGCATCGGTGAGCAATATCTGCTATTTGGTTTTTCATGCTCACTTGTGTCCCGTAGGACCCCGAGTACTTGATTCCTGTTCCTTGACTATTTGCACTATCCACATCCGGGAGGCCTTATGGACCCCCCTGAGCCAGAGCTTGATTCATTCTTATTTCTTGGGGCCACAAAGTAGTTTGGGGCTTTATTACTATCCTGTACTTATGCCATGTTACTACTTTATTAAGATTGTGCGTGGAGCACCTGTATTGTTTTGGATCGTGGAATGTTTTCACGGTATCGACAAGCCCAGTCACACTTTCGGGTTCCCAGTCATTTACAGCCATTGACACAAACCTTGGGTCCGCCTCAGAGCCGGCCAACTTCGTTGCGGGTAGCTTAATGGGGTGGCCCCCTGAAATGTTTCGGAATCCTGTGATTGCTTTGTCGTGAATGCCTCGTTGGGTTTTGATTTGGTTTTTCCGAGGTTGATCGAGTGTGTGTTTCTATTCGTGCACCCCTGCAGGGTAAATCTTTCTGAAAGCCGTGTCCGTGGTTATGGACGACTTGGAGCACAGTTTCTCGATCATAGACAAGTATAACTAAAGTACCGCTTTTAATTTGACTAAGTACTTGACTAGTAAATAGTGCAATACTCATGGAATGGATAATAAAACTGCCAACGGATGGGGGTTGTTCGTCCGCTTCCTCGTTGGTAAGCGAGGAGGAGGATGGATCTGTTAATTATACTGTTATAACTGTTGTTCTTAATTCACGGACATCCGTCTATCATTGGTTAGGCTGATGGTTAGCGAGTATCTATAGAATTGCTAGACTTTATCTTTTGTTGCAATTGCGTCACCCCAGGTTGTGTCCCCTTTAATGGCATAAAGAGTTGCTGAGTACCCCTAGGGTCTCACACGATAAATTGTTTGATTCAGATGAACAGGTGTATTCACAAGATGGATACTAGGTGGAGGAGACAGATGATGTTGGCAACGATCACTCGGTGTAGAGATTCCGGGAATGGGGATCCATGTGATCTGTGGGCGGGATGTGTTTATTGATGTGGCATCTTATGCCGATTTGCTTCTTATCCGTACTCGGATCATGTTTTCCGCTTCCGCCTGATACTCTGATGTTTGTTGTATGAGGAGCTATCCTAAATTATTATCTCTATCTAGGATATTTGAATCTTACCGTATGGCGTTGCAATATTCCTATTTCTTTTAGATGGAATGGCTCTGAGGACTGTTGTATGTGGCTTGCATACATACTCATTTGTGTATGTAGTTGATCCCTTCGCTTGCCGATTACGCCGCTCGCTTTTGTCCCGATGTTCTGAAAGTGTTTAGGACGGCCGAAAGGTCTACCGTGAGTGGCCCTGGGCCCCACCGTACTATTTTAACCACTTTCGTTCATCCAGGCATGTAACTAAGAGCGTAATTCACCGAGGTAGTTACAATGCCCGTGTCGAGGTAGCCACACGTGAAGCCGCATGCGCATAGTGCGCAAGGAGGATGACGGAGACGCGTCGAGGCAGTCGTTGAGGGTGTCGATGCTAAAGTCGATGCAGTCTGAGACGTCGAGGACGAGGCGCGGCCATAGTTTTGCCAAAACTAGGCGCACGTCGGAGACGAACGCACACTCCGGTTTTGCCAGAACCAAGTATGCAAAGAAGAACTTGTCGGTGACGCGGTCTAGGCAGTTGTAGAGGGGTCGATGCCGAAGAAGACGTTGTCGAAGCCGATGAAGATGAGGCGTTGATCCGAGTTTGCCAGACTCGGGAACGCGTCGGGGACGAAGGCACTCCCGGTGTTGCCAGTACCAGGCGTGCGGGGGCAGGGACCATCATGAACTTGTCGCCATGTCAGAAAGACTAGCAGAGGAAGCCTCCAGAGCGGTTGTGACGCATAGAGCGACTAAGGGAGAGATGTCGGTGTTGTTCGCGGTTGTCGGAGTAGAGTAGCATGTGGTGTAGTCGGGGATGAGGCGATGATGCTGGCGGCAAAGTTGTAGTGGACGAAGACGTAAAAGGCGGCGAAACCAGCGGTGACCTAGGTTAGTCATGTTGGATGCCTAGAGTGGCGATGGGTATTCCGCGGGACCTACGACGGCGAGAGGGCGCCCTGCAGGTTACCTTGTGAAGCACGGCGGCGGTGCTCGAAATAGGCGAGGAAGACCCAGTGACGTGACGAAGACCATGTGTAGATGGCGGCAATCCGCACGGTAGGAGATGGCGAGGTGAAAGTGGAGGCCGTCGATGCACGAGGACGGCGAAGTATACTACGTGCAGCCATGCTACGACCCGAGGGGGCGGCATAGCTGCAGGGCACAAGTCGGTGCAGCGGCTGGGAGACCACCAGCGACGTAGATGCCAAGGAGGGCGCGTTGGAAGCCGGTAGCATGGACCAAAGGTGGCAGCGCAGCGGCCTGACGGGGCGACACAGCGGCATCCCGTAGCTCGATCGGTGGTAGGCGCGTGCTCTGGGACGTGCTTGGCATAGATAGGCGCGGGATCAGTTGATTAGACCGACGGTGCACCGTATGCGCCATGGCATGGACGACGCGTAGATCGGAGTCTATGGCGGCGTTGTCGGTGAAATCCTGGACGATGACGACGAACACGATCCGAGGGGGTGATGTGCGGTAGCCTTCCCTGAGGTCGCAACAGCCTCCAGAGGCAGGCGCAACAGCGGAGGAGGCAGGTGCACAGGCGCGGTGTAGATCCTCGATGCCGATGGTCGGAGTAGAGGCGCGGTGATGACAACGGTGGTGGGCGACTCAATCCGATCTAAGATTGGTAAACCAAAAAAGAAAACCGATCAAGAGATCGGAAAAAAAGACTTACAGGGCAGCCGATCACATATCAGCGGACGAACCCTGCATACGGGTTGCGCAGCCCCCGGCGGAGATCATGGAGATCGACCTCCCCAGGGGCGGCGCGGCGGGAAAGTGTGTGCGGCGGCTAGCACGGTGCCATGGGGACGGCGGCGCTAGGGTTTGGGGGCGGGGGAGCCGGCGGCGCCTGGGAGGAGGGGCGGTGGCTAGGGTAGGAGAATCGTGGTTAGGCTGATACCATGAAAGAGTATGAGTTTGGCGGAATATGATGGATATTTTATTGAGCCTCATGAGCGAGTATATATAGGCGTATAGGGATCAACTTGGAGTACAAGACAAGTTAGGCTAGCATCCTAACTATCCTAAACTACCACAATAACCGTGTACGTATCATACTCTAACAATATACGTCACCAAGAAGCTCCAAGGAAGAAGGAGGCAAAGGGGTGGTGCTCCCCAAGCACAGCTGGCGCCGTAGGAGGGTGCCAGTGTCTCCCTACCACCAGCGCCGCCTCCTCTCCTCGCATGGCTGCCTCTCCCCCTTAGAGAGGCACATCTCCATCACCATCTACAGCGAGATCTCCTCCATATACCTACTGTAATCTCTTGGCAAACATGATGTATGAGGAAATATTTTACTTTCCTATGATCTATTGTATCTCTATGTTGATGTTTGAGTCATGGCAATTGTGATCTAGTTCATTTTGGTTGCATACAAGTTTATTATCTTCTCTGATATTCTTATGTACTGATATATGAGTGCACACATATTTTGGGGAATGCATAAGGTTATCACCGTTACATGATGTTAGGAGGAGGAACGGAGGGAGTTGAATAGAAACCGTGGTCCAAGTCTTATATGCATGCTATATTAATTCATAGTTAATTAATGGGGAATATATTTGGGACCTTAGAACAGATCTTGCGATGCAAGTCGAATCTGGAGTGGATCTCCCTAGAGAGGCCGAATCCCAGATCGATCCACCCGCTGAGGTCGAAATCTAGGAGGAGCAAGTCAACAACGCTGGTTCCGGCTCTTCTAGCGCCGAAACGGACCAACCTTTCCTGAGGCATACGTTGAGGCGCATGATGATGAAAGAGAAAGCGTGGACGAGGTTCTCGAAACCATCAGAATTTTCGAGGAAGCCCACGAGGAAAGCCACAACTACCTCAGGACGCACGCATCGCGCTTTGTCGGATATGTTGGATCTGGATCCGGCTCTTCCGATGCTGGAGACAACAAATACTCAGTGCTGGAGGCGATCGGAACAAACGTCGACTTACCGGCATCCTCAGATGATTCCATGACATTGGCAAATTTCCGAAAGTTCTTCGAAGATATGAAGCGGAGTACAACTCCAAAGTTGCAGAAGAAGGAGAAGCCATGGACAAAGGATCCGGAGAAAACTCTCCCAAAGCGCAGGATGACATGGATCTCAGAGACAATCCCAATATCCAGATGTCCTAAATTATCGACCAGAGCTTGACTCCGAGAAACGGACCCAAAGCCATATTTGCTACTAGCGCTGCCAAGAAGGCAAAGAAGAGGAACAAGAAGAACAAGACCCCAGCAAAAGATCCTCTAGCAGAGGAAGTGGTTACCGAGGATTACAAAGAAGACTCGGATGGAGCTTTGATCCTAGATGAGCCCGAAGAAGCTTTGGTGGATGGACACATGGTCACCGTTGGTGCATGTAAGCTCATCGATGTTGTGTTGACTACACCTATCCCTACAGCGGCAGAACTTACTACTGCAGAATTGGAAGAAAGGGCTCAGACCCTAGAAGCATGTCGTCAAGTACTCCTGGATGAAGCCAAAAACATTGAGGAAGAGAAGAAACGCATAGCTACTGTGGAGAAACTCATCTCTCTACAGCATCAGAAGACCCGGAAAAGCCACATACAAGCCGACAAATTTCTGGAAGTCTGCAAGGTTCTGTTTGAGGGAGACACGGGGACGCCTCGGTTCAACAGCAGTGGAGATCTGGTGTACCCAACACCAGTACAGAACACCGTTGTGGCTCGAGATATCCTAGCAAATAACCTAGGCCCAGAAGAGGTTCATTTGGGCATAAAGCTTCTCACCAAGGGTCTGGAGCAACAAAAGGTCGTGAAATCTGGGAGCAGAAAACTGGTCTCTCAATCCGACAAATGTCGCACAGATCCGGCCTGGGATGATATCAGGCCCCAACGGGTTCTGGATCAGCATTATTGTTCCGACCGTCGGGAAGACAACCACTCAAGAACCGGATCTTCAAGGCAACAGCACAGAACCACGCGTGACTAGAGCAATGTCACCCCAGCCGCAGAGCGAGACACAATTGCAACACTGTATCCGAGACACCCTCCTCGGCGAGAGTCTAACAATTGCAGGGAAGATGATAAAGAGAAACGTCGGGAGGAGGACCGTCAAAGGATGCCACCTCCTAGGCATGCAAGCCGTCCGGCTGAACCCCATCGTGGTGGGAGTGACGGATGAAGGAACGACAGACACCATGCCGAGTCAAGCCGGCAGGGCGCTCGTCGCAACGAAGACCCTCCCCGGAACCGGAATAATGACGCTCCGGACGGAGGCCGGCGATCAGCCGGAAACAATCCACCTGAACCACCCTCTCCCCCAAGCAGCCACCACAACGGCTCTCAAGGAGGGCATCGTGGCGGAGGAGATGGTGGCAGAAGCAGAAGTCTGGCTCTAAGGCACCGCAGCTACAGCGAACAACCAAGACGGCGTTCCCTGTCACCAAGTGACGCGAGACACCGGATCAATTCTAACATAGTGGCGTGGCGCTATGAGTCAGATAACGTCTACGTGGGTCCAAAATGCTTTGGACCGCGCATTCGACAAACAAGGTTCCCAGAAGGATTCGCCATCTCAAGACACATTCAGCCCTACGATCGTGTAGCTCAGCCAGATACTTGGCTACATGATTTTTTCTAGGCTTGCTGCATCGCCAAAGGTAGAAATAGCTTGGTCGCAACCCGATATCTCCCACTTATGCTACAGAAGACAGCGCGATCTTGGCTTAATGAACTTCCGGAGAATACTATCCACAACTGGTATGACATTCAAAGGGCGTTCTTTCGGAATTTCGAAGGCACATATCGGAGGCCCTATACGGTAGGAGACCTACAGTGTTGCACCTAGAAAGCCGGATAAACTTGCCGAGATTACCTCGGACGATGGATCGACACCAAGAACTCCTGTGAGGGAATAAATGACCAAACTGCGATTGAAGCTTTTATTGCAGGACTCCCAATTGGCTTACTACGTCACCGCTTGAAGTGCGACAAGGTCACTAATTTAGGAGAGATGATAGAAACAGCGAGCAAGTATGCAGACGGTGACGACGACGTAGAAGGATTACTAAACGTCCTTGCTATGCCACGGCCAGCAAAACAACCAAAGCAACAATCTCAGAAGCGCAAAAATACCTCGGAAGAGAAACCCAATGCGGAAACGACGGTGGTCACCGCTACTTTCGGGTCTGGAGGACGAGGAGGGCGTGGCAGAGGCTACGGACGCAGTCGTGGGACATCAAGGGTCCAAGGTAGAGGAGACCAGCAACCTGGAAAAACCTACTCTTGGGTCGACATTGCCAACAACCCATGTGTTCATCACCTAGATGCAAATGGGGGCTCGTCCCATACAAACACTGAGTGTCGTTTCAATGATGACATCAAGAAAGATGATAATGCTGGCTATAGGGCTAAGCAGAAGAAGGGAAATAAGAATCCCGAAAAAGAAAAAGAGACCAAGGAAGATTACAACATGGAGGAAGCTGATACTTCAAATCCCAAGTCGGATGGAAAGAAGAACTTCCCAATCAAGAAAGACACCTACATCACTTTCCTTGGGTGTCAACCAGCTGAGGTCAAGAAAGCAGTGCTGCATGAACTCAATACGACTGTTCCGGCTGTCCCACATGTTGGAGATATGCCCAAGAGGCAATAATAAAAGTGATTATTATTATATCTTGATGTTTATGATGAATGTTTACATCCCATGCTATAATTGTATTATTAGGAAACACTAATACTTGTGTGTTTTGTAAACATAAGAGAGTCCCTAGTAAGCCTCTTGTTGAACTAGCTTGTTGATTAATTGATGATCATGGTTTCCTGATCATGGACATTGGATGTGATTAATAACAAGGTTATGTCATTAGGAGAATGATGTGATGGACATACACCCATAGTAAGCGTAGCATAAGATCAAGTCATTAAGTTCGTATTGTTGTAAGCTTTTAAATGCATAGTAACCTAATCCTTTGACCATGAGGTTGTGTTAATCACCATCACCGGATGGGCACTTTGATGACATCAAACACCGCTTCATAACTGGGTGGTCATAAAGGTGTCATTGGGTATTCTGAAAGTATGTGTTGAAGCGCATGGACCAAGATTGGGATTTGTCCATCCATATGACGGATAGATATGCTCTGGGCCCTCTCGGTGGAATGTCATCTAGTTAGCTTGCAAGCATGTGACTAGGTCACAAGGGATGACATGACACGGAACGAGTAAAGAGTACTTATCAGTAACGAGGTAGAACTAGGTATGGAGATGCCGATGATCAAACCTCGGATAAGTATAGTATCGCGTGACAAAGGGAATTGGTTTCGTATGTAGATGGTTCAATCGATCACAAAGTCATCGTTGAGTATGTGGGAGCCATTATGGATCTCCAGGTCCCGCTGATGGTTATTGATAGGAGATGTGTCTCTATCATGTCTACATATTCACGAACCGTAGGGTGACACACTTAAGGTTCGAAGTTGTTTTATGTAGATATGGAATGTGCATTGGAGACCGAATGTTGTTCGGAGTCTCGGAATGGATCCGGGACATCACGAGGAGATCCGGAATGGTCCGGAGAATAAGATTCATATATTGGGGATCATTTTCTGAGTTAGGAAATGTTCCGGAGTATTTGTATGAGGGTTCTAGAAGGTTTCGGAATGTTTCGGAAGGTTTCTTGGAGTTTGCTTGAAAACAAGGGAAGGGATCAAGGAGTCCTGGTGGGTCAAGACTAGGAGTCATGGGGGAGGAGGACTCCTCCCCCTACCCAATCCGCCGGCCCTAGAGGGAGGGGAGTCCTACAAGGACTCCCCCTCCCCATGGCGCCTCACCCCCTTTAAATAGAGGGGCAGGGGCGCCCCCTCCACCCTGCTCCATAACTCCCAATCTCTGCCGCCTCTCTCCTCCTCCTTTCTTCTGCACAGGCATAGGCGAAGCCCTGCAGAATTCTCTACTCCACCACCACCACCACGCCGTCGTGCTGCTGTGATTCCGTGGAGAAGATCTACTACCTCCGCTGCTCGCTGGAACGAGGAGAGGAAGGTCTGCTTCGACTCCGCACGTGTGACCGACTGCGGAAGCGCTGCCGAAACGCGGCACCAGAAGGATCGTCCACTTGACCGACTGCGGAAGCGCTGCCGGAACGCGACGCCGGAAGGATCGTCCACACGATCTTGAGATCGGCAAGTGATCGACTACATCAACCATGAGATCTAATCTCGTTAACGCTTTCAGATCTACGAGGGTTAGTTCCTATCTATCTCGTTGCTCATGTCTAATAGATTAGATCTTGGCTTTTATCTAGATTAGATTTGGGTTTTGTTCGTTCTTGCGGTAGAAATTTTTTGTTTTCCATGCTACGAACCCATCACCACATACTTGGACTAGTCGGAACTAACAATCACCTTTGACCGCGTTGATCATCTGCCTAAGTTGCACGGGCGAGGAAAATATGCCTTAGTCGTTAATCCACTTATTGACGGCTATGGTTTCTCCAGGACTCTCATGGATGGCGACAATAGCATCAATATTCTGTATGTCAAAATGCTACGCCGGATGCGGATCTCGGAGACACAGCTGAATCACAGCTCTATGATTTTTCACGGAGTTATCCCAGGAAGACAAGGCAATTCAATAGGAGAGATCACTTTGGATGTTACCTTTGGAACTCCAAAGAACTATCGGAAGGAAGCACTTTCCTTCGAAGTGGTCCCATTCAAAAGCACCTACCATGCTATATTCGGACGGCCAGCTTACTAGGATTTTATGGCTCGTCCGTGTTACATTTACAACATGAGGAAAATTCTAGGTCCCAAAGGCGTGATCACCATCATAGGAGACCTGAAGAAGGTGCTAGAGTGCGAGGACGGAAATGCCGCCTTTGCTGAAGCTGTTCTGCACGCCCAGGAGTACCAGGAGATCAATAAAACCATCGACCCGTCCGAGATGCCCGTGACGAAGAAGGAGGTGACAAAGACGACTCCAGAGTTCAAGGCATCGGAAGAGACGAAGACGACGCCATTGAAGGCCGATGATCCCTCCAAGGTGACCCAGATAGGTGTAGGCTTAGACCGCGCATAGGAAAGCATGCTCGTCAAGTTCCTCCAAGCAAATCAAGATATCTTCGCATGGCAGCCATCTGACATGACCGGAGTACCTAGGGAACTTGCCAAGCACTCTTTAAATGTACACCCAAACGCTAAACCGTCAAACAGTCCTTACAATGTTTAGGCAATGAAAAGTGAAAAGCACTAGCTAAGGAACTAGCCTGGCTCGAGTTAGCCGGATTCATAGAAGAGGTCATCCACACTGAGTGGTCGGCCAATCCTGTAATGGTCCCTAAAAAGGACACCACTGATTTAAGGATGTGTGTTGATTATACCGCCTTGAACAAGGCTTGTCCCAAAGATATGTTCGCTCTGCCTAGAATTGATCAAGTTATCGATTCTACGGCAAGCTCGAACTCCTATGTTTTCTTGACGCATATTCCGGTTATCACCAAATTCGGATGAAGAAATCACAAAAAGTCAAGACTTCATTCATAAACCCCTTCGGAACCTTCTATTTTGTTACGATGCCCTTTGGGCTCAAGAACGCAGGAGCTACGTACCAGCGCACTATGCAGTGTTTCCCCCATGATCAAATTGGACGCAATGTATATGCATATGTGGACGACATTGCGGTGATGTCCAAAAAGAAGGAAGCCCTAATTTTTGACTTAGAGGAAACGTTCGCCAATCTACGCAAATATAACATAATGCTAAATCTGAAGAAATGCTTCTTTGGAATTCCAGCTAGAAAATTGTTAGGTTTCATCGTGTCACAAAGAGGCATAGAGGTGAACCGCGACAAGATCAAGGTTGTACTCAATATTTCCAGGCCTACTCGCCTGAAATACGTTCAAAGACTAACTAGTTACATTGTTGCAGTCAGTCGGTTTGTAAGCCAGCTCGGTGAAAGAGCCACGCCACTTTACAAGCTCCTGAAAAAGACCAAAAAGTTCATTTGGACTGATGAAGCTGAAGCTGCACTACAAGACCTGAAAGCAGTACTCTCATATGTTCCTATCCTTGCAACACCGGAACCTCAGGAACCAATGTTGCTCAATATCACTGCGACAAACAGGGTCGTCAGTGTCATCATGGTGGTGGAGAGACCAGAGGAAAAACAGGAACACCTGGTGCAGCATCCGACTTACTACCTCAGCGAGGTCCTAACTTAATCAAAACAGCGGTATCCGCACTATCAAAAGGTGGCTTATGGAGTGTTCTTCGCATCCCAGAAGTTACGGCATTATTTTCAGGAACATCCAATTACCATGGTGAGGACAGCTCCCATGAGAGACATAATCAACAACAGCGATGCTACAGGACGTGTCGCAAAATGGGGCATAGAGCTTTCAGCTTTCGACATTGAGTATAAACCTCATAAACGATCAAATCCCAAATTCTGGTTGACTTTGTCGCTGACTGGAAAGAGACAACAGAAAATATGACTCTCCCAGAGTCAGAATACTGGACCTTGCATTTTGACGGGTCTAAGGCGCTCGGGGGCTCGGGGGCTAGCGTGGTGCTCAAATCACCCCAAGGAGATAAACTTTTCTATGTACTGCAGATCCACTTCACGACAACAAACAACATTGCCGAATATGAAGCATTACTGCATGGAATCTGGATTGTTAAGGATATCAGCATACGACGATTAATGTGTTATGGAGATTCGGATCTTGTCGCTCAACAAGTGTCAGATATATGTAATGCAAACAAGCACATGGCAGCATACAGATCTGTCGTGGATGAACTATGTAAATCGTTTGAAGGGTTTGAGGTTCAACACATCCCTCGAACAGAGAATGAGGAAGCAGATGCACTATCTCGAATAGGCTCTACATGGAAAAAGGTCCCGAATGGCGCTTTTTTAGAGCACCTCAAAGTTCCCTCTATAAAAGGAGTAGATGAGGAATATCGGACAAAATCCTACTCACCTTTAGTAGCAGTTCTAGCTGGAATTCCCTGCTGGACTCAACCCTACCTTAATTACTTTGTAGATGGAAAATTACCCGAAGACGAGGTTCTGAGCCGGCAGATCGTCCGATGAGAAAAATCCTATACTATCATAAGTGGTGAGCTCTATAAGCGGAGTGTGTCTGGGGTCTTTCAGTGTTGTGTATCTCTGGAAGAAGGAGTGAAAATCCTAAGGGAAATCCACGAAGGCGAATGCGGTCATCGCGCTGCAGCCAAATCCTTAGTGGCAAAAGCTTTTAGACGCGGATTTTTCTAGCTTACCGCTAAGGCAGATGCTGAACGCCTGGTCAAGACGTGCAAAGGCTGCCAAAAGTACGCCAAACAAGCCCATGTTCCGGCTGATCAGCTGAGGATGATACCTATAACATGGCCCTTCGCGGTTTGGGGGCTTGACATGGTAGGACCATTTAAACAAGCTCCAAGTGGATTTACTCACCTCTTAGTGATGGTGGATAAATTCATGAAATGAATTGAGGCTAAACCCGTCACAAGTTGTGATGGAGCAACAGCCAAAAGATTTGTCGAGGATGTCATAATCCGATACGGTTATCAGCATAGCATTATTACAGACAACGGGAGTAATTTTTCAATGGGAGAGCTTGCCGAATTCTACTATGAACAAAATATCCGGCTTGACATTACGTCAGTCGCACACCCACAGGCTAATTGACAAGTTGAAAGAGTAAACGGTTTAATCCTACAAGGCCTAAAACCAAGACTCGAAGCACCACTACGTCATGCTGCGGGGGCTTGGATAGAGGAATTACCTTCTGTGATATGGAGCTTCAGAACAACTCCGAATAGGTCAACCGGATACACACCTTTCTTCTTGGTCTATGGTGCAGAAGTAGTTCTTCCTAGCGATTTGATTCACACTTCTCCCCGCGTTGCTGCATATATTGAAGAGGATGTCGAAATTTCTCAACAAAATGATCTCGATTTAATCGAAGAAGTTCACGTCATTTCTGAGATGAGATCAACAGCCCATCAGCAGAAGTTGTGCAAGTATCATAGCCAGAGAGTCAGAAACCGATCTTTTAACAAGGGCAATTTGGTTCTCCGGCTTGTGCAGAAAAGAAAGCACGAACTTTCCCAGTATGGGAAGGGCCCTTTTAGTTAGCCGAGTATTGCACAATGGTTCTTACTATCTATCTGATATGCGGCCACTCAAAGAAATACCTGCTACTAAGAAGAGAAAGAGAGCTGGAGGCAGTACAGACCCGGAAGAATTAGACAAACCGTGGAATATTGCTCAGCTACGTCCCTTTTATTCTTAAAATTATCTTTCTTTGTAATCAAATATGTGTACATGTTCAATGAGAAATAAAGTATTGGTTACCTCAATATTTTATGAGAAGTTTTTTATATTGCCATCTTATTTCTGAATGATCATGTCATAGTCGAAAATCCCAGAATACTTGAAAGTACTTTATGCTCATGTTTTGTTCTGGTTATGATTTCCGATTCTAAAGATGCTACCTTCGGGTGTAACTCTAAATTTTCTAGTTTGCACTTTGGTTATTTATCTGATTGCCGGATGCGGGCATTTTCCGAGTAGTGAATTGTTGGTACTGAAAGCCGGCTTTGTTTCCGAGTTTAAATTGGTTTAGCAATTAAGCTCCGTTGCTCAGCAGAGATTCCATGTGGAAAGTTTGCCGGCTCATGAAATGGACAAGGCGGAAAGGCAGATAAACGATAAGTACAGACAAAACATAAAGTGCTTATGCGAAAATTTCAGGCACGACAAAATAAAGTCGAAAGTGCTAAATAGGAATATCAAATCTTAGCACTAGCAAAAGTATTACACTACTTATTTACAATCCGATTGTTTCAGAATAACATATTGTTTTTTCTAGCACTTTATGATGCAAGAGGAGAGGTAGGAGCTGCCGGCTCACTGGAGACATCACCCTTATCTTGATATCTTTCCGAGATGTTCAAATCCGATAGGGTTTGTTTGTCGTCGGAAGCTTCACCAGTTTCTTTGGTGGGCGGAGGAGGCGTCTCTACGTGAGTGAAGAAAGGAGTGTCGTAGCTGGTCAGATCAGCTACATGAAATCCATATCCGGCACAGGAGTCCATGATGGCCTTAATATCTTGCTCATGTCAATCATCATCTACAGTTGAATATCCTCTGGTTACTTGCCAGATTTCCATGCTTCCATGGTGGCTCATAACCATTGTGAGGGCGTTCTTTGTTGCGGTGCACGCATAGGACATGTTCCGGTCCTGAACAAGCTGGGGCATCTCCTTGGCCTTGTCTCGCACTTCAAAGCCAGACATTTTTTCCATGTCCGGAACTTTGAGTACTTCGCCAATATCCTCCAAGGATTGGTGGAAATCGTGAAGCAAATCACCGACTTGGGTAAGCCGGCTGGTGCGAGACTCAGTGGAGGAAGAATCCAGTAAGTTCAGAGGACCTGCGCATATAAAGCAAAGGTTAGGAAATATATCCAAATTCTTAAAATAAGAAAAATAGAAAGTCAGAAAGAAGGAAATATATCAAAGATGACATCGTCAACTTTGGTCTTCTCCGCCCTAAGGCTCTAGAGTTCAGCCCGGAGTGCTTCGGTGATGTCCTTCTCTCTGAATAACCCATCATTGAGATCCGAGATTCTCTTATCCTGGATCACGATCTTACGATCGCGCTCTTTGGTGGCCATGGAGGAGGATTTAAGGACTTGAGCAATGCTTATCTCATGGTCTGCCTTGAGCTTATCCAGCTCTCGACGTAAGTCGGCATTCTCCACCTCCAGGGTCTTGAGATTCTCGGCTTCCTCAATCATGGAACATGATTGTTTGACTAGTGCTATAAGCAAAAGAACAACAGTTAAATAAATAATTTGGCTATGACAGAAAGAGCAAGGTTAAGGACTGAAATCTTTATCTTTAGCCTCATCCCTTGACACCTTTAACTGAGCATTTTCAAGCCGGAGAGCTATGATCTCTCTCCGCTTGTTGCAGATATTCTTCAACAATTCCTGGTTATACGAATTAACTTTCTGTAAGTCAGAACACCTAGAGTCAGAAGTCTACTAAAGACTCGGGCTAATATTTTTACTAATATCAGCACGAGCCTTGGGGGCTACACTAGTTCATTCTTTGGCATCCTATAAAAAGCATAAATACGGATTGTCTATCCAACTTCATGCTTGGGGGCTAGAGGATATGATATTAAATAAGGAAAAAAGTGAGTTGGAATTATGACTTACATGTTGTTCATGAGTGAGCTTGCTCAGGATCATGTTCACCTCAGTGGTAACCTTCTCCGTGAGGGTTAGCGGGATTACTGGCGGTGGTGGAAGCAGGCCGGCTCTCAATTTCTCGTCACGAAGACGGACTTGCTCAAGAAGTTCGGAGTACTTGACGTCCTCCGCTTCCTGTGCTTCCTCCTCGGCGGTGATAGTCTGGCTTTCCAAGCATTGTTGGGCCAACCGTTGGATCTCCTCCGCAGATTTGCGAGAAATGCCAAGTTTGGCAAGACCCGGATTGTTGATGAGGTTTTTAGTGAAGGTTTCTGCCGATGGATCATTACCCTTAGAGGGTTCACCCTTATCAAGTTCTGAGCCACCAATGGTGACGTCGATTTGTGACCCAAGGATCGATGGCTCTGCTTCTTGAGCCGGATCTTCCGCAACGGGCGGAGATGGAGTAATCTTCGGTGTTGTGGAAGGCTATGGGGTAGGAGTCGGAGGCGATGTGGCAGGAGAAGTCAAATTCAGATTTGACTAGCGCAGAGGCTTTGATGGACCTCCCTTACCCTTGCCCTTGGTGATCTATCTAGCTCTGAAGAGGTAATAGAAATAAAATCATTACACTTCAAAAAGAAGAATAGATAAAATACAAAGACCTTGTGAGGAAAAGTTACCTCTTCACAACGGGCACTTCTTTTGTACCAATAGACACTGTTGGAGCCTTACGTTTTTGGGTAAGTGCATCTGGCAGTGGAACCAATTCTCCATCATCCTGAGATAACTCAGGAGGATATCCCTCGATAGGAACAAGCTCTGACTCAGGGAGATCAACAAGCTAAAAAGGAAAAGTATCTCAGTATTGCAAACAATGTATAAGATGAGCACATATTCGAGTTGCTACTGGAAAACTTACTGGTATCACAGGGTTGTCAGTTGTATGCATATCCAAGGATAGATCTGGAATCTTCCTCTCGACCCGCTCCTTGATCAGCCACTTGATTTGGCACTCATAGTCCTTACTCGAATAAGCCTTGGAGCAGATCCGGGGAGAGTCCATCTTGTTCTTGGTAATGGAGTGCATAAGCTAGTCTCCATGGTGTTGAAGAGGCTGAATCCAGCGCGCTAGCCAGTAGTGCACTAAGTCAGATCCTTTCAGACCCTTGTGCTTCATCAAATATTTGATCCGCCTCTTTGCAAGAAGCAGATCATCCGTGAGATTCGGAGCATCCGTGTCCCAGGACTCTTGGGGCGTGGCGGCGCCATCAACAAAAGCTGGCAAAGCGGTGGCTTTGTCGGGAGCCGGTCTGTCCTTATGATAAAAGAATGTGGACGGCCACTTTTTCACCGACTCACGAGCCTTAATCCTAGGATAGACACGTTCTCTCCTAATAGAAAAGTTGAGCGTACCGGTAATGTAGGGATTACCGGTGGTGATGGAGTTTCTCTGGGTATGAAAATAAAACCGGAAAAGAAGAAGGCTCGTCCTAATGCCGAGATACCTCTCGCACAAATAAGCGTAGGCGCTCATCTCTAAGAGAGAGTTCGGAGGAGATGGTGGAGTTGAACTGCATAATAATCTATCACCTCAGAAAAGAAATCTGAGAGAGGAAAACTTAAACCTCTGTCAAGGTGAGTGCCAAAATGCACTCGCTCGTCGGCGTTGGGGTTGGGGACGGTTTCTCCGTAGCCGCTCCACCAGTCACTGGCGCGGAGGATCCCTTCATTCTCCATGATACGGAGCTTGGCATCATCGAGGACGCAGGGAATCCACACCCCGCGAAAGCTTTCCTTCTCTGCCACCGCCACCGCAATCGATGCTGCCGCCGCTGCTCTAGAAGATGAGGCTTCAGCCATCTTTTGGGCTCCGGTGACCTGAGATGGGCAGCACAATGGGAGTTGGGGAGGCAACGAAGCTCTGTTTCGAGGGAAGCATCGAGAGGAAGGAAGGGGCACAAGTGCTGGTGAAGAAGAAAGGAAGAAATCCCAACCACTTATATCCTCCAGCTGTGCCAAGATTTGTGTGAAGGCAACAGTAGAACATGCCACGCATCGTGGAAGGAGATGGGTAACCTGCTCGCAAGGATTACGTCGCCTCGATCTCCACGGACACACTAAAATGACTCCTCGGTTCCGCGCGAACTGGGCCCACCAACGTTCCTGGTGTCAGGATTGTCTAGCAGTGACGTGACTTGACCTTGACTAGTGTCAGGTTGCGTCAGAGACCATGTTCTGGCTTAAAGTTTGAATTTCAAGATGGAAACCCGAATAATATACTCATAGGTCCGACTCCTTTGAGACTCGGATCCTATCCTTTCTTTTGATGTTTTTAGGAACCCTTCAAGATTCTACAAACCAAAGATAAAGCTAGACGAAGATGAAATCCGACCCTGGATCTTGGAGGCTTCCGGGGGCTACTGTTGGGGATATACTTTCTGGGTATCCTCATTGTGCCTCACTAACCAGGGTGGCCCACTTTGGGTTAGAGCTTTGCTTCACGGGCGGCCTAGTCAGGGAGAAGAGACAGAGTCTAGTCCAGCTACGGGAAGGCCTAGAAGACTTACCGACATAGGCCCATAGTGTAACTTGTAGTTCAATATGTACTATGTAACCGACTCTTAGTTGTAGCCGGATAGGTCTCTCCTATAAACCCTAGGCCAGATATCTATATAAGCCATCCTAGGGAGAGCCTTTAGGGCACCCTGACAATAGTCTACAATCTCAACTCGCACAAGCGAAACCCTTGTAACCCATATTACGGCACTACCGTATTACTGGATTACTAGTAGGAGTAGGATCCGTCCAAAGCTGGCGGAATCAAACCTAGGTAAACTTGTGTGCTCACCGACCCAGAATACCGTACGTCTCACACCACTCTCTTCGGCACACCTCGAGGACCCCCTAATGGCGTACTTGTCATCAATCCAACGACACCGACATTGCCTGTGTTGACATAGGCTGCGAAGTCCTCGGGTTTGACTTGGCAGAACTTGGCTCTGACTAAATAGTTTTCGGGTTACTCGAATTTTTGCTAGCATCTATGTCCATTCGGACGACATCTGGTTCTAGCTGTGCCGGGATGAATATCGACTCGGATTCAGGTGATGGCTTGATTGATGATTTCTGAAGATTCTCAAGTGCTATGCTCGCTGGAATGGCCTGCCAAAATGAACCCAGTTTGGACAATACATCGGCTTCTTCAGTTTCTGCCCGAGGTACATGGTGAAACTCGCAACCATCAAAGTACCCACAAATCTTCTAGACATGAAATCTATATAATGCCATGTTGGAATCTAGGGCATCCCAATTGCCAAACACTTGCTGAACTACCAGACCTGAATCACCAAAACATTGAATCCGACAAATGCCAATTTCCTTGGCCACCTTGAGTCCATGAACAAGTTATTCATATTCAACCACATTATTGGATGCCACAAAATGAATTTGCAGGACATTTATGCTTGGGTGAGGTGAGGAATATGCCGACACCCAGACCACTTTTCATCTTAGACCCATTGAAGTGCATTCTCAAGTAATTGGAGTCAGGAAATGGCGGCTCATATTGCATATCAGTCCATTCAATGAATAAATTGGCTAATGCCTCAGATTTGATTGCACCCCTCCTACCATATTGTGGCCTATGTCTCAGCACGCTGTGTACTTGAGGGGGAGGGGAAGGCGTTCTGAGGCTGCACGATTTCCGAGGCATGTCTCTCTAAGGTCCCTTCCACCGGCTCTCACCGGCGCCACTCCAGCACCATCGTACACCTCTTCATGGGTTTCTCTACGTTGGATTCATCTGGTGGTGACTGGAAGATCACCTGCTCTGGGAGTTCCACTGGTGGTAAGTTCCTTGTCGGCTCTCTAATTCTCTCGGTGAAGCGTTGGCTGGTTATCCTCGATGCCAATGGTTTTCCTCTTGAGGGTAACTGCCTAGAAAATGGGGAGGTGATTTCTGTTGGATCTGTGGTGAGGTTCCCCTCTCATCTAGCTAGGATCAATGATCTTTCGACCTCCTCTCCTGGTTTTCTTGGTGGTTCTTCTTCTGGTGTTGACATGGCTGAAGATTTGAGACTTAAGTGGCATGTTACTTGCTCTTCTCTGCCATCAGATGATTCGGGACACATTCCAGGGTTTTTGATCCTTTATTCTCATGCTAAGAGGATTGTGCTCCTCAATCAAAATGAGGTGGTGATTGATACAAGATTCCTTCTACAAGATGAAAAGATTTATTCTGGCTTGACACTAGATCTAGTTGTCAAAAGAGTTGTTGTGGGTGCACAAATCCTTGAAGATCTGAATTCCGACAAGGTGCATGCTGCACCGGCGATGACCACCAAGTGCACCTCATTGGATTTCTCTAAAGGCAAAGTTTTTGAGGTAAATGTCTTCAAAAAATTCGGACACCATGTTAATTTCTCTAGAGAATTCCATAGAAGACCTTTTTTTCTAGTTGGCTCTTTTGGACGTGCCAACTTTAAACTTGATATTCATACTATTGGCATTGCCCTTCAAGCTTGCTTTGGTGGTCTAGCTTCAAAATTTCAAGTCAAACTTCTTCAAGATAGAACCTTTCGGTTTTCAGTTGCCTCACGTGCTGTGGGGTTTTGAAATCTATAATTCAAATACTTTTTCAAATGAGTCTTTTGTCTTGAAAATCAGCTTGTGGGGAGAAGGTGGTCCAAATTGGAGATTTGAGGAAAGAGATTATTACAAAGAAATTGACAAAGATTGGACTTTTGTCTCATACAAAAATAAAAGTAATTCATCTATTTTCGATCGTATCGGTTTACCGGTTTCCTCTCCAAAATCCCCATGCAAAAATGGTCAAATCATGAGTGGAATTAATGGAAATAAACCTGGCACGTCTTTTGCGGCAATTGTGGTTAATGGGGGAGTTATTGAGGAAGCGAAAATTCTGACATGCAACGATTCAACTACAATTAAATTGCCTGGTCTTTTGCCTTTTTTGAAATTTCCAACTTTCCCTATGCGTCCTTGGCCCGACAACTCTTACCCTAATTGGTTCAAGGCCCAAGTCTCACCACAAGTTTCGCGGCCCAGGGTGTTCGATTATCTAAAAGACTTTGCCCTCGCCCAAAAAAAGGAAAATTCAGAACACCCTGCCTCCTCAACTCCCACGCCTGCAGAAACCGCAACCACCTCGCTCCGCTTGTCGCCGGTGGCAACCTCCAGCACAATGGCAAACATTCTGCTGGACCCGCAGCCTTTTCTCCCTCCTGGCTTCGAGATTTTGTAGGTGGCTCGGCAAAATCGTGTCAAGAGGGTGGTGGTTCCTCGTCGCCCACGTGCTCATGAACAGTATGCCATTGCAAACATTCATCCCCTCCCACCAGGTCCGGTTCCCTTTGAGAATGTCAGAGATGTTTTACAAGATTTCTTTATCAATGTTGCTCGGGTGGATTTCCGTGATATCCAAAACAGCCTTTATGGCTCTGCATATGTGCAATTTAATAATGTCAGTGACCGGGATCATTTGATCGGTGCTAGTCCAATCCATTTCCAAGATGTTGCAATCTCCTTTGCTAGACACAATGAAGGAATTAACTGGCACATGACTTGGTTCAACAATGAGCGTTGGGTTATGCTTCTGGGCCCTCCTCTTGATCCCTGGCATACTGAAGACCTGAATGATGTCTTTGCTGATATTGGAAAGGTGCTTCTTTGAGAAAGGGACCGTGAGCACAAAGGCAGAATCATTGCTAAACTTAGAGTCACTGACCTGGTGGATGTGCCCAAAAGTGTAAGATTTACCATTGGAGACCTAGTGGACACTGAATCCTGGACATTTTCTGTGGAACTTTTGAATAGCAATCTCCTGGGTGGGGGCCCACCTGATGAGGACCCACTGCCTGATGATAATGAGGACCCTCATCCTTTACCTATCATGGGACCTCAATTTGGTCCTCCTCCCCCACCACCTCCTCCTTAGCCTGAAGGTGAAATTGGTGGATGGGACCAGTGGGTTGATGCTGCTCCTCAACAAAATGATGCTAGTTGGGGGCAATGGAATGCACATGTTCAAGGGCCAATCTTTGCTGAAGGGGTAGACATGCCAATTGATAATCTGAATTTGCCACCTCAGGAGGCTAACAGTGTTGTCACTGGTTCTATCCCTGCTGTCAATATTTCCCCTAACAATGACAACACTTATGTGCATGCTGATGATGGCATTGAGGTGGAGCAGCAGATTTTTGAGAGCACTCAGGATGTTGGTATGGGTGATGGCTTGTTCAATATCCTTTAGAACTACCAGGATGATGATGAGGAGGTCCGGCATTTTAATGAGGTGAACCAGCAGGATGATTGGATGATTGAGGACACTAATCTGCTTCCTCCCAATGAGGCACATCTACAAGTGGGAATGGCATTCACTTCTTTTGTTTCTACTCCTGATGTGTTGGCAGCTAAACAATCCTTCTCCAAGCAAGGCCTGGATCTTTGGGACAGATTCTTTTCTCCTCACATCAGCAGTGCTCCACTTGGCAAAAATAGTCTGAAGTGTGATATTCCTGTAAGTTGGTTCAACTTTATAACTCTCATGCTCCTTACTCCTGAGAAATTCAGTTGGGCAAATCACTTTCTTACTTCTCCACTTTGGGATATTATAAAGGAACCAATTGCTGATGAAAATACCTTTACTTTCATTATTCCTAATGATTGTGTTGGTCAGATGCCTCCTCACTGCCTGAATGCTTCTCCCTCAAACCTGATGGTCCCCAATGCTCCATCCAAAAAAAGAAGGGGAAAAGAGCCAATGGTTGACACCGAGGTGAGAAGGAGCCCTAGAATTGTGGAACTTAATGGGGTTTTAAAAGTCATGTGAACTGTACTGATATAAATTTTCTTTATTGCAATGCTGCTCCACCTTATCTCAGCAATAAAGTTGTTAAAAACCTTGTTGATTCTTTTTGTAAGGTCAAAGAGGGAGAGCTTGAGAAAAGGTTGCTGAAGAAGAGCAGGATCAATGATTTGATCATCAAACCCCCTAGAAAGCATGGACCAAAAAAGAATGGTGCTGACACAATCATGACTGGAAAGAAGAAAGGTGGGGCTGCTAAATCCTGTGGACAGCAGTCTAAGAAGAAAGCACCAAAATAGATGTTTTAATGTCTAAAAAAATTGTCATTTTGTGTCTGGGTCACTTGCTTTTGCGACATGTAATGAGCTTCTTAGACTCCGTATGGTTTTGTGTGTGTCTATGACTCTTGGATCTTGCAAAAGGATTAAGTTTGTTTGTGTGATTACATATCTTGTGTCACCCCAAAATATTACCCCGCTGATTATCTATGAATAACAAAAGAAAATGGAATATTCTGAACTGGAATCTCAGAGGCATGAACTCTGAGAAGAAGTGGCTGGCTTTAAAAAGAAAAATCATTGAATCTGAGTGTGACATCATTTGTCTTCAAGAAACCAAAAGAGATTGCTTTGACATGAATTATTTAAAAAAATTATGTCCAAGTAAGTTTGACAGTTTTGACTTTCTCCCTTCTATTGGTGCTTCTGGAGGGATTATCATCATTTGGAACAGTCCTTTGTTTAGTGGTACCAGAGCCTTCCAAAATGAATTTTCTACTTCTGTCACTTTCTCTTCCCTACTCTCAAATGACTTCTGGACACTTACCAACATCTATGGTCCATGTCAACCTGATAGAAAAGAAGAATTTTTGGATTGGTTTTCTAACATTGTTATGCCTGATAATATGGACTGGCTAGTCTTGGGGGACTTTAATCTTATCAGAAGGCTTACTGATAGAAACAAGAGTGGAGGAGATGTAAATGACACTTTGATTTTCAATGAAGCTATCAGTAACCTAGGCCTAATTGAGCTACCTCTTAAGGGAAGAAAATTTACTTGGAGAAATACGCAAAAAGATACCCTACTGGAAAGGCTGTAGTGGTTTTTTACTTCTAGCTCTTGGACCCTCAAATACCCCTCTACTTTTGTTTCCCCCCTTTCCAAGCCCACTTCTAATCACCTTCCTTGTGTCATATCAATTGGAACTGATATTCCCAAGGCACAAGTTTTTATATTTGAAAATTACTGGTTACATCATTCTGACTTTAAACAAATTGTGCAAAATGCCTAGAATATACCAGTGGGACACCTTGACTTGTCAAAGAAGATAAGTGCCAAATTGAAGAATGTGAGGAGAGGTATCAAGATTTGAGCCAGACAAATCCCCTGTTTAAAAGATCAGATTAAGAAGGTTAATGACGCAATTGACCTTCTCGATTTGCTTGAAGAATCAAGAACTTCAACTATCAATGAATGGCACCTTAGAGATCTCCTGAAATCTCATGTCATTACTCTGCTCCAGAACCAGAACACCTATTGGAAACAGAGAGGAAAAATAAAATGGGTGAAATTAGGTGATGAAAACACAAAGTTCTTCCATTCTAAGGCCACCATCAGTTATAGGCACAATTATATTTCAATGCTTAAGAATGACAATGGCCAAGAAATCTTTGACCACTCTAACAAAGCTGTCATCATGTGGAATGATTTCAAAGCTAGAATGGGTACTTCAATAAAAACTAAGATGTTCTTCAATCTTGAAGATTTTTATGGCAATGGTATATCCGAGGAGATGAGAAACTCTCTTGAAATGCCTTTCCTCGATAAAGAAATTGAGGATGTGATCCTGATTTACCAAATGATAAGTCCCCTGGACCTGATGGTTTTAATAATGAATTCATCAAAAGTTGTTGGCCCATCATTGAAAATGACTTCAAATTGCTCATCCATGATTTCTATGATGAGAAAGTTTCTCTTGAAAGTATCAACTCATCAAACATTAATCTCATTCCTAAAGTGTCAAACCCTTCCACCCCTGCTGATTTCAGGCCGATATCTTTATTAAACTGTGTGTTTAAAATTATTACCAAACGTCTTACAAACAGACTGCAAACTATTATTCTGAAGTTGGTGCATAAGAATCAATATGACTTCCTCAAAGACAGGTATATTCAGGATTGCCTTGGGTGGGCTTTTGAATATCTTTTCCAATGCCACAAATCAAAGTAGGAAACTGTCATTTTAAAATTGGACTTTGAAAAGGCTTTTGATACAATTGATCACTCATCCATCCTAAATATTCTCAGGCCTAGAGGATTTGGCAAGAAATGGATTAAATGGATTGAGATGATTTTTGAGTCTGGCTCCTCTGAAATTCTTCTTAATGGGATACCTCGGAAAAAAATTACCGCGGGAGAGGTGTGAGATAAGGAGACCCACTTTCACCACTCCTTTTTGTACTTGCTGTAGACCTTCTTCAATTTGTCTTGAATAAAGCCATGTACCTCCACCTTCTGTCTCCTCCAATAAGTGGACCTCTTAACAATGACTTCCCTGTGATTCAATATGTTGATGACACCTTGGTTGTGCTAAAAGCAGATGCTGCTCAATTATTATTCTTAAAAGCTCTACTTCAAACTTTTGCACTTTCCACTGGCCTCAAAGTGAACTATTTGAAATCAAGCATGATGCCAATAAATTTAAGAAATGATATGCTAATTCACTTTGCTCAGACAATCAATTGCCAAACTGGTAGCCTTCCTTTCACATATCTTGGATTACCCCTCAGCTTATCAAAGCCATCCATGGAACATTTTCTACCAATTGTTCAAAGAGTAGAAAGAAGGCTATGTGGTATTGCTGACTTCTTAAACTATGGAGGAAAACTTCAATTGGTTAAATATGTTCAATCCTCACTCCCTTTATTCTTCATGAGTTGCCTGGATGTGCCAGTTGCTATCAAAGATCAGATCATAAAATATATGAGACACTATCTCTAGAGAAAAAAGACTGAGGATGTTCAGGCCAAGGGTCAGGCTTTGGTGTCATGGGATAAGATTTGTAGACCTAAAAATCAAGGGGGTCTTGGAGTCCTGGATCTCACCATTCAAAATTCTTCCCTCCTATTAAAGAACCTTGACAAATTTTACAACCACCATGATATTCCTTGGGTTCACCTCATTTGGGAAACCTACTATCAGAATGGAAAATTACCTGGAAGAAGCATGGAGGGATCATTCTGGTGGAAATCGCATATCAAATTAATTGATAATTTTAAGGCCATGGCTAAATGCAGACTGAAATCTGGGAGAACTGCTTATTTTTGGACTGATCTTTGGAAAGATGAATGCTTAAAGAATAAATTTCCACACCTGTTGTCCTATGCAAAGTCATCAAATATCAGTGTGCAGAATTTTTTACATGCTGAATACTTGGAGGATAATTTGCATCTACCTCTTTCTCAACAAGCATACTCTGAATTTTTTATCCTGGAAGATAGATGCCAAGAGATCCTTCCAACCTTACAGAAAAATCAACATGATAGATGGAGTTATATTTTGGGGTCTGATAGATTTGATCTAAAAATGCCTACTCTTCTATTAATGGTTATTCCCCTACACCACCACATTTCTCTTGGCTTTGGGCATCCTCTTGCCAGAACAAACACAAATTCTTTTTTTGGATTATGCTTCTGGATAGATTAAATACAAGAAATCTGCTGTGAAGGAAACAATTTGCTCTGCCTGACTATAATTGTGCAATTCTCAATTGCCCTTTGGAAGAATCGGTAATACACTTATTTTGGGAATGCCCCTTTGCAAAAGTTTGCTGGGATCATATATGCACAGACAGAGCAACAGAGTTATCTGGATTGGAGGCTTTATCAGACATTAAAACCAAACTGCATCTACCATTTGCAATGGAGATTATTATCTTGGTTGCTTGGGGTATCTGGATTTGTAGAAATGAGAAAAAATTTAATGATAAAAGGCCAACATTAGAGGGATGGAAGACAATTTTCTATCAAGAGATGAGATGGGTGCAATTCAGAATTAAAAGAAAACACCAGGAGAAATTCAATACTTGGCTAAGCCAACAATTAGACCAGAGATAGAGTAGATTTTGTTGCCCTCTTTGAGGTGGAATTTGTTCTCTTTTGATCTTCCTTAGATCTTTAGACTCATACGTAATGTCACTATATTTATATAATAGAAAAAAATTGCAGTGGGGATTTTCCCTACTGTTTCACCTCAAAAAACATATTGTCGCGTATAGGATGCTAGCTCAATAGCCCACTTGGCTACCCAGCCACTCGCATCTTTGTTGCCCATAATTTACAGGATAAGAGCTTCACATATCACGCTCATGGGATGTTCTTGAAAGTAATGCTTGAGTTTTTTGGCCGCCATATAGACACCATATGTCATCTTCTGGTAATGCGTGTAATTCTTCTTCGATGATGGGAGCACCCCCACTCAAGTAATATACCGGACTTTGTACCGATTTTCCTTATTCTTCTCTTTATACCAGCACAACAACACTGACAGCCCGGTTTGACGTTGTGATATAGAGCAACATCATCTCTTTGGACAGTGGTGATGCCAATACCGACGCTGAAGCTAACATCTTTTTTAGTTCGCAAAATGTGATATTATCTTGTTGGTTCCATATGAATCTATTGGTTTTCTTCATTAGCTGATATAACGGTAGTACCTTCTCTCCCAGCCGACTAACGAAGCGGCTCAATGATGCCAGGCATCCAGTGAACTTCTGGACGTCATTGAGGCACTTCGGTAGTTCCATTCTTTCTGTGGTACTAATATTCACGTGGTTTTCCTCAATACCTCGGCTTGATGCAAGAAAACCGAGTAACTTGCCTGCTGGCACATAAATGTACATTTGGCCGGATTTAATTTCATCCTGAATCTTCTCAGGTTTGTGAATGTTTGCATGAGATCATCCAACTGAGTATGACTCTCCTTGGTCTTAATGACGACATCATCAACATATACCTGCACATTTTTGCCGATTTGATCATGCAAGCATTTCTGCATGCATATCTGATATGTGGCACCCATATTTCTCAGACCAAATGGCATAGTGTGATAGCAATAAGCCCCATACGGTGTAATAAAGGATGTCTTTATTTGATCTACCAGGTTCAAAGGTATCTGGGGAAACCAGAATAAGCATCTTCAAATGATAACAGCTCACACCCAGTAGTGGAATTGATCACTTGATCTATCCGAGGTAGCAGGAATGGACCTTTAGGACATGTCTTGTTTAGATTGGTGTAATCAACACACATTCACCAAACTACAGTGACATTTGGATCGTCCTTCTTTTTCTCTACCAGGACTAGGTTTGACAACCAGTCTGGGTGTAGCACCTCCATGATGAAGCCAGCTATGTGGAGCCTTGCTATCTCGTCCCCAATGATCTGCATGTTGTCTTCGACGAAGCATTGGAGAGGTTTCTTAACCGGCTTTGCATCTGGCCTGACATGCAATGAGTGCTCAGCCAACTCCCTCGGCACACCTAGAAGGTCCTGATTTGACCACGCAAATATGTCCCGATTCTCACGAAGGAAGTTGATGAGCTCGCTTTCCTATTTGTCGGTTAAGCCGGCACTAATGATGACGGATCGGTCTGGGAAATCAGCATCAATCTGAATCTTTTTGGTCTCCTTTATTGCATGGAAGTCCACACTACCATGTGGATTTCTCATACCCGGCATGCTGAGCTGAGAAGACTATGCCAGAGCCACTGCATGCTAGATTCATTTCTTCCCCTCGACAATGACCGATGATTCGGCCAAAGAAGAGCCAACCGAGGCACACTCCATGGAGCGTTTGCAGTTGCCTGCAATGGTGATGACACCATTTGGTCCCGACATCTTCATATTGAGGCAGCTGATATGAATGGACACCATAAACTTTGACAATGCCGACCTACCAAGCAAAGCATGGTAGGAGATGGTGAGATCAACCACCTCGAACAAAAGACTCGCGTTCCAATAGTTATCCATGTTGCCATATAAGACATCAATCCAGATTTTGCCCATGGGCTCACATGACACTCCCAGCACAATGTCGTGAAATGTAGTTTTGGTTGGTTCCAACATGTTTTCCTTGATGCCCATCTTGAGCATAGTATCTCGGTGAAGTATGTTGATGCTTCTCCCATCATCAATGAGGACTTTGGTGAACTTGACATTTATGTCAAGTCTGATGAATATCGGGCCCAAAACTAGGGCATATCCTCTCGGATTCGGCATGACCTTAGAATGATCCTTTATGCTCCAGCTAATCTCTTGATTGGACTGATGACCCACAAGTATAGGGGTGTATCGCAGTATTTTCGATAAGTAAGAGTGTCGAACCCAACGAGGAGCAGAAGGTGTTGGATAGTGGTAAGGATCAGGAATTCTCTGCAAATACTTAGCAAACGGATTTTTAGGGTTTTTTGATAAAGCAAGTAAACGAAGTACAAGTAAACAAAAGACAATAAGAATAAATGCAGCAAGTGGCCCAATCCTTTATGCAGCAAAGGACAAGCCGGTTGTATTACTTAAGATGACCAAACGTTCTCGAGGACACATGGGAAGACTGTCAAGTGCTTTCGCTTCATATAGTTGATTAATCTTCTTTAGCTTGCTAAGTTTTGTGTGGGTGAACCTGTGCTAATGTACCGAACTTCCTAGGACTAATACATACTTATGATTATACCCCTTGCAAACATCCGTAAGTACAAGAAAGTAATTAAGGTAGAAACCTAACCACAGCTTTAAACTCTAAGACCCTTACGTCCCTTGTGCAATGGTTTCCTAACGGGGGTTCAGGTTTCTGTCACTCCGGCAACCCCTACGATTAGTAGCCAAATACACAATGCATTCCCTAGGCCCATATAGGTGAAGTGTCATGAAGTCGATGTTCACATGACACCACTAGAAGAAGTACACCACAACTTAAATATCAAACTATTGAATCTTTCTCAACACAACTCCACTACTAACAACATGACTTCTCACATGTCCTCAAGAACAAAACGAACTACTAACAAGACATCATATGGATCATGATCAGAGATGGAATAATGATGTATAACAATCTGAACATAAACAATAATTCAACGGTTCACTCAATAGAATCAACTACAAAGAGTAATCAACATCGGGAAAGTTTACCTAAGAACTATGCAAGATTCAACCCAATTGTTACAGCAATATGGAGATGGTGATGAGGGTGTTGATGGTGATGATGGTGGTGATGATGATGATGATGATGATGATCCCGATGAAGTCCAGCTTGATGGTGGTGTTGATGGCAATGATCTCCCCTCTCCGGGAAGGAATTCCCCCGGCAGAAATCTGTCTGCCGGAGAGATCTTTCTCTCTCGGTGTTTTCCACCCCGCAGAGGCGGCGAAATCTTTTTGTGGTCGCTCCTCGAGTCTTAGGGTTTCGGGAGGATAATATACGCCAGAGGGGAGAGCCAGAGGTGGGCCAGGGCGGCCACACCACTTGGTGGTGCAGCCTAGGGTGGCCCGCGCCAGGAGGTGGTGTGGGCCCCCTATGGTCCATCTCTGCCTCCTGTTCTGGCTTCCTTCGTCTTCTAGAAAAATAGGATTTTCCGTATATTTTCCCGGATTTTCTGATCTTCGCGAATTTTGCCTCCAAACAGCACCTTTTCCATCAGAATCCTGACTGCAGCGGTCCATGCTCCAAAAGTCATCAACCATGCAAAAACAGATGAAATAACATAAGTATCACCTCTTAATATGAAATATATCAATGAATAACAGTGAATTATGACATAGAATAGTGATGCAAAATGGACGTATCAACTCCCCCTAAGCTTAGACTTCGCTTGTCCCCAAGCGAAACTGAGCTCAATAAGCATGGCCTCAGGTTTATGGAGTGAAGAGTCGATAAAAGAATACGGACAGGAAGCATCACATTCATCAATAAATAGATCATAATATAATACAACTCAGTATTATATAACTTAACTTGCAATAGGTAAAGGAAACACAATAAAGATACATAAAGTGAATCATAATTGGTAACATCAAACTTAGCTCTTGGTCGAAGAATAGTTGATAATTTGCTGGAGTTCCCAAATAACTAGTTTTCAATAATAGCTTTCAAAGTAGTAATCACCAAGATAAGAGCAATGTGCAAAACAAGGAACATAAGAAACATGATTGAATAAATCATCATATGAATGAATGGAACACAACAACTCAAAATACTTGCTGAGATAGAAGGGAATAGGTTTACTGACTCAACTACGAAGTAAAAGAAAGGCCCTTCGCAGAGGGAAGCAGGCATTGCAAGTTTCATAAAGAGCTCCCAAAAATTATGATACTTACTAGCTTTCAGCTCTCATTGCCCCTATCATAGGCATCTTTAGGTGATTAAGGTTAAAGTTATCAAATATGAGGATATGCTTGACAAGTTGTAAATTGAGAATCTCATGTCCCTTGAATACGAGGGTCGCTCCTCATGCTACTCAAGTTTAGTCACCGGTAAGTTCTTTTCATCGTAAGCATATGTGTATCATAGAGAACCGCCAACGGGGTACCCCTTGCCCGATGATACGGAAGAATCCCCATATCAAAATGACAAGGCAAGCAGACAACAAGCATCTCAGCAATCTTCTTATTTACCATGGGAATATGGTGCTTTTTTCTCTCTTTCCTCTTTTCATAATCTCTTTTTTTCTTTTTCTCTTTTTTCTCAATATAGGACTCTTTTTTTATAAGAAGGATGCTTCATAGACATCTCATTATGGTTATGCTGCAGGTTTCCACCATGTCATCATGGATTAGACCAGCGGCCCAGGCATTTCTCTAACACACATGCATAACTCCATGGACTTACAAGATTCCCTTTCATTTCACACCGACGACATCCATAGACAAAAGAACATGATATCAACTAGGTACAAAGTACCAGTGCAATGTTGAAAGTGTTCCCCATGACAGCATGGTTCTGCTAATTCACAACTTACAAAGCGCAAGCATATACGCAACATAGGTGAGCACAATGGTTCAAGTTTATTAAGTGCAAGAAAGTAAAGTGTGCCATCAAGTTTGTGAGAGCTTTAATCACTAATTTTCACATAACAAGTTTAATTTGGAAGGTAGATAAAAACAAGAATTTACTTGGAATAGCAATAATGCTAATAGGTATGTATGGTGGACACAAATGGCATGGTTTTTGGCTTAAGGAAGTGGATGCACGAGAAGTATTCCCTCTCAGTACAGGTTTTTGGCTAGCAAGGCTGGGTAACAAGTATAAGAGTTGAAGGAATCAAACAAACATACAAGTGATAAAAACAAACATGCAATCTTCCTTGGAAGCACAAAAGATCTTAACTAGAGAATACTAAACTTATGAGCAAATCAAGAAAGAAAGATGATGACATTATTTTTTCTTTAGAGTACTTTTATCTTTTCATTCAACTCTCAAAAATAGTGTTGCTACTAACCGAGCTAGGTTTGCCAAAACCAACTAAATTAACTCAATGATCCCAAAGTGCTACCAATACTAACAACAAGATCAATCATATAACCACGAATTGAAAACTAATATAAGATATGAAAAAGAGTAAATAATAGAACTTCTCATTAATATTCCATAACGGCAACTCACACCAAGGGATACATATCTAACGAGAGAGGGGACACTTACATAATTCAAACCATCCTACATGATAACTTCTCTATTCATGATATGACTCTACTAAAAAGGTAAAAAGATAGAAGATAGTGATGTGATACTGTGGCACTCCCCCAAGCTTGGAACAAACCAAGGGGGTGCCAAACCTGATGAAAAATTACTCCTTTGGTGGTGGTGGCATCCTCTTGATGAGCTATTTGATCGACTTCCCCAAGTCCTCAATCTCGAAGGTGAGAGTGCGAATCAACTCTGAGTTGTGCTCGATGCGGTTCATGATCATGTCGGGTTGTGAATCCCAGCTCTTGCGATTCTTTCCCCACTCTACCTCCTTGAAGTCTTCTTTTCCTGCATGGCTAGAACGAGGAAAATCCCAATTGGAGGGTAATTTCCCCTTGGGCATATTCTGGTATTGATGCTCATGGATAAGAGTATGGAAAGGATTCTTGGTGCGTGGAGGAAGTGACTAGGGATCTGAACGGTGATGAGGAGGCTTCCCTCCAATTGGCATAGTCCTGGCAGGGTTTGCCACCACTCTGATGCTCGCAATGGTAGTGCCGGTGTGCTTTGCCTCCTCTTCACCTTCACTCTTGATATACTTCTCCTGCCCAGGGTCTTGGAGATCTTCCTCCATAGGCTCCTTTCCTTTATCCTTGGCCGACACCATTGTGCTTCTAAGCTTTCAAAGATAGTTCCTGGCAGAAACAGATCGAAACAAAAACACGACGAAAACACGATATACAAACCTCGGGAGATTCGGGGGATTATATATTACGAAGTTTCACAACAAAAGGGAAGGTACTGGGAGAAACCGGGTCGGAGACGGAGTCCGGGGTGGCCACACCACCTGGTGGCGCGGCCAGGGGAGGGCCCATGCCACAGGGTGGTGTGATCCACCCTGGCTCCGTTTCCGTCCCTCTTTTGCTTCGTAGCTTTCCTTATTGGATAAAAACTGTAAAAATATAGTTGGATGGTATTTTCGCGGAACTTTTCTTACCAGAACTGTTACCTATTCGAAAACGGACTCTGCAGGTCTCTGAATTTGGTATTTAGTAGATTCTTCCAGAGTCACTACTTGAATAACATCGATATCTATATCTTCATACACTTATTACTTGAGTCATGAAACCTTTCTCTTCCTTATTACACCATTACCTCCACTACCTAGAAATTTCTTTCACACAAAACTTCACACAGTTCTTATTAGCAACATTAGTATAAGTGAAGTGATAAAACCTCTTGGGCTCAATTTCAACTGAAAACCATCAAAACATAAGCTACTGTAGCAACTCCTTCCGAAAACCCAAAAAATAATTCAAAAAGGAAATCGAATAAAGAAGCAAATGCAAGAGTGGCAAAATCTGTCAAAACAGACCAGCAGGTAAAGATCAATTTTTTCGAAAATCTTCTGTTGTTCAAATCAAAAGGTTCAAAACCAAAGAATGTTAAACAACAACCTGTGGAAGAAGCACAAAAAATTACAGCTCAATCCGACATACAGAGATCTCTCATGAATTTTTACGGTGAAGCACAAAAATCTGTTTCGGGATAGCAACTTCCCCAAATATTACTTCTCTCTCGTTAGAGGTTGATCTTGACACAAGAACCAAACAAAAAGGATAAGGAGAGGTTATTACCGAAGTAATAACTTCCAAGACTTAAATAAACAAAAACAAACTGAAAACAAAAATAAATTGGGTTGTCTCCCAAAAAGCTCTTTCTTTATAGCCATTAAGATGGGCATGATAATTTTGAAGATGCTCACATAAGAATATGAATTGAAGTGAAAGAGAGCATTAAGAAGCAAAAATACACAGATTTAAGTCTAACTCACTTCCTATGCAAGGGAATTTTGTAAACAAACAAGTTGTTGAAACCAGAGACTACTAGCATAGGAAGGCAGAAGAAGTGCAACATAAAAACTTTCAGCATAAAACGAGGAAACTTGATATTATTGAGATGCATAAGAACACTTTTTCCTCTCTCATAGTAACTTTCAGTATCATGCATAAACTTAACAATATAACTATCACAAGGACCATCGTAGCAATGATTGCTTATTCTAATAGAAAACACAGGAAAACTAGCTCTCATAATACTACTTTGTGAAACAATATTAGAGGTATCCTTACAAAGGATAGTGTGTCCCTCTTCTACATATTTGGTGACAAAGTCTTTCACATTTGCTATTATAGGTTCATCAACCATTTGTTTATCAGGTTCAACAGCTTTATTTGCACTTTCATTAACCATACTAGCTATCATAGAATGTTCCTTTACCTTAACTGGGAAAGGCATTTTCTCAATATAAGGTTCGGGTAAAACATGATTAGCAGTATAAACTTCAGTATTTCTTGCAGGAACACTCTTAGCAATATCTTTATAAGGATCATGATACTTATTCCACTTATTTTTAGGCACTTCAATATAGGAAGCAAAAGCCCTAAAATAAGAGGCAATGGCTTGAGAGTCTAGACCATAAGCATTTTTAATATTTTGAAAGTCATCAGTTCCCATAAAAGATTCAATGCATTCATAATAATAATTTATACCTAACTTTCTACCTTTGTCATTCTCCCAAGCTTCAACATTGTCTTGAATACGGTCTAGAAGGTCCCATTTAGCTTCTTCTTCCATGCGAGTGAATGATCCAGCACAAGAAGCATCCAATAAATCCTTGTCATGTAGAGGGAGCCTTGCATAAAAGCTATTGATAATAATATTGTTGGGGAGCTCATGAATGGGACATTTGAGCATTAGTAACTTCAATCTCCCCCAAGCTTGAGCTGTACTCTCTCCATCAAGAAGCCAAAAGTTGTACATTTGATTCCGATCTTTATGAATCTCACTAGGAGGATAAAACTTTGAATAAAAGAGAGGCACTATTTCCTCCCATTCCAGAGCTTGCCCATTCTTCAACAGCTTATACCATTCCTCAGCTCTTCCTTTCAGTGATAATGAGAATAACTTCTTCTTAACTTGATCTGTAGTAATACCTGCACACTTGAACAACCCGCATAATTCGTGTATAAAGAGCAAATGATCACCGGGATAGACAGTTCCATCCCCAACATAGTAGCTATCCATAACACGATCAATAATTCTTGTAGGTATTTTAAAAGCATCATTCTCAGCAGGTGGTGGTTCTTCTACTACCTTAGAAGTGGCAGTAGCTTTACCAAATAAGAAACTCAGCGAATTATCCATAACAAAAATAAAGCAACTAACAGAAGTAAACAATACTCACGGTAGAAGTTTCCTTTACTAGTTCCACTCTCCAATAGCACTTCACTCCCTGGCACCGGCTCCAGAAAATATTCTTGATGACCCACAAGTATAGGGGGTGTATCGTGGTATTTTCGATAAGTAAGAGTGTCGAACCCAACGAGGAGCAGAAGGTGCTGGCTAGTGGTATGGATCAGGAATTCTCTGCAAATACTTAGCAAACAGATTTTTAGGGTTTTTTGATAAAGCAAGTAAACGAAGTACGAGTAAACAAAAGACAATAAGAATAAATGCAGCAAGTGGCTCAATCCTTTATGCAGCAAAGGACAAGCCGGTTGTATTACTTAATATGACCAAACGTTCTCGAGGACACATGGGAAGACTATCAAGTGCGTTCGCTTCATATAGTTGATTAATCTTCTCTAGCTTGCTAAGTGTTGTGTGGGTGAACCTGTGCTAATGTACCGCCCCATCCAAGACTAATACATACTTGTGATTATACCCCTTGCAAACATCCATAAGTACAAGAAAGTAATTAAGGTAGAAAACTAACCACATCTTTAAACTCTAAGACCCTTACGTCACTTGTGCAATGGTTTCCTAACGGGGGTTCAGGTTTCTGTCACTCCGGCAACCCCTATGATTAGTAGCCAAATACACAATGTATTCCCCTAGGCCCATATAGGTGAAGTGTCATGTAGTCGATGTTCACATGACACCACTAGAAGAAGTACACCACAACTTAAATATCAAACTATTGAATCTTTCTCAACACAACTCCACTACTAACAATATGACTTCTCCCATGTCCTCAAGAACAAAACGAACTAATCACAAGACATCATATGGATCATGATCAGAGATGGAATAATAATGTACAACAATCTGAACATAAACAATAATTCAACGGTTCACTCAATAGCATCAACTACAAAGAGTAATCAACACGGGGAAAGTTTCCCCTAAGAACTATGCAAGATTCAACCCAATTGTTACAGCAATATGGAGATGGTGATGAGGGTGCTGATGGTGATGATGGTGGTGATGATGATGATGATCCCGATGAAGTCTAGCTTGATGGTGGTGTTGATGGCGACGATCTCCCCTCTCCGGGAAGGAATTCCCCGGCAGAAATCTGTCTGCCGGAGAGATCTTTCTCTCTAAGTGTTTTCCGCCCCGCAGAGGCGGCGGAATCTTTCTATGGTCGCTCCCCGAGTCTTAGGGTTTCGGGAGGATAATATACGCCAGAGGGGAGAGCCAGAGGTGGCCCAGGGCGGCCACACCACCTGGTGGCGCGGCCTAGGGTGGCCCGCGCCAGGGGGTGGTGTGGGCCCCCTGTGGCCCATCTCTGCCTCCTCTTCTGGCTTCCTTCATCTTCTAGAAAAATAGGATTTTTTGTATATTTTCCCGGATTTTCTGATCCTCGCGAATTTTGCCTCCAACAGCAACTTTTCCATCAGAATCCTGACTGCAGCGGTCCATGCTCCAAGAGTCATCAACCATGCAAAAATAGATGAAATAACATAAGTATCACCTCTTAATATGAAATATATCAATGAATAACAGTGAATTATGACATAGAATAGTGATGCAAAATGGACGTATCATGGACTAGTACATGTACTTGGGAACTTCCAACATAACGACATTCACTTTCATCTCCCACCGATTTGGCTATGCTTGTCATTTTCCTCGGTCACAAAGACCACGTAGCTCTGATGATGTTCCCTATACTTATTTCAACAACCATGGTCGGTAGTACTATTGTCATTGCCTTGGTTTCCCACTTGATTGATGGCTTCTCTCTTGTCCGAGTTATCATATCTCGGATGCGCATTCAGTGCTTGAGTATTTGCACCCGTAAGTGGTGGCAGTAGAGGTGGTAGATTCCCTTCTCCTTTTCCTGCACGCTAAAACTAGCTGCACTGCCTAGTTGTGTGGCTTGCTGGCTTACCCGGGTTCGGGGTATGGAAACTACAAGGCTGATCGAGCATCATCTCGAATGTGTACTTCGGCCTATCTTGCCATGGATTATTTTGATCACCCCAGTACTTCTTTCCATCACCCTTTTGCAGCCACTATTGGCTGCTACTTTTCTTATGTTGGCTCTTGCCTCCATCTGGCTGACCTTGATCAACAGCCACCACCTAATTCGACACATACCGATAATACGGTCTATCATCTATTATCTTGCTCGGTAATCATGCGATCATTTTGCCTGGATGACCTGGCCCCATCATGGATTAGGTGTTCCCTGCTCTGCTCGGCTGACATTAGTAATGTCTGAGTTGGATCACCCAATGCATACATATCGGCTATCTTGATAGTCTCGGCCAAAGTGGTAGGCATATATCTCTACAATCTCTGCCAAAGCATGCTGCCATGTCGGTACCCTTGGGTAAACCAAGTTATGGCTTGTGATTTAGCAACTCCTTCGCAGGAATTGCGCATTGTAATCCATCTCGCCAGGTACTCTCGGTTAGTTTCATTCTCTTTCTTCTTACGCATGGACTGCTGTTGAGGATGATTTGGCCTCTTGTACGTGTTGGTGAAGTTACTGACAAAAGCCTCCTCAAATTCGAGCCAGTAGTTGATGCTCTTCTCCAGCAAGTTGTTCATCCAAATTTTTGTTGGGCCTTCTAACATCTACGGTATATATCGCACCATCCGACGTCTGTTTTCATTTGCTACATTCACTGTAGTGACATAATCTGTCAACTAGTCTTCTAGCTTAGTACGGGCATCATATGTTTTCGTTCCATGAGACAACTGAAAGCTCGGCACTTATGGCTCTCGCATGATCCGAGGTCCCAAACAATTGGTACCTACGGGACTTGCTCCTCAAGGATTTCTGATAGATAGATTATGTCAATCTTGAGTCGTGCATCATGTGTCGATAATTGATGATTCCCCAGCCGGGACCCAAGTGGATTCTCAATCATATGGTTCTCATACCTCTGGTAGCCGGCATTCTCCATGGCCGCATAACCATCATTATAGCGGTTTACCCTTGGGCCACCACCTTGATGTTGAATAACCTGCTCGGCACTCTGTTGTTGCTAAGGAGGATTGGGTGCCAGATGCCACGGTGGCTGCCCCCCGCCAGCTGAGTTATGACTCCACTGGTTCTGGTTGTTCTGACCGACATTTCCTTGCCCAGTATTCTCTTGGCCGGTAATCTGCTTTCTGGCAAATGTCAGATCATATTTTTTCAACTGCTTTTTTCTTGTCGGAGTTAACACCCCCTTCATGCCACGCACCGACATGACGGGATGACGCTTAGCCGACGGACTTTGCACCAGCTCCCCTAGCCTAATGAACTACCTGGGAACCGCCGGCACCAACTGGGTTTGCCTTGACGTATGCCTCATTTTGATGGTTAGTGACATACAATAACTCATTCACTCGAGCCAGCTGCTTGCATAGTGCCTTCCCTGACAAGCTAAATAACTCAGTTGTTGCTGCCACTATAGCTCTAAGGTTCTTAGCAGGATTACTATATTTCATCCTATCAGCCGAAAAAAGGCTAGCCGACATACCAATAGATCTACCATCTCTAGATATTTCAGCATTTAGGTTTTTACATCGGTTACGCATACCATCTATGCGACTAGCATGATTTGTTGCTGTAGTAAATCAAGGTACCTTATTATACTCATGAAGGGAGATATCAAACTTCTGCCAGATGCGAGCTACCTCGATAGCCTCCTAGAGAACGCTTTGGCACTGTTCTTCCAACTTTGCATGTGCCTATGTCGGATCAGCAATGGGAGCAACTAGCACTTCCAAATTATCGATGGTGGCCTAAAGGGGATTCAGCTTTGCTGGCATGCTGGCACCAGCGATGTTCTTGGGCTTCTCCAACAGAGGGCACCCTAACCTGATGGGCTTGGGATTTGTATCAGCATCTCCAGCAACACCTTTTCCAGCACCGACACCTAGAGCGGTCATCATGACTGATGACCCACGAGTATAGGGGGTGTATCGCAGTATTTTCGATAAGTAAGAGTGTCGAACCCAATGAGAAGTAGAAGGTGTAGACGAGTGGCTTGGAGCAGGAATTCTCTGTAAATACTTAGCAAACATATTTTTAGGGGTTTTTGATAATGGAGATAAATAAAGTACGAGTAAATAAAAGACAATAATAATAGATGCAGCAAGTGTCCCAATCCTTTCTTTAGCAAAGGACAAGCCGGTTGTATTACTTAAGATAACCAAACGTTCTCGAGGACACATGGGAATATCGTTAAGTGCTTTCGCTTCATATAGTTGATTAATCTTCTTTAGTTTGATAAGTGTTGTGTGGGTGAACCTGTGATAATGTACTGATCTTCCTAGGACTAATACATACTTGTGATTATACCCCTTGCAAGCATCCGCAACAACAAGAAAGTAATTAAGATAAAAACCTAACCATAGCCTTAAACTCTGAGATCTTACACTCCCTTGTGCAAAGGTTTCCTAACGGGGGTTCAGGTTTCTGTCACTCCGGCAACCCCTATGATTAGTAACCAAATACACAATGCATTCCCCTAGGCCCATAAAGGTGAAGTATCATGTAGTCGACGTTCACATGACAGCACTAGAAGAATAACACCACAACTTAAATAATAAACTATTGAATCTTTCTCAACACAATTCTACTACTAACAACATGACTTCTCCCATGTCCTCAAGAACTAAACGAACTACTCACGAGACATCATATGGATCAAGATCAGAGATGAAATGATGATAAGTAACAATCTGAACATAACAATAGTTCAATAGTTCCACTCAATAGCATCAACTATAACAAGTAATCAACACCGGGAAAGTTTCCCCTAAGAACTATGCAAGATTCAACCCAATTGTTACAGCGGTACGGAGTGGTGATGACGGAGATGATCCCGATGAAGTCCAGCTTGATGGTGGTGTTGATGGCGATGATCTCCCCTCTCCAGGAAGGAATTTCCCTGGTAGATTTCTACCTGCTGGAGAGCTCTTTCTCTCTCTGCAGTTTTCTGCCCCGCAAAGGCGGAGGAATCTTTCTATGGTTGCTCCCTGAGTCTTAGGGTTTCGGGGGGATTATATACACCAAAGAGCAGAGCCAGAGGTGGGACAGGGTGGCCACACCACCTGGTGGCGCGACCAAGGGTGGCCCGCGCCAGGGGGTGGTGTGGGCCCCCTGTGGCCCATCTCCGCTCCCCCTTCTGGCTTCCATTGTCTTCTCGAAAAATAGGATTTTCCATATATTTTCCGGGATTTTCTGATCTTCGCGGATTTCGCCTCCAAACAATGCCTATTCCATCAGAATCCTAACTTCAGTGGTCCATCCTCCAAAAGTCATCAACCATGCAAAAAAAGATGAAATAACATAAGTATCATCTCTTAATATGAAATATATCAATGAATAATAGTAAATTATGATATAGAATAGTGATGCAAAATGGACGTATCAATGACGTCCACGCAGCTAGCGGGGTAATCGGTACACTGGCACGAGCCGTGCAGACAATAGGAGGATCTACAGGCACGAGCACCTTCTGTGGGTACTTGTTGATGATGTCAACGGCAACGTAGATCTGGTGACCGCCGAAGTTGACGAAGCAATCGTTCCTGGGGAGTGGCTTGTTGATGAAGCAGCCAGCACTGTCGTTGACGAAGACTAGCGAGCCGAGCCTCTAGACAAGGCCAGAGACCACATGCTCACCGGAGGCGGTGACGTTTCCTGTCCGGATGAGAACTCCAACTAGTTCCGTTGCTGGCCCCATGGTGGGCGCCTACTATCATGGTGGTGTCATGGCAGATTCCATGGGATGGCTTAAGTTCAGGTCGAATGGAAACCGGAGGATCTGGGGAGCAAGGATGTGGTGGAGCCCGCACACACAAGAACACAAACACATGATGTACCCAGGTTTGGAGGATCCGGGGAGCAAGGATCCGGTGTCGGTGCGGAGGATCCGGGGAGCGAGGATGTGGTATAGGGTTTAGGGGAGCGAGGATCCGGGGACCGCACATACAAGAACACAAACACATGATGTACTCCCTTCACGCCTCGCACCGACATGAGGGGATGGCGCCCTACCAACGGACTTTGCACCTGCACCCCTAGCCAAATGAACTACCTGGGAACTGTTGGCACCACCTGGGTTTGCCTTGAAGTTTGCCTCATTTTGATGGTTAGCGACATACAATAACTCATTCACTTGGGAGTGCTGCTTGCGCACTTCCTACCCTGATAAGCTTGATAACTCGGTTGTTGCTGCCTCTACAGCTCTAAGGTTCTTTGCAGGAGTACTATATTTCGGCCTATCAGCCGACAAAAGGCTAGCCGACATACCAGACTTAGATCTACCATCTCTAGCTATTTCAGCATTGAGGTTTTTACCCCGGTTACGCACACCATCTATGTGACTAGGATGAGTTGTCGTTGTTATACTCACGAAGGGAGATATCGAACTCCTGCTGGATGTGAGCTACCTCGATAGCCTCCTAGAGAACGCTTTGGCACTATTCTTCCAACTGAGCCTACGCCTGTGCCGGATCAGCAATGGGAGCAACTGGCACTGCCAACTTCTCGATGGTAGCCTGAAGGGGATTCGGCCTTGCCGGCATGTTGGGACCGGCGATGTTCTCAGTCTTCTCAAGCGAAGGGCGCCCTAACCTAATGGGCTTGGGAGTTGTATCAGCATCTCCGGCAACACCTTTGCCGGCACCAACACCTAGAGCGCTCATCATGACCTCCACGCAGCTAGCGGGGCGATCGGTACGCCGGCCACAAGCCGCGCAGACAGCATGAGGATCTGCGGCCACGAGCACCTTCTGTGGGTACTTGCTGACGATGTCGATGGCGATGTAGATCTGGTGACTGCCGAAGTTGACAAAGCGACCTTACTAGGAAGCGGCTTGTTGCCGAAGTAGCCAGCATTGTCGCTAACGAAGCTTAGCAAGTCGAGCCTTTGGACAAGGCCAGAGACCACATGCTTGCCGGAGGTGATGACGTTTCCCATCTAGATGAGAACTCCAGCCAGCGCCGCTGCTGGCCCCACCGTGGGGGCCAACTCATGGTGGTGTCATGGCAGATTCCATGGGATGGCTTAAGTTGAGGCCGAATGGACGCCAGAGGATCTGGGGAGCGAGGATGTGGTGGAGAGCGCACACACAAGAAAAAAAACACACGATGTACCCAGGTCCAGGGCTCTCCTAGTGAGATAACACCCCTACTCCTGCATGTCTATCTCTATATCGAGTATAGTTACAGTGGCTACAATGCGCTCCTTGAGTTGTATGGCGAGAGTAGGAAGAAGCTCTCTCTGTGCTCTCCTCTCTCTGTTTTTCTCTAAGTGTAAGAGGGAAAAATGAATGAACAACGGATCGATCTGTAAGGTTACGGGTAGGCTACACTAGCGTAAGATCAAAATTTTCTACCGCGTCAACCAGGAATACTATTGTCATAGATCACGGGATTACCGCTAGACGCGCAGGTGCGGAACTCGATGAAGCACGTTGCGGCAGTGTAGATGTTCTACGTCTCCTCCTCGTCCTCGTCCCACGAGCAGCTCCTCTTTGCGCGGCTCGTCCAAGTGCTACAGATGCAGCACCTCCGAGGTATCCACACGTCCGGAGTGGAAGCCGTCACACGCCAGACTGCTAGGTCTGCGCGTGCAACACAGGCGGAAGAGGAGTGGCGGCTGGGTGGAATGCTCTCTCCTTTTCAGCTCGCCTCACTCCCTCTTATATAGGCATCCCTGGTGGGCTTCTACATTAGCAGCCCATTAGCAGCCTAAGCCTGGTCTAATTCGGATCCAATCCTCATTAGGCTTCCAGCCCCTAAAGTGTGTGACCCTATAGGTTCATACACGTATAGACATGACGCGAGTACACTTACTCCGTCAATAGTTGGTAGCGGCCTCTAGCAAGACGTGCCAACTCCTAAACGCATATAAAGATCATTCGGACGAACCATCACAAGGTTGAGTACATGTCTTTCCCTTTGCCTCACGATATTTGGTCTAGCTCTAAGCTGACCTCTCTTTCTCGATACTGTGATTCAGAATCCCTTTACTAGGTTAACTCTTAACCATATGTAGCACGGCCATGCATTTCTGGATCCGATCACTCGAGGGGCCCAGAGATATCTCTCTCAAGTAGAGAGGGGAAAATCCCATCTTGATTGATCGATGCCTTGCAGCATGTATCAGGACAAACCCGAAAGCTACATTTATAACTACCCAGTTACGGACTAGTGTTTGATAGCCCCAAAGTAGGTCGATCCACATCTCAAGTACATGCGACAATCTCAGGTCTAAGGACAAAACGTACACGATGTGTAGAGAGAGCTGCAAGTATTATTGCTAGTCTCATGTTGGGTCAGTCCAACCCCATGTTCATAACATGTGTCCACATCATTGGTTTGACATCTCTATGTCAATGACTTGCGAAACATAGTCATTAACCAATCGATGTGCTAGTCTAATATTCACGTGTGTCCTCGCATGAACTCCGACTAGGGACAATTATTAGATAACCATACAAGTAAAGAGTTTCACAAACAATTCACATAATTGCCAATCAATACAAGTTGCCTGGTATATGGATATTCAAGGAACATTATAATAACTCATGGATACACATGAAATACAATCATCTCTATGATTGCCTCTAGGGCATATTTCCTTCAGTCTCCCACTTGCACTAGAGTCAATCTAGACAGTATCTAATACCTATTGCTCTTGTGTGCGCTTCATGCGCAGGCTGCGGGAGTGGCTTAGTCAAGGGATCAGCAACATTTGAGTCCGTATGTATTTTGCATAACATGACACTACCTTCATCAATGAACTCACGAATCAGATGGTAGCGCATGCGAATATGTTTGTTCTTATGGTGTTGTCTAGGTTCTTTGGCTTGTGCAATAGCACCATTGTTGTCACAATAAACGTCCAAGGGATTGGACGAGCCCTGAACCACACCAAGAGCGATCAGGAAATTCCTAATCCAAACAGCTTCCTTTGCAGCCTCCGAGGCAGCAATATATTCAGCTTCTGTTGAAGAGGAGGCCACTGTATCTTGCTTGGAACTTTTCCAGCTCACAGCACCACCATTCATGACAAACACATAACCTGATTGCGATTTCGAGTCATCTGAGTCATTAAGGTAACTCGCATCTGTGTAACCCTTTACACTGAGTTCAACCTCACCTCCATAAACTAGGAACATATCCTTAGTCCTTCTCAAGTACTTAAGGATATTCTTTACCGTTGTCCAGTGAATCTCACCTGGATCAGCCTGGTATCTGCTCGTAACACTAAGAGCATAGGAAACATCTGGGCGAGTACATGTCATTGCATACATGATGGATCCAATAGCCGAAGCATATGGAACCCTACTCATGCGTTCTCGCTCATCAGTGGTCGAAGGAAACTGAGTCTTGCTGAGTTTAATGCCGTGAGACATGGGCAAGAACCCCTTCTTAGCCTCTTCCATGCTGAACCGTTTCAACACTTTGTCAATGTACGTACTCTGGCTTAATCCAATTAGCCTCCTTGATCTATCTCTATAGATCTTGATACCCAGAATATATGCCGCTTCTCCCAAGTCCTTCATAGAAAAACTATTTTTCAATGAGGTCTTAACAGACTCGAGCATAGGAATGTTATTTCCAATCAATAATATGTCATCCACATATAAGATTACAAACACAAGTGATTTCCCATTTTCTTTCTTATACACACAAGGTTCTTGTTCGTTTTTGGTGAAGCCAAACTCCTTTACAACTTCATCAAATCGAATGTTCCAACTCCGAGATGCTTGCTTCAGCCCATAAATAGACTTTTGAAGTTTGCATACCTTTCCAGCATTGTTTGGATCGAAAAAAACCTTCGGGCTGCATCATATACACGTCCTCAGAAAGGATTCCATTTAAGAAAGCCGTCTTGACATCCATCTGCCATATCTCATAATCGAAATGTGTAGCAATGGCTAGAATGATCCGTATAGATTTAAGCATCACTACGGGCGAGAAAGTCTCGTCGTAGTCAACTCCTTGAACTTGTCGAAAACCTTTTGCAACAAGTCGAGCTTTATGGATGTGAACATTTCCATCCATATCAATCTTCTTCTTATAGATCCACTTGCACTCGATGGCTTTAAAACCATCAGGCAGGTCAACCAAGTTCCAAACTTGATTGTCTCCCATGGACTCTATCTCGGATCTCATGGCAATCAGCCATTTCTTAGAGTCTGGGTCCACCATCGCTTCTGCATACGTCGCAGGCTCATCATTGTCTAACAATAATAACTCTCGCGCTTCGCGGAGCCTCGCCGACCTTCGTGGTTGTGGTGCTTCTATTGCCACGGGTTCCTCAACTTGTTCTGCTACAATAGCATCACTCGTAGAAGCATCCCCGACTGGCTCATCTTGAACTTCTTCAAGTCGCACCGACCTTCCATTCGTTCCCTTTGTGAGAAACTCTTTCTCTAGGAAAACACCGCTACGAGCGACAAACACTTTGCCCTCTTCTCGGTTGTAGAAGTAATACCCTAAGGTTTCCCTTGGGTATCCCACAAAAATGCACTTATCCGATTTGGGTGTTAGCTTGTCCGACTGAAGTCGCTTGACAAATGCATCACAACCCCAAATCTTTAGAAAAGACAAACTGGGATTCTTTCCAGTCCACATCTCATATGGTGTCTTAACTACGGATTTAGATGGTACCCTATTTAGTGTGAAAGCTGCTGTTTCTAGCGTGTAACCCCAAAATGATAATGGTAAATCCGACTGGCTCATCATCGATCGAACCATGTCCAACAAAGTTCGATTACGCCGTTCAGAGACCCCGTTTCTTTGAGGCGTTCCGGGCGGCGTGAGCTGTGGAACAATTCCGCAACTCTTAAGATGATTGCTAAACTCGTGACTCAAATATTCACCTCCGCGATCAGATCGCAAGGCCTTTATTTTCTTGCCACATTGATTCTCTACCTCATTTTGAAACTCTTTGAACTTTTCAAAAGTTTCAGACTTATGCTTCATCAAGTAGACATAGCCATATCTACTGAAATCATCAGTGAAAGTAATGAAGTAGTGATATCCTCCTCTGGCTATCGTGCTCATTGGTCCACATACATCAGTATGTATGAGTTCCAACAAGTCTGTCGCTCTCTCGGGAAACCCCGTAAAAGGCGTCTTGGTCATCTTTCCAAGTAAACAAGCTTGACATGTCTCGTATGATTCAAAATCAAACGAAGTTAGAAGACCATCACCATGGAGCTTCTTCATGCGCTTTTCACTTATATGCCCCAAACGACAATGCCATAGATAGGTAGGACTCAAATCATTTGGCCGAAGCCTTTTAGCACTAACATTGTAAACACATGCATTATCAAGATTTAAAATAAATAACCCATTCACAATGGGAGCATCAGCCATAAACATAGCATTCTTAGAGATTACACAACCATTGTTTGCACTCGCGAATGAATAACCATCCCTCATCAAACATGAAGGTGATAAAATGTTTTGACCCATACTAGGAATGTAATAACAATTATTTAACTCCATAATAAATCCTGACGGAAGGTGAAGTTGCATGATGCCGACGAACAATGCAGCAACCCTTGATTTATTTCCGACGCGAAAATCCACTTCGCCTTTCTCCACTTCTCTAGTTCTTATTAGCTCCTGCATCGAATTGCAAATATGAGCAACCGATCCGGTATCAAATACCCAAGAGTTAACATAAGAATCTGCGAGAAAAATGTCCACAACATTTACAACAAGCGTACCTGAGTGGGAAGTACTCTTACCTCCACCCTTCTTCAAAGAAGCCTGGTACTTGATGTAGTTTCTCTTCCAGTGGCCATATTCATGACAAAAGAAACACTCAGTGTCTCCTGCAGGACCAGCCTTTTGCTTGGGTGCAGGGTTTGGCTTAGGGATCATATCCTTAGCCTTGCCCTTCTTCTTCTGCCAAGAAGTGCCCTTTTTCTTGAAGCTAGGCTTGTTCTGCACAGCCATCACATGGCTATGCCCTGCACACTTCTTAATGTCACATTCTGCTGTTTTCAGCATCCCACATAATTCATTAAGGCCCCTCTCCACCCCATGCATATGGTAGTTCGAAATGAAATGCCCATAGCTAGATGGAAGAGATGCCAAAATGAAGTCAGTGGCCAACTCTTGGCCTAATGGAAAACCAAGCTTTTCCAAAGTCTGACTGTAACCAACCATTTTGATCACATGGGGGCCTACAGCTGCTCCCTCTGCCAGCTTGCATTCCACAAAGGACTTAGCGACATTGTACCTCTCAGTCCTAGCCTGAGTCTGGAACATGTCCTTAAGCGCAACGATCATATCGTACGCTTCCTGATCCTCAAACTATTTTTGAAGATCAGGTTCCATGCATGCAAGCATAAGACAACTGACCTCAAGAGATTCATCACATGCTTTCTTGTAGGCATTCTTAAGGGTAGCAGTTGCATTATCAGCAGGTTCATCCGGGATTGGGGTATCTAGAACAGTTTCCTTTTTCTCAGCCCTGAGAACAATTCTCAGGTTACGGACCCAGTCCGAATAGTTTGTTCCATTTAGTTTATCCTTTTCAAGAATCGAACGCAAAGCAAAAGGTGATGAATTGTTCGGTGCCATTGATCTACAACAAAAAAATATGCAAAATACTAAGCCATGTAACCATGAAAGAGTAAAACATATTAAACAATTTAATAGCATATACTCCCACTTAAATCAACATCCCTCTATTGATACTAAGTGATTCAAGATCCCCAATTAACAAGTCGACTAGTGAGCTTTAGCATCACTGCTAGAAGACAAGGTAAATCGGTAAGCAACCTTTGCTAATCATATCACATATGACTCTTGTTGTTGGGTGACATCTCTATGTCAAAACTAGGCGCCCAACCTTTATGACCCAAGGTCCTTAACTGTTAAGATGACCTTGTTAAGCTCACCAACCCTTATGCGTGTAGGTATCCGATACAAACCCATCCAGCCAAGGAAAACCGTGGCACCCTAATTTCATAGACCCACCAACGATTGTACAGGGCATAGGATGGTGCAAGGTTTGGTTGGGAGGGCATGGTTTAACTTAAACTTTGTGAGGGATCGTTCTACTTCTATCATCTAAGCATGCATAGTAGTAAAACGTATAAGAATAGCATTCACATAGATGTGATACAGTATGGCCCATTTTCTTATGGTGATCTCCATCGCCATAGAACATGTCCACCATGATGATCTCCATCTTCATGCTCTATGCGAGCCATCCTCCAAGTGATGAGTTCTCCAAGAACTAATACAAGCTATTACTCCTAACATCTAGTAATCAAAATTACATGGTATTGGGATCATCACAAGTTGGCACGCAGGCCATTACGATAATTGACAACACATATGGCTCCAGCCGTGTTGCCCAACTCACGACACGCAGGTCATGAAAAATACATACATGCATCACATACATTTTTGGGCCATACTGATCACATAAATCCTGCAAAAACAAGTTGTGCATAGAATCGCATTCTACCGGATCACGTGAAATCGTACCACCTATGAACCTTAACGAGATACAAAAAGGGGCTACGACTAAGGGGGGTCTAGGGGGTCTCCCCCTGCGGGGTTCGAAGGGGCAGCGCCCCTCGTGGTTTGTGAAAAATGAGAGATCAAATCTATACAATTTTCTTTAAGGATTTTGATCGGCAAATCAAATTTACCATAAACCGACCATAGTTCCGATTCGACCAAACTCCTTTGATCACGGTACGTCGATTCAGATCTAATTCCCGATTCGATCAATCATATTGATCTTCGCGTGATTCAGAAGGATTTATGTGTCACTGTCTACCCCGATGGCGGAAACCGACCGGTAGGGGTAAGTCGTTCGACGACCTTAGAATCACGATCACGGAAAGTAAGATCATAGATCAATCCAGAAACACCGCCATACAAACGATCATATCATTCATATCAATCTACATATCACCATATGCAAACTTCCCGAACCTATGACTGAATAGCATCGGCTCTGATACCACTGTAAGGTTACGGGTAGGCTACACTAGCGTAAAATCAAAATTTTCTACCGCGTCAACCAGGAATACTATTGTCATAGATCACGGGATTACCGCTAGACGCGCAGGTGCGGAACTCGATGAAGCACGTTGCGGCAGTGTAGATGTTCTACGTCTCCTCCTCGTCCTCGTCCCACGAGCAGCTCCTCTTTGCGCAGCTCGTCCAAGTGTTACAGATGCAGCACCTCCGAGGTATCCACACGTCCGGAGTGGAAGCCGTCACACGCCAGACTGCTAGGTCTGCGCGTGCAACACAGGCGGAAGAGGAGTGGCGGCTGGGTGGAATGCTCTCTCCTTTTCAGCTCGCCTCACTCCCTCTTATATAGGCATCCCTGGTGGGCTTCTACATTAGCATCCCATTAGCAGCCTAAGCCTGGTCTAATTCGGATCCAATCCTCATTAGGCTTCCAGCCCCTAAAGTGTGTGACCCTATAGGTTCATACACGTATAGACATGACGCGAGTACACTTACTCCGTCAATAGTTGGTAGCGGCCTCTAGCAAGACGTGCCAACTCCTAAACGCATATAAAGATCATTCGGACAAACCATCACAAGGTTGAGTACATGTCTTTCCCTTTGCCTCACGATATTTGGTCTAGCTCTAAGCTGACCTCTCTTTCTCGATACTGTGATTCAGAATCCCTTTACTAGGTTAACTCTTAACCATATGTAGCACGGCCATGCATTTCTGGATCCGATCACTCGAGGGGCCCAGAGATATCTCTCTCAAGTAGAGAGGGGCAAATCCCATCTTGATTGACCGATGCCTTGCAGCATGTATCAGGACAAACCCGAAAGCTACCTTTATAACTACCCAGTTACGGAGTAGTGTTTGATAGCCCCAAAGTAGGTCGATCCACATCTCAAGTACATGCGACAATCTCAGGTCTAAGGACAAAACGTACACGATGTGTAGAGAGAGCTGCAAGTATTATTGCTAGTCTCATGTTGGGTCAGTCCAACCCCATGTTCATAACATGTGTCCACATCATTGGTTTGACATCTCTATGTCAATGACTTGCGAAACATAGTCATTAACCAATCGATGTGCTAGTCTAATATTCACGTGTGTCCTCGCATGAACTCCGACTAGGGACAATTATTAGATAACCATACAAGTAAAGAGTTTCACAAACAATTCACATAATTGCCAATCAATACAAGTTGCCTGGTGTATGGATATTCAAGGAACATTATAATAACTCATGGATACACATGAAATACAATCATCTCTATGATTGCCTCTAAGGCATATTTCCTTCACGATCCTCTCTCTGGAGGCCCTGGGGCACCTTATATACGGTGCCCAGGTTACAATGGTTAGGACACAGGTGGCAAGGGAATATGCTCTAGCTACTGTACCAAAGTCGTTGCCTTGGGCCCGCCAGGATGCTTCTCTTGTCGCTGGGTCACCTCCTGATAACCCTCAATGGGAGAAGACATGTTCGCTCCTAACAACTGTCACCACGCCTAGTAACGGTCGCCTTCGGGTTATCCACGATGGGACTGTTCACCGTAACCTAGGGGCACGTCTGCATGATAACGAGGATCCTCCCCGGGATTCCTAGGAAAAGACTAGAGTATTGACTTAGAGGCCGGCATATGATCGTTGATCACACGCTAGTCCCTTATGTCGAATCAATGGAACCAGTCGAGGTAAGTTGGTCTGGCCATTCCTGCATAAAAGAGATAAATTGGTTATGCCGACATATCTTGTATATGGGCCCTGGTATGTCGTCCTATATCGGTCAACCTTTATTCTGGTCAACCTCTTGATGTTACTTTACACCATGTCTTAGACCCTACCGGGGTCATCCCCCGACAAGTGATGCATGCATGTGTATGGTTTGTCCCTCCACGGATTAGAGACACGTATAGGTAGCTATGTCTTTCCCTTTTTTCTATTTTTTGGTATGTATCTTTCCTTTTTTACTTTCTACTTTATTTTTATCTTTTTTCATTTTTTCTCTTCATTTTTTCTTTTCTTTTCTATTTTTTCTGTCTTTTCCTTTTACTTTTTTCCTATTTAAATTAGATTTATATTTTTTATGATTTTATTTTTTGTTCCAATTATTTTTTTTAAATTTCTTTTTTAGTGATGATGTGTTCTACTCGGGCAAATGTTTTCAATATATAGTCGTAATTTGTTCTATGAGTGCAAAAGTTTAGTTCAATTAGTCTAAAATTTTGCTTTGTCAGTAGCGCCGATTTGTTTCTCATATGTTTAAACTCTTCCGCAAATGTGTCGTTCCTCGAAGTCTAACTTTTTATTTTGTAGTAGTCGTGATTTGTTTCTCACATGTTTAATTTTCTTATGCATGATATGTAGTCACTTGTTTTTATTTTTTATCTTTAGTTCTTTCCCTTTTAAGTACTTTTTTATATATTGTGTTCTATGTGTTGTACATTTTGTTCCCGGAAGCATAAATATTTGTTCCTTTATTCAAAAAGATTTGATCCACTTATTCTAGAAAATTAGTTCCACATAATTTATGTTCATGAATGTACCCTGATGCAGGGGCGGACCCCAGTACAACCGCCCCCACTCAAAATTTTGAATCCATGTAATATATGTTCATATTTGAAAGAAATTTTTCAAATTTCTGCAAGTTTATACATGAAATGCCCCCACTCACCGTATTGGCCCCCGCTCATTAATTTCTCTAGGTCCGCCCTGTCCTAATATTCTCTTTTGTTCTCGGTGTATAATCATTTGCTCCTTCATTCAAAAAGATTGATTCCTCTTGTTCAAAAAAAAGTTCCATAAATTATTTTGTTCCTTACCATTGATGTTCCTTTTTCCCTAGCATATAATTATTTGTTCCTCATTTTCCACATGTACTCGTAATTTGTTTCACTGTTTGTAAAGTTTTTGTTCCATCTTATCAAACAATTTTTCTGCAAGAAGATTTTTTCGTTGCATGGTCCTTGGGCACAAAATTTTGTGTTCCACATGTACTCATAATTTGTTCTATGGTTAGTAAAGTTTTGTTCTATTCTGACTAATATTTTGTTCCTTGGGAACTAAAAATTCCTTTTCATGGTCCTCCTGCGTTGATTTTGTGTCCACCCGTGTTCGTAAAAAAAATTTGCGATCTATCTGTAATGTTTTATTATGTAGTATCCGAATTTTTGTTCCCAAGAAACTAAAATTTTGTTCCATCTTGTAAATATTTTTTCTAGTTGATTTTGTTCCAGTTGCTCTAAAATCATCGTAAAATTCTCGTTGCGCTTTTGTAGAACTATTTGTTCTCGAGAAACCAAAACTTTGCTCCAGCTGGTCTAGTGTTATTCCGCCAGAAATCAAGATTTGTTCCAAGCACTAAATTTGTGTTTCCTTTAGTCTAAATTCTTGCTCATGGATGTAATTTTTGTTCCACTTAGTGTAGAATCGTGTTTCGCTAGTAGTCAGTTTTGGTTGGATGATGTCCGAACTTCGTTCCATTTTCTCTTAAACTTTTTTCCTCTTGGTCAAATTTTTGTTCCTTTTAGTACCTGTGATTGTTCTGCTTCGTCATTTTTTTTGTTCAATTTTATACTTGTGATTGTTCAAGGGGCAAATCTAACATTTTTTGACTAAAGGAAAGAAAAAAATTAGTGCTATACGATAATTTTCCTGTGAGTTCTAAAATTTTGCTCCGTTTTCATGTTACATTTATGCAATTATTGTTATAAGTACTTTTTTTCCTAAACTGATGTTTCTATTTTTTTATCCTAGCAACGCATCGTCCAATTTTTAGAAAAGCAAAGATGCAACATGTGCACATCGATCCACTAAAGAACCCAGCGCTCCACGTGTTGCACTTACTCTTTTTTTCCTCAAAATACTTATTCATTCTTTTTGCGCCAACACCATTCAATTTTGCATTTAAGTATATCGGACTGATTAGCAAACAGTGCTCCATGCACAGGTAAAAAAAAGACGGTGCTCCATGCCTCCATGTACGTAGTATGTCCAACAAGTACATGCATGTTTCGCAAGGTCCTTGTCCCACGTCCGTGCGTGTCGAGCGCAGCATTGCATGCGTCTCTGCGTCCAGCTTAATAGACAAGACTGCGTCCGACGTCCGCATGCAGCACAATGCGTTGTTGCTCCGGTTTTTAGTACCACATCAACTTTTTAGTAAAAGTCGTACTGCTTTATATACCCGGCGCTGTCCCCCGTGATACGAGCCAGCGGATGAATGAAATTCTTCGTCGTGAAAAGCAGCCCACGGGGGTGCTACGCTTGAAGCGTTCCTAGCTGGGGCTCCGCCTATCTCACTACAGTATTGGGCCCGGCCCATGTTCCCCCTCTGAAAAAATGGTTGAATTTAAATTATGTTTGATTATAAAAATGTTCGAATTTAAATTTGTTCAAATTTATGAAATGTTCAAATTTAAAAATTTATGAAATTTGCTCTAAAACAGGAATCAGGAAAAACCGGAGGAAAACCAGTACGAGAAAAACCAAAACCTAGAAGAAAGCCGGGAAAAAACTTGAAGGCAGACCAGCACACGCTAAATGGGCCGGCCCAACGTGGGCGTTGCCCCAGATAGCGCCCGCGTTGAGCGTTGTATAAGATTTTCCGGAATCCCACGCGAGGAACAAAGCATAAGGAGATATTAAATGGGCCACACCGCTGCCTCCTAGCTAGGCCCAAACCACCATGTTTTTTTTCTTTCTCCCTTAACTAAGCTACTAGTGTGCAAAACCCCAGCTAATTGCCGAAACCACATAGGGTTTTACACTTAGGAACCAAACATATGTCTGTGATTTGACGTGTGAGACAAAACATCAAAGTTTTGCAATAGTAGACAGGTATAAATGAACATTTTCATCTAAGCCGAAAATTTTATGCAATAAAACGTATCAAGTTCGGACTTGGCTGCAGCATGTTAGCATGTTATTTGCTTCCCTCTCGATGGCATGGCGACCACATTTAATGACAAGCTATGCAAGAACCATCCTGCCCACCTGTATGGAGGCATCACCTCAAGCATCAGTAAGGAACGTGTTCCTAATAGAGCTGGAAGAATGTACTCTCTTCAATCCATAATAAATATCACTGATTTAGATGATGATAAACGTGGGCAAGAAATGGACCATCTACATGCCTCATCCCGCCAGCAATATCCGTACACCTCATGTTAACATTCCTCAGTATGGCTATTGAACCACACGGAACGACTAAAGCACGCTTGCAAGTACTTATCCACTGATTGACTATCATCGGATGACATGACCTGCTCTAGGATCAAAGCAGCTGACATGGTCCGTTATTTCCGTAGTACCCTAGCACTCACTAGTAGATACAAAAAAGCGAAAGATTGGGGGTGATGAAAATGGCAAGGAAGAAAGGTCGAGGTTGTCCAAGTCAGCCCAGCATCAAATAGGTAAAGGCAATGACGTGCTCCTGCATAGACCAAGTATTCACCAAGTTAGAAAGAGAGGATAAGTACATCATAGGTTAATGAAAACAGTTCATAAAAATGACAGTTCATGTACAATTAGGTGCTCAGAGGTTATGAGAAGACAGAGCCTACTGGAGTGATGGTCATTATGCGATCAGTTGTCCATAGGTAAGTGTTTCTCAATTGCCAACAAATACTGAAATACCCAAAGCCTACAACTTCAAAACCTTTCACGCTAAAGCAGTAAAGCGATAACTAACGCGTCAAGTGGGACGCCGCCAGTGTACCACTTTTCATCTGAAAATTTCTAATTCAAATTTTGATCCCACCACTTACATCTCTAGCAAGAACCACCATCTGTACAACGTGGTGTCCCCTTCATGCTAGTCATCAGTCAACCTATTGCTCCAAACCTGAGAGCCCTCTAAGCATTTAGCAGACGAACTGTTCTATCGGGCTTTCACACACATACAATAATTCAGAGCCAGAATGTCTCATGCAGATCATAAATTCAGCTGCTATCCTCATACCAGGTATACTCATAACCATGATAGTATCAAAGTAACAAACGTACTTCAGTAAAAGATGCATTGAATACACCAACAGAATTCAGTAATGGTAAAAAATCACCTGTACAAGAGGCAGAAGTGGGAACTCTCAACCATGAAGGACCTTCAATGGATCTAACTGCCCGCTACAGTAGCTGGAAGGAACAGCTGAGAGCCCCATCCTTCCTTTCCACTCTTCACCAGGCTTGAGGGTAATAGGCTTCTCAACGGCTGCAGGCTCCACACAAAGCATGTGCTTGTACTCTGAATCCCCAAAATCTTGCATAGCTTTTGCCTTCTTGTCCCAAGGGTTCCAAACAACTAGAAAACAACAGGTAATAATGAAGGTGAATGTAATTTGCAGCAATAGACGTTGATTAACTTCAACATAAGAAGATTTTTCATTAAATGAAGCTTACCAGCATCTGGAAGTCCTTCTTTTGTCACAACAAATGTTCTTTTCTTCTCATGATCAATTATTGCAACTTTAGAGGGTGTAGCAAGATATACCTTATCAACCTTTACGACAAATATAGTTACATGTAAGCAGCATGAGATATCAGGCATTTAATGTTGAACTTTGTTTAACATGAAGTAATACACCTACTTCTGATTCAAATACAATAGCATCCCCCTGCTCTGTGGAACGGTCCTTGTTCTTCATATTGTCAAGGTAGTCCATAGTTTCAAGCCCTTCGACACGCACTTCACTAATAATGTTTTTAAGGTGAAATCAGCATGCTTAAAGTTGCAGCCCAAATATTATTACCCATGTCATGATTTCTAAACAAAATAAAAATGAAAAGGAATTCGGAACTAAAAGGTGTTGGATGAACTCGTCTAGGAAATCATGGTAATATTGTAACTCATATCTTAATTTCAAAGTAACACAAACACCAGAATCAGCATTACATGAATATACCTGAATTATCTTTTGACCAGTGTAGCATTAATATGGAAAGTTTTGCACCAACGAATATCAGTATATCACTGTAACTAACGACGAGTCTACGTCAAAATTAAATCGGTCTACATCTTCATATTAACCCATGACTAGTTGAGAAATGTCACCTTACAGGTAGTACAAAGATTCTATAACATGGTTTCTTAAGACAAACTTCAAATAGGGTGAAAATTTGGTCAGGACATCGGTTCTACTATAAAGTTCCATGTTGTGGCACCACCAATATGACAATTTCAGGGAAGAATCAAAATATAACCCATATTGTCTAAAGTTCTCAGAAAAATTTGCTTTGCATTGCACTGATTCGCATCCATACAGATATAACAGATCACCAGGACAGACAGAGTGAATATAGTTGCATAAATGTATATGGCTTATTAAAATAATGCACAATGGTAGAAAACAAAATTCTGAATTTCCAACGCAATGTCAACAAAAAGATAAGAAACATACCTTATGTCAGAAACAGAGAAATATGTGTGATATGCAAATGTATAAGAAAAAGGTCTCCCATCAGTGTTGGTATTCCTGATTCTAGAAGTGAGACTCAAATCTCCCAAAGCACCAAGAGCAATTCTCAAACGGTACTCAAAACTGTTATTATTGAATAAACAAAGAGCAGAATCAGATGTGTATGTATACAGGATCACATGCATAAAGGGGATAAATGCGCCGATCCATGGTTTAAGCCTCTAACACAAACCTGTGCGGCCACATCTTTAAATCATCTTCAGTTGGCTTCAGAATAAGATCAGCAAAGGCTCTAATTGCAGGATTTACTGGTAGAGGGGGTGGATTGTCATCAATTGTCCAAAGACGATTCCTTGCAAATCCATGTTGTTCAAGATTTCCATGAGATCCAAACTGCATTAACATGGTAGTTCTCAGTGATCAGTACAAAATATTTTTAACATGACCAAGTTGTTATAGGTGAAGGTTTCATACCTGGGGAAAGCAAATGGGTATCCCACCACGGAACGCTTTTGGAGGTTTGAAATTGGCCTGCAAAAGAGAAGTTTACTTACAATAATTCATTCATTAACCTGGCTTGGACATTTGTACATATGGCAATCACAGCAGTGTAATATATAGCACGATTAAAAAATGAGGGAAAGAAAACAGAATTGCCTGGTTGAGACACAATGATACATTAATAAGAAATCATGAAAACAACTAGAATGCAGAGATGAAGCAGATCCAATTTAAAATTGCACTGCATTCAGGCAGTGACAGGAGCATAACAAGAATGTTCTCCGAAAGAGGAAATGTTCAAATGAAAAATTCAGAGGAGCAAAGATGACCTCCAAACACACTGAGCATGCTTTACTCAACACGTGCACCCATGGTTTAGCGATAAAAAGATCCGCCAAGATATCATACACGGCCCAAGGTTTGTGTACCTTGCTGCTGACAAAAAGCAATTCCTCTCCATGATCATTCTTCCATGAAGTAACTTGACCTCCAAAAAGACGGATCTGAGAATACAGAATAATTTAGTTATACTCATCATTACATTATGTGTTTTTGCAATATAACAAACTGAAAGTTTGGCACATGGAAGACAACATGATATCAATCTGAAAACAAATGGGATGGGGACGAACAAAGAACAACTAAAAACAAAAACATGGCACATGACTAGAGGCTCTCCTGGTTAGCATGATACAAACCAAATCATCCGCCAATGGCGTTAGCTTGTTCCAAAAACTACTTAAGAGTAAAATGAACATCATAAGGAACAGACATGTAATGTACAAAACATAACAGTATCATGTTTCAGAGGCGGATTGATCAACCATTAACAAGCAATCTTAATAATTGTCTGTATTGTCTGTAAGAACGTTCTCAATCCAGAACAAAGTCTCCCCTACAAGGGGTATACAACATGCAACGGAGCACAAATCCTAAAAAAGAATTAAGAGTCCTTAATTCATACTTATTAAATTAGTCCTAAAATAAGTGACTCGAGTTTGACTAGATTCGTATGAATGTATATACTAAAGCATTTCTAGATACATACAAATCTAGACAAACTAGAGTCACTTATTTTAGGACGGAGGGAGTATTATTTCTGAAGTTGGCAAACAGGGAATTAACACATCACAAATTCTTCAGTCCAACCTTTTATACAATCTGGAAAGTTGACTGCAATATTTAAAAATTGTAAATAAAGACCACATAAGTTGCCATAAAAATAATAAGCGACCAAAATTTAAATCCACGAAGGCCCATCTATTCTTATCACAAATCATCCTAAGCGTATCCCCATGCTAAACTACACTTTACATAAAACCGTGACAAAATTTCAACCCGCTCGATTCCAACTTGTAAGTTGGTAACACACGAAACATGCAATGTACCACTAATTATTCAGCCGAGAAGGAGATATAAACAAACAGAAATCACACCGCAACACCACAAACCTCGTACAATTCCCACAATAATAAGCACGCGGATCAGCCGAGTTCCCGCCGGATCTGCACAAATGGCGCAAATCCGGGCGAATCGCGCACCCAAGCCAGCGCCCCAAACCACGTGTGTTTTTGGCCCGACACAGAAGGGGACATAGATGACGAAGGGTTCGAATCGGGTACCTCGACGGAGCAGCTGCGTGAGCCGCGGAGCACGACCTTGTCGAGGCCGCCGGGGGCCCTGATATACTCCACGAACGGCGATGACGACTGCTGCTGGTGCGGCGACTGGGGTGTGGCTGCGGCCATTGCACTACACGCCCGCGCGACGGCGTCGATGAAACACCCCTAACCCTAACCTGCGCGCGCTCACCCGCACACACACCTGTTGGGGTTTATTTGGTGATAAAGAAAGGGTGAAAAGCGGAGAGGAGAAGAGAAGGTAGTTAAAATGGGTGATTATGTGCGAAGACGACGGGGCATATTTATAGGGGGGAGGGGGGCATTAGGGATGCCCTGGCGATGATGCGCTTATTTGGAAGAAATGCGGTGGTTTATACGATAAATGACGCGTTTAATACTTTCCATCGTTGCTTTATATACTTCCAAATAATGAAGTGTTTATAACGCGTAATATATCAAATCAGTTTTCGCAAATCAACAAAATTAGGTCTTGTTACATATCGTGTTTGATACTTTCCCTGGTTGCTTCAAGCCTACAAAAGTAGATCTGATTACATACTCCCTCCATCCAAAAATAACTGACTTAATACTATCTTAATTTTTCGTACTCTTAAAATAATTATACTCCCTCTGACTCATATTAGTTGACTTGGATTTTTTTAGATTCGGATGTATCTAGTACTAAAACATGTCTAAATACATTCGAATTTAGACAAATTCAAGGCAATTAATATGGGTCGGAAGAAGTATATTTTTTAATGAAATATTCTAACAATCGGATTACATTTACTACTTGGTCCTACATGTCTCTCTAACAGCTGGCCTCTAACAGGATACCCATTTTGATTATATGGCAACCTTTTTTGTGATATATTGTTTTAGGTTTGTGAAGTCTAGAGTTCTTTTGAGTGTAGATTTATTTTAAACCTGAGTGAACCTACATATCAAAAGAAGTCTAGATATATTTGCTTCACAAAGCTAAATCATCTTATATTTTGAAACAAAGGGAGTAGAACACCAAAATGGTTGACTCTCTATCGCGTGATGCATTTTGCAGCACGGTTGGCGCGCCACCTTTTTAAATTTTCTTCATTATGAAAATCATCTAAAATTGAAATGAAAACTTTGGCAAATGATCACACACTAAAACAAAATAATATATAATCATCAAATCCACGCATAAATATCACGTAGCTCAAAACATATGGTGGCTCAAAACGAAGGTCTCGTGGTTCAAAGTATAAATAGTAACACAAACATAAACAAATAGCATGATCACTCCTCATTGTTGTTGTTGGCGTCGGTTGCATCACCTTCTTGCACATTGGCATTTGCATCTCTTTCTTCTTGCAATATGTCCCATGTCATCTCCAATGCCAGCTCACATGCTAGGTGCAATGCCAACTCCCACACTAGCTCCATGGCATACTATTGCATTTATAACTACTAAAATCCATCCATGATTGAAATAGGAAAAAAGAGACGTTGTGCGCGAGCGGTGGGATGAACGGTGGCGGCAGATCTTCTGCAATGGATCCTGGTGGTGGGACGAACAGTGGCGACATCTCCACTTCCTCAGCTGAGTCAGGCTTCCCACGGCTGACGTGACTTCTGCTTTTTTGCCTTATTGGTGGTGGTCGCACCCATTTGCCGCTTCACGGCAGGAGTCATAACTGCAAGTGCACAATTCGCATGTAGCTAGTTTTGAAATAAGAGTATCAAACCATATAGAGCTATTGGTAGATATCTTAATGTCTCTCGATACTATTCACCAAAGAGTAGTATAGAGTTGTCTTTGATTTCAAGCAAGAGTGTTTTGAGAGTGAATGTGTGTGTGTGAACAAAGAAATATAGGACTAGAGAATGTAAAGAAAGAGATACTCATGATGTAAATGATACGAAATTGCAATATGCTAAAGTGTTATTAGGGAGTGTTGGATCCACCACTGAAAATTAGATTAATAATGATTAGGATAAATCTATGACTTTCTTCATGTGTATGCAGGGGAGAAGCCCAAATAAGATGATCATAGACCAACCGTTTTATCCCTTATAACCATAGTAGTGATCAAAGACCATGTAGCATCCCAATTGTCTAACATTGTAATGTACATGGTTTATTCTATATAATGCTACTTCCTACATCTTAGCATTGCATCATCATTATATCATGCTCATGTCACCATGACATATTGTATTTGAGCATCATATAAAACCCCTTTCCATTTGGTTCTTCTCTCATATGCATTTGTTTTATTAATTGTATTTGTCTCTTGATATATTGTAGTTGGTTCTTGATATATTGCTTGATGCCCAAGTTGAGTTGGGGGCATATCTTTTCAAACTCCACCACTTTTCTTTTCGCTCCATCTAAATTCCACCGTCCGAAATATTATGAGTAATTTCATATTTCTTTGGTATTTAAATCTAGCTCATACGTTTTGGGGTGGATCCAATTCTTTTAATATGCTTCCATACATGATGTATGTTATTTTCACAATATTCCTATGGAAGCCCACACGGCCACGTTTGAATGCTATGTGAGTAGTGCTCTTTCCAATTTGCCATATGGGTTTTATTTGAACTAAGGTCATGTTTTAATATATGGTGGCTACATGAATTTATAGTGGTGCATGCACACTAGCATGGCCACCTTATCATTTATGCATGCACCTTAATTTGAATAAGTCACATATTTGAGAGAGTTCCATTATTCTCCTCCTGTTGAATCCTAATGCTCCTTGGGATGGCTAGTGGAAACATGTGACATCCTCCACTCTAGATTGTTTTGACAAGATAGAGCAAACATGTCCCATGCAAGACAATGCCTTCCCATCCTTGTTCAATTTGGAATTATTGACATTCTATGGACATCGTTTGAATTTGTTTTCAATCAAATGAAGGTCAAATTAAACTATCATGACCATCTTGCCATGCTTTCCTTCCTTCTTCTTTTGATGCATTGAGGAGTTTGCTTGGTTTAAATTGAACAAGGTGGAATTTAACAAAATAAAATCAAACTAATGGGGCATAAACCTAGCTACACATCTATCTAACCTAGCTCACCCCTCCCTAGATAAACCATCCTCTCTCCTTGGTCTGGTGCAACCAGACCATACCAGCACCACCTCATGCCCTGGGCCATCCCTCCCTTTGCCTCTCTCGGCAAGGAATAGAGAGAGAAGAAGCCAAACCCGAGATACCCTCTCCCCACCTTTTTCAAGCCAACGCCACCCCATGTGATGGCTGGCCTTCCTCCTTATCTACCCTATAGGAAACCCCAGTCCCAGATCAAGATCCAACCCCTGCCATCTCCCCTGCCCTTCCCAAACACGGCCATGGCCGCCTCCATGCCTTCTTTCTCCTAGTTTGGCCACCACCATACAACTAGCATTGGGGAGTAGGAGGAGAAGAGCAGAGGGCTTGAGGAAGACCATCGTCGCCCCTGTAACTTGCACGTACATGGAGATCGGCCAGAGAACCACCGGAGCAAGCAACACGCATAGAGGCCGAGACAAACCCTAGAAAATTCGACTGCGAGCTCCATCGCAGATCTCCGTTGCCCCGAGCCTGTTCTCCTACATCACCAGACCCGCGGTGAGGCCACCAACCTCCTAGACATGGTCCCTTGCTGCTTTGCTTCCTGTTTTGCATGATCGTTTCGTCGAACGGTTGTCGTGTGCTGCCGCTCGCCACCACCCCGCTCGCGCACCGCTGCTACCGTGTGCCTTGCTGTCGCGCGCTAGCACAAACATGTTCGCCTCGCTGCACCGCACCCAACCAAGCCGTCATCGTGCCCAGTAGCCTACCTGGTCGCGCCACCGTTGACACGGACATGTCGGTCGTGTCTCCGACACGCGTCTATATTCATCGTGCCGAGCAGCTGCACCTTAACCCCGCCCCGCTAACCATATCCAACACTAGCCCGCATCCACCGCTTTGGTTCCGTCCCACCTGCTGAGCCAGAGATCACGCGTTTGACCTCCGCCCGCTATCCTTTTCGCTGTCTCGCTCGCGTCGTCAGTAAACACCGGAACGAAGAACAGTAGCCGTTAGGGATCGCACGGCGACTTTCTAGAAACCCCCTTGTAGCATTTTAGCCTAAACCCGAAATCCCTCCCGTGACCCCACCATTCAGCGGCGCACTAGAGCCAGACCAACACTTATTTATAAAAAGGCATCCGGAGTTTTGCAAACTCAAACCGCAACCCTGGTTCGCCCATGTGTCGCCTCCCTGCTGGTGTGCGCGCGTGTGGACCCGAGAAAACCCCGACACCACCTGACAGTGAGAGTGGGTCAGCCAGCCCTGAGTAACTAAAGCCCTAGTTGTTTAACAAATTCAATTTAAATTCCAGAATATGAGTTTAATTCAAATAATTCATAACTTTTAAATGAATTCAAATTTGAGGAAACTTTCTATATGAAATATAAATAAATTTTACATGTTAATTCAAACCTATTTTCAAATTTGACCAGAATTGACTACAGCTAGTCAAACCTTTGACTTTGACCCTAATTTGAATTATTTTGCTTTTACTAATAAATTTAAATCCATATTTTCGAATAATACAAATGATATATTCTTATCAGAAAAATGATAGAAATATGAATATGCTATTTAAACTAATTTCTGGGCATTTAAAATTTTCGAATCTATAATTACCATTAAATGCTATTTTCTTAATAAAATCATAACTTTAATTTCATAACTCCAAATTCGACAAATGATATGTCTAAATCAATCAGCGCGATGAGCCCTTTCTAACTATGTATTCCATGATATCAATTGAAGCATGCATCATATAAATATTAAATAGGCGGCAAGGTTTACGGGAGAAAAACATGACTAAATAATTAATTAAGGTGCTTTATTATTGTTCTTACACCTCACCCATGTCATGCTATGTTATACCATGCAATTGTGAATCATTCCATTATGGCATACTTTGTGTTTCTTGTTGCATATGTTTCATATGATTATGCACATTATTTATTATGGTCCTTTATGTGTTTGGTTTTTATTTCGAATAGACGCCAAACAAGGGAGTTATCAGGAGAACCAAGAGTACTACCTGGATCTCGGTTATCCTACTACTGAGCTTTCAAGCAAGCAATTCCACATGATTGCATTACATATGGCACCTATGCCTCTCTTTATTCTTGCATCATTGTGTCACGGTTCAGATTAAATTGAAATCCCAAGTACTACATCGTCTTTACTTTTAAACCTCACTGGAGCTTGTACCCTCAATCCTATGAGTCATTACTACATAAGTTGTTTGAGCCATGTGAGTCATAAAATTGCATGTGTAGGGTTTGTGCGAGTCTTTAGACAATCAGGTACCTAAATAACTAAATTGTGTAGTAATGGGATAACTAAAGAAAGAAGCACTGGTGGAGAATAACTGTAATTTGGTTCTTCCATACTCACTTGTGTCTCGTAGGACCCGAGTACTTTATTATTGTTCCTTGACTATCGCACTATCCGCATGTGGGACCATGAATCCCCTTCGCCTGAGCTTGATTCACATCTTATTTCTTGGGGCCACAAACTAGTTTGGGGCGTCATTACTATCTTGTACTAATGCCATGCTTTACTACTTTATTTATTATTGCGTGGAGCGCCTGTATTGTTTAGAAATTGTGTCATGTTTTCGCGGTATCGACAAGCTTAGTCACACTTTCGGGTTCCTAGTCGTTTATAGTCATCGCCGCAAACCATGGGTCCATCGCGGATCCGGCCGACTTCGTTGCAGGTGGCTTAGTGGGGTGGCCCTGAAATCATTTTTGAATATTGTGAATGCTTTGTCATGATGCCTCGTTGCTTTTTATTTCTTCCCGGGGTTGATCGTGCGTGTATTGATATTTGTGCACCCCTGCAGGGTAAATATTTCTGAAAGTCGTGTTCATGGTTATGGACGACTTGGAGCACAGTTTCTCAATCATAGACAACTATAACTAAAGTACCATGTTTAATTTTACTAAAACATGACTAGTAAATAGTGCAACACTCATGGAATGGCTGATAAAATTGCCAATGGATGGGATGTTATTCCGCCTTCTTGTTCGGTAAGCGAGAAGGAGGACGAGCGATGTTTACTTATGTTGTTTATATAACTATTGGTTCTAATTAACGAGTGTCCGTCCATATCTGGTTAGGCGGATGTTGTAGCGTGTCTCTATAGAACTGTTTAGATATTTATCTTTTGCAGCAATTGTGTCACCCCAAGTTGTTTCTTTCAGATGCATAAAGACTTGCTGAGTGCCCTAGGGTCTCACACTTTAAATATTGATTAGGTTGTCAAGTACATCCATATGGAGGCTACTACGTCGATGAGGCCGATGATGGAAGCAACGACCCTCTTGCGTAGAGATTCTAGGGATGGAGATCTCTGAGATCTATGGGCGAAAATGTGTTTATTTCTATGGCATCTTATGCCGATTTGACTCTTAATCCATACTCGGATCTGTGTTTCCTCTTCTACTTGATGATTTGTTGAGTGATGTATGAGGATAGAATCCTAAGATATTATTACTACTATCTATAAAATTTGGTTCTTGTCGTAATGGCATTGCAATATATTTCTATTTCTTTTATATGTAATTTCTCCTATGTACTCTTGTATATTGCTAGCGTACATACTCACCTGTGTACGCTAGACTCACAGCCAGTCGGTCACATTTCTCGCACTCGAAGCTATAACCATGAATTTTGGGGTGGATGGTTGGCCGGTACCGTGCCCTGCCATTGTGTCCTTCTTGTGAGCAGCCTCGCGGCCTTCATAGTAGTACGTCCTCCCAAGATTCGGGTTATACCGACTTGTGATTTAGAAACGTGAGGTCCTGGGATTACATACCAGCCACCCTCGCTCCCTGCAATGAAGAGTTAAACCTATGGTCATGGACTTAGCTTTGTGAGTCCCCTCTTATCCCCCTTAACCACATGAATGATGAAACGACGTGACATGTTACTTAACACCTTCAACACCACCACATGTACAATGGTAATTTCCTCTCAAGTCCCAAAGGAAATTGTTATGTGGTGCACATTCACATAACATGAGGAGAGTTAATTCATACATACTCATAAACCAAAGGTATAAATCATCTTTATTTTAATACATGATATTGCTAGGGTTTCTCCATTTCCCCCAAAACAAAAGGAACTAATCACACATGGAGTCAATCAACATAATCATAGGATATGAATGAATGGAAGAATACTTGTGCAAATTCATAATAGAGTTTAGGTATTACGACAAGATGAATGCAACACGAGATGTAGGGGATGGTGATGATGATGTATATGCATCGGTTAATGATGAGGATGATGCCTAGACCTCCAAGGATCTTCATAGTGGTGAGGATCAATGCCCTTCTAATAGTTATGATGGGGTTCGTTGCATAGAAAACAAAAAAAATCCTACGATTGCAACCACCAAGATCATATCTAGGAGATACATGTAACAGTTTCAGATGGACTCACCCTCGAAGACCATAACGTAGGATAATGTTCCCGCAAACAAATGTGGCTGATGTAGAGTGTACATGACCGTCCTCAAGGATGCGTAGACGATCAACGCCACAAGGGGCAGCGCCTCCATAATCGGTCACACGTACAGTGGGCCGATGACTCTCGAACCCTCGCTCCAGCCGGGCAACGGAAGTAGCGGATCCCCGAGAACTCCAACAACACTATGCCATGGTAGAGATGGTGTAGGGGAAGAACTCAAGGAGGGTTTCTCCTAAGCACCTTTTCTGGTGGCAATGGACAAGGCTAGCAAGAGGGAGAAGATTCCAACCAAATGGCATATGAGAGAATGGGCAAGTGAGAGTGTGTGAGAGGAGGAGGTCTCCACCTCCTTTTATAGGGGGAGGGGGTAGCCCCCACCCATGGCCGACGTCCAAAGAGGGTTCCCCCTCTCCTCCCTCATTCATCTGGGTGGACTCTCCACTCACATAATTTCAATCTCCACTTTCTCACATTTATTCTCCACTAAAAAACCAAAGGTCTTTCCATTGAAGCACTTTAATTCTCTTGTTTTAATGCAACTCAATTTAATGAACACTTTATTTAATGAGTACTTAATTTAATGAACACTTCATTAAATTTATTCCATTTCTACTCTACGGGATCTTACGGAGCCTGCTCATGGATGACATGGTTGGGTATGATCATAGAAAATATTCTCCTCAAGTGAACCAAACATGAACCTTTCGATTCATTTGGCTCTCACGCTCTTTTTTCTTTATTTTGCTTTTGCTATTTCCATATCCTTTTTTGTTAAGTAATGAGCCTATCCTCTATTTTCCCTTTTCTGTTTATATTTCAATATACCGAAACCCATATAAGACTAGATAAATATTAAGAGGACTCTTCTTCCTAGATAAAAATCTATCATGGTCAGCAAAGTTGTTTCTTTATTTCTATTTGCCCTTTAGTTAATAATTTCAATTTCATTAAGGAAAACTAACCAAGGACTTTAGAGAAAGACTCAGAAGACGGATATGGAAGCCCAGAGAGCAAATATAGGACCCGAGAGGGCGAATATGGAACTCTAGAGGAAGACAAACACATTAACATTTTGTTTCCTTGCTTTGTTTCGATATCCCCGAAAACATTTCGACAGATTCAATAGAAGAAATTCCTACAATGCCCATTATCTTCTCTTGTGTCTCCTGTACACTCAATTGCACCGACTAACCTTAAGTGTGTCTCCCTACGGGTTCGATAAATATGTAGACATGATTGAGACTTTCTCCAAACAATAATCATTAGCGGGATCTTGAGATCCATAATGACTCCCACTAGTTCCACGAAAATCCAATGATCATCTAAACCTTTTTCGCTGTAATCAAATTCCTTTTGTCTCGCGATATTTTACTTGTCTAAGATTTGATCACTCGGTATCATCCATACCTTGTTTAATCTCGTTCTCGACAAGTACTCGTTTTCTCGTTCCTATGATATAACATTCTACTAATCAAATCACTTGCTTGCAAGCTATGTCAATGTGATATCATCGAGACGTCCCTGAGTATATCTCTCCGTCATCTGGATGGACAAATCCAAGTCTTGATCCACGAGCCTCAACTAACACTTTCCAAGTACCCGATGACACCTTTATAATCACCTAGTTACGAAGTGACGTTTGATGTAATCAAACTACCTTTTCGGTGAAAGTGATTGACGTGATCTCATGGTCTAAGGATATTGAGTTATTATGACTACGATAGCAATATAAACTTGAGGACATGATCGTATTGCTACATCTACTTTGGGTGACTGTTCATCATATCATTCTCCAATGATATGACCCTATTATTAACAACATCCAATGTTCATGATCAGGAAACCTATGATCATCAGTTAATCAACAAGCTAGTATTAAGAGAGGCTTTACTAGGAACTTTTTCTTTTTATAAATCACACATGTATCAGTGTTTCCTATTAATACAATTATAGCATGAAAAATAAACATCTGTTATAAACCTATAATAGCATAATAACCACTTTATTATTGCCTCTCGGGCATATTCCTTTCAGTCTCCCACTTGCACTAGAGTCAATAATCTAGTTTACATAGTCATGAATCTAACACCCATAGAGTTATGGTGTTGATCATGTTTTGCCCTTGGGAGAGCTTTAGTCAACGGGTCTACAACATTCAGATCCGTATCTACTTTGCAAATCTCTACATTGCCATCCTAAACATGTTCCTAGATGGAGTTAAACTGGTGCTTTATATGCTTGGAATTTTTGTGATACCTTGGTTCCCTAACATTGGCTATGGCACCATTTTTTTCACAATAGATTACCATTGGATCCAAAGAACTTGGAACCACACCTAGTTCAAAAATAAACTCCTTCATCCAAACTGCTTCTGCCACTGCTTATGAAGCAAAGATATATTTCGCCTCCATTGTAGATCTCTCTATCACTAGTTGCTTGGAGATCCTCCAACTCACTGCTGCACCATTCATTAAAAAAACATATCCGGATTCTGACTTAGAGTCTTCCGGATTGGTGTCAAAGCTAGCATTGACGTAACACCTTGCAACAAGCTCTTCTTCACTGCCATATATGAGAAACATGTCTTTAGTTCTTCTCAAGTACTTAAAGACATCCTTTACTTCCTTCTAGTGTTCCAAACCTGGATTAGATTGGTACCTACTAGTCAAACTAACAGCATGTGCCACATCTGGTCTTGTACATGGCATAGCATACATAAGAGAACCTATGGTTGAGGCATAGGGGACACAGTCCATCAATTCTCTATCTATTACTGTAGCCGTTCTTTGAGGCTTAATCAAAACAGTTCCTTGCAACATAGGTAAGAACCCCTTCTTACTTTTGTCCAATCTGAACTTCTTCAAAATCTTGTCAAGGTATGTACTTTGTGACAATCCTATTAAGCGTCTTGATCTATTTCTATAGATCCCGATCGCTAATATGTACGCAGCTTCACCAAGATCTTTCATCGAAAACTTACTATTTAAGTAATCCTTTACACTTTTCAAAAGTTCTATATCATTTTCAATCAACAATATGTCATCCACATATAATATTAGAAATGCTATAGAGCTCCCACTCACTTTCTTGCTTCTCAGACGGTTTGGACAAATCCAAAACCTTTGATTACTTCATCAAATCAGAGATTCCAACTTTGGGATACTTGCTTCTGTCCATAATGGATTTCTGAAGTTTGTATACCTGGTTAGCATCTTTGGGATCGATAAAACCTTTAGGTTGCATCATATATAACTCTTCCTCAATGTTTCCATTAAGGAATGCTATCTTGACATCCATCTACCAGATTTTATAATCGGAAAATGCAGCAATTGCTATCATAATCCTAATAGACTTTAGCATCGCTACCAGTGAGAAAGTCTCATTGCAGTCGATTCCTTGAATTTTTCATAACCCCTTCGCGACAAGTCATGCTTTATAGACGGTCACATTACCGTCAACGTCTGTTTTCCTTTTCAAAATCCATTTATTCTCAACGGCCTTTCGGTCGTGAGGTAAGTCCACCAAAGTCCAAACTTGGTTTTCATACATGGATTCCATCTCGTATTGCATGGCTTCTAGCCATTTGCTGGAATTTGGGCTCATCATCGCTTCATCATACATTGCAGGGTCATTGATTCCATCTACCATGAAATTTAGGACTGGATCACCGTATAGTTCAGGAGCTATACGTATCCTGCCTGACCTGCAAGGTTCGGTAGTACTCTCTATCGGAGTTTGATGAGAAGGGGGAGGTACCTCATCATCATTTCCTTCTTCCATTGGTGGATTCAACACTGGAACAAATTCCGGCACTGCGCTGCTCTCCATTTCAGGAAGAGAAGGTTCAATAACCTCCTCAAGTTCTACCTTCGTACTACTCACACCTTTTGAGAGAAACTCTTTTTCTAGAAAGGATCCATTCTTGGCAACAAAAACCTTGCCTTCGGATCGGTGATAGAAGGTGTACCCAATTGTTTCTTTTGGGTATCCTATGAAGACGCATTTTTCCACTTTGGGTTTGATCTTATCAGGCTAAAGTTTGTTCACATAAGCATCACAGCCCCAAACTTTTAGAAATGATAGCATAGGTTTGTTTCCAACCATAATTCATACGGCGTTGTTTCAACGGATTTTGATGGTGACCTATTTAAAGTGAATGCAACTTTCTCTAATGCATGACCCCAAATTGACAGTGGCAAATTGGTAAGGTACATCATAGATCGTACCATATCTAATAAAGTTTGATTACGCCTTTTGGATACACCATTATGTTGTGGTGTTCTGACGGGAGTGAGTTGTGAAACTATTCCACATTGTTTCATGTGTGTGCCAAACTCATAACTAAGATATTCTCCTCCACGATCAGATCATAGAAACTTGATCTTTCTATTACGATGATCTTCTGCTTCACTCTGAAATTCTTTGAACTTTTCAAATGTTTCAGATTTGTGTTTCATTAAGTAAATATACCCATATCTACTTAAATCATCCGTGAAGGTTACAAAATAACGATATTCGCCACATGCGGATACACTCATTGGACCACATACATCGGTATGTATTATCTCCAATAAATCGGTCGCTCGTTCCATTATTCCAGAGATTGGAGTTCTAGTCATCTTGCCCATAAGGCATGGCTCACATGTCTCAAATGATTTGTAATCAAGTGATTCCAGTAGTCCATCAGAATGGAGATTCTTCATGCGTTTAACACCAATATGACATAAACGATAATGCCACATATATGTAGCAATATCATTATTCAACTTGATTCTTTTGGCATTCACATTATGAATATGTGTATTACTAATATCAAGATTGAAAACAAATAAACCATTCATCATAGTCTCATGACCATAAAATATATTATTCATATGAAAGGAACAACCATTGTTCTCAGATACAAATGAATAACCGTCTTGCATTAAACTTGATCCAGACATGATGTTGATACTCAATGCAGGCACATAATAAAAATTATTTAGGTTTATTGTCAATCCCGATGGTAGATGAAGTGGCATCATCCCGACGGCGATCACATCAACCTTCGATCCATTGCATACGTGCATTGTCACTTCATCCTCCGCTAGTGGTCGACTATTCCTTAGCCCGTGTTTCGAGTAGCAACCAAACCGGTATCAAATACCCAGGTACTACTTCAACTACTAGTTGGGTACACATCAATAACATGTATATCATATATACCTTTGTTCACTTTCCCGACCTTCTTATCTACCAAGTACTTCGGGCAATTTCGCTTCGAGTGACCAGCCCCTTTGTAGTAATAACACTCAGTATCAGGCTTAGGGCCTCCCTTGGTCTTCTTCTTAGGTGCAACAATAGATTTGTTGTCCTTCTTGAACTTACCTTTAGGCTTGCCTTTGTTTCCTCTTTTCTTGAAGCTGGTGTTTTTATTGACCATCAACAGTTGATGTTCCTTCTTGATGTCTACCTCGGAAGTCTTAAGCATAGCTGCGAGTTCAGTGAATGACTTGTCCACACCATTCATCTTGTAATTAATTACAAACCCTTTGTAACTTGGTGGGAGTGATTGCAGAACCCTGTCTGTCGTGAGATCAGCTAGAATATCACATCCAAGTGTCTCAAGATGTTGAGCGTAGCCCGTCATTTTAATGACGTGCTCGTTCGCAAAGTAGTGCTCCTCCATCTTAACGTTAAAGAACTTATTGGAGATCTCATATCTCTCAACATGGATTTGGTCTCCAAACGTATTTTTGAGTTCCTCCACCATGATATCAGCATCGAGTTCAAAGCGCTTTTGGGGTTCAGGCTCCAGCGACTGGAGGACTGCACACCGCACAAGAGTGTAGTCATCAAATTTCATGTCATACATGTCACGCTCTTCTCGAGTCGCGCTAGATGCAGGGGCGTCATCTAACGAACCGTCCAGCACATCAGACTTCTTCATGCCCATGAGGATAATCCTCACATTGTGGTGCCAGTTGGTGAAGTAAGACCCATTGTCTTGTAGTTTTTCTTTCTCAATGATTGCATTAAAATTGAATGCAGGGGTGCCATGATCTACACTGTATTTGCAAAGACTATTTATACTAGGTTTAAAACAGACATAGTTCAAGTAAATTCTAAAATTACTTATAAGAGCTCCCACTCAAAGTGACATCCCTCTAGTCAGTTTAGTGATTACACGAACCAAATTCACTATGCCACGACCGATCATCACTAGTCGTGGCGTAGCTCCAATGGCGAGCATCGTATGTGCATCATATCATCCATATGACTCATGCTTTACCTTTCAGTTCATGTGCCGAGGTCATGCCTGTACATGCTAGGCTCATCAAGTAAGAATCTTAGTTCTCGCATGTGTAAAACTGTCTTACACCCGTTGTATGTGAACATAGAATTTATCACACCCGATCATCACGTGGTGCTTCAAGACGACGAACTTTCTTAATGGTGCATACTAAGGATGAACATATTATTATCTTGATATTTAATGGGAGGGAACACCTTATAATGCTATCGAGGCAATCAAATCAACGCAAAATAAGATGCATCAAAGGATAAACATCACATGCATATATAATGTGATATGATATGGTCCTTCTCGCATTCGATCTCCATCTTGTGCGTCTTGGTATGATCTCCATCATTCCAGCGGAGTGCCACCAAGGTCCATGGTGTCACCACCATGGTTGTTCTCCACTAATCTAATTACATGGATTTCCATTTTCCAGCACATAGGCCATAAAATAAAATAACAACCATATAGCTCATGCCGATTGTTTTACAATAAAAAACATTGCATACAAAAATATTTATCATAGACCATATCACATCACATGCCTTGCAAAAAAAGTTAGACACCTCTAATTTATTTTTGCATATTTTACGCGGCTTTGGGCTTTATAGGAGAGAACCATGCTACCTATGATTTTAAGCCACAACATTGACAATCAAGTTATTTGCAAACCGTTGTTAATGAGATCACGATTATGTTAGGAGAGACAGACACCCGCTGATCCACTTATGCAATATGAGTTGCACGTCAAGCGTGGGACAGGTCTCATGTGCAAGGACATGTAAAGTTAGTACGGGTCGCTTCATGCCAACATGCCACCATGATCAAAATTTACGCAAGTATGAAGCAACAAGACTATCAACACCCACATCTCTATGTGTGTATAACCGTACAAAGCATGTACGTATAGACATATCTCTGATACCACTGATGAGGTTTGTTGCATAGAAAACAAAAAAATCCTATGGTTGCAACCACCAAGATCATATCTAGGGGATACATGTAATGGTTTCAGATGGACTCACCCTCGAAGACCGTAATGTGGGATAACGTTCCCACAAACAAACGTGGCTAATGTAGAGTGTACACGACCATCCTCAAGGACGCGCGAATGATAAGCGCTACAAGGGGTAGAGCCTCCGTAATCAGTCACTCGTACAGTGTGACGAGGACTCCTGAACCCTCGCTCCAGCCGGGCAGCGGAAGTAACGGATCCCCGGCAACTCCAACAACGCTACGCCATGGTAGAGATGGTGGAGGGGAAGATCTCGAGTAGGGCTTACCCTAAGCACCTTTTTATGCTAGGAGAAGTGGATCAGGGAGTATAGGCTACAAAGGTAACATGCATCAGATATAATTACTCTATCTATCGACTAAAATACTTTAGAATCGTATGCACATGGCAAGAATGAAATACTTTGAAACCATAGGATTATATCAGGTGTGGGGCTATGCTTGCCTCTGCCTGTTGATACCCAACTATATATCTCCAGGTTCATCTGCTTGACATTGTTCACCATTGATCAAGTACTTCTCTTCGATGGTGTTAATCTCGATCTTCAATCTTGGACTCGATCTCGTTGCTCACATCAACTCCGAGGTCTACCGAGAAGAAGCAGAAACATAGGAAAGGAAAGCAACAATCAACACATGGAATTGATGCAATGCTCAAACAAGAATGACGATATGACTAGTTAAAGTGTATTGAAATGAACCCTAGTACATGCTTGGTCATTTTAAACAGGTTCTGAGGGGTCCAAACCCTAATTCGGAGAAACCCTGAATGCATATGAGAGGGGTTATTTTGTTCTTCTAATTAAACTTGTCATTTAAGTTTCTTAACAATGCATTATTATGAGTCTATTGTGTAGATCTCATTTTTATGAACATTTTGATATATTATTTGTAATTTTCTGACTTAAAATGAATTAGTTATGATTTTCCCAATTTTAATCCATTTTTAAATCATTTTGAAACAATTAAACATTTTTGGATATTATAATTTTTTTTACAACCTGGGCCCACATGTCATATATTTATTCATTTCAGAAAACAATTACATAAATGAATTACTGAAAGAATAAAACAAAATAAAAACACTAATGACATCGTCACGACATGAGGCTGACGTCATCCATGGTGTTGTGATGTCTACGCAATTCTATTCTTGTAGACAACTTTTGGGCCTCCAAGTGCAGAGGTTTGTAGAACATCAACAAGTTTTCCCTTAAGTAGATTACCCAAGGTTTATCGAACTCAGAGAGGAAGTGGTCAAAGGTATCCCTCTCAAGCAACCCTGCAATCAAGATTAAGAAGTCTCTTGTGTCCCCAACACACCCAATACACTTGTCAGATGTATAGGTGCACTATTTTGGCGAAGAGATAGTGAAATACAAGTGGTATGGATATAAGACAATGGTGCGAGAAAATACTTTGATGGCGTGGAAGAGACTAAAGGCAACCTGAAATAAAGATGACAATAAGCAAACATGTAACAGATCTAATTGCAAATGGTGTTTCAATTCTAAGAACAAAGCCTAGGTATCATACTTTCACTAGTGAACACTCTCATATAAATATCTTCTCTTTATGATACTACTCTTAACTACTCTCCGGTTGGACACTCTAATCCATGGTAGGACTGTAACAACACACCTCAAAGTAAGCCTTTCCCATCTAGATAACCCCACACTGTCACCTTGAGCACTAGATGGTTCCAACAAACACCACAATTTCATAGAGACATCCAACTCCAAATATAACTCATAACAAGTATTTGTAATCTCTAGCCTAAGTGCCACCATGGTGTGCACGTTGTCACTTTCACACACATGGGGAGAGTAGAGATCTATTAAAGCACTTGAGTAGCAAGATAGATCTACTTGATTACAAAGCTCATGATCACAATATGATCATGCATAGAGAGCGATGAACACATAGCTACCGGTAGAACCCTTAGCCTCGAGGAAGATCTACTCCCTCATCATCATGGGAATCAGCAACGGTGATGGAGATGGTGGTGGAGATCGATGGAGATGGCTCCGGGGGCACTTCCCCATCCCGGCAGGGTGCCGGAAAAGAGACTTTATGTCCCCCGAATCTCCCCTTTGGTGGGGGCGGTGCAACGGAACTTTTCGTGGATTTCTGATTGACTATTTAGGGTTTTTGCATCGGAGGCTTCTTATAGGCGAAAGGGTAAGGTCGGTGGGTGGACCAGGGGCCCACACCACCTGGTGGCGTGGCCAGGGCTAGCCCGCGCCACCACATGGTTTGGCCAACCCCTGGCCCCTCTCCGTCTCGTCTTCTGGCTCCGTGAGTCTTCCGGTAAAATATCGACTTTGGCTTTTGTCCGGTCCAATTCCAAGAATATTCATTTTCTGGCTTTTCTGGAACCAAAAACAGAAGAAAACATGCAACTGGCACCGTGGCATCTTGTTAATAGGTTAGTTCCAGAAAATGTGTAAAAGTACTCCAAAGTGTGGACAAAACATAAGAAAGTAGATATAAAACAAGCATGGAACATCAAAAATTATGGATACGTTAGCAACGTATCAACATCCCCAACCTTAACTCCTGCTCATCCTCGAGTAGGTAAGTGATAAAAAGGAAGAATAATTTTTGAGGTGACATGCACCATCATAAACTTGATCAAAGTATTTGTAAAACATTGAAAGCTAGGATCATAGTACTTCAACATAGCATGAAAGATAAAGTTCTAACAATAAGACATAGCAACTATGTTGCAACATGAAAAGGCACAAACAAAAGATTCATGAATAACAATGCTTTGCAAGATGTTTGTTTGTTTTACATAAAGAAAACATAGCATAGTGGCATTTAGCATGTCCATCATAATGTAGCAAAACATAAATGCATAGGACACCTTCAAAGTTCACAAGGGTGACTAGATGCAAATAGTTTAAGAACAAGCAATATCAAAGTTATGCACCAATCAACAAGTCTTGGGACAATGCACATTAAACTAAGAATGGCCACTATGCTCTCTCAATAGGTGCATAAAGACAGAAGATGGAGACTCAACATAAAAGTAAAAGAAAGGCCTTCATAGAAGGAAGCATGGATTCAAGTCTCATAAAGAGCTTCCAAAAATTATGGTACTTATTAGATTTCAGCTCTCATTGCCCCTATCATAAGCATCTTGAAGTGATTAAGGTTAAAGTGACACAACTAAGAGGATATGATTGACAAGTTATAAGCCGAAATCTCATGCCCCTTACTTACGAAGACCGAACCTCATGCTACTCAACTTTAGTCACGAGTAAGTTCTTGTCATTGTAAGTACATATGTATCATAAAGAACCACCAACAGGGTACCCCTTGCACATGATACAGGAGCTATCCCATAATCAAAATGACAAGGCAAGCAGACAATCAGCATCTCATCGATCTTTTTATTTGCTATTTGCATAGGTTTTTATTGAGGATGCTTCATAGAGTGCTCATTATGGTGATGCTGCAAGTTTCCACCATGATTAGGCATGGCTTAGGCTAGCGGCCCAGGCGTTTCTCTAACACACATATAAACTCCATGATCTTACAAGTTCCACTTTTATTTCACACCGCCGGGATCCATAAGCAAAAGAACATGATATCAACTAGGTACAAAGTACAAGTGCAATGTTGAAAGCGTTCCCCATGACAGCATGGTTCTGCTAATCCCCAACATATAAGTGCAAGCATATACAACATAGATGACACAATGGTTCAAGTTTATTAGCGGCAAGAAAAGTAAAGTGTGCCATCAAGTTCGTGAGAGCTTTAATCACTAGTTTTCGCATAACAAGTTTAATTCGGAAGGTAGATAAAACATGAATATACTTGGAAGAGCAAATGTTAATAGGTAGGTATGGTGGACTCTTTGGAATAACTTGATTTTAGGAGTTGGATGCATGAGTGGGACTCATACTTGATTACGGAGGCTAGCAAAAGACTGGGAGCGACCAACTAAGAGAGCAATAATGACCATAATCATGCAAAGCGACAAAACATCATTAATCAAAGCATAGAGTGATATTACAAGTCGAAAACTAAAGGATCATAAAGGCTTTGATGACTTGGGATAGTCATAACATGGTGTGAGCATGCACCAAGTCAACCCAAATAAATCATCAAAGGAGAATACCACAATACTATGCTTTAATATGCTAAAACAACGCATGATTCTTTCAAGGCACATTAAGCAATCTCAATTGTTTATAACATGTCATGCTACAGCAAAGATCACTAAGCATAAAGCCAGAACAATATCAAGCATGGCATGACAAAGCATAGACCACAGTCAAAAACAAGCTCCCTTTATACCACTTAAGCATAAACTTTCCTACTCTTTTCCAACACCAATCGACTTATTTGAAACAACTCACAAAGATAATAATCAATAAAGATCAGTGAGCTTGTCTCACAAATCCACAAAGAAGAACTAAAAAGTTCTAAGCTGAAAGCACAAGAAAACTAAGGCTAAACACAGTGCTAGCAAAAGAGAACACTCACAGAACAATAAGAATGAAAACTAGAGTGTTCTAGGCAATGAAAACGGAGCGTGTCTCTCTCCAAAAGAAGTGTTTTGGGATCCAACCAACTTATTTAAGCAAACCAAACAAAATAAAAATAAATACAAAAACAAAGACACTCCAAGAAACAAAACACAATTGTGCATGAAACAATAAAAATGAAGTGTTTGGAAGAAACCTGGGATTTTTATTGATGAAGAAGGGGATGCCTTGGGCATCCCCAAGCTTTGACGCTTGTACTTCTTGGATATTTCTTGGGGTGACATGCGTGGCATCCCCAAGCTTGAGCTTTAGTCCATTCTTCATCTCATTACATCATTCTTTCCATACACCTGAAATTCTTTCTTCATACAAAACTTCACACAATCTTTATTAGCAACATTAGTGCACTCAAGATAATAAGTCTTTGGGTTCAGTTTCAACACCAATAAAACTTCCATTAAAACACAAGCTACTGTAGCACTTCCCTCAAAAAGCTCAATTCCCCAAAAGAACTAAAAAAGGAATCAACAAGAAGCAAATGCAAATAATGGCAGAAATCTATCAAAACAGACCAGTAGGTAAAAACCAATTTTGTCGAAGACCTTCTGTTGCTCAAATCGAAAAGTGTTGAACTAACGAAAGTTAGATAACAACCTGGGGCAGAAGAAAAAAAATTCACGCCTCAAAACGACGTACAGAGATTTTACATGATTGTTTACGGTGAAGCACAAAAATCTGTTTCGGGACAACAACTTTCCCAAGCATTACTTCTCTCTCATTAGAGGTTACTCTTGGCACAAAAAGCAAATAAAAAGGATAAGGAGCAGTTATTACAGAAGTAATAACTTCCAAGACTCATCTAAAACTTTTGGGTTATCTCCCAATAAGTACTTTTCTTTAACGCCTTTAAGTTAGGCATGATAGTTTGAGAAGATGCTCACATAAGAAATATGAATTGAAGTAAAAGAGAGCGTCAAGAAGCAAATTCAGAGCACATTTAAGTCTAACCCACTTCCTATGCATAGGAATCTTGTAAAGAAACAAGTCATGAAAGCACAAAGCAACAAGCATAGTAAAGCAAAACAAGTGCAACTTCAAAAATTTCAACATAAAGTGGGGAAACTTAGTATTGATGAGACACATAAAACCATGTTTCCCCCTCTCATAATAACTTTCAGTAGCATCATGAATAAAATTAACAATATAAATATCACATAAAACATTCTTATCATGAGCCACATGCATATAATCATTATTACTCTCCACATAAGCATAATTATTCTTATTAATTGTAGTGGGAGCAAAATCAACAAAATAGCTATCATTATTATTCTCATCACCATAATCATCAAATATATGAGGCATATTGTAGTCATAACTAATTGCCTCCTCAATAGTAGGTGGACCGAAAATATCATATTCATCATTGTAATCATCATATATTGGAGGTTTTGTATCATCATAAGCAATATAATAGCTATCTTCCAAAGCTGGGGAACTAAAAACATCATTCTCATAAAAACTAGCTTCCCCAAGCTTAGACTTTTCCACAGCATTAGTAATAATGGTGTTTAAAGAATTCATACTAATAACATTGCTATTAGCATGCAAATAAAGTTCCATAGGTTTTTTAATTTTATCTTGAAACACTTCATGTCCTAACTCAAGATAAATACTATAAATCTCTCTAATTTTGTTCTTGTTTTCCATTAAGCCTAACTAGTGAAAACAAGAAACAAAAAGACAAAATTGCAGAATCTAAGGAAATAACTTCGAGCACTCACACCGGAGGATGTGAGTACTGCTGACTCGTAGTTGATGTAGAGCTCGTTGGGAACCCCAAGAGGAAGGTATGATGAGCACAACACTAAGTTTTCCCTCAATTATGAAACCAAGGTTTAATCGAACCAGTAGGAGCAAGGAAACACCCCAAAGGTGTTACTAGCTGAGCTTTGGCAGGGCGCACTACCGGTGCTAGTAGCAACGTGGAGACCTGCACAACACAACCATAGAACTTTGTCCCCAACTTGCGATGAGGTTGTCAATCTCATCGTGTTTTGCGGAAAACAAAGGATTAAACGCATCGAATGGAAAGAAGTAAAAGTTTGCAGAAAGTAAACACAAAGTAGTAAAAGATTGTAGATTGTATGTAAAGTAAAAGGACCGGGATCCATAGTTCACTAGAGGTGGCTCTCCTTAGATAGACAACATGCTAGGTGAACAAATTACAGCGGGGCAATTGACAAACACCAAGAAAGCAATACATGCATATACTAATCATCTTGACTCCTCTGAGACTTGATTGGGCATTACAACATAATACATAGACCGCCATCCAACTACATCTATGACTAATAATCCACCTTCAGGTTATCATCTGAACCCCCTCCAGTATTAAGTTGCAAGCAATAGGTTATTGCTTTACGAACTGCGTGTAAAGTAAACAATACGATTGTTCTATGAACAAAGGATTGTTGTTTTCTCCCTAGTAGCAACAGCACATCTAGTACCTTAAAGATTTCTGTCACTTACCCAGATTACCAGAGGCATGAACCCACTATCGAGCATAAATACTAACTCTTGGAGTTGCTAGCATCTACTTGGCCAAGATAGCTACTAACAACGGAAAGCATGCAATATCTCAAATAACAAAGACATGATAGAATCAATAATCAATCTGAAATAGCATCTCAATATCCATCGGATCCCCGCAAACACAACATGTATGAATTACAAATAGATGATCTTGATCATGAACGGAGCTCACAAGATCTAAACATGAAAGCACAAAGGAGGAGAAACCAGCCATCTAGCTACTACATGTATCCGTAGTCCAAGGATGAACTACTCACGCATCACACCGGAGGCTTGCATGGTGATGAAGAAGGCCTCCAGGGTGAATTCCCCTCTCCGGCAGGGTGCCGGGAAGAGCTTCAGATCCCACCTAATCTAGGTATGGAGATGATGGCGGCTACAAACTCTTTCGTGGATTTATGATCGGGTGCTTAGGGTTTTCGTCCCGAGGGAAACTTATAGGCAGAAGGAGAGGTCGAGGGGGTGCCAGGGCTGGCCTCACCACCCCCTGGCGTGGGCCAGGCTGGGCTGCGCGGCCAGGTGGTGTGGTGGCCCCCTGGTCCCTCTCCGTCTCGTATTCTGGCACTTGATCCCTTCCCGGAAAAATAGGCACTTTGGCTTTTGTCCCGTCCAATTCCGAGAATATTCATTTTCTGACTTTCCTGGAACCAAAAACAGCAGAAAACAGGCAGCTGGCACTGTGGCTCTTGTTAATAGGTTAGTCCAAGAAATCATATGAAAAGTACTCCAAAGTTGGAACAAAACACAAGAAAGTGGATAAAACCAAGCATGGAACATCAAAAATTATAGATACATTTGCAATGTATCAACATCCCCAAGCTTAACTCCTGCTCGTCCTCGAGTAGGTGAGTGATAAAAAGAAATAATTTTTGAAGGTGACATGCACCATCAAAGACTTGATCAAAGTATTTGCAAAACTCAAAGCTGGGATCATAGTACTTCAATCATAACATGAAAGACAAAGTTCTAGCAATAGGAAAAGAAACTATGATGCAACATAAAAAGGTACAAACAAAAGATTCATGAATAACATGCCTTGCAGGACGTTTGTTTGTTTCACATAAAGAAAACATAGCATAATAGTATTCAGCTTGTCCCTCAATAGAGTAGCAAATATAAATGCATATGACACCTTCAAAGTTCATAAGAGTGACTAGATACAATAGTTTAAAACAAGCAATATCAAGTTATGCATCAATCAACTAGTCTTGGGACAATGCACATAGAACTAAGAATGGCCACTATGCTCTCAAAGTAGGTGCATAAAGATAGAAGGTGGAGACTCAATAGATTGGTGGAAGAAAAGCCTTTTGTAAAAGGAAGTAGGGATTCAAGTCTCATAAAGAGCTTCCAAAAATTATGGTACTTATAGCTTTCAACTCTCATTGCCCCTATCATAAGCATCTTGAAAGTGATTAAGGTTAAAGTGACACAACTAAGAGGATATGCTTGACAAGTTATAAACCAAAATCTCATGCCCCTTACTTACGAAGACCGATCCTCATACTACTCAACTTTAGTCACGAGTAAGCTCTTGTCATTGTAAGTATATGTGTATCATTAAGAACCGCCAACGGGGTACCCCTTGCACATGATACGGGAGCTTTCCCATAATCAAAATGACAAGGCAAGCAGACAATGAGCATCTCAGCGATCTTTTTATTTGCTATTTGCATAGGTTTTTATTGAGGATGCTTCATAGAGTGCTCATTATGGTGATGCTGCAAGTTTCCACCATGATTAGGCATCGCTTAGGCTAGTGGCCCAGGTGTTTCTCTAACACACATACAAACTCCATGATCTTACAAGTTCCACATTTATTTCACACCGCCGGGATCCGTAAGCAAAAGAACATGATATCAACAGAGTACAAAGTACAAGTGTGATGTTGAAAGCATTCCCCATGAAACATGGTTCTGCTAATTTCAACTTATAAAGCGCAAGCATATACACAACAAAGAAGGACCCAATGGTTCAAGTTTATTAGAGGCAATAAAGTAAAGTGTGCCATCAAGTTCATGAGAGCTTTAATCACTAGTTTTCTCATAACAAGTGAAAGGTAAACAAAAGCATAAATATACTTGGAATAGCATAAGCTAGTAGGTAGGTATGGTGTACTCTTTGGAATAACTTGGTTTAGGGACTTGGATGCATGAGTGGAACTCATACTTGGTGGTGGAGGCTAGCAAAAGACTGGGAGCGACGAACTAAGAGAGCAATAATGGCCATAATCATGCAGAGCGACAAAACATCATTGATCAAAGCATAAAGTGATACTACAAGTTGAAAACTAAAGGATCATAAAGGCTATGGTGACTTGAGATAGTCATAACATGGTGTGAGCATGTGCCAATTCAACCCAAATAAAGCATCAAAGGAGAATACCACTATACTATGCTTTAATATGCTAACACAACGCATGATTCATCCAATGCACATTAAGCAATCTAAATTGTTTATAACAAGTCAAGCTATAACAAAGAATACTAAGAATAAAAGCCAAAATAATATCAAGCATGGCATGACAAAGCATATGCCACAGTAAAAAACGAGCTCTTTTTACCACATAAGCATGAACTTTCCTACTCTTTTCCAAACCAAACCAAACTATTTGCAAACCAAAGTATGAAAGAGGGGGTCCAACCAATTTATTCAGAACACTAAGAAAACCAAGCAAACTAAAAACCAAAACAAAAACGAAAAAGAAGACGCTCCAAGAAAAACACAACTGTGCATAAAACAATAAAAATGAAGCGTTTGGAAGAAACCTGGGATTTTTATTGATGAAGAAGGGGATGACTTGGGCATCCCCAAGCTTTGACGCTTGTACTTCTTGGATATTTCTTGGGGTGACACGCGTGGCATCCCCAAGCTTGAGCTTTAGTCCATCCTTCATCTCATTACTCATTCTTTCCATACACCTGAAATTTTTCTTTCATACAAAACTTTACACAATCTCATTAGCAACATTAGTGCACTTAAGATATATAATTCTCAAGGTTCAGTTCTAACACCAAATAAACTTCCATTAGAACACTAGTTACTGTAGCACTTCCCTCAAAAAGCTCAATTCCCCAAAGAAACTCAAGAAGGAACTAACAAGAAGCAAATGCAGAAAATGGCAGAAATCTGTCAAAACAAACCAGCAGGTAAAGACGATTTTTTTTGAAGACCTTATGTTGCTCAAATCAAAAAGTGTTGAACTAACGAAAGTTAGATAACAACCTGGGGCAGAAGAACAACAAATTACAGCTCAATACGACATACAGACCTCTCTCAGGAATGTTTACGGTGAAGCACAGAAATCTGTTTCAGGACAGCAACTTTCCCAATCATTATTTCTCTCTCATTAGAGGTTACTCTTGGCACAAAAAGCAAATAAAAAGGATAAGGAGAGGTTATTATAGAGGTAATAACTTCCAAGACTCAACTAAAACTCTTGGGTTATCTCCCAACAAGTACTTTTCTTTAATGCCTTTAAGTTAGGCATAAGAAGCAAAGAAAGAATCAAGTGTTCTCAAATGAAGAAGCATTAAGACCAACTTTCTTGCCCTTACCTCTCTTATTTTTATTATTAAACTTTGGGAAAATGTGATTGTTTGGTGGAGAATAAAGGCGCATGGTCCCCTTTCCCACATCTATTATTGCTCCAAGGAGTTCTAATAGGGACCTTCCAAGTGTAATTTGTCCTTTTTCTGCACATTCAATAACAAGATAATCAATAGAAATCGTTTTCCCAAGGATCCTTGTAAACACTCCTTCAGCTATTCCAAGAGGTAATATGGTAGTATTATTAACAAGATATATTTCCTTTCCTCCCTTAGTGAGCCCCCAAGTATTCAGAGATTTATAAATATCTTTGGGCATAAGACAAAATTCAAACATGATATCATAGAGAGCTTGAAAAGTTTCAGTGTTCATCTCAATCTTTACTGTAGGGAACCACTTTGATGGTTCAGCATTTATGGGAACATAATTGAGATGCTCCCTAAGCGTGTTATAGCAATTTTCTAAGCTAGTAGTGCTAGCCTCAAGAGTGTCCAACCTAGCAATTATTTTTGCGAAAGAAATATCAGTTTGGCTAGGCATAGTGTAAGTGAGGATGAATTTCCTTATAACATTAGTAGCATCATCCTCATTACATTGGAGGAAATCTCCTCCCACAACAACATCTAAAGCATATCTATAGCAAAGAGCAATCCCAAGGTAAAAACTGCTAAGGAACAAGCTTTGAGTCATTTTAGGCTTAGTTTTTTCATGTAGATCAGAGATTCTAGACCAAGCTTCCTTAAAACTTTCCTCAATTCCTTGTTTCAATGTGAAAATCATATCCTCGGGTGACATAGTGATTGGAGCAAGGCTAGACATAGTGACAACTAAAGGAGACTTAATTTTTGTGTGTTTTTGAATAAGAAAGCAAAACAAGTAAAACTATTTTTTTTGTGTTTTTAAAGAACCAAAACAAGCAAACAAAGAAAAAAGAAACTAAGAAAAACAAAAACAACAAAGTAAAGAGATTGGTTATGAGGGACTCCCCTTGTGAAGATGTCCTTGACTCCCCGGCAACGGCGCCAGAAAAAATCTTGTTGACTCGTAGTTGATGTAGAGCTCGTTGAGAACCCCAAGAGGAAGGTATGATGAGCACAGTAGTAAGTTTTCCCTCAGTTATGAAACCAAGGTTTAATCGAACCAGTAGGAGCAAGGAAACACCCCAAAGGTGTTACTAGCTGAGCTTTGGCAGGGCGCACTACCGGTGCTAGTAGCAACGTGGAGACCTGCACAACACAACCACAGAACTTTGTCCCCAACTTGCGATGAGGTTGTCAATCTCACCGTGTTTTGCGGAAAACAAAGGATTAAACGTATCGAATGGAAAGAAGTAAGAGTTTGCAGAAAGTAAACACAAAGTAGTAAAAGATTGTAGATTGTATGTAAAGTAAAAGGACCGGGATCCATAGTTCACTAGAGGTGGCTCTCCCTAGATAGACAACATGCTGGGTGAACAAATTACAGCGGGGCAATTAACAAACACCGAGAAAGCAATACATGCATATACTAATCATCTTGACTCCTCTGAGACTTGACTGGGCATTACAACATAATACATAGACCGCCATCCAACTGCACTATGACTAATAATCCACCTTCAGGTTATCATCCGAACCCCCTCCAGTATTAAGTTGCAAGCAACAGATTATTGCTTTACGAACTGCGTGTAAAGTAAATAATACGATTGTTCTATGAACAAAGGATTGTTGTTTTCTCCCTAGTAGCAACAACACATCTAGTACCTTAGAGATTTCTGTCACTTCCCCAGATTACTAGAGGCATGAACCCACTATTGAGCATAAATACTAACTCTTGGAGTTGCTAGCATCTACTTGGCCAAGATAGCTACTAACAACGGAAAGCATGCAAGATCTCAAATAACAAAGACATGATAGAATCAATAATCAATCTGAAATAGCATCTCAATATCCATCGGATCCCCGCAAACACAACATGTATGAATTACAAATAGATGATCTTGATCATGAACGGAGCTCACAAGATCTAAACATGAAAGCACAAAGGAGGAGAAACCAGCCATCTAGCTACTACATGGACCCGTAGTCCAGAGATGAACTACTCACGCATCACACCGGAGGCTTGCATGGTGATGAAGAAGGCTTCCAGGGTGAATTCCCCTCTCCGGCAGGGTGCCGGGAAGAGCTTCAGATCCCTCCCGATCTAGGGATGGAGATGACGGTGGCTACAGACTCTTTCGTGGATTTTTGATCGGGTACTTAGGGTTTTCGTCCCGAGGGCAACTTATAGGCGGAAGGAGAGGCCGAGGGAGTGCCAGGGCTGGCCTCACCACCCCCTGGCGCGGGCCAGGCTGGGCCGCGCGGCCAGGTGGTGTGGTGGCCCCCTGGTCCCTCTCCGTCTCGTATTTTGGCACTTGATCCCTTCCCGGAAAAATAGGCACTTTGGCTTTTTTCCTGTCCAATTCCGAGAATATTCATTTTCTGACTTTCCTGGAACCAAAAACAGCAGAAAACAGGCAGCTGGCACTGTGGCTCTTATTAATAGGTTAGTCCAAGAGATCATATGAAAATTACTCCAAAGTTGGAACAAAACACAAGAAAGTGGATAAAACCAAGCATGGAACATCAAAAATTATAGATACATTTGCAATGTATCAAGTACCTTTTACCTTACCTCCCCGACAACAGCGCCAGAAAATAGCTTGATGTCTACACACTTCTATTCTTGTAGACAGTTGTTGGGCCTCGAAGTGCAGAGGGTTTGTAGAACAGCAGCAAGTTTTCCCTTAAGTGGATTATCCAAGGTTTATCAAACTCAGGGAGGAAGTGGTCAAAGGTATCCCTCTCAAGCAACCCTGCAATCAAGATACAAGAAGTCTCTTGTGTCCCCAACACACCCAATACACTTGTCAGATGTATAGGTGCACTAGTTCGGCGAAGAGATAGTGAAATACAAGTGGTATGGATATAAGACAATGGTGCGAGAAAATACTTTGATGGTGTGGAAGAGACTAAAGGCAAACTGAAATAAAGATGGCAACAAGCAAACATGTAACATACTAATTGCAAACGATGTTTCAATGCTAAGAACAAAGCCTAGGGATCATACTTTCACTAGTGAACACTCTCATATAAATATCTTCTCTTTATGATACTACTCTTAACTACTCTCCGGTTGGACACTCTAATCCATGGTAGGGCTATAACAACACACCTCAAAGTAAGCCTTTCCCATCTAGATAACCCCACATTGTCACCTTGAGCACTAGATGGTTCCAACAAACACCAGAATTTCATAGAGACATCCAACTCCAAATATAAATCATAACAAGTATTTGTAATCTCTAGCCTAAGTGCCACCATGGTGTGCACGCTGTCACTTTCACACACATGGGGAGAGCAGAGATCTATTAAAGAACTTGAGTAGCAAGATAGATCTACTTGATTACAAAGCTCATGGTCACAATATGATCATGCACAGAGAGAGAGATGAACACATAGCTACCGGTAGAACCCTTAGCCTCGAGGAAGATCTACTCCCTCATCATCATGGGAATCAACAACGGTGATGGAGATGGTGGTGGAGATCGATGGAGATGGCTCCAGGGGCACTTCCTCGTCCCGAGAGGGTGCCGGAACATATACTTTCTATCCCCCGAATCTCCCCTTCGGTGGCGGCGGCGTAGCAGAACTTTTCGTGGATTTCTGATTGACTATTTAGGGTTTTTGCATCGTAGGCTTCTTATAGGCGAAAGGGCAAGGTCGGTGGGTGGACCAGGGGCCCAAAACACTTGGTGGTGCGGCCAGGGCTAGCCCGCGCCACCACATGGTGTGGACAGCCCCTGGCCCCTCTCCGTCTCGTCTTCTGGCTCTGTGAGTCTTCCGTTAAAATATCGACTTTGGCGTTTGTCCGGTCCAATTCCGATAATATTCATTTTCTGGCTTTTCTGGAATCAAAAACAGAAGAAAACAGGCAACTGGCACTATGGCATCTTGTTAATAGGTTAGTTCTAGAAAATGTGTAAAAGTACTCCAAAGTGTGGACAAAACATAAGAAGGTAGATATAAAACAAACATGTAACATCAAAAATTATGGATACGTTAGCAACATATCATGTTGCTCCTAGATCGATGATGGAATGGGCGATTAAGGGCATGTGGGAGGCTGCTGGTGGGGCGTTGGAAAGTGGGCACCGAGACGAGCAATTTAGTGGTGGCGCCGCCAAGAAATGGTTGTCGGAGCAGCGATCACGATGGTGGCCGACGGAGGAGCTTGTAGTTGCACGACGACATAGCGATAGGGGGCGAGAGGGAGAAGGAGGAGTGGTGCACGAGCACCAATGGCTCACCAGGAGGCTGATGGAGGGGTCAGTGAGGCCAAGGAAGGCCGAGCGGGCCCGGAATGATCAGTGACCGCAGCGGCCTAAGGCAAGGAAGATAAGCTCAATTGGCTCGTCTAGGGCTCTCCCAACTTGCGTCCTTCGAGGAGAAGAATGAGGGTGACAATGCGGTTCCAACGATGGTGATAGCTCGGAGAGGGGAGCTCGGAATCAACAGGGCGTTGAGGCACCTATAGGCTAGGGTTTCGATCGAGGAAGAAATTGGAGAAGAGAGGGGATTAGGGTTCGTCGAGTGGCAGCATAGGGTTACTTGTAGACACGCCTGAGGTCGGTAGCACGAATTGTAGCGGCCATGGGCATCGTGACGCCGACGAGCGGCGGAGGCGACGACACCAAGATGCTTAGCGTCGGGGACGATGAAGACGAACATGCGAAGCGGTACTAGGCCGAGGTGGGCTGCACTTGGGCCGAGGTGGGCCATGGGAAAGGTTGCGCGACTACTACTACTGGATGCATTGCGCAGAAGAGAGGATAGGAAAAGAGTTGGGCTACGACCCAGTTAGGGTTAGCAACATGTTTTATTTTCGGAAAACCATTTCTTTTTTCCTTTTCTTCTCTTTGTATTTCAATTTCAAATCTATTTTGAACATTTCCAAATTACGAAAAAATTGTAAACATTTAAAATACTATGGGGACCCTTTATACTATTTGGACTCCAATAACTTTGGTAGTTTTCAAAGTATTTAAAACCATTTGAAAGGGTTTACAAGAGGGGACAAAATTAGGGTTTTGTGATTATTTCTTGCATGCCTTTTAAGATGATGCTCATGCTATGCACAAAACAAACCCTAATTTGTGTTATTAGAATTAGGGGTGTTACAATTTTTCCCAGAACAAGGAGTGTCAGGACAAATATATACACTCTCGAGAGGTGCGCTACTTTACCCACAAACATATTTAGCCTTGTTGCACATCTGGGTCTAGACTTCTGTTCAGACTTCCTTGATCTAAGGCATAGTCTAAAGACTATCCAATCACTACCCTTCTCCACAACCCACTGCCCACCCTTTGTAACGAGTTTCGGTCGAGATACCTATGCCCAATTACCATCCCTTCTAATATACCCAGTCATTATCCTGAAGCACAGGATAGGGATGTCACGGGATCCCACCTACTAATATCCTCTCTAGAGTCAGCCCGACTGAATATATGAGGACAAATGAAAGGAAAAAGATCTATCTAACTTGCCCATCCCATTCCAAGATCTGTGGTTAACACGGTTTATACAACCCTTTTGAATCACTAACTGCATTGGTTGTTAAGTCCTAACTTTCTCGGTACAATGGAATCTCCACCACATGGCTTCCCAACCATGTCTCTTAACCATGATTCCATTGCCGACCATTTCACATTTCATTTATAGAAATGATCTTTTGTTTTAATGCAGGTGATAGAGTTTTTGAAAAGGTTTTTGTAAAATAATTCAAAGGACATGTAAGACTACACTTGCAAAAGGTATGCAAGCATTGCCCCACAAGGGTTCTGCAAGGATGAACTTGCCTTATGGTTGCAGGTTATGCAATTAGTATCTTCTACCGTCAAAGATCCAGATGGAAGAATAGCATCATTGATCTGGGAAGGACTAATATTTTAAACTTTTAATATGCATGGTTTGGATATTAAGTAAACTATAATTTCCCTCCCCATTGTATTACTCTTACGATGTCTATCAAATCTAGTCTTATGAGTATAAAGTATTCGAATAACACACTTGGAAACAAAAGGATATGTATTGGTTGATATCACTTAGTGATATATGATTTGGTATAATGGTTTTAAAGTAATATCTAGGGTTTCAAAGGATTTATACAAGTGTAGTGGTACACTTGGATATCAAGTAGGAAGTGAAGTGTTTTGATGGTGTAGGTTCACATATATATCTAAAGTATGGATTCATGTATCAGATGGATGGGCTTTATCCTTTAAGAAGATATTGTTATCAAGTGATGAGAACTTGATCAATGTAGAAGTAAGTATGATGGATCTATTGGAAATAAGCCCTAGATGCAAATAATAATATAGATTATTGGCGTAGATAATTAAGTTCATAATAGGTTTTATATCATGCTATAACTGTATTGATAGGAATGTCAATATACATGTGATATGTAAACCACCAGAGTCCCTAGTGATCCTCTAGACACTAGTTCATTGGTCAATCGATGATCGATGTTTCCCAATCATGGACATTTATGTCAATTGACAATGGGGTCATTTAATTAGGTGAATGAAAGTGATGGACATACCCAACACATGAATTGTAACACGACCAAGTCACGAAGTTCACCATTACAATGACTAGGAAACGTAGTAACCAATTCCTTAAACCGTGAGACCTGATGTCTACGCACACTTCTATTCTTGTAGACAGTGTTGGGCCTCCAGGTGTAGAGGTTTGTAGAACAGCAACAAGTTTCCCTTAAGTGGATCACCCAAGGTTTATCGAACTCAGGGAGGAAGTGGTCAAAGGTATCCCTCTCAAGCAACCCTGCAATCAAGGTACAAGAAGTCTCTTGTGTCCCCAACACACCCAATACACTTGTCAGGTGTATAGGTGCACTAGTTCGGCGAAGAGATAGTGAAATACAAGTGATATGAATGATTATAAGTGGTAATTGCAATCTGAAATAAGAGTGGCAGCAAGCAAACATGTAACATGACTGATTGTAAACGGTGTTTCAATGCTTAGAAACAAGGCCTAGGGATCATACTTTCACTAGTGGACACTCTCATATAAATATCTTCTCTTCATGATGCTACCCTGAACTACTCTCTGGTTGGACGATGTAGGGCTATAACAGCACACCTTAAAGTTTGCATTCCCCATCTAGATAACCCCTCACTGTCACCTTGAGCGCTAGATGGTTCAAACAAACACCACAATCTCATAGAGACATCCAACTCAAATTATACTCATGATAAGTATTTATGTAACCTTAGCCAAAGTGCCAGACGGTGTGCAGACTGTCAACTTCACACACGTGGGGATAAGCAGAGATTCATTAAAGCACTTGAGTAGCAGAATAGATCTATAGATTACAAAGCTCATGATCTCATAAGATCACGCATAGAGAGAGAGAGAGAGATGAACACATAGCTACCAGTAGAGCCCTTAGCCTCGAGCGAGAACTACTCCCTCCTCATCACAGGAGTCAGCAACGGCGATGGAGATGGTGGTGGATGATATATTGCAAATGTATCTATAATTTTTGATGTTCCATGCTTGGTTTTATCTACTTTCTTATGTTTTGTTCGAACTTTGGAGTACTTTTCATATGATTTCTTGGACTAACCTATTAACAAGATGCCACAGTGCTAGTTGCCTGTTTTCTGCTGTTTTTGGTTCCAGGAAGTCAGAAAATGAATATTCTCGGAATTGGACGGGACAAAAGCCAAAGTCACTATTTTTCCCGGAACAACACTGTAGCACCCCGCTAAAACCACTATTAGAAAATCGCTGTGTTTTTGTGCATTGCATCATCATGACCGCATGCTCATGTCATCATGCCACATTGCATTTGAGCATCATCATCATCATGCATCTGTTGTCTGAAACTATTTTTGAAAACCTATTTTGTTTTTCTAAATAAACCCCGTCTTTATTCAAATACAAAACCCCGGGCTTGTCCAGAATATTTTGTTTCGTCTACAATCGGATTTCAAAAGCCCCGTTTTAAACAAATAAAATGTTTATATTATTTTTAGGGGGCAGCCGAACCAGGCCAGAACCGGTCCAGCCGGCCACCCCCAAGAAAAACCAGGGATAAACCAAACTCCTACCTAACCCAACCCACACCCTAGCCCTAGATCTAACTAGTCCTAGCAGCCACACATGCAGCAGCGTGCCTCACACTGCCACCACACACCCAAACCGACCCGATGCCACCACCCCTAACCTGACCCAGCACGCACACGTGCGACCTTGCGTCGCGTGTCCACCCGCCTCGCAGCAACCGACCAGGCGCGCGTCTCGTTTTGCACCACCCCAGACCCGCGAGCGTGCTGCACCGCGACACACCCCGGGAGAAAAACCACCACATGCCTTCTCCCTGCCCGGACCGATCCCTCCCCACCTGCTCTCCCTAGCACCCTGGCCCCACCTACCTGCCTTGCCTTATCCCCATCTCCCGACCACCTAGTGTTCTCCGCCCACGCGTCCGCGCCCTTGAGCCGTGCTCGACCCCGCCGCCAGCCTCCTCCCTAGGCCCTCCTCGCCACCTACCCCGCTACCTTCCACGCCCCCCCGCCAACAGCCGCGGGCCCTTCCTCGACAGCAATCGAGTGCACCGCCGCCAGGTACGAGCCAGCCCGTGCCGCCGCACAGCCACGCTCCGTCCGCGTCGATGCCCATCGAGGTTGCCCCAGCCACCGACCCCGCGGCTCCCCATCGCTGGACCCCGCGCATCGCCGCCTCCGTCTGCGAATCAGGCGCCGCCGTCCCAGTGCTCTCCTCCCTAATCCCCTGCGTCGACCGATGCCGCCGTCGACCCCTACTCCGCCAGTGCTGCAGCAGAGCTCCGCCGGCCACCACCCGTCGTCTCCCTCCATCCCTACCTGAGCTCCGCCGCCCCCGAGCTGGGCCCCGCTCGCCTCGTCCTCCCGCGGCCACGCCTGAGCCTCCTCCCTGTGCAGGACCCCTCAGGCCACGCCCCAGGCCGTCGACCGAGTCCCCCTCACTCTAGTGCTCCTCCGCGTCGCCCGCGGTCCCCCTCGAGCCGACCTCGCTAGAGCTCCTCCCGCAAGCTCCTCTCCGCCCGGCCGCCTCATGCCTCTACCACGACCGTGGCCGCCTTGCAGAGCACCACCGCTCCTTGAGCTCGAGCGCCATCAGCACAGCAGCGCCACCACCGCGAGCCGTCTTGATCTCGCCTCCTCTTGCCAGATTCCGCACCGCAGTTGCCATCCGCGTCGCACCGCCCCAGGTCGTACCTGTCGCATCTCCCGAGCGCTCTCTGGCCGCCGCCCGTGCATGCTCGCGGCAGCCCTCGCCATGTCAAGGTAGATGCCGTCGGTTGGCCATTTTTCCTTCCTCAACGTACGCATGGGTCCGCTCACTATCGCCCGCGTGTCCTTGTTGTGCAGGATTGTACCAGTGTAGTACAACTCATCGACAAAGCGGTGAAGCCCCAAAAACGTTGGTTCCTTGAGGTGTCTGTGTCGATCGGGAGACTAGATATACCTACATCCCCTGCTGAGGATCCATCGTTGCTGTGATCGCTACTTCTTTGCCAAGTCTCGCTTCTGCCCATGCCGCTACCAGACCAAGTTTGTCGCTTATAGTGACACCCCATATCCCAAAAATAAGTCGAAGGCTACCTCAAGAACCCGACGACCCAAAGATCTCCTTCTCGGAACGCTAGGACCCGTTCCTAGATCTGAAGCCTGATCCTGAGGATCTAAAGACTAAAACCTCCGAACGCCAAGTTCTCCACCACAGACTCGGTGACCCGTAGATCTCCGCCGCAAATGCCAAGATCTACTTCTTGGATCTGAAGACCGATCCCGCCGAACCCCGAAGATCTTCCGAACCCGAACCACATCGAACCCCAAGATCGCCGAACCCTCTAATGTGTGACTCCTATCTATCCCTATTTTATAAATGCTATATATAAAATCCGTTGCATATAAATTGATCATGCTTGCATACATGTTTGTGGGTATGGGGGCATTATGCCGATTCACCGCATGATTAAATATGGAGTCCATATGCGGGCTATTCTAGTCTTATTCCGGACTCCATTTAAATTTGTGTAGAGAACCAATGCCATATTTTGCCTTGCTCATACAACATTTAAATTGCGGGTAGCTTAAACAACTTGAACCATATAATTGATTGTCGGGACCCTGGTTCCGCTTAATATTGCCTAATTGCACTGCATTTGTGCCATGCCATGCATCATATCATAATCATGCCGGATCTTCTGCCATAGTATTAAATATTATCCGGTGTTTATTTTAGTGCTTTGCTTCTTCGCGGATTAGGCCGATGAGTTGATGCGAGTATCGGCAATTTCTCCAGATATGATCCTTCGGCAGTGTTTCCCAGGCGAGCATCTCTCCCCCTTGTACCTATTTTGCATTTATAGTCTTTATTTCCTCCTGTTGATCTATTGATATCTGTGTCGTGATGCTTTAGTTTCCGTACACCAGTTATATCCCGTGCACCCTCTATATTGCCTTGGACACCTCCTATTACCCGTGTTTGGTAGATAGCTGGCCTTGCGAGTCGTAGTTGCGTGCTCAGGTGCGATCTCATGTTGTCAATACCACAGTTGTTGGAATGCTGGCGGATGTTTATGGTGGAGATGATCATGACTTTAAATACAACTATTAAATTGCTAGGATAACTAATGAAAGAGGCACCGGTGGGCAATACATGCTATTTGGTTTTTCATGCCCACTTGGGTCCCGTAGGCCCCGAGTACTTGATACCTGTTCCTTGACTATTCACACTATCCACACACGGGAGACTCTATGAATCCCCCTTAGCCAGAGCTTGATTCATTTCTTATTTCTTGGGGCCACAAAGTAGTTTGGGGCTTTATTACTATCATGTACTTATGCCATGTTTTACTGCTTTATTTATGATTGTGCGTGGAGCACCTGTACTATTTAGGATTGCGGAGTGTTTTCGCGGTATCGACAAGCCCAGTCACACTTTTAGGTTCCCAGTCGTTTACAGCCATTGGCGCAAACCTTGGGTCCGTCTCGGAGCCGGCCAACTTCGTTGCGGGTAGCTTAATGGGGTGCCCCCCTGAAATATTTTATGAATCCTGTGATTGCTTTGTCGTGAAAGCCTCGTTGGGTTTTGAGTTGGTTTTTCCGAGGTTGATCATGTGTGTGTTGCTATTTGTGCACCCCTGTAGGGTAAATCTTTCTGAAAGCCGTGTCCGCGGTTATGGACGACTTGGAGCACAGTATCTCGATCATAGACAAGCATAACTAAAGTAGTGCTATAAATTTGACTTAATATGTGACTAGTAATCAGCTTCACTACAATGGAATGGATAATAAAAGTGCCAACAACTGGTGGAACCGGTGTGTATCATGTCATGTCATACCTGCGTAGTAAAGTATCGCAACTCCAATGGAATGAAATAAAAGTGCCAACAACTGTGGGGTTGGGATGTCACATGCTAATTGTATATGACTAGTAAGCACCGCAACTACAACTGAATGGTTAACTAAAACTGCCCACTACTTATGCTACCAGGATGACTCATGCTATCTATATCTGATTAGTAAGAGCTTCAACTATAATGGAATGAATAAACTGCCAATTATGTGAGTTCCTCGGTTTTGACTTCCTCGTTTGGTGTCGAGGGGGAAAAATACCAGGATGGGTGTGATTGGTGTTAGTATAAGGTTCGTTCCGAATAGGTCTTTCTTATCTCTCTCTACTAGCCGACAGTTAATCGAGTCTCTATAGGTTGTTTAGTGCATGCTGCGCTGCCGCTTCAGTCCACCATACCTATGTAGGCGAGAGCCGCCAAATTCTAGCCTCGCCGTGTACTGGCCTTAGTACTGAGGCTCCTCTTTTTCCTTTGCCCTTTGTCGGCAGCCATTTTGGTTTAGCAGGTTTGAGATCGACGTCGTTAGCAGGGTTACCCTTCCGGCTTGGCCTGGGCAGGGTTATGGACGCCATTCGTTATTCTTCAGGGCTCTTAGCCCCATTTGAATCTTGTCCGTAGTCGGACGCTGTATCGTTTCAAGGTGATTTGGATCTTTGTATTTTATATCTGTATTCTTGACTCTTGGAGTCGTGTTATATATATATCTGTTCTGTGGGTCCCATCGAGGACTGTTGTGTAATGGTATTACTTCATTTTCCACCCGCACGAAAGTGCCTGGTGGGCGTCCTTGAATCATTTCTATGCAGGTTTGGCGGGAAGCGTTGAAACTTGCATAGGGCCGATTCGAGGGTGTTACAGAGTGGTATGAGAGCTCAGCAGTTACGATACCCCACAAGTCCAGCCTATAGGATAACCTAGCTAACGGCCGAAGTAGAGTGTCAAAACTATTTTGGAAAAACGGTTGGATAGATCTGATTATGTTTGCTTTTACTCCTTACCCTCTGCTGTTCTCCTCTTACCTCTACGTGTTTTGAATCTGCTCTTATCTTTTCTTCGAGTCCATGAATTCTCGTGGTTGGGTTTCCATAGTACCTTCAGGGTTTCGCTTCCTTCTTTGGTAACGGTGCTTCTACATGCGATCTTCGTGCTATCTGAGGAATCCTTCATCTGTTGGACTTCTCATTGTTCCTTCTTTGTGCCTTCCGGAGTTTCCAAGACGACGTCATCATCTACGCCAGATCCGATGCAGAGCCTGCATCACCCCTTTGTTCTGGACCTCGCTTGTCGAGATCTTCAGTCTGATTCCGAGAGTTGGTTGTATCATTCTGCTAATTCATGTACGGAGTAACGATATGTGTGCGGGATGGAGTCGCGACCATACCACTACTCTTATCATTCGCTTTTGTATATTGAATCGGTGGATCCAACAATTTTACTCTGTCCATGGAAGCTAGAGGTGGCTTTATTTTTTGATACCTCTACCTTCGCCCTTTGTTCCCGGAGTGTCCTCTCAACGATCCTGGACAACGACCTCTTGTTAGTGGTGTCACGAGGATCGACATGAAGCGAGAAGATTCAGATCGTCAGCCTTCTTTCGGTACCATGAGGCGGATCTCGAGGGCGAGATCCATTGTTAGCGGTGTTGAATTGTAGCACCCCGCTAAAACCACTATTAGAAAATCGCTATGTTTTTGTGCATTGCATCATAATGACCGCATGCTCATGTCATCATGCCACATTGCATTTGAGCATCGTCATCATCATGCATCTGTTGTCTGAAACTATTTTTGAAAACCTATTTTGTTTTTCTAAATAAACCCCGTCTTTATTCAAATACAAAACCCCGGGCTTGTCCTGAATATTTTGTTTCGTCTACAATCGGATTTCAAAAGCCCCGTTTTAAACAAATAAAATGTTTATATTATTTTTAGGGGGCAGCCGAACCAGGCCAGAACCGGCCCAGCCGACCACCCCCAAGAAAAACCAGGGATAAACCAAACTCCTACCTAACCCAACCCACACCCTAGCCCTAGATCTAACCAGTCCTAGCAGCCACACACGCAGCAGCGCGCCTCACACTGCCACCACACACCCAAACCGACCCAGTGCCACCACCCCTAACCTGACCCAGCACGCACACGCGTGACCTTGTGTCGCGTGTCCACCTGCCTCGCAGCAACCGACCAGGCGCGTGTCTCGTTTTGCACCACCCCAGACCCGCGAGCGTGCTGCACCGCGACACACCCTGGGAGAAAAACCACCACACGCCTTCTCCCTGCCCGGACAGATCCCTCCCTACCTGCTCTCCCCTGGCACCCTGGCCCTACCTACCTGCCCTGCCTTATCCCTAGCTCCCGACCACCTCGTGTTCTCCGCCCGCGCGTCCGCGCCCCCGAGGTGTGCTCGACCCCGCCGCCGGCCTCCTCCCTAGGCCCTCCTCGCCACCTACCCCGCCACCTTCCACGCCCCCCGCCAGCAGCCGCAGGCCCTTCCTCGACAGCAATCGAGCGTGCCGCCGCCAGGTACGAGCCAGCCCGTGCCACCGCCTAGCCACGCTCTGTCCGCGTCGACGCCCGTCGAGGTCACCCCAGCCACCGACCCCGTGGCTCCCCATCGCTGGACCCCGCGCATCGCCACCTCCGTCTGCGAATCAGGCGCCGCCGTCCTAGTGTTCTCCTCCCCAATCCCCTGCGTCAACCGATGCCGCTGTCGACCCCTGCTCCACCAGCGCTGCAGTAGAGCTCCGCCGGCCACCACCCGTCGTCTCCCTCCATCCCTACCCGAGCTCCGCCGCCCCCGAGTCGGGCCCCGTTTGCCTCGTCCTCCCGCGGCCGCGCCCGAGCTTCCTCCCCGTGCAGGACCCCTCAGGCCATGCCCTAGGCCGTCGACCGAGCCCCGCCTCACTCTGGTGCTCCTCCGCGTCGCCCGCGGTCCCCCTCGAGCCGACCTTGCCGGAGCTCCTCCGCAAGCTCCTCTCCGCCTGGCCGCCTCATGCCTCTGCCGTGACCGTGGCCGCCTCGCAGAGCACCGCCGCTCCTTGAGCTCGAGCGCCATCAGCCACAGCAGCGCCACCACCGTGAGCCATCTCGATCTCGCGTCCTCTCGCCGGATTCCGCACCGCAGTTGCCATCCGCGTCACGCCGCCCCAGGTCGTACCTGTCGCATCTCCTGAGCGCTCTCTGGCCGCTGCCCGTGCACGCTCGCGGCAGCCCTCGCCGTGTCAAGGTAGATGCTGTCGGTTGGCCATTTTTCCTTCCTCAATGTACGCACGGGTCCGCTCACTATCGCCCGCGTGTCCTTGTTGTGCAGGATTGTACCAGTGTAGTACTACTCATCGACAAAGCGGTGAAGCCCCAAAACGTTGGTTCCTTGAGGTGTCTGTGTCGATCGGCAGACTAGATATATCTACATCCCCTGCCGAGGATCCATCGTTGTTGTGATCGCTACTTCTTTGCCAAGTCTCGCTTCTGCCCATGCTGCTACCAGACCAAGTTTGTCGCTTATAGTGACACCCCATATCCCAAAAATAAGTCGAAGGCTACCTCAAGAACCCGACGACCCAAAGATCTCCTTCTCGGAACGCCAGGACCCGTTCCTAGATCTGAAGCCTGATCCTGAGGATCTGAAGACCGAAACCTCGGAATGCCAAGTTCTCCATCACAGACTCGGTGACCCGTAGATCTCCGCCGCGAATGCCAATATCTACTTCTTGGATCTGAAGACCGATCCCGCCGAACCCCGAAGATCTTCCGGACCCGAACCACATCGAACACCAAGATCGCCGAACCCTCTAATGTGTGACTCCTATCTATCCCTATTGACATGGGTATGCCCAATAGGCACTCAACTACAGCCTACCTGGTGCGGCTCGACGGAAGGCGCACTCAACAAATTGCCAAGGTCCATGACGCCTATGACGGTTCGACTGGTATGAAGCCCATATGGACATAGACTCCCAAACGCACAAGACAAGGAAAGCTCAAGACTAGAGTTCTAATCCAACTTGTAACCAACTCGTATTGGTACCTGAGACCTAGCCTCCCCATATATAAAGGCTAGGAGGGTCCAACGAGAAGGGATCCTCACCTCCAATCTCTCAATCGCGACACGCTACGCCACAATAGATCTAGACATCGCGACTCCCCCAATAGATAGATGTACGATCTCTAATACGCCAGATCCAATCTGCGCATACACCGCCATCGGCGACATTGTAATCCTTCGGATCCTTTATCAATCAAGAGCAGACAAGCAGGAGTAGGGTCCTCTACGAGGCCTGAACCTGGGTAAACCTTGCGTCCCTGTGTGCTTGTTTGCTAGCCGTACCGAGATCTCCAGCGCTCCCCAATTCCTCGAACCTAAGTCCATAACAATGGGCACTGATGAGTTAAACCCTCGTCAATTGGCGCCGGCTGTGGGAATCGGGAGCGCTGATGTTGTGATTTTGATGGCTCCATCAACCCGAAGATCTGCAAATCGCCGATCTCAGGCGTGCAGCCGAGCCGATCGGATCAACGTATTGGCGATGGCTGTCCTATTCACGGTCGTGGAGATTAATTGCCAAGTCCGATTAGCACCAAGAGTCGTCACCTGATTACTGTTGCACGTACGTGTCCAGATGAGAGGAGCTTGCAAAAGAAACTGAATAAGAAACGAGAGTGAAGAAATTTGCCTCTCTCAATCTTTGGAAGAGAACACGGGACCAATTCCAAGAATTGCATGCGCCTGACAGATGGGTTTTTCTATTCAATCTCTACTCTCTTGCATCGTTTACAGTGAGAATTTATTTATTAATCTAATCCTCTACTGTTTTTGACGTACATGCATCGCATGAGAAATCAAGTCTCGATGGCCAGGTTGAAGGGCACATCAACGGATCATGGTCTCGTCGATCGACAAGTCTAGTCTGACGACATGCAAGTACGTCCAGCTGACAGTAGTGACTTGCCGCCACAACGAATCCGTCCGTTGCGTGACCCATCGACTACAGACGGGGGCTACACCGACTCCCTCGCGTGGCCCACTGCAGTCTTCATGCGGCGAACTACCGCCGCCATCGGCTCTGGTCACCCGATGATCACGTCGACTCCCTCTACGGCGACCCGCCACGTCCTTCGAATAAGGCGACTCGATGCAGTCTTCGGATAAGGCGACTCGATGCGGTCTTCGACTGCTATGGTCCTTTATGGTCTTTGGATGTGGCAACTCGTCATCACCACGCGACTCCGGTCCGCCGCATAACTCGATCGCCGTGCCACTCGCCACCGTGTCGACTCCTTCCGCCACGCGACCCGATGCCATCAGCTACAGCGACGTACTACAATCTTCGGCTGCAACAACACGCTATCGCCATCGACTTCGGCGACCCGCTATCGCGTTGACTCTGGTCCGCCGCACCGGCTCACGAACACCGTCTCGACTCCATCAACCACCTCGACTCCACCATACGACCCGCCACGGTTTTCGACTCCGCCATAAGACTCGTTGCCATCTTCAGCTCTAGCGACTCGGGATCCCTCCTCTACGGTGACCCGCCGCATCCTTCAATTCCGGTGACCTTCTGCAGTCTTCGGATGAGGCGACCTGATGCGGTCTTTGACTGTTGTGGCCCGTTATAGTCTCTAGATGCGACAGCTCGTCATCGCCACACGACTCCGATCCACCGCCTCGACTACGTCCGCCGCGTGACCCGCTACTACGTCAACTGCATGACCGCTACACAACTCTCGACCGCCACGTTGACTACTCATCTGGTGTCAATCTCGCGACCTGCTGCAGTCTTTGACTCCAGTGACACGCTACGATCTTTGGCTCCAACTACTCGGGGGCTCGGGGGCTCCCTCCGCTCCGACGACCCGCTGCGGTCTTCAACTTCAACGACCCGCTACGATATTCGACTCGAGGACTTCTTCGACTCCGGTGACCAGGTGTGGTCCTCGACTCCAGCGACTCGGGGGGGCTCCCTCAACATTGGTGATCCAGTGACTCGCTATGGTCCTCGACTCCGCCGACCTATTGAGTCTTCGACTCCATCACGCAACCTACTGCCATCTTCAACTCCATTGACAATCCGCTATGATCTTCGGTTCCAGCGACTCGGGGGCTCCCTCTGCTTCGGCAACCGCCGCAGTCTTCAACTTCAATGACTGGCTGTGGTCTTCATATCAGGTGACTCGAGGACTTCCTTGACTCCCGCGATAGCGAGCCGCTACAATCTTCGACTCCAGCACGCGACCTGATGCAATCTTCGGCTGCGGTAACGCGCTGTGGTCTTCGACTTCGCCGACCTGATGTGTCTTCGACTCCTTCACGTGACCCGCTGCCGCGTCGACTACGTCCGCGATTGCATCGACTTCGTCCACAACGACTACCAATAAAGCTAAGTTACCCTCTATTAGAGATGCTTTCTTTCTTACTTTAATCGCACTCGAAACACTCGGGGGCTGCGCCCTCTTCGAGTAACCTAATGTGTCGTCGATTCCACGCACTCGAGCACCTCATACGCGACAGCCCGAGTAGCTGATTCTGCCTGATCGTCGAATCCTTGAACTCCGAGCACCTCGGCAAGGCACTGAGACTAAGGGTAATCAGGCTAACGAAAAGGCCTAGCATACAGTGCAAAAGTGTTGACTCACCAGAATTTTACTTTACAAGCTAACAAGCAAATACTCTTTACAAGATACATATACTTCACAATTCTTAATGTTTTATGCAGCTTATAAGGATGTCGACTGCGTCGAGCTATTCTATCGGGTCCTCCAACAGGAGTCGACAAAACAACTGGCTATGACATACACTCAAGACCCGAGTCGAGTCCCTCCTCGGATGGTTGCATCGCTTGATGCTACACACATGCGACGTTGGCCACGCACCCGACAAAAGTGACTGCGTCGACTCCATCTGCATCGTCGACTCACCCATGTTTTCTTCTCGCATGATTGGCGACTACATCTACAAAGATACAAGACTCGAGTCTCTGCCCGAGTCTACGACTCCGCCAGACACTCGGGGGCTACTCCAAACTGGAACACTGGTGGCGCATATACAAGATCCTCGAGTGACACGCTCTGAGTCCTCACTCGAATCCACGATTCGACTAAGGACTCGGGGGCTACTCCCATAGGGAGCACTGTCCGCGCACCCGAAGAAATTTGTGAAGATATCCAAGCATCATGAAAACCCTTCACTCGAATCAGCGATTCGATTGTAGACTTTGGGTTACTCCCATAGGGAGTGTTGAAAGCATATTCGACTGAAACAAGCAACAAAAGACGACAACAGTCGCAAAAGTTATTTAGTCCCTGCCTGAATCTTCGATTGAAACAAGCAACAAAAGACGACAGCAGTCGCAAAAGTTATTTAGTCCCTGCTTGAGTCTTCGACTCAACCAGGCACTCGGGGGCTACTCCCATAGGGAGCGCTGGCCGTGCACCCTATGATTATTTTTGCTTGTACATCGTACTATGTGTTGATAACATCCACACTCGAACGCTATGGCGACTCCGCCTCATATTTTCCCTACAAAGAGATTACGTCTCCTGGGCCACCCAAATCATCTCCATGATGACAAAAAATTCAGATGCCGCGCTTACAGCGTGAAGATAAGACCTGAATAAGGCCTGGCAACGCATCTGCTGCGCACTACCAGAAATAATCCGTACCTACAGGTACGATGAATAAGCCTTGACGGACGCGTCGAGTGCTCACACTTATACACTGGGATTCGAACTCTATAAGACCTCCGCGACATGAGTCGAATTACGCCAGCAATTTCTGAATTCGAGTCCGGGGACTTGAGTTTGAGTAGGTAGCATTGTTTTTGCCCTAGAGCAATTAACTGGTCTCGATCCGTCGAGCGCACTAGGCACGTTTACCATCATCCCTATGAACTACTACAAATTCGACTGACCGATGAACTTCCGTGTGAAGTGCTTCACACTCGATATAATTGTCGACTCCGACATCCTAATGCAAGACTCAAGACTTCTGAGTCTCCATCCGAATCTACGATTCACATGGACACTCGGGGGCTACTGACATGGGTATGCCCAATAGGCACTCAACTACAGCCTACTTGGTGCGGCTCGACGGAATGCGCACTGGACAAATTGCCAAGGTCCATGACGCCTATGACGGTTCGACTGGTATGAAGCCCATATGGACACGGACTCCCAAACGCACAAGACAAGAAAAGCTCAAGACTAGAGTTCTAATCCAACTTGTAACCAACTCGTATTGGTACCTGAGACCTAGCCTCCCCATATATAAAGGTTAGGAGGGTCCAACGAGAAGGGATCCTCACCTCCAATCTCTCAATCGCGACACGCTACGCCACAATAGATCTAGACATCGCGACTCCCCCAATAGATAGATGTACGATCTCTCATACGCCAGATCCAATCTGCGCATACACCGCCATCGGCGACATTGTAATCCTTCGGATCCTTTATCAATCAAGAGCAGACAAGCAGGAGTAGGGTCCTCTACGAGGCCTGAACCTGGGTAAACATTGCGTCCCTCTGAGCTTGTTTGCTAGCCATACTGAGATCTCCAGCGCTCCCCAATTCCTCGAACCTAAGTCCATATCAATGGGCATTGATGAGTTAAACCCTCGTCAACTATTTTATAAATGCTATATATAAAATCTGTTGCATATAAATTGATCATGCTTGCATACATGTTTGTGGGTATGGGGGCATTATGCCGATTCACCGCATGATTAAATATGGAGTCCATATGCGGGCTATTCTAGTCTTATTCCGGACTCCATTTAAATTTGTGTAGCGAACCGATGCCATATTTTGCCTTGCTCATACAACATTTAAATTGCGGGTAGCTTAAACAACTTGAACCATATAATTGATTGTCGGGACCCCGGTTCCGCTTAATATTGCCTAATTACACTACATCTATGCCATGCCATGCATCATATCATAATCATGCCGGATCTTCTGCCGTAGTATTAAATCTTGCATCCGGTGTTTCTTTTAGTGCTTTGCTTCTTCACGGATTTGGCCGATGAGTTGATGCGAGTATCGGCAAGTTCTCCGGATATGATCCTTCGGTAGTGTTTCCTAGGCGAGCATCTCTCCCCCTTCTACCTATTTTGCATTTATAGTCTTTATTTCCTCCTGTTGATCTATTGATATCTGTGTCGTGATGCTTTAGTTTCCGTACACCAGTTATATCCCGTGCAGCCTCTATATTGCCTTGGACACCTCCTATTACCCGTGTTTGGTAGATAGCTGGCCTTGCGAGTCGTAGTTGCGTGCTCAGGTGCGATCTCATGTTGTCAATACCACAGTTGTTGGAATGCTGGCGGATGTTTATGGTGGAGATGATCATGACTTTAAATACAACTATTAAATTGCTAGGATAACTAATGAAAGAGGCACCGGTGGGCAATACATGCTATTTGGTTTTTCATGCCCACTTGGGTCCCGTAGGCCCCGAGTACTTGATACCTGTTCCTTGACTATTCACACTATCCACACACGGGAGACTCTATGAATCCCCCTTAGCCAGAGCTTGATTCATTTCTTATTTCTTGGGGCCACAAAGTAGTTTGGGGCTTTATTACTATCATGTACTTATGCCATGTTTTACTGCTTTATTTATGATTGTGCGTGGAGCACCTGTACTATTTAGGATTGCGGAGTGTTTTCGCGGTATCGACAAGCCCAGTCACACTTTCAGGTTCCCAGTCGTTTACAGCCATTGGCGCAAACCTTGGGTCCGTCTCGGAGCCGGCCAACTTCGTTGCGGGTAGCTTAATGGGGTGCCCCCCTGAAATATTTTATGAATCCTGTGATTGCTTTGTCGTGAAAGCCTCGTTGGGTTTTGAGTTGGTTTTTCCGAGGTTGATCGTGTGTGTGTTGCTATTTGTGCACCCATGCAGGGTAAATCTTTCTGAAAGCCGTGTCCGCTGTTATGGACGACTTGGAGCACAGTATCTCGATCATAGACAAGCATAACTAAAGTAGTGCTATAAATTTGACTTAATATGTGACTAGTAATCAGCTTCACTACAATTGAATGGATAATAAAAGTGCCAACAACTGGTGGAACCGGTGTGTATCGTGTCATGTCATACCTGCCTAGTAAGTATCGCAACTCCAATGGAATGAAATAAAAGTGCCAACAAATATGGGGTTGGGATGTCACATGCTAATTGTATCTGACTAGTAAGCACCACAACTACAACTGAATGGTTAACTAAAGCTGCCCACTACTTATGCTATCAGGATGACTCATGCTATCCATATCTGATTAGTAAGAGCTTCAACTATAATGGAATGAATAAAACTGCCAACTGTGTGAGTTCCTTGGTTTTGACTTCCTCGTTTGGTGTCGAGGGGGAAATACTAGGATGGGTGTGATTGGTGTTAGTATAAGGTTGGTTCCGAATAGGTCTTTCTTATCTCTCTCTACTAGCCACAGTTAATCGAGTCTCTATGGGTTGTTTAGTGCATGCTGCGCTGCCGCTTCAGTCCACCATACCTATGTAGGCGAGAGCCGGCGAATTCTAGCCTCGCCGTGTACTGGCCTCAGTACTGGCGCTCCTCTCTTTCCTTTGCCCTTTGTCGGCACCCATTTTGTTTTAGCAGGTTTGAGATCGACGTTGTTAGCAGGATTACCCTTCCGGCTTGGCCTGGGCAGGGTTATGGACGCCATTGGTTATTCTTCAGGGCTCTTAGCCCCATCTGCATCTTGTCTGTAGTCGGACGCTGTATCGTTTTCAAGGTGATTTGGATCTTTGTATTGTATATCTGTATTCTTGACTCTTAGAGTCGTGTTATATATATCTGTTCTGTGGGTCCCATCGAGGACTATTGTGTAATGGTATTACTTCGTTTTCCACCCGCACGAAAGTGCTTGGTGGGCGTCCTTGAATCGTTTCTATGCGGGTTTGGCGGGAAGCGCTGAAACTTGCATAGGGCCGATTCGAGGGAGTTACAAACACGGAGACAGAATATGAGACGGAGAGGGGCCAAGGGCCAGCCACACCATGTGGTGGCGCGGGCTAGCCCTGGCCGCGCCACCAGGTGGTGTGGGCCCCTCTGGCCTCCACCGACCTTGCATCTTCGCCTATAAGAAGCCTCCCGATGCATAAACCCTAGATCATCAAGCATCTAGCCACGAAAAGTTCCGCAGCACCGCCGCCACTGAAGGGGAGATTCGGGGGACAGAAAGTCTCTGTTCCGGCACCCTGCCAGGATGGGGAAGTGCCCCCGGAGCCATCTCTATCGATCTCCACCACCATCTCCATCACCGTTGCTGATTCCCATGATGAGGAGGGAGTAGTTCTCTCTCGAGGCTAAGGGTTCTACCGGTAGCTATGTGTTCATCTCTCTCTCTATGCATGATCATATTGTGATCATGAGCTTTGTAATCAAGTAGATCTACCTTGCTACTCAAGTGCTTTATTAGATCTCTGCTCTCCCCATGTGTGTGAAAGTGACAGCGTGCACACCATGGTGGCACTTAGGCTAGAGATTACAAATACTTGTTATGAGTTATATTTGGAGTTGGATGTCTTTATGAAATTTTGGTGTTTGTTGGAACCATCTAGTACTCAAGGTGATAGTGTGGGGTTATCTAGATGGGAAAGGCTTACTTTGAGGTGTGCTGTTATAGCCCTATCATCGATTAGAGTGTTCAACCGGAGAGTAGTTAAGAGTAGTATCATAAAGAGAATATATTTATATGAGAGTGTTCACTAGTGAAAGTATGATCCCTAGGCCTTGTTTCTAAGAATTGATACACCGTTTGCAATTAGATCGTTACATGTTTGCTTGCTTCCTTCTTTATTTCAGTTTGCCTTTAGTCTCTTCCATGCCAGCAAGCTATTTTCTGGCACCGTTACCACTTATAATTATCCATACCACTTGTATTTCACTATCTCGTCGCCGAACTACTACACATATACACCTGACAAGTGTATTGGGTGTGTCGGGGACACAAGAGACTTCTTGTATCTTGATTGCAGGGTTGCTTGAGAGGGAATACCTTTGACCACTTCCTCCCTGAGTTCGATAAACCTTGGGTAATCCACTTAAGGGAAAACCTGCTGCTGTTCTACAAACCTCTGCACTTGGAGGCCCAACAACTGTCTACAAGAATAGAAGTGCGTAGACATCAAGCTATTTTCTGGCGCCATTGCCGGGGAGGTAAGGTAAAAGGTATTCACACTGGAGGATTAAAGAAAAAGAACCTCCCATGGCATATGCCTATTTTCTGGCGCCGTTGCTGGGGAGGTAAGGTAAAAGGTACTCACATCCTCCGGTGTGAGTGCTCGAAGTTATTTCCTTTAGATTCTGCAATTTTGTCTTTTTGTTTCTTGTTTTCACTAGTTAAGCTTAACGGAAAACAACAAGGTATTTGTGATATTTTAAATCCACATACTGAAAGCATCCCTTTTAAAATACCTATAAAAATTATTGATTGTGTTATGGATAACTACTATTTTGGAGATGGAACTGTCCATCCCGGTGATCATTTGCTCTTTATACACGAATTATGCGGGTTGTTCAAGTGTGCAAGTATTACAACAGATCACATCAAGAAGAAGTTATTCTCTTTATCACTTAAGGGCAAAGCAAGGGAGTGGTATGAGCTACTGGATGATCCTCATCATTTGGAGTGGAAGGAACTTGAATCTCTCTTTTACTCTAAATTTTATCCTCCTCATGAAATTCATAAAGATAGGAATTATATTTATAATTTTCATCCTCATGGTGGAGAAAGTATTGCCCAAGCATGTGGGAGATTGAAGTCACTAATGCTCAAATGTCCCATTCATAAACTCCCCAGGAATATTGTTATTAATAACTTCTATGCAAGGCTTTCAGGGCATTACAAGGACTATCTAGATACTTGTTTAGAGGGATCCTTCACAAGTAAGTAGGTCAAAGCTAAGTGGGATCTTCTTGAAATAATTCAAAGCAATACCTAAGATTGGGACAACAACAAAGGTAAAGAACCAGGTATAAACTATGAGTATGATTGCATTAAGTCTTTTGCTGAAACTATTGATTTTCAAGAGCTTAGTGCTAAATATGGTCTTGATCCTCAAATTCTTGTTGATTGTTATAGAACCTTTGCTTCTCATATTAATGCTCCTAAATAAAAATGGGACATGTATCATGAGCCTTATAAAGACACTTGCATGGAAAATGAAATTGTTATTAATCATAGCAATAAACATGCTCAAATCTCTGAAAGTATAACTTCTTATAAGCATGTTAATTTTTGTGGAATACATAGACCTTCTGAGAATAATCAAATTGAAGAATAATATTGTATCACCCACAGGAATGAAAAAACTAGAACGTGGTATAGGGCTCTAAATGATCTTGGTAAAAAAGTTTGTGCCCTCTATCCTTTTATTTGTGAACTTTGCTTTGAAGTGGGTCATTTCAATTTTCAATGCTCAGGCCATATTAATAGCCCTTCTAATCCAATGAGTACTGCAAGTTTGTATTGTGATGACATGATCACTCCTAATCAGCATGATGAACTTACATTATTTTTGAGGTGTGAAGAGTTATCAAGAAAAACCTCTTTGGTAGATATGGGTGCTTTTGATATGAATAGTGTCATGCATGGTTGTCATCTTTATTGTGTTGATAATTGCCACACAAATACTTACATACAAAATATTATAAAAGATGAGATCTTACCAAAATATGACATGACTAATATGTGTTTTGGTCTTATTAATGAAAAGGAGGAATCCTCCAAAGTTTCTTCTATTGTCTCTAACAATGAACCAGGGTATATGGAGAAGCTTCCTTTCAAGCCTCTCCCTCCTAAAGATAAGAAGAAAAAGAAGAAAAGGAGGAGTAAAAGGAGAGAGGAAACGGTATTTTCCCCTAAGCATGTTGCTCCTATTATAGTTTTTGATGAGTCTGAACTCGATGATGTTCCTATGCCAGTTACCTATAGTAGTGATCATGACTGGGAAAAGCATACTACTTTTGATATTGAAAATCTCTTCGGTACCAATTCTGAAAATGATGATATTAATAATTGCTATACTATTAGTGCTGTCCATGATCCTTCCAATGATGATATGTTTACAAATGAACACACTTGGGAAGATAACTATTCTATTGCTTATGATGATTCTATACCTCCAATATATGATGATTGCAATGATGATTATGATATTTTCAGTCCACCTACTATTGAGGAGGAAATTAATTATGATTACAATATGCCTCCTATATTTGATGATTATGGTGATGACAATAATAATGATAGCTATTTTGTTGAATTTGCTCCCACTACAATTAATAAGAATGACTATGTTTATGTGGGGAGTATTAATTCTTTTATGCATGTGGCTCATGATAAGAATGTTTCTTGTGATTGTTATATTGTTAATTTTATTCATGACGCTACTGAAAGTTATTATGAGAGAGGGAAACATGGTTTTATGTGTCTCAACAATATTAAATTTGCCCTCTTTATGTTGAAAGTCTTGAAGTTGCACTTGTTTTGCTTTCCTATGCTTGTTGCTTTGTGCTTTCATGACTTGTTTCTTTAGAAGATTACTATGCATAGGAAGTGGGTTAGACTTAAATGTGCTTTGAATTTGCTTCTTGATGCTCTCTTTTACTTATATTCATATTTCTTATGTGAGCATCTTCTCAAACTATCTTACCTAACTTAAAGGCGTTAAAGAAAAGTACTTATTGGGAGATAACCCAAAAGTTTTAGATGAGCCTTGGAAGTTATTACCTCCGTAATAACCGCTCCTTATCCTTTTTATTTGCTTTTTGTGCCAAGAGTAACCTCTAATGAAAGAGAAGTAATGATTGGGAAAGTTGCTGTCCCGAAACAGATTTCCGTGCTTCACCGTAAAAATTCGTGTAAAATCTCTGTACGTCCTTTTGAGGCGTAAAGTTTTGTGCATCTGCCCCAGGTTGTTATCTAACTTTCGTTAGTTCAACACCTTTTTATTTGAGCAACAGAAGATCTCTGAAAAAATTTATCTTTACCTGCTGGTCTGTTTTGACAGATTTCTGCCATTTTCTGCATTTGCTTCTTGTTGGTTCCTTCTTGAGTTCTTTTGGGGAATTGAGATTTTTGAGGGAAGTGCTACAGTATCTAGTGTTCTAATGGAAGTTTATTTGGTTTTAAAACTGAACCTAAAGACTTATTTATCTTGAGTGCACTAATGTTGCTAATAAAGATTGTGTGAAGTTTTGTATGAAGTAAAAATTTCAGGTGTATGGAAGGAATGAGTAATGAGATGAAGGATGGACTAAAGCTCAAGCTTGGGGATGCCACGTGTGTGACCCCAAGAAATATCCAAGAAGTACAAGCTTCAAAGCTTGGGGATGCCCAAGACATCCCCTTCTTCATCAATAAAAATCCCAGGTTTCTTCCAAACGCTTCATTTTTATTGTTTCATGCATATTTGTGTTGTTCTTGCAGCGTCTTCTTTTTCGTTTTCGTTTTGGTTTTTCATTTGCTTTGTTTGATTAGTTTGCTGAATAAATTGGTTGGACCCCCTCTTTCATACATTGGTTTTCAAATAGTTTGGTTTGGTTTGGAAAAGAGTAGGAAAGTTCATACTTATGTGGAGCTTATTTTTGACTGTGGCCTATGCTTTGTCATGCCATGCTTGATATTGTTTTGGCTTTATACTTAGTATTATTTGCTGTAGCATGACTTGTTATAAACAATTGAGATTGCTTAATGTGCCTTGGATGAATCATGCATTATTTTAGCATATTAAAGCATAGTATTGTGGTATTCTCCTTTGATGTTTTATTTGGGTTGACTTGGCGCATGCTCACACCATGTTATGCCTATCCCAAGTCACCATAGCCTTTATGATCCTTTATTTTTCAACTTGTAGTATCACTTGATGCTTTGATCAATGATGTTTTGTCGCTCTGCATGATTATGGCCATTATTGCTCTCTTAGTTTGTCGCTTCCAGTCTTTTGCTAGCCTCCAAAACCAAGTATGAGTTCCACTCATGCATCCAACTCCTTAAACCAAGTTATTCCAAAGAGTCCACCATACCTACCTACTAGCTTATGCTATTCCAAGTATATTCATGCTTTTGTTTACCTTCCAAATTAAACTTGTTATGAGAAAACTAGTGATTAAAGCTCTCACGAACTTGATGGCACACTTTACTTTTCTTGCCCTTAATAAACTTGAACCATTGTGTCGTCTATGTTGTATATGCTTGCACTTATTTGTTGGGAATTAGCTGAACCATGCTTTCATGGGGAACGCTTTCAACATTGCACTTGGTACTTGTACCTAGTTTATATCATGCTCTTTTGTATATGGATGTCGTCGGTGTGAAATGAAAGGGGAGCTTGTAAGTCCATGGAGTTATGTATATGTGTTAGAGGAACGCCTGGGCCACTAGTCTAATCCATGCTGACATGGTGGAAACCTGCAGCGTAACCATAATGAGCTGTCTATGAAGCATTCTTCTTATAAAAAAAGAGTCAGATTTTGAGAAAAAAAAGAGAAAAAGAGGAAAAAAAAGAGATTATGAAAAGAGGAAAGAGAGAAAAAAGCACCATATTCCCATGGTAAATAAGAAGATTGCTGAGATGCTCGTTGTCTGCTTGCCTTGTCATTTTGAAATGGGGATTCTTCCGTATCATCGGGCAAGGGTACCCCTTTGGCGGTTCTCTATGATACACATGTACTTACGATGACAAGAACTTACTGGTGACTAAACTTGATTAGCATGAGGAGAAGCCCTCGTATTCAAGGGACATAAGATTTCTAACTTATACTTCGTCAAGCATGTACACTATAGTTTGTTCACTTTAACCTTAATCACTTCAAGATGCTTATGATAGGGGCAATGAGAGCTGAAAGCTAACAAGTACCATAATTTTTGGAAGCTCTTTATGAAACTTGAATATCTGCTTCCTTCTATGAAGGCCTTTCTTCCACCATTATATTGAGTCTCCACCTTCTACCTTTATGCACCTACTTTGAGAGCATAGTGGCCATTCTTAGTTCTATGTGCATTGTCCCAAGACTAGTTGATTGATGCATACCTTGATATTGCTTGTTTTAACCTATTTGTATCTAGTCACTCTTATGAACTTTGAAGGTGTCCTATGCATTTATGTTTGCTACTCTATGAGGGACAAGCTGAATACTATTATGCTATGTTTTCTCTATGTGAAACAAACAAACGTCTTGCAAAGCATTGTTATTCATGAATCTTTTGTTTGTGCCTTTTCATGTTGCAACATAGTTGCTTTGTCTTATTGTTAGAACTTTATCTTTCATGCTATGTTGAAGTACTATGATCCCAGCTTTGAATGTTTTACAAATACTTTGATCAAGTCTTTGATGGTGCATGTCACCTCAAAAATTATTCTTTCTTTTTATCACTTACCTACTCGAGGACGAGTAGGAGTTAAGCTTGGGGATGTTGATACATTGCAAATGTATCTATAATTTTTGATGTTCCATGCTTGGTTTTATCTACTTTCTTATGTTTTGTTCCAACTTTGGAGTACTTTTCATATGATTTCTTGGACTAACCTATTAACAAGATGCCATAGTCCCAGTTGCCTATTTTCTGCTGTTTTTGGTTCCAGGAAGTCAGAAAATGAATATTCTCGGAATTGGACGGGACAAAAGCCAAAGTCACTATTTTTCCCGAACACAACACGGTGCCAGAATACGAGACGGAGAGGGGCCAGGGGCCAGCCACACCATGTGGTGGCACGGGCTAGCCCTGGTTGCGCCACCAGGTGGTGTGGGCCCCTCTGGCCTCCACCGACCTTGCCTATAAGAAGCCTCCTGATGCATAAACCCTAGATCATCAAGCCTCCAGCCACGAAAAGTTCCGCAGCGCCGCCGCCACCGAAGGGGAGATTCGGGGGACAGAAAGTCTCTGTTCCGGCACCCTACCGGGACGGGAAAGTGCCCCCAGAGCCATCTCCATCGATCTCCACCACCATCTCCATCACCGTTGTTGATTCCCATGATGAGGAGGGAGTAGTTCTCTCTCAAGGCTAAGGGTTCTACCGGTAGCTATGTGTTCATCTCTCCCTCTATGCATGATCACATTGTGATCATGAGCTTTGTAATCAAGTAGATCAACCTTGCTACTCAAGTGCTTTATTAGATCTCTGCTCTCCCCATGTGTGTGAAAGTGACAACGTGCACACCATGGTGGCACTTAGGCTAGAGATTACAAATACTTGTTATGAGTTATATTTGGAGTTGGATGTCTTTATGAAATTGTGGTGTTTGTTGGAACCATCTAGTACTCAAGGTGACAGTGTGGGGTTATCTAGATGGGAAAGGCTTACTTTGAGGTGTGTTGTTATAGCCCTACCATCGATTAGAGTGTTCAACCGGAGAGTAGTTAAGAGTAGTATCATAAATAGAATATATTTATATGAGAGTGTTCACTAGTGAAAGTATGATCCCTAGGCCTTGTTTCTAAGCATTGATACACCGTTTGCAATTAGATCTGTTACATGTTTGCTTGCTTCCTTCTTTATTTCAGTTTGCCTTTAGTCTCTTCCACGCCAGCAAGCTATTTTCTGGCACCGTTACCACTTATAATTATCCATACCACTTGTATTTCACTATCTCTTCGCCGAACTAGTTCATCTATACACCTGACAAGTGTATTGGGTGTGTTGGGGACACAAGAGACTTCTTGTATCTTGATTGCAGGGTTGCTTGAGAGGGAATACCTTTGACCACTTCCTTCCTGAGTTCGATAAACCTTGGGTAATCCACTTAAGGGAAAACCTGCTGCTGTTCTACAAACCTCTGCACTTGGAGACCCAACAACTGTCTACAAGAATAGAAGTGCGTAGACATCAGTGGAGTCGATGGAGATGACTCCGGGGGCATTTCCCCGTCCCGGCAGGGTGCCGGAACAGAGACTTCTGTCCCCCGAATCTCCTCTTCAGTGGCGGCGACACTGTGGAACTTTTCGTGGAATTCTGATCTAATCTTTAGGGTTTTCGTCCCGGGGGAATATATAGGCGAAGATGCAAGGTCGATGGGCGCCCGAGGGGCCCACACAACCCCTGGCGTGGCCTGGGCTGGCCTGCGCCACCAGGTGGTGTGGCCACCTCGTGACCCCTCTCTGTCTCGTCTTCTGGTTTCGTGAGTCTTCTGGTAAAATATTGACTTTGGATTTTGTCCGGTCCAATTCCGAGAATATTTCTTTTCCAGCTTTTCTGAAACCAAAAAATAGCAGAAAACAGGCAATTGACACTGTGGCATCTTGTTAATAGGTTAGTTCCAGAAAATGTATGAAAATACCTCAAAGTATGAACAAAACATAAGAAAGTAGATACTAAACAAGCATGGAACATCAAAAATTATAGATACGTTTACGACGTATCAACATCCCCAAGCTTAACTCCTGCTCGTCCTCGAGTAGGTAAGTGATAAAAAAGAATAATTTTTTAGGTGACATGCATCATCATATTTATAAAGCATTGATAGCTGGGATCATAGTACTTTAACATAGTATGACAGATATGGTTCTAACAATAAGACATAGCAACTATGTTGTAACATGAAAAGGTACAAACAAAAGTTTCATGAATAACAATGTTTTGAAAGACGTTTGTTTGTTTCACATATAGAAAACATAATAAAAATGGTATTCAGCTTGTCCCTCATGGTATAGCAAAACATAAATGCATAGGACACCTTCAAAGTTTATTAGGGTGACTAGATACAAATAATTTAAGAATAAGAAATATCAAAGTTATGAATCAATCAACAAGTTTTGAGACAATGCACATTAAACTAAGAAGGTTAATAGTCTGCTTCCCAGGGGGATAGCTGCCACCCTGATAGATATCTTCCACCATGCGCCTTCGAGATACGTGCTAAACTAGCTTAAGAGGGATAGTTCATTAACCCATATGTAATAAAGATGATAAAGAACATCAGTCAGATTGTAACGAGTATCGAGACAAGCGCATGGACAAGTCTTCCATGCAAACACATAGTCTTCTCAATATACGTGTACTGGTAATAGTGCAAGCAAGTGGACAAACCACTGTCTTCCTTTGCCTCTTGGTAGCATTGGTCTATATGCTACATGGACATGGATTTTAATTTGTCCATTGGCGTGAGCATAAGCATTCCTTTGTCTCAAAATACAAACAGATTTCATTCACAGGTTCATTCTTTCTTTATCATTTTGTGTGCGAATTATTTAGGAGCATAACATGCTCATCAGCTCGTGTTGCATAAGCATGTGTTATTTTAAATTGTAATGCACCTCATTGTTTCTGCTCGTTTTAGAACATGCATGACAAGTGCTAGCCATATGTATGTATGTACTAGCTAAACACATCTACTACATACGACCCAATGCATTTTGCTACACGCCAATAGGATTGGTCAAATCATGCATATGTAAAATAGAACACTGTGCACTTTTACTCTCTCTCCTAAAACTACAAGACAAGTAGACACTGCGACACACCTCAACAATGTCATATCTAAGACACATCCAAATGTCGATGAACATAATTGTAATTTTATTCCAGCTAACCGTGGTCAGGTCTAGACACACATCTCTATGTACATCGTACGGTTGGCAAGAGGGGGGCAGCTATCCACCGTGGCAGCAAATGCACACTCAAACTAAGAATAACCACTATGCTCTCTCAATAGTTGCATAAAGATAGAAGATGGAGACTCAACATAAAATTAAAATAAAGGCCCTTCATAGAAGGAAGCAGGGATTCAAGTTTCATAAAGAGCTTCCAAAAATTATGGTACTTGTTAGCTTTCAGCTCTCGTTGCCCCTATCATAAGCATCTTTAGGTGATTAAGGTTAAAGTGAGAAAATATGAGGATATGCCTGACAAGTTATAAGCTAAAAATCTCATGCCCCTTGCTTACGAGTATCGAACCTCATGCTACTCAACTTTAGTCACAAGTAAGTTCTTGTCATGTAAGTACATGTGTATCATAGAGAATCGCCAACGGGGTACCCCTTGCCCCATGATACAGGAGTTTTCCCATATCAAAATGACAAGGCAACAGACAATGAGCATCTCAGCGATCCTTTTATTTGCTATTTGCATAGGGTTTTCATTTTTTTATTGAGGATGCTTCATAGATTGCTCACTATGGTTATGCTGCAAGTTTCCACCATGATTAGGCATGTCTTAGGCTAGCCGCCCAGGCGTTTATCTAACACATATACAAACTCCATGAGCTTACAAGCTCCCCTTTTATTTCACACCACCGGGATCCATAAGCAAAAGAACATGATATCAACTAAATAAAGTGCAATGTTGAAAGCGTTCCCCATGGTAACATGGTTCCGCTAATTCACAACTTAAAAAACGCAAGCATATACGCAACATAGATGGGCACAATGGTTCAAGTTTATTAAGTGCAAGAAAGTAAAGTGTGCCATCAAGTTCGTGAGAGCTTTAATCCCTAATTTTCACATAACAAGTTTAATTCGGAAGGTAGATAAAAACATGAATATACTTGGAATAGCAATAATGCTAATAGGTAGGTATGGTGGACTCTTTGGAATAACTTGGTTTTATTTGGAGTTGGATGCATGAGTGGAACTCATACTTGGTACATGCGGAGGCTAGCAAAAGACTGGGAGTGACCAACTAAGAGAGCAATAATGGCCATAATCATGCAAAGCGACAAAACATTATTAATTAAAGCATAAAGTGATATTACAAGTCGAAAACTAAATGATCATAGAGGCTATGGTGACTTGGTATAGTCTTAACATGGTGTGAGCATGCGCCAAGTCAACCCAAATAAACCATCAAAGGAGAATACCACAATATTATGCTTTTATATGCTAAAACAACACATGATTCTTTCAAGGCACATTAAGCAATCTCAATTATTTGTAACAAGTCATGCTACAGAAATAATCACTAAGCATAAAGTCATAGCAATATCAAACATGACATGATAAAGTCTAGGCCAAGGTCAAAACAAGACTCCTTTTATACCACTTATAAGCATGAACTTTCATACTCTTTTCCAATCCAAATCAACTTATTTGAAACTCTATATGAATGCGGGGGTCCAACCAATTTATTTAAGGAAACTAAGAAAAATAAAACAAAAAACAAAAATGAAGACGCTCCAAGAACAACACAATTGTGCATGAAACAATAAAAATGAAGTGTTTGGAACAAAACCTGAGATTTTTATTGATGAAGAAGGGGATGCCTTGGGCATCCCCAAGCTTTGACGCTTGTACTTCTTGAATATTTCTTGGGGTGACACGAGTGGCATCCCCAAGCTTGCACTTTTTTCCATACTTCATCTTATCACATTGTTCTTCCCTACACTTTTAAATTTCCTTCACACAAAACTTCACACAATCTTCATTAGCAACATTAGTGTATTCAAGATAATAAGTCTTTGGGTTCAGTTTCAACTCAAGTAAAACTTCCATTAAAACACAAGATACTATAGCAATTCCTTCTAAAAGCTCAAATGATAAAAGAGAACTCAAAGAGAAAGAGATTAAGAGGCAAACGCAAATAATGGCAGAAATCTGTCAAAACAGACCAGCAGGTAAAAACCGATTTTTTTTGAAGACCTTATTTTGCTAAAATCGAAAAGTGTTAAACTAATGGAAGTTAGATAACAACGTGGTGCACAAGCACAAAAAATTACAGCTCAATCCGACGTACATAGATTTTTTACAGTGAAGCACAAAAATATGTTTCGAGACAACAACTTTTCCAAATCTTACTTCTCTCTCATTAGAGGTTATTCTTGGCACAAAAACCAAACAAACAGGATAAGGAGAGGTTATTACAGAGGCAATAACTTCCAAGACTCAACAAAATAAAAATAAACTGAAAGCAAAAATATAATGGGTTGTCTCCCAAAAGCTCCATCTTTATAGCCATTAAGATAGGCATGATAATTTCGATGATGCTCACATAAGAAATATGAATTGAAGTAAAATAGAGCATCAAGAAGCAAATATGGAACAAATTTAAGTCTAACCCACTTTCTATGAAAAATAATATTGTAAAGAAACAAGTCATAAAAGCACAAAGCAACAAGCATAGGAAAGCAAAACAAGTGCAACTTCAATATTTTCAACATAAAGTGGGGAAACTTAATATTGTTCAGATACATAAAACCATGTTTCCCTCTCTCATAATAACTTTCAGTAGCATCATGAATAAAATTAACAATATAAATATCACATAAAACATTCTTATCATGAGCCACATGCATAAAATAATTATTACTCTCCATATAAGCATAGTCATTCTTATTAATCGTAGTGGGAGCAAATTCAACAAAAATAGCTATCATTATTATTCTCATCACCATAATCATCAAATATAGGAGGCATATTGTAATCATAATTAATTTTCTTCTCAATAGTAGGTGGACTGAAAATATCATATTCATCATATATTGGAGGTTTAGTATCATCAAAGTAAATTTTCTCCTCTGTGCTTGGGGGACTAAAAAGATAATTTTCATAAAGAATAGCTTCCCCAAGCTTAGACTTTTCCATAGCATTAGCAATAATGGTGTTCAAAGAATTAATACTAATAACATTGCTATTTGCATGGAAATAAAGTTCCATAGGTTTTTTAATTTTCTCTTCAAACACTTCATGTCCTAACTCAAGATAAATACTATAAAGCTCTCTAATTGTGTTGTTGTTTTCCATTAAGCCTAACTAGTGAAAATAAAAACAAGAAACAAAAATATATAATTACAGAATCTAAAAGAAATAACTTCGAGCACTCACACACCAACAATAGTACTAGAAGATAGCTTAGTAGCCAGAGGATGTGAGTACCTTTTACCTTACCTCCCCGTCAACGGTGCCACAAAATAGTTTGATGTATACACACACTTCTATTCTTGTAGACAGTGTTGGGCCTCCAAGTGAAGAGGTTTATAGAATAGCAGCAAGTTTCCCTTAAGTGGATCACCCAAGGTTTATCGAACTCAGGGAGGAAGTGGTCAAAGGTATCCCTCTCAAGCAACCCTCCAATCAAGATACAAGAAGTCTCTTGTGTCCCCAACACACCCAATACACTTGTCAGGTGTATACGTGCACTAGTTCGACGAAGAGATAGTGAAATACAAGTGATATGAATGATTATAAGTGGTAATTGCAATCTGAAATAAGAGTGGCAGCAAGCAAACATGTAACATGACTGATTGTAAATGGTGTTTCAATGCTTAGAAACAAGGCCTAGGGATCGTACTTTCACTAGTGGACACTCTCATATAAATATCTTCTCTTCATGATGCTACCTTGAACTACTCTCTGGTTTGACGATGTAGGGCTATAACAGCACACCTTAAAGTTTGCATTCCCCATCTAGATAACCCCTCACTGTCACCTTGAGCGCTAGATGGTTCAAACAAACACCACAATCTCATAGATACATCCAACTCAAAGTATACTCATGATAAGTATTTATGTAACCTTAGCCAAAGTGCCAGACGGTGTGCACACTGTCAACTTCACACACGTGGGGATAAGCAGAGATTCATTAAAGCACTTGAGTAGCAGAATAGATCTATAGATTACAAAGCTCATGATCTCATAAGATCACGCATAGAGAGAGAGAGATGAACACATAGCTACCAGTAGAGCCCTTAGCCTCGAGAGAGAACTACTCCCTCCTCATCACGGGAGTCAGCAACATCGATGGAGATGGCGGTGGAGTCGATGGAGATGACTTCGGGGGCACTTCCCCATCCCGACAGGGTGCCAGAACAGAGACTTCTATCCCCCAAATATCCTCTTCGGTGGCGGTGGCGCTGCGGAACTTTTCGTGGAATTCTGATATGATCTTTATGGTTTTTGTCTCGGGGGGAATATATAGGCGAAGAGGCAAGGTCGGTGGGCCCCTGAGGTTCCCACACCACCCCCTGGCGAGGCTTGGGCTAACCACGCCACCAGGTGGTGTGGCCACCTCGTGGCCCCTCTCTGTCTCGTCTTCTGGTAAAATATTGACTTTGGCTTTTGTCCGGTCCAATTCCAAGAATATTTCTTTTCCAGCTTTTCTGAAACCAAAAACAGCAGAAAACAGGCAACTGGCACTATGGCATCTTGTTAATAGGTTAGTTCTAGAAAATGTATAAAAATACCTCAAAGTATGGACAAAACATAAGAAAGTAGATACTAAATAAGCATGGAACATCAAAAATTATAGATACGTTTACGACGTATAAAGACCATACTTAATCACTAGCACCCAAGAGTGCCTTGTTTGCATCAAACGTCACTCGGTAAAACGGTGATCATAAAGGTGTCTTCGGGTATTTAGAGGGGCATGTAGAGGCGTATGTGTCAAGAGCGGGATTTTTTCTTCCGCGTGATGGAGAGATACTCTAGGCCCACTCAAAGAAATGACATCCATAAAGCTGTAGCGTGTGACCAGGTCATGGGGATGGCATAGATCGGAACAAGTAAAGTTGTACTTGTCGGTATCGAGATTGAACTCGACATGGCAATGTTGTTGATGAGGTATCGGACAAGTAAAGTATCAAAGTAACAAAGGGAATATGACTCTATGTTTAATGGTTCAACGACAAAGATTCTCGTGGAATGCATAGGGCTCATTATGGGCATCCAGGTCCCGCTGATGATAGTTGGTCCGAAAGGGGTCTCGACTATGTTTGGAGTGTTCCCGAACCGTTAGGGTAGCACACTTAAGGTTTCGACAACATTCAAAGATCGTTTTGGCGTCATAGGAATCACCAAAGAAAAGAGAAGGGAAAACCGGAAGGGTTCCGGGAAAGTCCAGCGGGTGTGCGGAGTTGCCCAGAAGGATATCCGGTGCAACGGGAATTAAATAATATGTAAATATATGTTAATTATTGAATAATACATTTAATTATATTTATTTAATGATAATATGATTTAATGGACAACCCATGACTAATGGGCCAACTCCCTAAAGGGAAAAGGGCCTATGAGGGAAAACCCCCCAAGGGAAAGGAGGGAGTGGCCGACCAAGCCCCTCCTCTCCTCCCATTGGTTTAGTCCCATATTGCTAAGGAAAGGGACTTAGGGGCTCCCCTCCCCTATATATAGGAGGGCACAAGGACGGATTTAGACACACCAATTAATCCCAAGCTTTGAGGCTTCCCCCTCCAAGTGCCCTCCTCTCTCCCTCCCTCTCTCTCTCTCTCTCTCTTGTGAGTGCGGCCCCACTATAAGGGTTGCACGTACGAGAGTATTCTTTCAAAGAGCACCAACACGTTGCGAGGATTTCAGATCCAGGAGATCTACTGTGAACACCCGGATTTTTAAGTCCAGATGCCTATTATGCCGTACATCGCAATCCCAGGATTACCATTTTTGTGAGACATAACAAAATTGATAGAACATCACCTCATCCATTACAAACCATAATAGTCTTACAAATAGTCGATCACATGATCAAGTCTTAATACACATCAAAGCGGCGGAAATTAATGTTGTAGAGACTCCACCTTCATTGTCACAGGCAATGCTGACGATGGGAGATGATCCTAGTTATCGTAGATATCCTGTTGTCCGTCCTCCGGATAGTCCTCTTCATAGTCTGGCCATGGGAATAGCCAGGGACAAAGCCATGAGTACTTTTAAAGTACTCGCAAACTATCACTAATGTAAGTAAGGTAATTCTAATAAGAATCCTAAGCTCTAAGCTTGCTTGCAATAAGCCAGTTTTATTTCATAAGTACTTAGTAGTAAAAACCTATTTTAGTTATCTAGATTACTTAAGTGGGAACCTAGTTGTCATTTCCACCACACGGTTGTGGTCAAGTCAAAGTCATATTTCAAGTCACAAGTCATTTTGAAAACATCTGACAACGGAACAGCATGGCAATCCAAATGTCCATGACCGCGGACACGGCTATTCGAATAGTTTGACATTCTGCAGAGGTGGTACACTTTCACCACAAAATTCGATACATTCGTCAGGGATAGCCCCGAATCATCATACTTGGTATGCGGATAATCAATCCTAACCTTTCAATTACACACCCTAGTATAGGCACCTCCCCTATGAGATTGGCCTCCCAGCCATGGCCATCCGCCATCCCGAGAACTACATAGGTGGGCATTCACATTCACGAGGTAGCCTCAGCTCAACCTCTTTCCGCGAGGGAACCCATACTAAGACACATAAACTTCCAGTTATGCCCTACCCAAATCAGGTATTGTGGTTGTGTGGTAAAGCTGGAATGGTATCGCATCCGAACCCAACCATCAGTCTTTATTCAAAGTCAAGGCACATGCCTCATTCATCATCATCTTCAAGTCATTGTGTTTCATAACCCGTGTCAAAACATTTCAATAGAATGACTCATCATTCTAAGGTTTTCATAATCATTTGCTCCAAGTGTTCCCATCTAAAGTGATCAATGTTAGTTTAGCACTAGCAACTATCAATGAGGGTGTCACTATTGAAGGGTGCTAATCAAGTATAACTACCTAAGCCTAGTTCTATGCTCTTGATGGCATTCTTCCTATTTTTCCCACTAATCACCAATTAATTAACTATTTAAGAAACTTTGGTAAAGGGAAGAATAAAGTTTGCAGGTAAAACTTGGGATTGGTATAATCAAGGTTGCATCACAGTAGTATGCATAGTGTATCTTGCATAGATTAGCTTGCATAGTTGAGCTTGCCTTGGTTGGTACAGTTGTCAAAGTGGTCCTCTTCTTCTTTGTAGAATTCTTCCTCCTCGTAGCTCGAGGTGGTACTAGCGTATATAAATAAATACGAGGTACACAATCACCAAACAATACTTAGCTACTTCTATTTAGCACACAAAGGTTCACACTAGATGATCTAGCATCATCTAAATCACCACATGAATTAGTGACATAGTCTTATTTATGTTATTTTGAAAATGTAATTTCTACTCATTGAAAAAGACTAAAGATTTAATATTCTCCAATTATAAAATATGGGATCATGTTGACACATGTCATCACCACATATTGAAACACTTGGGAATGGGATTTAAAGTAACTAGATTTGGGGGTGCGCCTTGGCGCACGACCCCGTGGCTCTCGTATCGATTTCTTTTGTGTATAACACTAATAAGAAATAGCTGGAAATCGATAATATGATTAAGAATTGCAGTTTTCTTTTACAAAATTAGTAATATCCCCGCCTTTCACACCGAAAATCGGCTTATAAACACTATTATGAGTACTTGTCTGCTATGCAGATGCAAAGGATACATCTTATAATAATGATCATCTTGTTCTATACAAATCATGTACACCTACATACACAAGGTATACATACAATTTTCTTTGTAGACTTCAATCAGAACTAAATTTTTGGCACGATTTCATGCACGCGGTTTCTTGGATTGCTACATAGTTCTCGGCTAGTGAAATATATGGGTCAAATTAGAGTGTTGGGACTAACAACACTAAGGTTCCTGGTGACTACCATGTTTATTTTTGGTTCAGAAGATGTTGAGCATGCGCTAAATGATTTTTAGATGAGGTCCATGGTTTACACATGAAAGAGAGGAAGGTAAATGTGAAATTTTCCAAGAGGGGGTGAGTATGCAGACATCAACATAGAACCAAAATGAACACATAGCCTATAGAAGGACGTAGTGAATAATTTAGATCAGGATGACGGAGAAGAAAGATGAAGTAAACAACTATGTGATAGACCAGGAAAGTACCTTCAGAGGAAACAAGAGAATTGTATTAATTTTCCTTCTTCGCAGGCATCGTCTTCTTGGATGGACGACCGGCTCCAGAGGGTGGATCAGACACATTGGCCGACACGTTCTGTGAAAGTATAAGAAATACATCATACTATTAATCAAGATAGTAACACATGTACACCATACTATAAAAAAATAACATGACAACAATGAGCTACCTCTTCTTAGCATCGTGGTTATTTGAGTCATCAACTTTTACCTCAGAATCCTATAATAATATGATACTCCTTAGCTAATAGGTTCTGATAAATCTTAATGGTCAGAGTTGAGTAACACATAGTCAACAATATTTGTAGCACCTCTTTTGATTCTCCTACTTCAGCGAAAGGTAAAAAGAAGATCCCTAGTTTCTTTGTTTTTGTGAACGAGAAAAAAGAAGGAAACAGAAGAATATCGCATATCATATCGGCAACTATAGGCATTCAAATGTTCAGCATTACATGTAAATTGAACCCTAGGAATTAGAATTGTAGATCCTATTTCTTCCAGATGATATTCATGTTTCTATGTGAACTAAACAAGTTCAGCAAGAGAGCGGCACTAAAAGAAAGCAGAAAATACAAGTCCAGCAACAGAGCAACATAGATAGCTGCGGAGGGGGTCTGGCACACCGGTGGGCGCATGGCAGTGTACTAAAAGAAATCCCTGACCGAGGCACCGGCAGGAGGACCACCGCCAATCGAGCTCTAGAAGCCTCTTGCGAAGCTGCACTTGGAAAATAGATTGATCCGGAAGCCAGACCAGATATACCATAGCAGAAAATAGAAAAACTAACTAATGTTTGAAGAGAAACGAGTCACGATTCAGTTGTGAGATCTAAAGGAATTATCAGAGAGGCATTCTTAGCATTATTATCAAGAGCATTGTTAAGAATGGCATCAGCTGTATCACCAGCAAGATGTTTCTCACTGAGTAAGAAAGGGAAATTCAGTCGATGTCAAAAATGGGTGGCAATCAGGAGTGGTCAAATTGCATTAAAACCAAGGAAGTGAATCTAAGAAATAATTTATTTATAGATTTATTATCTATTCACTATGTATGTCCATGTTCGGTTTGGAATACGGGGGCTAGGCAATGTCTATATAAATGCACGATTTTTTGAAGAATCAATAGAAACCCAAAGGAAACACAACTGACAGAACTCAAAGACTGTAAAACATATAAGTTATGTTGATGATGGTTTAGCTATGCAACGTACATACCTAATATTACTTTTGCTTTCTCGTGGCGAAAGGCATCACAGGGGCAGCAATCGAAAGGGAAAACCTAATTTGGAAACAACATAAGCACTAGGTGGGAAGGCGTGCTTCGATGCACCACCTTTGTGAGTTTTAGCACTCTGTGATTGATTATGCTGATGGTTGTAACCTGAAATTCAATAACCAAGAATACATCATGCAATATTTACCTAGACCCTTTTTAGACAAAATAGTAGTCAGGTGGTCTATTGCAAATCAAGAATAAGAATCATATGTTTACCAAAAAGAAAGAAAATTGAGAGGCCATTCGCTTCTCCTTAAACAATGCATACAGTCATATTAGGTAGGATTTTCATCAAGCACCTTGTAAGCACAAATAAAAATGAATATGCATAAATAAAGATGAGATTTAATTTCCAGGGGTCCTTCACATTTACCTCGGCCTTGAGAAGGCACATGTGTTCCTTTGAGAGAGAAGAAGCACAACAGGGATGTACAGGTCGGGTGGAGCTCCACCACCCGCTCCTCCAGGAGGACAACACGATATGCGGCCTCCTACTCTCTACTACATCAGCCGCCGACCCATGGCGTCCGACACCTCCACGTGCCGCCTCCTCTTCTCACATGTCAACCACCTGCCCACGGCCGCTACTTTTGCTCAGTCAGTGAAGCTGCTGCTGCTGTGAGAACAACCTGTTGCTCCTGCCGGTGAGGGAGGCATGGTGGAGGAGATGGTGGCCGAGCCGACCACGATGGAGAGAGAGAGGAGTAGAACGAGGGGGAAGGTGAGGGGGCACAGCGGGGAGGCAGGAGGCAAGGAGGGGCGAGCTAGACCTCGTGTCGGAGAGGATTGGGGCGCCAGCGGTGGAGCGTTGGGAGGAGGAGGAAGAGGGGAATACATGGGTGTGGATCGACGAATCAGGATATTTTCCAACCGTGTGGAAATTTGACCAATAGGCAACCGAACATATTTGTACCAGATTTTCTACCCTTTATAGTCATTTACATGTGGACCACATGAATAGTAGTCGGAAAATAAAACCGCGTGTGACTTTGAACAATGGGAAACCGAACATATTTGCACCAGATTTTCTACCCTTTATAGTCATTTACAGGTGGGCCACATGAAGAAAACGAAATTGCGTGGGGCTTTGACCAATGGGCAACCGAACATATTTGCACAAGATTTTCTAACCTTTATAGTCATTTACATGTGGGCCACATGACTAGTAGTCAGAAAACGAACACTCGGGATGTACTGGCTAGCACGATCGGATGGCTGAAAATGCCAAGATTTCTAACCTTTATAGTCATTTACAGGTAGGCCACATGAATAGTAGTCAGAAAACAAACGCTCGGGATCTACTGCCTAGCACGATCGGATGGCTAAAAATGCTTGATTTTTGTGGTGATTCCTAGTACCCTCACCAATTATATCTTTAGATTGGCATATATTACAAGGTTTAATATTGCTATTTAATATGATTAAAATGACTATATAGTCATTCCTTTATTCTTAGTCCATGATTACTACATGTAAAACCATATATTTTTACATATTCAGATAGAGCATGGCAAATGTGATTTTTGACAATTGGAATCAACTCAAAAGCATTTGTGGTTGATTTTGGAAAAATGTTTGAAGTTGAAAAAGTCTCTACCTTGTTATTTTAACTATGGGTGATCTATAAATTCAAACTGTTTGAATCCAATGGGAGTGTTTATAGATTTTCATTTCCTTTCTAACAAAATTGGAATCATGCAATTTGGTTCTTCTAGAATTCAATTTCAAAGTCACCTACAGAATAGGGTTTTCGAATAAAAGAAAAATCTACATTTGAATTGGGCGTGCACGAAACGTTACTAGGCCGGCCCAACTGCACTGCGCGCGCGTAGGGGGCTGCACTTCCCCTAGTCCCACACGTCAGCGGCTGTTCTAACGCTAAGCGGTATGTGCTAATCCTAGCCGCACGATTAGAGCACAAGCAACGACTCAGCGTTATCATCTCCGTTACACGGTGCGCGCGGGATTCAACCCTAACTCTACAGCGGTGGTCGTTAGGGGCTTACCAGGGCTACAGCTAGGTACTGTGGTGCGGGCGAATGAACTGGTTGACGATGGCAGTTCGAATGGTGGTCGCGACAGCTCCTAGGGCGGCTCCTAGCGCTGGCTCCGTTCCACCACTGCGGCAGTGGGCTGCGGTGAAATTTCGGTGTTGCACGCTTCGGCTTGCTCTGGGGATGGGTCAGAGAGGTTGCTGGGGGAGAGGTGAGTCGAGTGGGGTGCGTTTTGAGGAAAGGGGAAGGGTCTATTTATACCCTAGCAAGGGGAGCATCGGGGCATGGCTCGGGCTCGTTGGCGACATTGTTACAGGGGCTATGGGCATGGCGGAAGGTATAAGACGACGCAGGGCTCCTTGGCGATCGTCATGCGCACAGTGGCACGACGAGGCGCGGTCTCCATCGGTCAGGGACTTCCATGCCACCCTCGGGTATCGCGGGCGTTCGCCACGGCGTACGGTGGTCATAGGTCGCACGGGGTCCAGCGGGCATGTTTGGGAGATTGCTGGCATCACGGTGAGCGCATTGATGCAAGGGGAGAGCGAGGCGCGACATGGTCACGTTGGATTGATTGGCGCTCTGGCGCGGTCTCGGCATGGAGAACAGAGAAATGGGTGTGGTTGTGCTGGTGTCTCCATGGCCTGGTATTGGTAGAGGCGTACACAGGCAGGTGCGGTGAGGTCACAGCTACCTTCTAGATGTCATGGGCAAGGGCGGTGAGGCTTGTATCATCGTGTCTATGTCGGGTCGGCATGGTGAGCTCGGGTACCAGCTGGCACTAGTCCAAAGGGCGAGTGAGCAAGTCTCAGCTGCACGGGCTGGTACTGGGGTGAGTGTGGGAGAGTAGTGGAGGCTTAGTGAGGTACAAAGATGATCACAAGATTGCTCCAAATAGTGTGGAGTGCGTAGCTTTGTACTGTGCTCACTAAGTGTTCGATCAAATGGCCGCCAGAGAAAAATATTTGAATATTTGAAATTCTTTTTAGTGGGTTAAATGATCATAAGTTTGAGAGTCTCTAGTTGCAAGGATTGGTCAAGTGGAGAAAGTTTGGAGGGTTTTTGAAAAGTTGCTATCTTGATGCCTATGATAGATTCAATTTTGAACTGTCCTCTAGAAGAATTTGAATTTGTTTCTATCAGTTTTGAAAGCCTACTGGTGTTCATTGTCACTTGGTCTAGCAAGGGGAGAAAATAAATGGAATTTTTTCGGTTTGAAATCATTTAATAGAGATGCCCAAAGTGGGCTAGGTGCTAACATTTTCAAAAATGACCATTTGCTCATATGCTTTATATATTGATTTTCTTTTGCTTTGTTTTGGGTTTGATTTGTCCTAGATGATATGGTTTTGATCTCTAAACTAATTCTCAACATTTATAACAAACAAACATGGCATATCATGCATTCATACATTATTAACCAACACACATTTGCAATCATAGTTGTTTAAGATTAAAAGTTTTTGTTAACCCTAAGTTTAGTTGATTGGAAATTGATTTTCTCTTTTTAATATTTTTGAGATGTTACAAACCTTCCCTCCTTAAACTGAATCTCGTCCCGAGATTCAAGAAAAAACTAGGAACTAAAGAGATTTGGAAACTCAGTCCTAATATAATCTTCTCGCTCCCAGGTGGCTTCTTCTTCAGTATAGTTGCTCCACTCGATCTTTAGAAACTTGATACTTCTGGTATGGGTGGTTATGAAGTCTTCTTCCAAAATACGAATGGGTACTTCACAATAAGTTAAATCCTTGTTGATATCCACGACTCTATCATCAATGTTCTTGAAAACTTCGGTCTTCTCTAAAACTTCTAAGAATTTCCTAAGTAACGAGATATGAAACACATTATGTACAACTGACATCTCTTCAGGCAGTTCTAGCTGCTAGGATACTTCTCCTGGACGACTTAAAATCTTGAAGGGTCCGATATATCTGGATGCAAACTTCCCCTTGAGTTGAAAATGATGCATTCCTTTCAAGGGTGATACTTTGAGATACACAAAGTCTCCAATATTGAAGGTCAGGTCTCGACTTCTTTTGTCAGCGTAACTCTTCTGTCTAGATTGAGCGGTCTTGAGGTGTTCATGGATCTTGTGAACCTTTTCTTCAGCTTCTCATAGGATGTCTGGTTCGAATATCTGACTCTCTCCTACTTGCGACCAATTCAGGGGGGTACCGCACTTCCTTCCATACAAAAACTCAAATGGAGCCATTTGCAAACTGGCCTGATAACTGTTGTTGTATGAAAATTCTGCGAAAGGCAAATAGTCTTCCCATTTAGATCCATATTCTAGTACACAAGCTCTCAACATATCTTCTAGTATCTGGTTTACTCTTCCGTCTATCCATCGGTCTGCGAGTGATAAGCTGTGCTGAAGTTCAGTTTGGTTCCTAATCCTTCTTGGACTTTCTTCCAAAACCTGGAGGTAAACTAGGTTCCTCGATCTGACACAATTTTCTTGGGGTTCCGTGCAGACTAACTATCCTAGCAATATACAACTCTACCAGCTTCGGGCTTTGGTAAGCTGTCTTGACGGGTATGAAATGAGCTGCGTTGGACAGTCCAACTACTATGACCCAAATAGAATCATTTCCCCTACTAGAGGTAGGCAAACCGGTGATGAAATCCATTCCGATTGAATCCCATTTCCATTCTGGAATTTGCAATGGCTGCAACAATCCTGCGGGTCACTATTGTTCCGCTTTGACTCTCTGACAGATGTCACACTTGGTGATATAGCTTCCGACTTCTCTCTTCATTTTGTGCCACCAAAATTGCTCCTTCAAATCTGGATACATCTTCGTTCCTCCTGGGTGAATATAATAAAGAGTATCGTGGGCTTCCTGCAAAATGACTTGCTTCAACTCCGAATCTGCTGGCAGACAGAAGCATCCTTTATACCACAGAATGCCTTCTTCATCTTCAGTGAATCCGAGTACCTTCCCTGTACCGATACAACGCTTAATTCCGTTGATACTAGCATTTCCTTTCCGAGCTTCCTTTATCTGACTGATCAAAGTGGGTTGAAGTTTGATACTGGCTAGGAATCCTTTGCTAAGTAGCTCCATTCTAAAATTCTCCAACTCCTCATGCAAACTTGGCTGATCTTCCTTAATCATGGTGTTTAACCTACACGGCAGTCTACTAAGAGCATCTGCTACCACATTGGCTTTGCCGGGGTGGTAGTGAATGTTAAGGTCATAATCCTTGATTAACTTTATCCATCTCCATTGCATCATATTCAGCTCCTTCTAGGTGAAAATATACTTCAGACTCTTATGATCCGAATAAATCTCACAACGGTTACCCATGAGGTAATGACGCCATGCCTTCAAGGCTAAAACTACGGCTGGCAATTCTAAATCATGGGTGGGATAATTCTACTCATGTTGCTTTAGTTGCCGGGACAGATATGAGATTACTTTGCCTTCCTGCATCAACACACATCCGAGACCAATCTTGGATGCATCACAAAATACATCAAAAGGCTTCATGATATCCGGCATGATCAAAATTGGGGCTGAAATCAATCTCTTCTTGAGCTCTTGAAAACTTGCTTCACATTTGTCCGTCCATTCAAACTTCTTGTCTTTCTTCAATAGCTGGGTCATCAGCTTTGCGATGCTTGAAAATCCTTCAACGAACTTGCGATAATATCTTGCTAATCCGAAATGCGCGGACTTCGGCTTGAGTGGTTGGGGATTTCCATTCTTCAACATCCTTAATCTTGGCGGGACCGACGGCAACTCCTCTTGCCGACAAGATATGTCCTAGTAATCCTACTTCCTTTAACCAGAGCTCACATTTGCTAAACTTGGCATACAACTGATGCTCTCTAAGGGTTTCAAGGATGGTTCTTAGGTGTTTCTCATGGTCCTCTTCCGACTTGGAATAGATCATAATATCGTCGATAAACACAACGACAAACTTATCCAAGAAGTTCATAAAAATCTTATCCACGAGATTCATGAAATAAGCGGGGGCATTTGTCAATCCAAATGACATGACATTGTACTCATACAATCCATATCTGGTAGTGAAGGTAGTCTTTGGGATATCCGTTGTGTGTATCTTTAGTTGATGATAACCACTTCTAAGATCAATCTTAGAAAGCACTCTGGCACTAGTCAGCTGGTCAAATAGATTTTCTATCTTCGGCAGTGGGTACTTATTCTTGATGGTGACATCATTCAGCTTTCGTAATCCATACACAAACAGTTGGCACCATCTTTCTTATCCACAAACAAAACGGTGATCTCCACGGCGATGCACTTGGTTGTATCAGACCTTTTCCCAACATGTCATCAAGTTGCTTCTTTAGCTCCACTAATTCGGCTAGGTTCATACTATAGGGTCTCTGAGCTATGGGTCCAGTTCCAGGAACTAGTTCAATGATAAACTCGATATCCCGATCTGGGGGCATACCGGATAATTCATCTAGGAACACATCGGGGTGTTCACAGACTACTCTGACTTGGTCTAGGGTTGATTGGACTAAACTCTTGTTGCATTTGAATTGACGGGGCAACATCTCAGACACATGCTCTACTGATACTCCGGTGCTACTGGTCATGGTTATGGCTTTCTTGGCACATTCTATTAATCCCTGATGTTTCGACATCCAATCCATTCCTAGTACTACTTCAAAACCTTTTGTTCCAAGTACTATTAAATTGGCATACAAATCTATTCCATGTATTCTGATAGGCACGGCCTTGCAAATTTTTCTAGCTTTGGTGGTTGACCCAGGTATTTGAACTATCATAACATGCTTCAAATTTGTTGGTTGAATCTTACTAGTGCATGTAAATTCTTTGGTAACAAACGAGTGCGATGCTCTTGAATCGAACAACACTCTTGCAAGTACTGAGTTAACAGAAAGCATACCCACCACGACATCGGGCGCTTCCTGGGCTTCTTCTGCATTCATGTGGAACAGACGACCGATACGGTTGTGTGGGTTGCCTGGGGCAAACCTCTTTCCAGGCTGGACACGACGCTGCTGCTGGGCAGGTGTGGTGACATTGGGTGCTATAGCAAGCTTCTTGGGGAAAGCATTGGAGTAGTGACTCGTAACTCCACATTCAAAGAAGGTCATCGTTGACTTGTCCTTCCCGGCAATAGGCACAACATTGCTTCCAGTCCTTGGGGCAGTATTATTATTATTATTGTTGTTGTTGTTGTTGTTGTTGTTGCTGGTGGTGGTGGACCTTGGCGGTGCACGGTTGAAGTTATGGGGGTTGCCGATGTTGTTTTTGTGGCCTACGGGCCTCGGGTTTCCTCCTCCATGATTGGGAAAGTTCGGACGAGACATAGGTGGCCTGTTGTTTCTTGGTGCAAATCTTGCAGATGAGCTGGGGCAGTACTTCGGGGTATGGTGGGGTCCAAGCTGGTGCATCATACGACGCTTACGGTTCTCACTGGCTTGATTGATTTTTCCTTCCATCTGGATAGCAGAATCCACTAGAGCTTCTAGACCGTCAAAAGGAATGTTGACTAACACTGTCTGCATCTCATCATGTAGACCATTCAGGAATCTTTCCTTCTTCTTTGCCTCGGTGTCAATCTCATCGGGGGCATATCTAGCCAGAGAAAAAAATCTGTCATGGTATATTCTACCACAATCATTCTCCCTTGCCTCAACTCCCTGAATTCATCCCTCATCCTCTTGATCAAACCCGAGGGCACATGAGTCTTGCTGAACTTGATCTTGAATTCCTCCCAAGTCATCATTTCTCCTCCATTCATTGTACGAGTGCTGTTCCACCAGGATCTTGCATAACCTGATAGACAGTGGGTGGCAAACAATACTTTCTCTACATCATCTACTCTTGCAACTTCTAAGTTCTCCATCGACTACAGCCAGCCATCAGCATCTAAGGGATCTTCAGATTTGCTAAACATACGAGGGTTAGTGTTTTGAAAGTTCTTTAGCTTAGATCCATGGTGATCCTGATTTCCATGGCCTTGGTTGTCGTGCGCCAGTTGGGCGATCTACTGAAGAGTGGCAAGATTTGCTTGACACTTGGCTCTACCGGCTTCTCGATCTGATACTAGCATTTGCAGAATCTGAACCATAGGATCCTGGGATGAGTTGCTTCCACCGAGGTTGCCGCGAGTCATCTAAAGATTGAGATAGACCATAAGGTAAGAGGGAAATTCCTATGGTTTATGGATATGTTTCAAAAGCTTAAAACTTGAGTATTGCTAAGGTTTGAAAACCACGACTCTTTTTCATTCATTCGAAGCAACACATTTCAAACAACACACCACAACTACAAAGCATATGGTTTTATGAACCATTCTGTCATTCTACAATACATTGGGACCGGATACAAACTCACACCTATGACATTGATCTAGTGCTACTACTCATCATCGGAACTGGTGGGTTCTTTGTCAGTTAGGAAGTCTTCATCCTCCTCGTTGGTGTGGAACTCCATGTTGGTGTCCTCCAGATAGTCTTCGTCATCATTGAGGTAAGAGGTGATATCCCTACGAAGATCTTCACCTTCGTCTTCCTTCTCCTCAAGCTGAATTTCTTGGCCATGGATGGTTTCTTCAAGGGTTGCCACATTCTGGCGGAGGCGAGCGATGATGCGGTCCTTCTTGTCACACTGGCGGTGAAGTGTCTTGTGCTCTTTAGCTAGGATGGCAAGGGTGTGATTCTTCTCCACTTTAACAATGTGCTTCTGGTTGGTGTAGGCACAAGCGTTGTCCAACTCTTTCTAGGTCTCATGCATCATGAAGTCGAGGTGATCACATGATGCTTCAGCTCCGGATGTCCTGGCATGGCCAAAGGTTGTCCCATGGAGTCACGTCTTGCGTAGTGAGCGAAGTGGGTGCCAATGATCTGGTCGATATTCTGTGCACACAGACGAGCAAGTGCTTCCTGCATAGCTCTAGCTAGTCCATCCAGCCAGTTGTTCTCCCTCACAGTGAACTGTATCTTCTCCGAGGTAGGTGGTTCCATCTTTCCTCTCAGATCTGCAGCGACTAACCATTGAGTTCTCCTCCTGGCTAATCCTTGAGTTGCGCTCCATAGAACTCCGAGTGCGTGCGTCCGAGAAACTCCGCTAGCTGACTCAAGTCCCTCTCGAAGATGAGTTCTCCTCCGTTGCCAAGCTGATAGAACTTGCTGTACTTGACTTCCATCTATAAGCAATTAGGAGGAGTAAGTTAGTGAGGCGATCAAGTGTGTCAAATTTTATGTAGGATTGCTAAAATTTTGAGGAACATGTGAACTCTTCTTTTTGAAAGAATCTCTAGGATAAGAATGAGAATAGGTTTTCATAAATACTCACTTCCTTTGTTTTTGAAAATTAAGTTTTTCAGACGTCCTTTCTAACTAGGGTCTCCTATGGTTAGGATGGCTCTAACACCAACTTGTGAACACCCGGACTTTTAAGTCTAGATGTCTGTTATGTCGTACATCGCAATCCTAGGATTACCATTTTTTAAGACATAACAGAATTGATAGCACAGTACCTCGTCCATTACAAACCATAATAGTCTTACAAATAGTTGATCACATGATCAAGTCTTAATACACATCAAAGCAGCGAAAATAAACATAGTAGAGACTCCATCTTCATTGTCACAGGCAATGCTGACGATGGGAGATGATCCTAGTTATCATAGATATCCTGCTGTCCGTCCTCCAGATAGTCCTCTTCATAGTCTGGCCATGGGAATAGCCAGGGACAAAGCCATGAGTACTTTTAAAGTACTCACAAACTATCACTAATGTAAGTAAGGTAATTCTAATAGGAATCCCAAGCTCTAAGCTTGCTTGCAATAATCCAGTTTTATTTCAGAAGTACTTAGTAGTAAAAACCTATTTTAGTTATCTAAATTACTGAAGTGGGAACCTAGTTGTCATTTCCACAACCCGGTTGTGGTCAAGTCAAAGTCATATTTCAAGTCACAAGTCATTTTGAAAACATCTGACAATGGAACAGTATGGCCATCCAACTGTCCATGACCGTGGACACGGCTATTCAAATAGTTTGACACTCTGCAGAGGTGGTACACTTTCACCACAAATATCGATACATCCGTCAGGGATATCCCTGATTCATCATACTTGGTATGCGGATAATCAATCCTAACCTTTCAATTACACACCCTAGTATAGGCACCTCCGCTATGAGCTTGGCCTCCCAGCCATGGCCATCCGCCATCCCGGGAACTACATAGGTGGGCATTCACATTCACGAGGTAGCCTCAGCTCAACCTCTTTCCGTGAGGGAACCCATACTAAGACACATAAACTTCCAGTTATGCCCTACCCAAATCAGGTATTGTGGTTGTATGGTAAAGCTGGAATGGTATCGCATCCGAACCCAACCATCAGTCTTTATTCAAAGTCACGGCACATGCCTCATTCATCATCATCTTCAAGTCATTGTGTTTCATAACCCGTGTCAAAACATTTCAATAAAATGACTCATCATTCTAAGGTTTTCATAATCATTTGCTCCAAGTGTTCCCATCTAAAGTGATCAATATTAGTTTAGCACTAGCAATTATCAATGCGGGTGTCACTATTGAAGGGTGCTAATCAAGTATAACTACCTAAGCCTAGTTCTATGCTCTTGATGGCATTTTTCCTATTTTTCCCACTAATCACCAATTAATTAACTATTTAAGAAACTTTCGTAAAGTGAAGAATAAAGCTTGCAGGTAAAACTTGGGATTGGTATAATCAAGGTTGCATCACAGTAGTATGCATAGTGTATCTTGCATAGGTTAGCTTGCATAGTTTAGCTTTTCTTGGTTGGTATAGTTGTCGAAGTGCTCCTCTTCTTCTTCATAGAATTCTTCCTCCTCGTAGCCCGGGGTGGTACTAGCGTCTATAAATAAATACGAGGTACACAATCACCAAACAATACTTAGCTACTTCTATTTAGCACACAAAGGTTCACACTAGATGATGTAGCAACATCTCAATCACCACATGAATTAGTGACATAGTCTTATTTATGTTATTTTGGAAATGTAATTTCTACTCATTGAAAAATACTTAAGATTTAATATTCCCTAATTATAAAATATGGGATCATGTTAACACATGTCATCACCGCATATTCCAACACTTGGGAATGTGATTTAAAGTAATTGGCATATATTACAAAGTTTAATATTGCTATTTAATATGATTAAAATGACTATATAGCCATTCCTTTAATCTTAGTCCATGGTTACTACGTGTAAAACCATATATTTTTACATATTCAGATAGAGCATGGCAAATGTGATTCTTGACAATTAGATTCAACTCAAAAGCACTTATGGTTTATTTTGGAAAAATGTTTGAAGTTGAAAAGTCTCTTCCTTGTTATTTTTACTATGGGTGATCTATAAATTCAAACTGTTTGAATCCAATGGAAGTGTTTAGAGATTTTCATTTCCTTTCTAACAAAATTGGAATCATAAAATTTGGTTAAGTGAATCTTCTGGAATTTAATTTTAAAGTCACCTATAGAATAGGGTTTTTGAATAAAAGAAAAAACTACATTTGAATTGCTAGGCATGCGCGGGAACGTTACTGGGCTGGCCCAACTGCACAGCACACGCGCAACAGGCTGCACTTGTGCTTGTCCCACACGTCAGCAGCTGTTCTAACACGATGCTATATGCGGTAATCCTAGCTGCACTATTAGATCACGATCAACGACTCAACGTCATCGTCTCCGTCGCACGGTGCGCGCGGGATTCAACCCTAAATCTACAGCGGGGGTCGTCAGGGCTTACCAGGGCTCTAGCTAGGTACGGCGGTGCGGGCGAACGAACTGGTCGACGATGGCGGTTCGAACGGTGGTCGCGGCAGCTCCTGGGGCGGCTCATAGCGCTGGCTCTGTTCCACCACTGTGGCGGCGGGCTCCAGTGAAATTCTGGTGCTGCACACTTCGGCTTGCTTCGGGGATGGGTCAGAGAGGTTGCTGGGGGAGAGGTGAGTCGAGTAGGGTGCGTTTTGAGGCAAGGCGCGAGGTCTATTTATACCCCAGCGAGGGGAGCATCGGGGCATGGCTCGGGCTCGTCAGCGATGTTGTTACAGGGGGCTATGGGCATGGCGGAGGGTGTAGGCTGACATAGGGCTAATTAGCAATCGTCATATGCATAGTGGCACGGCGAGGCACGGTCTCTTTCGGTCGGGGACATCCATGCCACCCTCGGGTACCGCGGGTGTTCGTCATGGCGTACGGTGGTCACAGGTCGCGCGGGGTCAAGCGGGCATGTCTGGGAGATTGCTGGTGTCGCGGCGAGCACATTGATGCAAGGGGAGAGCGAGGCGCAACATGGTCGCGTGGGATTGCTCAGCGCTCTGGCACGATCTCGGCATGGAGAACAGAGAAATGGCCGCGGAAGTGCTGGCGTCTCCATGGCCTAGCGTTGGTCGAGGTATACATAAGCAGGTGCGGTGAGGTCACATCTACCTTCTAGATGTCATGGGCAAGGGCGGCGACGCTTGTATCGTTGTGTCCATGTTGGGTCGGCATGGTGAGCTCGGGTACCAGCTGGCACTAGTCCAAAGGGCGAGTGAGCGAGTCTCAGCTGCATGGGCTGGTACTAGGGTGAGTGTGGGCGAGTTGTGGAGGCTTAGTGAGGTACAAAGATGATCACAAGATCGCTCCAAACAGTGTGGAGTTGGTAGCTTTGTACTGTGCTCACTAAGTGTTCGATCAAATGGATGCAAGAGAAAAATATTTGAATTTTCAAATCCTTTTTAGTGGGTTGGATGATCATAATCCTGAGAGTCTTTGGTTGCAAGATTGATCAAGTGGAGAAAGTTTGGAGGGTTTTTGAAAAGTTGCTATCTTGATGCCTATGATAGATTCGATTTTGAAATGTCCTCCAAAAGAATTTGAATTTGTTTCTGTCAGTTTTGAAAGCTCACTTGTGTTCATTATCACTCAGTCTAGCAAGGGGAGAAAATTAATGGAATTTTTTCTGTTTGAAATCATTTAATAGAGATTCCCAAAGTGGGCTAGGTGTTAACATTTGCAAAAATGACCATTTGCTCATATGCTTTATATATTGATTTTCTTTTGCTTTGTTTTGGGTTTGATTTGTCCTAGATGATATGGTTTTGATCTTTAAACTAATTCTCATCATTTATAAGAAACACGCATGGCATATCATGCATTCATACATTATTAACCAATACACATTTGCAATCATAGTTGTTTAAGATTAAAAGTTTTTGTTAACCCTAAGTTTAGTTGATTGGAAATTGATATTCTCCTTTTAATATTTTTGAGATGTTGCATCTACTTCCGCAACCTCTACTAGATCAGGGTCCAGGAGTCGTCATCAAACACCATATGTGTGTGACCCCCCACGAGGCGCTTCACTTATGGCACTCGACTCGTTCGAGCCATCAGAGTCATTAGAGTCGGTAGAGCTAGAGCTGGTGGAGCCGTCCGAGTTCAGAACGACCTTGAGGTCGGCATCGATACGACTACATCAACTACGTTCTCCCGAACGTTAACAAAGCTTTTCGGTCTTCAACTTGGTAAGTTTGGGAAAAGCCTCTCCCGTTACCACATTACTAATAGATAGATCCTATCATTAGGGTTGTTTGCGTAGGAAAATTTATTATTTGTAGGCACTTAAACCCCAACAGGATCATGATTCTTGGGATCATGCTCATAAAGGTTTACTCTAGGGTAATATAAGTGTCAAGGTGTGACCCCTTGTGGAAATGGTTAAGTGGTAGTTTTTAGGTGAATGGAATAATAATTTAATACAAGTGGCATTCACACATTCAAACAATGATAGATATTTTAGTCAAGACAATCAATTTATCACTTCACTTGTGATCACTCATTCATCAAGATTTTTATAAATAAAGTCAAAATGGTTTTGCATCCAAGGTCAAACAATTTGATTTGGTTTGAGTTGTTTCAAAGTGTTTGTTTTAAGGGTTGTTTGAATTATGTTTATTTGTATTTGAGTGTATTCTAAGTATTTTAAGAGGGTTTATTATGTTCAAACAATTTTCTTATTATATTCACCGAAGAAAAGTATTTTAGGGCTTTTAGGGAAGTTTCCTATTTTTAAATATATAGGTCTTGATTTTCGTTATTAAGTTCTTTAAAGTTAAATGAAAATATCATTAAAATTCTAAATAGTGGCTGGTGAATATTTGAGAATGGTTTTATATTTTTTATAGGATTTTATAAGTGTTCTATATGATTTAAAATTTATTTTCTAAACCATTTCCTATTTTATTTATAATATTAGTTATATAAATTGTTTTTCTTTAGTAGAAATCAGATTATAATTTCATTATTTTTTGTTTTGAGGTTTAAAATATTTTTATTACAAGTTTATTATTTTTAGTGGTTATTATATACTTTTAGGAATTTTTGAAGGTATTTAGTTGAATGTTAGAATTTTTAAGTCTTTATTATGTTGTTTTTGTTTTCTTTAATTTTTAAAATAAAAGGTTATTTGATTATTGTTCATCTAATTTTTGTATCATCTATAGGGTTATTTCTATTTGGGTTTTAATATTTTTGTTTTTATTTTGGGATGTTTTAAATTAGGTTTTCAATTGGTTAAAGGTTTTTTTAAATAGTGTCTATCTTTATTTAGCCCAACCGACTAGACCTAATGGGTTAAACCACATGGTTCGACCGGACCATGACCACACCCCTCCCAACTCGCCCCCTTGCTCACTCGACACACTCACCCTTACCGCGCATGCACGCACATGTACGCTGCTCTCCTCTAGCGACTCCCTATCCCTAGCGATGTCGTCGTCGCCACCTGCTCCTTCGGCCATGGTGCCATCCTACCTCTCCCTCACTTTGTCTCTATCTCCTCCCATGTTCCCTTCTACTGCAGTGCCCATGGTGCCCTGGCCACGCCCCTACCGCAGCTCCCGCAATGACCCTAACCCTAGCTCCCTTCTACTCAGGTGTCGCCGTGGCTCTGGCCTCCTGGTCATCGCTGACGGTTCCCTATGCCGCCAACCTCCTTATCGCAGCCCCTACGGCATACCCTAGCCTCCCTGGCTCGGTCTATTGCTGCCATGGGTAGTCGTGGCCTCCCGCCCCTTATGTGGTGGTAGCTCATGGTTGCTCCTAGTTCCCCTACTTCTACTATGACTACGACAATGAGTACTACATCGACTATATGTACACTCCCATTCTGTGACTAGCCTTATGGATGAGGTGATTCTAGTTCTAGGTTTGGGGTGATGCTTCCCTATTCATCCCAATTGATGAATAAGATCAATTGTTGGATTTAGGATTAGGTTTAATGTGTAATTGGCTTCTTAGTTACCACTAGGTTTGGTTTCCTAGTTATATAGTTGTTAGACAGGTGTGTGTTGTATGGGTTAACAATAATTTGTGACCCTACTCGTCACAATTTTATGAGTAGGCGAATCTATGGTAGTGGTTTGATGTAGTAAAATTAGGACATATACTGGTTATTGGTTAGTGGATGCTCCCATTAGGATGTTTTACAAGCATCCAAATAGTTAACCTAGTGTTGTATAGTAATTACGTTGTCAAATATGGTTTAATCTAATACTTGGCCTTGATGTGCTGGTTCTAATGATTTAATTCGGCTAGCATGCTATTGTATAGATATTGGTGACCACACAAAATAGAGCAGATGCTCCTGTTTGGATGACATTTCATCCAAGCATCCACCAATGCCATTTGGTGTTCATTTTAAATAGGACATGTGTTCTTCTAGTAATCGGGTCTATCCATTCCCAGATGTATTTATATAAATCAAGTTCCATAATTAACTTGGTTCATGCGCACATGGTATTTATCAAGAAATTATGTATGTGGTGATGTAGTGTGTGCACACAAGAATTAAAAACTTTTCCTTAGTTTGGTAATCTAGTGGAACTATTCCCAGGTTTCATGTAGCTTTTATAACTTGAATAGCTAATGATTTCTCTTGTTGTTCTTGGGTGTAATTAGGTTGCTGTGATTAATTAGTGGTGTGTTCTTATTGTCTTTTATAAGCAGTTTAAGTGATTTGATTGTTGGAATTTATTTATTAATGTTTTCTTGGTGTTCTTAGAGTATAATTAGTGTTCTTGGGTGTTCTTGATCAGTTCTTAAGTGTTCTTAAGTGATCATCTAGTGATATGGGATGATTTCTAGATCATGGACATGATCTAGGAGTTGAATTTTGGTAATAGGATAGTGCATAGATGTGCTTTAAAGCGTGTTCTTGGTCAACATTAGTGGCTCGCCGAATTTCTATCTATTATCCCACTAATTCCCCCACTCTCCTCTCTTTCTAATCCTATTTATCTAGCTACTACTAATGATGCTATTTACTTCTATTCCTAGGGATCTACCTAAAAACCTTTGTTGAGTAGTGATTCTTCCTCCTCTACCTATACTAGTTCTTCAGGTGTTCTTCCTCCTTGCTCCCCTTCTTCCTAGCTCTCTCTCTCAAATCTCTCTCTAATAGTGTGTGTGTGAGTTTTTGGTCTGAGCTAGACTAGTTAGTTGTGAGCTATGGGGTCAAGGGTGCCCCTCTATTTATAGTGCTCTACGATGCATGTGGTGCTGCTACCTCTCCCATGCATTTAGGTGAGTAAGGTGCTTGGTTTTGTGTGAACCGTCTCTCTAGTTTGTTTATGTGTAGGTGGCATGGCCACTTTCGGTTTTCAAGCCCATACTATTTTGTACTTAGTGTATTTTGTATTTAGACAAGTGTTAAAGTTTGTTTGCTAGCTTAGTTTGGGTTTTGATAAATAGGATTTTGTTTTACACGCTTGTCCTGATGCTCAATTTGGACAGTGCCATTAGGCACTAGATTTAATTTTTATTAAAGTTTTGATTCTTCTTCTTAAGATTCTAATTGGATGAAGCTTAGTAGTAGTTGTTGTTATGTTGTTTGATTGGTTTAATTTTTAATTTAGTAAACTTTCAAATGTTTGGATATTTTGTGTTTCTCAAGAACAAAGCTTGAGTTAATTTCCATTGGTGAATTAGTTGCTACTAGATCCTAGAGTAGTTCTATTGGTTTACATTTTCACTTGAAAAAATTGATTTTTTGGCTGTTTAGTAGTTCTTATTTCTTGCAGATTTCTTTCGGTCAGTTATGTTTAGAGGAAGGTGTTCTTCATTTCTATTGATTTACTTTTGTAACTTGGAGAAGATAAATTCTAGGCTATTGTACTAGTACATGGTATTTTAGGTTTACTCTTTCATTAGCTGTGTGATTGTTTAATCCTACTCAACATAGTTTGATGAGTAGGAAGCTAGGAGATGTAGAAATACAGTCCTAGGTCAGGCTGTGTGTGACCAAGTTTAGAGAAGAATGTATTCTTCTCTACTATTAGTTCTAGTGTTATAGGTAGATGGCCTACCTATAGTAATTTTTAGGTTGGATTTTGGATAGATTTTGATTGTTCCTATTTGTTCCCCAATGATGGTATGTTCGTTCCTCTTTTTGACTATTTTGTTGTTTGTTTGCAGATAAGAAATAAAGAATATAAATGTATATGAAAAGATGAGAAGAATTGGAAGATTTGTATGTTCAAGATTTAGTTTAGGATTTTATTTTTATGTGTGTAGTTCTTTATTTATTGTTGTTTTTATTCAAGTTGGGCATAATTTATTTTAGTTCAATTCTAGTTGAAATTAAACTTTGGGCTATAGTATTCTTTTGATAGATTTGGCCTTGATGTATGATCATGCACTAATGCTGGACTTGTGTACTAAAATTTGTATGATTTGTTTGCTATTTAGAAGATTTGGGATGTATATAAGACTATTGCTTTGTTTTCTATGTTGATCTTGTAGTGAGGCTCGTGCCTCGGTTTGAGTATAGGTTTGTATCTGTTGGTTATTTGAAGGGTTCTGGTTATATATATATGTTGCTTTGGAAGCTTAGCTTCCAAAAATTATAGTTTCATTTTTTGTGATCTTTGCTGGTGCATGTGCATTTGTGATTAACTCTTTTCACTCGGTCTTTCTATTGCTTTTCATCAGTTTTCATTGGATTTTCACTCATTTGCTAACGTTAATATCACAATTTAGCGAAACCTTGTTCTACAATGTATGTTTCAGGTATTGGACACTTATGGAAGGCTCCCGGGACATTTATGAGCTATTTAGAGCCAAACAAACAAATCTCCAATTGAAGCCTTTTCGATTCAACATATACATAGGGCATAACAACCATTAGTACGGGCGGGACTTTGAAAGAACATTTCATTATCTCTAGCGTTTTATGTGTTAGATAACAATACCACGGATTATCTCATGTGTGCTAAGTGCTGTAGATTTATATTCATATGAAAAGCAGTCAATTTCAGTTGTTAGGGGGCGGATTATCCGCCCCTGCCAAGGGCCGGATAATCCGGCCGGACCCTTTCGACAAAGGTGGGCAAGGTGCATCATGCAGTATGGGGGGCGGATTATTATTCGGATTGTCCGTCCACGGCCAGATAATCCGCCCCAAGAGAAGTTTTGTAAAGGGAGCCAAGGCGCGTCGTCTAGTATGGGGGGCGGATTTTCCCCCGAAAAATCTGAATCTGGGGCGGTGCTTTGCCCCAGCCGGATAATCCGGCCATCACTTGGGCCTAATAATCCGGCCCCAACTTCACCAACGGCCATGTTTGGACAGGGGTATAAAATCCCAAATCACCCCTCCTGTCATATCTCTTGATTCATTAGAAAAGGTTCTAGCTTGTTGAAAAAGCTCTCAATCAAGATCTCTCACTTCAACCACCCGAAGGCTGTGATCTTTGGGGAATCGAAGGAGGAGACTTCCATCATCAACATCATGAATCAAGTGCATCACTTCCCTCCATTCACTTGGAGATTTCTCGATCTAGTATTACTTTTTAATATCTAGATCTTGTGTTTCGGTTTTGATAATATTTGTTCTTGTGGAATCTTGTTGTCATTAGGGGAGCCTCCAATTTGGGTTTGGAGTTATGAACCACTAGTCGTGTAAAGGCACCGGTTCTCGCCTCGAAGGGTACCAATAGTGGAAAGGTGGATCAGGCCTTTGGTGGTGAGATCCATCGGAGAACAGGGTGAGGCTTATTGTGGCGTGGTGGTCTTAGTACCGCCCACCCCTCCAACAAAGATGTACTTCCCTTAACAAAGAAGGAACTACGGTAAAACAAATCCTGGGTCTCCGCATGCTCCACTACGGTTTCCTCGTTCCTCACTCTTACTTGCCTTTACTTGCTAGTAGTTAGGTTTACATATAGGGAAATTCTTTGTAGTTGCATATCAAGAGAATTACCTTTGTTTCAAGCCTAGAATTGAAAAAGTACTAAAATTTGGAGTAGGACCTATTCACCCCCCTCTAGGTGCCCATATGATCCATTTCAATTGGTATCAGAGCCTCGTCTCTTTATTCAGGCTTAACAGCCTAAGATAAGTATGGGTACTAAGGAAGATGGGAGTGAGGATGTGAACAAGGCCACAATGGATGACCTCAAGACGTTGGAAACAACCTTGTTTAAATCCTTTGAGACCAAAATGGAAGAGATGCAGCAAATGATTGCTCGTCTCACTTCATCTACAACCCCACCTCCATCTACCGCTGAGGCCTCCACTCTGCTATCTAAGGAGAAAGCTCATGCTAACTCCAAGGAAGATGAGTTGGTGGGTGAGAAAAATAATGGCTCCTCATCCAAGAAGGGAAGTGGTAAGGAGGACTATAGTGATGTCTCTCACCTATATTCTCCCGACCCACCTATCTCTCACCCTCATATAAACAATAGGGGTGATCCACCCAAGCTTAGTGAATCTTCATTTAATCAATGGCAATTCTTAATGAAATCTCATGTGTGCAGTTCATCGATTGAGATTTGGAGGATCATTGAAGATGGCCTTCACATTGGAGACTCCACCAATTTTACAATAAGAGAAGTTGTGGACAGTCAACTAAAATGCAACGGCACTCCACATGATACAGCTTGGTGTGGGTCCGAAGGACATGCCACATATTGAACACCTCAACACCTCCAAAGAATCTTGGATGCTCTCACCGATTTGTTCATTGGCAATGAAAGCGTGAGAAGAAATAGGTATGACGCCTTAAGCAATGAAGCCGAAGGATTTTACATGTTGGTTGGTGAATACCATGAAGACGTGTATAGAAGACTCAAGAGCATCGCAACAACATTTAGAAAGCATGGAGCCACTCATATTGATGATGCTTGGATTAAAAGAAAGTATCTTAGTACTCTCATGCCATTTGAGCCCACAGATTTGAAGAGTTTGCAAGGTAGACACAATTACCACCAAATGACTTCCAATGAAGTCATTAAAGAAATGGCAGCTTTCAAAGTGGCGGCTAAGAATGCCAAAGATGCTCGTGCTTAGGGAATTGGGATGCGAAAGGGTGTAAATGTTGCATTAAAAGCCAATGTTGTTGAACAAGATGAAGAGGATAGAGGGTTAGACGTTGTCTCCATGAGCTATCTCGAGGAGGTCAAGCATGCTCATGGTGAGTACATGGCCTTCTACGCAAGAAACTTTTGGAAGGATCCAGCTAAGGCCAAATCTGAACTTGAGCGCAAGAGTGGGTCAAGTGGGAGAAAGGAGAATGGTCCAAAACTGAGAACTTGCTACAATTGTGGAGATCGCTTACACTTTGTGGCTGAGTGTCCCTATCAAAGTAGAGAAGATAATGGGGGCAGGCTCATCCTCAAGGAAAAATCCAAGGCACGTCGGAAGAAGCCATTCATCAAGAAGAGTGCTCCCTACAAGAAGCAATCTAAGATTGTTTTGGTAGCATAAGAAGAGTACTTATCCGGAAGCGAAGATGAAGAGGATGAAGATAGCACTCAAGAGGTGGCTGCAATAGCCACCACAGCTACTCCTACATCCCTCTTTGACTCTCCTAATGAGAATATCATCAACAAGAACGTCACTTGCCTTATGGCAAGAGGTTCCGAGGTATCATATCCTATCTCTTCATTTCCTAAGACTACTATGAACGTTGATTTAGATGATCATCCAAGTCTTAGGGTAAAGGAAGAAGTTATTGCTGTGGAAATTTTTTTCACTAACTTGCAAGGTGAGCATAAACTTCAATTTGATGCTCTCATGAGCCAACTTACTCACTCCGAAGAACTCCTCGAAGAAAAGGGGAGAATTGAAAGATAAGATGCCATGGAGATAGCCTCTTTGAAGAATGCTCTAGAAGAAGAAGAGGCTCGAGTCTCTCTAGAGGAGAACCTTGAGTCAATTAAGGAGTCTCATGAAGAGGTTGTTGCCCAGCTCATAAAGGAAAGTGACAATGCTCTTGCTAAGGTAAATAAATTAAAGAAGGAGAAGATTGACTTTGGGGCTGCTCATGCTAGACTCTCTGAGGAATTAGAGAAACTCAACATTGCCTACAAGGCATTGGAGAGTGAACACTCTACTCTAACTGAGTCTCGTGATCAGCTCCAAACTCAATTGAACAAGTATGATATGCCTAGCACCTCCACACCATCATGTGGACATGAAGATGTTATTGAAGAAAATGCTAGATTGAAAGAAGAACTTGTCAAGGGATCCCAACCCAAAGGTAAGGAAGTCCTATATGAGATTCTTGGTAAGCAAAGGACAGGCAATGGAAAAGAGGGACTTGACTATGTTCCCAAGACCAAGAAGAAGAAGAACAATAACAAGAAGAAAAGCAAATCTGCTTAAGCAAAGACAAGCACCGTCACAAATGATACGACTAACTACATTGGTTTTGCAGTGTCTAATAATCCTAATTATGAATTATTTTGTGATTACTATGGTGTTGTATATGCTAGTTATGTTGGTCCATTTGATAATTATATTTCTTGGTCTACTTGGGTTCCCAAGACCCTTTTTACTAATATGAGAGGACCCATTGAAAAATGGGTACCTAAAACCAAGAAGTAATTTTCTTGCAGGGCTATGCTTCTGGTGGGTCCAAATGGGTGCTCGATAGTAGGTGCACGAGTCATATGGCCGGAAGCAAAGAGATCATCTCGGAGATGCGGCCAAACCATGATCACATAACCATCTCCTATGGTGACAAGTCAAAATCTAAGGTATTGGGTCTTGGCAAGGTTGTGGTTGCCCACGATATTTCTCTCGTGGATGTCATGCTTGTTGAGACCCTTGGTTACAATTTACTTTCTGTTCGTGCCCTTGGTAAGATGGGTTTTGCAGTTTTTATTAATGGTGATTTAGTGGTACTCTTGTGGAGCAAGTCTCCAAAGGTCGCTTTCGTGGGATATGTCGAAAATGACCTGTAGGTGGTGGACTTTTCGGGGAAAACCACTACATGCCTGATGTGTCTTTTCGGAAAGGCCGACACGGGTTGGCTATGGCATCACCGTCTAACCCACATCAATATGAGAACTTTGCAAAGCCTTCACAAGGGTGGCCACATTCTTGGACTAAAATAAAATGTTTCCTTCACCAAAGACCGTGTGCAGGGCTTGCGTTGAAGGGAAAATGCATGAATCTCCTCATCGAAGGAAGATAATTATTTCATCAAAGAGGATTTTGGAACTCCTTCATGTGGACCTCTTTGGTCCTCCGTCTCATGATTATTCAAGATATACATGGGTCTACTTATTCAAGTTGAAGAGCGAGACTCAACAAACGGTCATCGATTTCGCGAACGAGGTTCAGCGTCAACACAATGTCCCTATATTGGCAATTAGAAGCGATAATGGCTCTGAGTTCAAGAACTACACTCTAAATGAATTCCTAAGTGAAGAGGGGATAAGACACCAATATTCCGCTGCGTACACCCCTCAACAAAATGGTGTAGCCGAGAGGAAGAACCAGACTTTAATGGATATGGCAAGATTCTATGTTGGCTGAATTCAAGTCACCATATAACTTCTGGGCTGAAGCCATTTCCACTACATGTCACTCATCCAACTAGCTCTACCTCCGTAAAATCTTGGACAAGACACCTTATGAAATACTTATTGATAACAAGCCCAACATCTCCTATTTCCGGGTATTTTGTTGTACGTGTTTCTTTCTCATCAAAGGAGTTCGTTTATCGAAATTTGAGTCTAAGGCTATAGAAGGTATTTTTGTTGGTTATGGTGCCGAATCCCACACTTATAGAGTCTACAATAAGCTCTCCGGAACTGTTGTAGAATCTTATAGTGTGGTGTTTGAGGAAAATGATGGTTCCCGTGCGGGGCAAGTTGGTGTTTGTGATGTAGATGTTGAAATACCCCAAGATGCCATAAGAAGAATGGGCGTGGGATTTTCTGCCCCATTGAGGAACCCCTTGTGGTGGATCGGGAAGGACAATGCTCTACTCAAGTAGAGCCCTCATCGATACAAGCTCAAGATGCTCCAACAACTAGAGAAACTTCTACACCAACACCTCCACCTGTTGAAGATCAACCATCGTTTGCTCCAGAAAGCTCCAGGCTAGATTATCTGGTGGACACTGAATTATCCAGTCATGCTACCTCGAATGCAAGGACAGAACAAATCAACCAAGAAACTGATGCAACTCCTAGGCTGGATTTTCCAGGCAACACCTAGATTATCCGGCCCCTCTCCAACTCGAGACAGAAGCATCCAAGACAGCCACGAAGGACCAACTACTCCCAGGCCGGATTATCTGGCCACTCCCTCGGCCAGATTTTCTGGCCCTGAAATCTCAGAACAGCAGCAACCTCCTGTTATGGCTGCTGATCAACATCGAGGGCAAGGTTCTTCATCTCCCATTCACGCTGATCAAGCTATAGATCAAGGTCAAGCTATGTAATATCCCAAAGCTTTAATCAAGGTTATCAAGATCGAAATCACCCAAATTAGGGTTAACAAAAACTTTGTATCATTAAAATAATTAGGAGTGCATATGTGTGTTTGCATTAATATAGAATTGTTTGGAAATGCCATGTTTGATTGATCTATATGTTGTGAAATGATTTAAAGGTGAATGACACATCATCTAGACCATTTAAAAACAAAATCCAAAGAAAAAGAAATTAAATAAGATTAATAAATGCAAATGGTCATTTGTGCCATTTTAATCTACTAGGCCACTTTAGGTGTTCCTAGAAGTCAATTATTAACAGAAATATTTCTAACTGTTTTCACCCCTTGCTAGTACAAGTAAAGATCTACCAAGCCCCACTTTGAAATCATACAAAAAGATTTAATAAATAATTTTAAATGGCATTTGAAAATGGAATCCATTTCATATGCATAGATCCCACTTTTTCAAAAACCACTCAAATGAGTTCACCTTGACAATCCCAAGCAACCACAGACTACCAATAATAAGATCAAGGCACCCACCAAAAATCTTCTCAAAATTCAAATAAAAGTTTCTTGCGGCCATTGTGTCGAACACTTGGTGTTCACAAATAAACCTGCCTAACTAATACTGTTTTGATCAATGCTTTGTCGAACCATTTGGCTCAATCCTTGACCCCTGGTCACCCCAGCACCAACCAAAGCCTCTAAGCCTAGCCCCTTCATATGCGCCAGTGCCGAGCCACCCGAGCGCCATGCCGCCGGTCGAGCATGGACAGCTCCAAGTCGACTGCCCCGCCCTCTTCCGCCGTACCTGGGAGGTAGGCGTGATCACACCGCTGCCCACTGTCTCTACCCCGAGCAACGCCATCCACTGGACTACCGCAGACAACCCGTGCTCTCCGCCTCTGCACCATGCGCAGACCACGCCAGAGCGCCGCGCCCGACAGCCTCGCACAGACCCCGCCTTGCCCTCAGCTTGTGTGCTCCGCCTCGCCTTAACCCCAGCACACCCCCAGACATCCCCGTTCACCGCCGATTGACCCGCAGCGACCGCACGCCGTGTCGAACGCCGCCTCTGCCGCGCAGAGCGTCGACCTTTCCCGACCGCATGCCACCTCCCCTAGCCGTGCCATTACGCCGCAGATGACCGCTAGCAGACCGCGCACCATCCGCCTAGCTCAGCCCTGACCATAGCTACCTGTACCATCGTCTCCGACGAGCCGTGCCCATACCACACTGCCTCACCGTCGAGCCTATAAAAGGAGGCCACCCCTAGCCTCATTATGCACACCAGTCACCTCCCCTATCACCACTGAGCCTTCCCCACTTCTCCCCGGAGCAAGGCGAGTAGCCGTTGGTCGGAATTTCACCGGAGCTGGCCGCCACTAGAGGAGAAGGGCACTGTTGATTGCGACCACCCCAGGAGCCGTCGCGACCACGCCTAGCATCGCCATCGTCCACCAGTTTGATCGCCCCCATCGCCACAATAGCTGGAGCCCTAGTAAGCCCCCAATCGACCCCCACCGAGCCGCTAGGGTTCATTCTTGCCGACGACCTGTTCGTCATCGACGATGAGCCACAACCGTTGATCTCTGTTCTAATCGCACGACCCATATCGCCCCATACGGCTTCACGTTTAGTTGTGCCGCTGACATGCGGGACCCCCTTGTCAGTTGCCCTCAGCACTGCTGAGCGTCACTGGGCCGACCTGTTTAGTTTCCCGCGCTGGCCCCTAAAATTCAAATGAAGGTTTTTCTATTTAGAGTTAAACTAGATTCTGTCCTCTAGTTTGAAAATCAATTCAGAAAGATTTACTTAACCAAAATGAATGATTCAAATTTTGCTAGAAAGATAATTAAAATATCTACCCAAGACCGTTGGATTTAAATCAATTAGAGTTATAGATCACATATAGCAAAAATAACAAGACAGAGACTTTTCTACATTCAAATATTTTTCAAAAATCAACCATAATATCTTTTGAGTTGATTCGAACTCTCAAAAATCACATTTGATAATATCTATCTGAATATGTAATAATATTTAGGTTTGCATGGAGTGACTTTGGACTAGTACCAAAATAATGCTATATAGGCATTTCTAGTCAGTTTAAATTGAATAAATAATAAAATAAAACTTTATAAAATGTGACCAACACTTTAAATCACATTCCCATGTATTAGAATATGTGGTGATGACATGTGTTCACATGATCCCATATTTTAATTGGAGAATATTAAATCTTAGTTAATTTCAATGAGTAGAAATTACTTTTCTCAAATAAAATAAATGAAACTAGTTCATTAAATCTTGTGATGATTGTGATGATGCTAGATCATCAAGTGTGTGCCTTAGTGTGCTAAATAGACTAGTTAAATAACTTTTGGTGATTGTGTATCCCGCATGTATTTATAGACGATAGTACCGACCAAGTCTACGAGGAGGAGGAGTTCTACCCCGAAGAAGACGAGGAGAATTTCAACCACTGCACCAATCAAGGCAAGCCATCATTAACAATGCAAGCTAACCCTTGCAAGCTTGATAACATAAGCAACATGCCTTAAGCATGCTTTGGTCATACCATTTGATTTATACCCATCCCAAGTTTTACTTACAAGCTTTACTTTCTTTTACTTTACCAAAGTTCTTTCCTTCATTTATAGATATCATAAAGAGTATAAAACTTGGCCTATCTAGTTAGACTTGGATGGCATTCTATGGCATGAGATTGAGATTAGCAAACCACATTAGTGAACACTCTTAACCTTAGTTACTAGTGCTAAACCTAAAAATTGATCACTTTAGATGGGAATACTTGGTGAAAATGATTATGAAAACCTTGGAATGATGAGTCATTCTATGGACATGTTTTGACATGTGTTGAGAAACACAAATGGTTTATGATGATGAAAATGTTGAGGCATGAGCCTTAGCCCTTTATAAAAACTGATGGTTGGGTTCGGATGCGATACCATTCCAATTCTACAGTACAACCACAATACCTGAATTGGGTAAGGCTCAGCCGGAAGCTTATATGCATTAGTATGGGTTCCATCGTGGGAGAGATTTGAGCCGAGGCTACCTCTCGATGTTGTCCACCTATGCAGTGCCCAGGATGGCAGATGGCCATGGCTGGGAGGCCAAGCTCATAGGAGAGGTGCTTGTACTAGGGTGTGTAATTGAAAGGTTATGTTTGATTATCCGCATACTAAGTATGATGATTCAGGGTTATCCCTGACGGATGCAACGAATTTTGTGGTGAAAGTGTACCACCTCTGCAGAGTGTCAAACTATTCCAATAGCCACGTCCGCGATCATGGACAGTTGGAGTGGCCATACTGTTTCATCGTCAGATGTTTTCAAAATGACTTATGAAATGAATGGTCACATGACTTGACCACAACAGGGTTGTGACTATGAAAACTAAGTTCCCACTTAAGTGATTTTAGAAATTTATTTTATCTTTCTTTACTTCTGAACTCAGCTTAGGTTTCAAACTTAACCTTGCAAATAAACTTAGAACCTAGCATTCCTAGTAGAACTACCTTACTTGTTAGTGATAGTTTGCGAGTACTTAAAGAGTACTCATGGCTTTGTCCCTGGCTATTCCCGTGGCCAGACTATGAAGAGGACTATCAGGAGGAAGGACAACAGGACGACTAAGCCAACTAGGATCATCTCCCATCGTCAGCATTGCTTGTGACATTGAAGATGGACCCTACTGCTACGCTTATTATTCCGCTGCTTGTTTGTATTAAGACCGGATCATGAGATCCTTTATTCGTGTAAGACCTTATTATGGTTTGCAATGGATGATGTACTGTGATATCTGATGGCTCAATGCACAGCGCCCAGGAAAATGCTTGATGGCGGTGTTGATGTAGAGCTCGTTGGGAACCCCAGGAGGAAGGTATGATGAGCACAGCAGCAAGTTTCCCTCAGTTATGAAACCAAGGTTTAATCAAACCAGTAGGAGCAAGGAAACACCCCAAAGGTGTTACTAGATGAGCTTTGGCAGGGCGCACTACCGGTGCTAGTAGCAACATGGAGACCTACACAACACAACCACAAAACTTTGTCCCCAACTTGCGATGAGGTTGTCAATCTCACCGTGTTTTGCGGAAAACAAAGGATTAAACGTATCGAATGGAAAGAAGTAAAAGTTTGCAGAAAGAAAACACAAAGAAGTAAACAGTTGTAGACTGTATGTAAAAGACAAGGACCGGGATCCATAGTTCACAAGAGGTGGCTCTCCTTAGATAGATAACATGCTGGGTGAACAAATTATAGCGGGACAATTGACAAACACCGAGAAAGCAATACATGCATATACTAATCATCTTGACTCCTCTGAGCCTTGATTGGGCATTACAACATAATACATAGACCGCCATCCAACTGCATCTATGACTAATAATCCACCTTCAGGTTATCATCCGAACCCCCTCCAGTATTAAGTTGCAAGCAATAGATTATTGCTTTATGAACTGCGTGTAAAGTAAACAATACAATTGTTCTATGAACAAAGGATCATTGTTTTCTCCCTAGTAGCAACATCACATCTAGTACCTTAGAGATTTCTGTCACTTCCCCAGATTACCAGAGGCATGAACCCGCTATCGAGCATAAATACTAACTCTTGGAGTTGCTAGCATCTACTTGGCCAAGATAGCTACTAACAACGGAAAGCATGCAAGATCTCAAATAACAAAGACATGATAGAATCAATAATCAATATGAAACATCATCTCAATATCCATCGGATCCCCGCAAACACAACATGTATGAATTACAAAAAGATGATCTTGATCATGAACGAAGCTCACAAGATCTAAACATGAAAGCACAAAGGAGGAGAAACCAGCCATCTAGCTACTACATGGATCCATAGTCCAAGGATGAACTACTCACGCATCACACCGGAGGCTTGCATGGTGATGAAGAAGTCCTCCAGGGTGAATTCCCCTCTCCGGTAGGGTGCCGGGAAGAGCTTCAGATCCCTCCCGATCTAGGTATGGAGATGATGGAGGCTACAGACTCTTTCGTGGATTTTTGATCGGGCCCTTAGGGTTTTCATCCCGAGGGCATCTTATAGTCGGAAGGGGAGACCGAGGGGGTGCCAGGGGCCAGCACACCACCCCCTAGCGCGGGCCAAGCCTGGCCCCACGGCTAGGTGGTGTGGTCGGCCTCTGGCACCTCTCCGTATCGTATTTTGGCATCTGATGACTTCCGGAAAAATAGGCACTTTGGCTTTTGTCCCGTCCAATTCCGAGAATATTCATTTTCTGACTTTTCTGGAACCAAAAACAACAGAAAACAGGCAGCTGGCACGGTGGCTCTTGTTAATAGGTTAGTCCAAGAAATCATAATAAAAGTACTCCAAAGTTGGAACAAAACACAAGAAAGTGGATAAAACCAAGCATGGAACATAAAAAATTATAGATACATTTGCAATCTATCAATATCCAATCTGTTATGTCTCGCAAAAATGGTAATCCTGGGATTGCGATGTATGGCATAACAGGCATCTGGGATTAAAAATCAGGATGTCGACAAGCTAGTAGTCCCAACAAAGACTCAAATGATGAAGAAATTCCTCCAAGAAACAACAAGTTGATTGAACTTCTCTGCAAAGCTCGTGCAGAAAGGAATCCTGAATTGAGAGGTCACACTCTTGATAAGGTTGTAGGTGATCTCAGACGGAGGGTGTCTACAAGAAGGGAGCTAGCAAGCTTTGGTGAGCATCAAGCTCACATATCCATGGTGGAACCCAAGAAAGTGTTTGAAGCTCTTGAAGATCCAGACTGGGTTGCTGCTATGCATGAAGAGTTAAATAATTTCGAGCACAACAAAGTCTGGAAATTAGTAGAGAAGCCCAAGGATTGTCACAATTTTATCGGCACAAAGTGGATATTCAAGAACAAGCAAGATGAGAATGGCATTGTTGTAAGGAACAAGGCAAGACTCATGGCACAAGGCTATTACCAAGATGAAGGCATCGACTTTCGGTGAGACTTATGCTCCTGTGGCTTGTATTGAGTCCATCAGTATCCTCCTTGCTTATGCACCTCATAATAATTTTGAATTACAACAAATGGACGTTAAGAGTGCTTTTCTTAATGGTCCTCTACATGAGTTGGTATATGTAAAGCAACCCCCGGGTTTTGAGGATCCCAACTTCCCGAACCATGTCTACAAACTCGATAAGGCACTCTATGGCCTTAAACAAGCCCCACGTGCGTGGTATGAGCACCTTAAAGAGATTTTGCTAGACCGTGGTTTTGAGGTTGGGAAAATCGATCCCACTCTTTTTACTAAGAAGGTTAAGGGGGAGCTCTTCATATGCCAACTATATGTAGACGACATTATCTTTGGCTCTACTAATAAAGCTTTTAATGACGAATTTTCAAAGCTTATGACTGATAGGTTTGAGATGTCTATGATGGGGGAATTACGGTTCTTTCTCGGATTTGATATCAAGCAACTTAGAGAAGGAACCTTCATAAATCAAGAAAAATACATCCAAGACATGCTCAAGAGGTTCAAGATGACGGGTCTTAATGACGTCGCCACACCGATGCAAACTAAATGCCATCTTGAACTCAATCCAAATGGTAAAGATGTGGACCAAAAGGTATACCGGTCCATGATCGGCTCTCTTCTTTACCTCTTCGCGTCTAGACCTGATATTGTGTTGAGTGTAGGTGTGTGTGTAAGGTATCAAGTGGCTCCTAAAGAAAGCCACTTGTTGGCAGTCAAGAGAATCTTCCGATATTTGGTTCATTCCCCTAATTTTGGTTTATGGTATCTCAAGGGCTCCAATTTCTCTCTGTGTGGTTATACTGATTCAGATTGGGCTGGTGACAAGGATGATAGTAAATCAACTTCTAGAGCTTTTCAATTTTTGGGAAGATCTTTGGTATGTTGATCTTCAAAGAAACATAATTGTATATCTCTATCCACCGCTGAAGCTGAATATGTGGCTGCTGCAAGTGCATGTACCCAATTATTATGGATGAGGCAAACTTTAAAGGAATACAGTGTCAATTGTGACAAAGTGCCTCTTCTATGTGATAATGAAAGTGTAATCAAAATTGTGTACAATTCGGTGCAGCATACAAGGGAAAAACATATTGAGATTCGTAATCACTTTATTTGGGACCATGTTGCTCGTTGTGATATTGATATATCCTTTGTGAGCATGAAGAACCACCTTGCTGATATTTTCACGAAGCCACTTGATGAAGCAAGGTTTTGTTTCTTGAGGAATGAGCTAAATATCGTTGATTCGAGGAGTCTGTCTTGATTACCCATGCACACTCACTTATATATCATGCTTATTTGGTTTAGGTGTGGGCATGGATATAGGGGGAGTGTGGTCCTAATTGATAGGGCTAACCCTCCCCCATAATGCCGAAAGGAAGTAAAATCATTTCTCTTAATATCATTTTTTGATATGTGAGCTTATTGATGAGTATTGGTCATGAACCCAAGATATATCTTCGCGGTGTCATACCATGCACTCCAAACCGCCCTCTTCCGTAAGAAGAGTTGGTTCTTTGTGGATATTTTTGGTTTTTCTTGGTTATCTTGTGTTGTTATGGAAAACACACCCAATTTTGGCTTTTATTTGATTTGGTTCCTGCAATCTTGGGCGTGTAGTACCATCTCAGTTTGGCTGTCTAAACCCAAGCCTTCTTCCATCTTTGAGCCATCTATTCTTGCACACAAGTCCGTTATTTTCCTTGTGGGGGTTTGTTTGGGGGTGCGCGGGCCTGAGTCTGTGTACAACAGAATTTTAGAAAAGGGCCGGATTATCCGCCCCAAGTGGTGGCCAGATAATCCGCCCCTGGCGGGTTTTGTCTTCTAAGGGCAGGGCGATGGGGGAAAGAGCTCACACAGAACATTTCTTTTCCCCTGATCCCATCTCTCTCCCCAAGCCGCCGCTTGCTGCTCTCGCCCTCCACGGAGTCGTTCCGACCACCGAATTCTCTGGGCCTCCCCCGGATCTTCTTCCCCAAGCATGCGGGTACCTTCTCCTCCGCGTTCTTCCTTTAATGAGTGAGGGTAACTCCCTCTCCACCATCTTTTGTATAGATGTGTTGATTGTTGGTGGAACTTGGTTTAGAAGTCTCCTTGTGGTTTTACTCTGCTTAAAAATCATAGTCTGACAACCCTGGTGCCCGACTATTTTGGTGCATGAGATCTGAGCCGATTCTGAAAATTTCGCCAGGGCCGGATTGTCCAGCCTGGAAGATTCAACTCTGGTTTAGAATTTCTTAGGGTTTGTGCATCTTGTATTTTGAGTTGTGGATTGTTTGCCTACTATTCTACATCCTTCCTAGAGTTGTGTGTGCGCTTACCCCTTGCTATCCATCTCATTCGTTTCACAGGTGGTTCCAGTGCTACCAAGACCTACAAGCGCCGTCCTCATGCTCGTTACTTCAGGCCCGACGGTGAAGGTGTGTTGATTGACGAGGTTGAACTGCACAAGCAAAAGAGAGAGGCTGACAGAATGGCAACAAGCAAGGAAAGAAAAGGGTAGAATGGGTGTCGCCAAGAGGAAGGGTAAGGCACCAAGGGTCAACTATAAGGTAATGGATCCCGTTACATTCTCCTCTATTTGTCACCATGACCTTTATGAGGAAAGTGAGAGGGATGATCAGCTTGGGGATTCTCGCTTTTGGTGTGCTAACCAGAGGTTTATCTATGAGGATGTCTATTCATCTCTGAAGATTTGTCCTATGCGTCCTATGATTATTGCTGAGGCTATAGAGAAGCCTCAACTTGCTGATGCTATAGTCATGACTGAGAGGATGGGGCTATGATACATTGCAAATGTATCTATAATTTTTGATGTTCCATTCTTGGTTTTATCTACTTTATTGTGTTTTGTCAACACTTTGGAGTACTTTTCATATGATTTCTTGGACTAACCTATTAACAAGAGCCATAGTGCCAGCTGCCTGTTTTCTGCTGTTTTTGGTTCCAGGAAAGTCAGAAAATGAATATTCTCGGAATTGTATGGGACAAAAGCCAAAGTGCCTATTTTTCCGGAAGTCATCAGATGCCATAATACAAGAAGGAGAAGGGCTGGGGGCCGGCCACACCACCTGGCCGCACGGCCAGGCCTGGCCCGTGCCAGGGGGTGGTCTGGCCGACCCCAGCACCCCCTCGGCCTCTTCTTCTGCCTATATATTGCCCTCGGGATGAAAACCCTAAGTACCCGATCAAAAATCGACGAAAGAGTCTTTAGCCGCCATCATCTCCATCCCTAGATCGGGAGGGATCTAAAGCTCTTCCCGGCACCATGCCGGAGAGGGGAATTCACCCTGGAGGCCTTCTTCATCACCATGCAAGCCTCCGGTGTGATGCGTGAGTAGTTCATCTCCGGCCTACGGGTCCATGTAGTAGCTAGATGGCTGGTTCTCCTCCTGTGTGCTTTCATGTCTAGATCTTGTGACCTCCGTTCATGATCAAGATCATCTATTTGTAATTCTGCATGTTGTGTTTGCGGGGATCCGATGGATATTGAGATTCTATTTTAGATTGATTATAGATTCTATCATGTCTTTGTTATTTGTGATCTTGCATGCTTTCCGTTGTTAGTAGCTATCTTGGCCAAGTAGATGCTAGCAACTCCAAGAGTTAGTATTTATGCTTGATAGTGGGTTCATGCCTCTGGTAATCTGGGGAAGTGGCATAAATCTCTAAGGTACTAGATGTGTTGTTGCTACTAGGGAGAAAACAACAATCCTTTGTTCATAGAACAATCGTATTGTTTACATTACACGCAATTCGCAAAACAATAATCTGTTGCTTGCAACTTAATACTGGAGGGGGTTCGGATGATAACCTGAAGGTGGATTATTAGTCATAGATGCAGTTGGATGGCGGTCTATATATAATGTTGTAATTCCGAATCAAGTTCCAAAGGAGTCAAGATGATTAGTATATGCATGTATAGCTTTCTCGATGTTTGTCAATTGCCCCACTGTAATTTGTTCACCCATCATGTTATCTATCTTAAGGAGAGCCACCTCTAGTGAACTAAGGATCCCGGTCCTTTCTTTTACATACAATCTACAAACTGTTTACTACTTTGTGTTTACTTTCTGGAAACTATTACTTCCTTCCATTTGATACGTTTAATCCTTTGTTTTCAGCAAAACCGGTGAGATTGACAACCTCATCGCAAGTTGGGGACAAAGTTCTGTGGTTGTGTTGTGCAGGTCTCCACGTTGCTACTAGCACCGGTAGTGCGCCCTGCCAAGGCTCAGCTAGCAACACCTTTGGGGTGTTTCCTTGCTCCTACTGGTTCGATTAAACCTTGGTTTCGTACTGAGGGAAAACTTGCTGCTGTGCTCATCACACCTTCCTCTTGGGGTTCCCCAACGAGCTCGACATCAACACTGAGCCATCAATCAACTTTTCTGGCGCCGTTGCCGGGGAGTCAAGGACATCTTCACAAGGGGAGTCCCTCATAACCAATCTCTTTACTTTTTTATTTTTGTTTTGCTTAGTTTTGTTTTGCTTTGTTTGCTTGTTTCTTTATCAAAAACACACAAAAAAATTAGTTTTACAAGTTTGCTTTATTTATTCAAAAACACAAAAAAAATTAAGTCTCCTTTAGTTGTCACCTCTTCCTTAGCTCACCATGTTGATCCCTAAATTCACATTGAAAGATCTTTCAATTGGTAGTGGTTCTATAATTGGGAAAGATTATATTGAAGAATTCTTTAATCATGTTAGTAAGCATGAAGATACTAAGGATAGATCCCTTGCAGAACTTGCTCCAAACTATGAGATTGCTACAGCTTCTTTAATTCACATGTTAGAAGCTAGGTTTGTTAACCTCAACCCCTTAATGCAAGTAATGTTTCTTAATCTTAAAGAAATTGAGGACCTTGAAAAGAGGGATTTTATTCTAGAAACTTTGTTTAAGGAGTTCTATGATGTTACCAAGGAAGCTAGAAAAGTCTTTGAACATTTCAATATGCTAGCCTCATGTGTAGATGTTGTTGGTATATGCGAAAATATGAGCAAAACCGAACCTAATGGGGAGGATCCTAAGATACCAATACCCTTTAAACTAGTAGCAATACATGAAGCCATAGAAAAGAATCTTGATTGGATTGTTCCTGAAACCCCTTTTGATGAAAATAGTGAACCTAAGAGCATGGAGAGAGGATCCTCTAGAACTTATTTGGATGATATACCTTGCCTTGTTGAAGATATTTCTGGTATTAATCTTAATGTTTCTTCATTTGAGAACACTTGATACTTTTTCTTGCTTCTTATGCCTAACTTAAAGGCTTTAAAGAAAAGTACTTATTGGGAGGTAACACAAAAGTTTTAGATGAGTCCTGGAAGTTATTACTTCAGTAATAACCGCTCCTTATCCTTTTTATTTTATTTTTGTGCCAAGAGTAACCTCTAATGAGAGAGAAGTAATGATTGGGAAAGTTGCTGTCCAGAAACAGATTTCTGTGCTTCACCATAAAAATTCGTGTATAATATCTGAACGTATTTTTGAGGCGTGAATTTTTGTGCTTCTGCCCCAGGTTGTATCTAACTTTCGTTAGTTAAACACTTTTTGATTTGAGCAACATAAGGTCTTCAAAAAAATCGTCTTTACCTGCTGGTGTGTTTTGACAGATTTCTGCGATTTTCTGCATTTGCTTCTTGTTGGTTCCTTTTTGAGTTCTTTTGGGGAATTGAGCTTTTTGAGGGAAGTGCTATAGTAGCTAGTGTTCTAATGGAAGTTTATTGGTGGTAGAACTGAACCTTAAGACCTTTTATCTTGAGTGCACTAATGTTGCTAATAAAGATTGTGTGAAGTTTTGTATGAAGGAAATTTTTTAGGTGTATGGAAGGAATGAGTAATGAGATGAAAGATGGAATAAAGCTCAAGCTTGGGGATGTCACGCATGTCACCCCAAGAAATATCCAAGAAGTACAAGCGTCAAAGCTTGGGAATGCCCAAGGCATCCCCCTCTTTATCAATAAAAATCCCAGGTTTCTTCCAAACGCTTCATTTTTATTGTTTCATGCATAGTTGTGTTGTTCTTGGAGCATCTTGTTTTTCGTTTGCTTTGGTTTTATTAGTTTTCTGAATAAATTGGTTGGACCCCCTCTTTCATACATTGGTTTTCAAATAGTTTGGTTTGGATTGGAAAAGAGTAGGAAAGTTAATGCTTATGTAGTAAAAAGATCTTGTTTTTGACCGTGGCTTATGCTTTGTCATGCCATGACTTGATATTGTTTTGGCTTTATGATTAGTATTCTTTGCTGTAGCATGACTTGTTATAAACAATTGAGATTGCTTAATGTGCCTTGGATGAATCATGTGTTGTTTTAGCATATTAAAGCATAGTATAGTGGTATTCTCCTTTGATGCTTTATTTGGGTTGACTTGGCACATGCTCACACCATGTTATGACTATCCAAAGTCACCATAGCCTTTATGATCATTTAGTTTTCAACTTGTAGTATCACTTTATGCTTTGATCAATGATGTTTTGTCGCTCTGCATGATTATGACCATTATTGCTCTCTTAGTTTGTCGCTCCCAGTCTTTTGCTAGCCTCCACAACCAAGTATGAGTTCCACTCATGCATCCAACTACCTAAACCAAGTTATTCCAAAGAGTCCACCATACCTACCTTCTATCTTAAGCTATTCCAAGTATATTCATGCTTTTGTTTACCTTTCAAATTAAACTTGTTATGAGAAAACTAGTGCTCTCACGAACTTGATGGCACACTTTACTTTTCTTGCCCTTAATAAACTTGAACCATTGTGTCGTCTATGTTGTATATGCTTGCACTTATTTGTTGGGAATTAGCGGAACCATGCTGTCATGGGGAACGCTTTCAACATTGCACTTGATACTTTGTACCTAGTTGATATCATGCTCTTTTGTATATGGATGTCGTCAGAGTGAAATGAAAGGGGAGCTTGTAAGTCCATGGAGTTATGTATATGTGTTAGAGAAACGCTTTGTCCACTGGTCTAATCCATGCTGACATGGTGGAAACCTGCAGCGTAACCATAATGAGCTGTCTATGAAGCATTCTTCTTATAAAAAGAGTCCTATATTGAGAAAAAAAGAGAAAAGAGAAAAAATGAGATTATGAAAAGAGGAAAGAGAGAAAAAAGCACCATATTCCCATGGTAAATAAGAAGATTGTTGAGATGCTCGTCGTCTGCTTGCCTTGTCAGTTTGATATGGGGATTCTTCCGTATCATCGGGCAAGGGGTACCCCGTTGGCGGTTCTCTATGATACACATGTACTTACGATGACAAGAACTTACCAGTGACTAAACTTGAGTAGCATGAGGATCGGCCCTCGTATTCAAGGGACATGAGATTCCTAACTTATACTTCGTCAAGCATGTACTCCATAGTTTGTTCACTTTAACCTTAATCACTTCAAGATGCTTATGATAGGGGCAATGAGAGCTGAAAGCTATAAGTACCATAATTTTTATAAGCTCTTTATGAGACTTGAATCCCTACTTCCTTCTATGAAGGCCTTTCTTCCACCACTATATTGAGTCTCCGCCTTCTACCTTTATGCACCTACTTTGAGAGCATAGTGGTCATTCTTAGTTCTATGTGCATTGTCCCAAGACTAGTTGATTGATGCATAACTTGATATTGCTTGTTTTAAACTATTTGTATCTAGTCACTCTTATGAACTTTGAAGGTGTCCTATGCATTTATATTCGCTACTCTATGAGGGACAAGCTGAGTACTATTATGCTATGTTTTCTTTATGTGAAACAAACAAACGTCTTGCAAAGCATTGTTATTCATGAATCTTTTGTTTGTGCCTTTTCATGTTGCATCATAGTTTCTTATTGCTAGAAATTTGTCCTTCATGTTATGATTGAAGTACTATGATCCCACCTTTGAATGTTTTACAAATACATTGATGGTGCATGTCACCTCAAAAATTATTCTTTCTTTTTATCACTTACCTACTCGAGGACGAGCAGGAGTTAAGCTTGGGGATGTTGATACATTGCAAATGTATCTATAATTTTTGATGTTCCATGCTTGGTTTTATCTACTTTCTTGTGTTTTATCCACACTTGGGAGTACTTTTCATATGATTTCTTGGACTAACCTATTAACAAGAGCCACAGTGCCAACTGCCTGTTTTCTGCTGTTTTTGGTTCCAGGAAATTCAGAAAATGAATATTCTCGGAATTGGACGGGACAAAAGCCAAAGTGCCTATTTTTCTGGAAGTCATCAGATGCCAGAATACGAGACGGAGAAGGGCTGGGGGCCGGCCACACCACCTGGCCGCGCGGCCAGTCCTGGCCTGCGCCAGGGGGTGGTCTGGCCGACCCCAGCACCCCCTCGGCCTCTCCTTCCGCCTATATATTGCCCTCAGGACAAAAACCCTAAGTACCCGATCAAAAATCCACGAAATAGTCTGTAGCCGCCGTCATCTCCATCCCTAGATCGGGAGGGATCTAAAGCTATCCCCGGCACCCTGCCGGAGAGGGGAATTCACCCTGGAGGCCTTTTCATCACCATGCAAGCCTTCGGTGTGATGCGTGAGTAGTTCATCTCCAGACTACAGGTCCATGTAGTAGCTAGATGGCTTGTTCTCCTCCTTTGTGCTTTCATGTCTAGATCTTGTGAGCTCCGTTCATGATCAAGATCATCTATTTGTAATTCTGCATGTTCTGTTTGCGGGGATCCGATGGATATTGAGATGCTATTTCAGATTGATTATTGATTCTATCATGTCTTTGTTATTTGTGATCTTGCATGCTTTCCGTTGTTAGTAGCTATCTTGGCCAAGTAGATGCTAGCAACTCCAAGAGTTAGTATTTATGCTCGATAGTGGGTTCATGCCTCTGGTAATCTAGGGAAGTGACAGAAATCTCTAAGGTACTAGATGTGTTGTTGCTACTAGGGAGAAAACAACAATCCTTTGTTCATAGATCAATCGTATTGTTTACATTACATGCAATTCGCAAAACAATAATCTGTTGCTTGCAACTTAATACTGGAGGGGGTTCAGATGATAACCTGAAGGTGGATTATTAGTCATAGATGCAGTTGGATGGCGGTCTATGTATAATGTTGTAATGCCCAATCAAGTTCCAAAGGAGTCAAGATGATTAGTATATGCTTGTATGCTTTCTCGATGTTTGTCAATTGCCCCGCTGTAATTTGTTCACCCAGTATGTTATCTATCTTAAGGAGAGCCACTTCTAGTGAACTATGGATCCCGATCCTTTTATTTTACATACAATCTATAAACTGTTTCCTGCTTTGTGTTTACATTCTGCAAACTATTACTTCCTTCCATTCGATATGTTTAATCCTTTGTTTTCAGCAAAACCGGTGAGATTGACAACCTCATCGCAAGTTGGGGACAGAGTTCTGTGGTTGTGTTGTGCAGGTCTCCACGTTGCTACTAGCACTGGTAGTGCGCCCTGCCAGGGCTCATCTAGCAATACCTTTGGGGTGTTTCCTTGCTCCTACTGGTTCGATTAAACCTTGGTTTCGTACTGAGGGAAAACTTGCTGTTGTGCTCATCACACCTTCCTCTTGGGGTTCCCCAACAAGCTCTACATCAACACTGAGCCATCAGGCTGCACACTCTTATGGCTCTATAGTGATCCTATGACTCTGAGGTGGTGAAGCAATTTTTCTCCACTTTAGTGATTTGTGGCGATGAGAACCGTACTATGAAGTGGATGACCCATGACACTATGATGCAATCTGACTTTCGAACTTTCGCTGGGGTGCTTGGGTATCCGTTCGCTGGCCGGGACCGTGCGAGTGGCCATCGCATCATCACCCAGCTCAAGCCCAACAAGGATGTTGTTCTCTCTCCCTTCACGGCTCCAGATGTATTGTGGGTACGCTTTCTAGCCTCTCTCCTCTGTATGCTCGATTGGTTGGTATTTTCTGTGACTCCATCACGCCTAGTGGAGGCAACAATGGCAGTATTCGTGGCCACTTGGTTCAATTGCTCGCCTTTTCTTATGAGGTTGCCACTTGTGAGGATGAAACTATGGAATACAAGCTGGATGTGATGGAATTCATCTATCATGAGTCCACTGATGCTATGTTCAATATGCTCTCCATTCCTTATGCCCCTTACATCATGATGCTCATCAAGTACCTGCTTCCCATTGGAGAGTTTCACTATGATGTTGAGCATAAGGTGAAGAAGATCTACAAGTCAAGGAAGACCTCTCACCCATCTTCTGCTCCTGAGGGTCTTATGAGGGATGCTCGTGCTAGTCCTTGTAGGTCTCCCGTGCCTCCTATTGATCGTGAGGTGAAGCAACTGGATTGGTTTCAGAAGAACATTTTGTGCATGGGCGTGGATACTCACAAGGGGCAGTATGGGGCGTATAAGCAGTGCCAAGAGATGGCCCACAGCCAACAGCTCATTCTTCACCATGTGTCTGGGGCGTCAGGCAACCCCCTACTCCTGCCACTCCCACTCCATATGCCCAGTGGAACACTTCTGGTCTGAACTATGGAGAGCTCGAGTATCACTTGTTCCCTGCCCTGACAAGGGAACCCACTCCACCAACTGATGAGGATGAGGAAGAGGAGGAGGAGTATGATGACGAGGATGGGGACGAGGACGATGATGAGTACTATGACGAGTGATCTCTTGGGGTGCTAGCATCACTCTTCTTCCTTTTTGGTGTTTCGATGCCAAAGGGGGAGAATTAGTTCTATTAGGCCATCATGGATTTCCATGGCTTGGGCGCAAGCATTCGCACTTTATCATTTCATTTTTCTCGCTTATCCCCATTTAGCTTGAAATTTTATTCGTGAGTTGTTTTTGTATGAGACTATGTTTGTGTGTGGCACTATGGCATTGTGGATTTATCACTAGCATTATCTTATGGATTTATCTATCAGTGATTATGGATCTATCTATCATTCTGGCTATCTATTGATTATCTTGGAAGGTCTCAATAATGGTTATCATGCTATCTATCCATATATTATATTGAGGACTTTTCTCCCATGGTGGTATGATGTTCCTATCGAAATTTTGCATGTTTATTCCATTCCAATGAAATAGCCACGTACCTATTTGTGTGCATTTGTATTCAAATGCAAATATTCTAACTATGCACACATTTATGGGGAGTCTCTTTCACCCTTGATATAATGTTGTTAGGAGAACCATACTGCAAATCCTAGTATTGTGTGTTAGATAACAATACCATGGATTATATCATGTGTGCTAAGTGCTGCAGATTTCTGTTCATACAAAAAGCACTCAATTTCAGTTTTTAGGGGGCCGACTATCCGCCCCTGCCAAGGGCCGGATAATCTGGCCAGACCCTTTCGACAAAAGTAGGCAAGGCGCGTCATGCAGTATGGGGGAAGATTATTATTTGGATTGTCCGGCCAGGGCCGGAGGTTGTGCCCGGGCCAGATAATCTGCCCCTATAGGGGGCGGATAATCCGCCCCCTAGAGAAGTTTTTCAAAGGGAGCCAAGGCGCGTCGTCTAGTATGGGGGGCGGATTTCCCCCCAGAAAATCCGAATATGGGGCGGTGCTTTGCCCTAGACGGATAATCCGACCATCACTTGGGCCAGATAATCCGTCCCCCAACTTCACCAACGGCCATGTTTGGACAGGGTGTATAAAATCCCCAATCACCCCTCCTGTCAGATCTCTTGATTCATTCCAAAAAGTTCTGGCCTGTTGAAAAAGCTCTCAATCAATATCTCTCACTTCAACCACCCGAATGCTCCGATCTTTGGGGAATCGAAGGAGGAGACTTCCATCATCAACATCACAAATCAAGCGCATCACTTCCCTCCATTCACTTGGATATTTCTTAATCTATTATTACTTGTTAATATCTATATCTTGTGTTTCGGTTTTGATAATATTTGTTCTTGTGGTAGCTTGTTGTCATTACGGGAGCCTCCAATTCGGTTGTGGAGTTGTGCCCCGCTAGTTGTCTAAAGGCACTAGTTGCCGCCTCGAAGGGTACCAATAGTGGAAAGGTGGATCAGGCCTTCGGTGGCGAGATCCATCAGAGAATAGGGTGAGGCCTATTGTGGCGTCGTGGTCTTAGTACCGCCCACCCCTCCAACACAAATGTACTTTCCTTAACAAGGAAGGAATTGTGGTAAAAAATCCCGTGTCTCCGCGTGCTCCACTACGGTTTCCTCATTCCTCACTCTTACTCGCCTTTACTTGCTAGTAGTTAGGTTTACATATAGGGAAATTCTTAGTACTTCATATCTAGAGAATTTACCTTTGTGTCAAGCCTAAAATTGAAAAGCTATTAAAATTTGGAGTAGCACCTATTCAGCCCCCTCTAGGTGCCCATACGATCCATTTCAGACTTGCCCATCCCGTTTGCTCGTACTAGGCGTTGTTGGCATCTACTTATCAAACTTAGTGATATCTTGCAAGAGCACAGGTTCGTCAGAGCACTTTTTGTGGAAGTATTAATTCTAGTTTTTATATCGATCCCGATAAGGAGCCTAGTAAAGTGTTTATCTGAGGCTTTTGTGTCACACTCAATGTGTCAATTTGTCTTGAGTGAATTGACTACAAGTGTTGAGTGTGGAAATGGGTGACTGAAAAGGAAGTAGATTTAAGTATTGAACGACACTGAAGTAAATGACATAAAAGTAAAAGTAAAATTAAAGTAAAGAGGTTGTTTGATATTCCTGTAGATGAGAAGTTAGGCGTGAAGAGAAACGGTTCATGGTGATAGTGAATGTGCCAAGTGAGTAAAATGGAGTAAGTGATTATGATAATTCTTATTCATTTGTGAGTAGGTAAGCAACCCGTATACCGATCAAGAGTACTCTTGGTAGATTCTTCTCGATCCCAATGATTCTTCTGCCCATTACCAAAGTCATGGTCAACACATAAATTAAGGTCTTATGACCAGATCAAGGCATTAAACTTGATGGTTCCTTGTTATCCTCGAGTTATACTATCTTCTCTTTGATATCAACCGTGTCACTCGGGGGTGGCCGATTCTCTAGTAAACAATTTCATATCTATGAGATCTTAGGATCATGTTACCCGAGCCCTTAAATTGGATAACAATCATTATGCAAACATAGATAGTCGTTCTCGCAATATAATGATCATGACAATAATCACAAACAGATGGAAATAAAGAAGGCACAACACATCTCACCAATTCCCTACATCTCCCACGCCTATGGGGATTTACTCGGACATGAGAGGAGGATATATCAAAGATGGAATCATATTGCAAATGGAAATCATCTCAACTTCACCATGGCAAATCACAATATCGTTGGAGATAAAATCAAGTACAAACTAAGGTAGAAATAGCAGTTGAATCCCTAATCTCACAAGTGTGGATCTGACTCTCTCTCTCTCTATATATATATATATGAATGGGGGATTGCTGTGGAGTTGGTGATCGATAGGCTAGGGATCTTGGAAGGATGAGGTGGTATTCTTCTCCTTCTTCAGATCTGATATCCTCTCTTCTGGGATTGTTTGCAGTGGTTGTGTTCATATTTTCTTCCCCTTCCTTCATGAAAGTTGCTTGTATTGATATAACAGAGGCAACGAAGGGTAGTACGGGCGGGTCATACAGGCGGACTCCGAACGTACCGTAGGTTGTTATAGGCTCTGTAGCCCTCGCATGGAATAGTCTTCAATTGTGGATTTGCTCAGTTGAGTGCAATTAGCTCGTAAATGCTCTCAGATCTTCCAAAAGTGTCCACTACCTGGAAACCAATACAAGAGAACAAGGTTTCGCTAACTTGTAGTATTAACATTAGTTGAAAGATCAAAATCAACGAAACCTGGAGAGAACAAATGGAAAATCCTCGATAAAAAGTGTCAATATTTGGAGCTATTAACTTCTCCAAGCTTAGATGTTACTCGCCCTCGAGTGACAAAGCTATAAAGAATAATAGCGAGAAATAAGTTCAACCAAGGAAACTCGCAAGTTCAAGGGGGTATCATATTCCATTGTCACAAATCTTATAACCATGAACATGAGCATAATATATCTGAACAATTGCACTTAAGTTCTCTTCCTAACCGCATATAACTTGCTAGCTAATAATCCTTAAACTCCAAAGAGATTGGCAAAATTTGGTTAGGCTTGCGAAACAAGTTTTATGAGAGTAAAATCATTTTAAGCAGGAATGCTTTAGTCAAATTAATGGTGCACTAGTAGATGTCAAAATAAGGATAAGCTTAGAGCTTTTCATTAACACCCACTTCGAAATTTGTGGTTTTCCATCACCCTATGTTTTTCTTGTCTTTCAAGAACTTTAATCTTTTTAGTGGTGAGGTAATGCCAAGCCTTCCATGTAGATCAAATAATTTCAGCTCAAATCTTGATAGTAGTTTCTTTTGTTCTAGTACTTGGGCTCATGGAATTAAAATTTTGCACACTGCAACAATGCTGCAAATGTCTAGCCAACTCATAGATGAAATCTAAGATCAACTCAAGATCGTTCGTAGGCCATAAGAGTTGTTATTTCCATGAAGTTTTAGTACTTTTGTAATTCACTTCAATAAAATATTTCTTTTCAACACAACAAGACAAGTTTGCCATTTCGCTCAACCACCACAAAATGTCCATTCCTTCAAACAATTATTTTTCGGAAAGTGTTATCAAGTCAAACCATTAAGATGTGGGGTTGAGTGCTGCTAAGATTAAGCCCTTAAGACAAAACATGGCACCAAAGTTGTCAACAAGACACTTTATTATGTTCTTAAAAGATTGGAATTTAATCTAATGCGGTTGTTTTTCAAACTAAGAGTAATTGTGATAAGTCAAACCAAATTAGCGACATTAGCCTTGAGAGTAAGTCTATAACAAGCTAAACATGGAGTGGAACTCAAGTGCAACCGAACAAACATAATATGTTCATGAATAAACTTACATGAAGAGGGAAAATAAGAACGTGGCACCTCCTCTCGCTTGCTCATTTCACACTTGAATTGACTCTTCACATTCTCCTCCCTATCTAAGTCACTTGAAGTGAATAACCTACGATAACCGAGAGAACTTCACACAAAATAAGATAAAAGCTACTCAATTTTTTTATGTTTTCTTTTATCAATGCAAACTATAAGTAAACATGCAGCTAAAGAAAAATAAGCAAATCAAAAGAAGAAAACAAAACATGAATGGAAAGGTGTGGAGGAGTTAAACCTCCCCAAGCTTAGACTCCTAGTCTATCTCGCATCAAGTACTCTCGCCATCATTGGGCCGCGGCTGCTGGTGTGGCTAGTATGGGTATTAGTTTGGAAATCCAGACATAAAATGGGTGAAGTCCTGGTTTAGGGTGGTCACATTGGTGTTCATGTCATGTAGTGTGTTCTCCACATCTCAGACGCGAGACATTAACTGATCATACTCACCTCTTGGTACATAGTTGTATCTTGGATGAGGTGGTGGGATGTTCTACTGCTGTTGGTACCGGGGAAAGTATTGTTGATGCTGGTGTTGCTGGCCATAGTCATCCCTGTAGGGGTTCCGTGTATGAAAACAATAAAATTTTACCCTACGCCCCTGAACCCCTGATGCTGCCAGGACCTATCTATTAGTAATGCAGTAACGGGAGGGGATTTTCAGGAACTTACCCTTGAAGACCGAAAAGCGTTGTCAACGCTCAGGAGAGCATGGTTGATGTAGACGAGCCGAAGCCGAACTCAAGGTCGTGATGAAGTCCTTGCGCTCCTGCGGCTCCAACGACTTGAGTGCCTCAAGTGTGACACCTCGCGGGGAGTTACATGCATCCGGTGCCTGACGATGACTCCCGCTTCCGCGATCCAGCAGCAGTTGTGGAAGTAGAGCTCCTGGATCCGAATCCCGCAGTACGACGGTGCTCCGCAGTGAAGATGTCTCTCATTCGCGCAGTCCGAACTTGGGACCACGGTCATGGGAGAGAGAGAATCAACTAGAAGGTCTCCCCAAAAGAGAGGGAACCTTTATTGATTATTCTGTGTATTTATTTGGCCAAATACCCCCACTATATATATGGGGGGGGTTACTACCTCCCTCAAAGTTACGGGGTGGGACTAAAGGAGGGGGAGGGGGAGGGCTCCGCCAGCCAGCCCTAGTGGGCCCCGTGTGGCGGGTGGGGGGCTTGGCCCAGTCGGCCACCCCCTTGTCTCCTCTCTCCTCTAGCCTTCCCCTCATGGGCCCTTTCCCCTCTGGGATTTGGTCCATTAAGCCCTTTGACCATTTAAATTTATTTTCTCTTTTATTAAATAATTTTGAATAAATGATTAAACCAATTGACATGGGTATACCCTACAGGTACTCGAGTTTGGCATATACGGTCTAGATATGGGAGAAGCCCACGGCGTTGCCAAGGCCCAATGAAGAATTCGAGTGGCCCACGGACTCTTGATTGCTTGCGAGACAAGAAGAAGCTTAAGATAGAAAGTTTCAAAGGGCAAACCCTAATCTGTAACCGACTCGACCTGCTACCCGAGACCTAGCCTTTAACCCTAGTTTCCACAACTCTCGCCAGATTGCATCTGCGCACCCCTGTAATCTTCAATTCCTTCGATAATTCCAAGAGCAGACAAGTAGGAGTAGGAACCTCTACGAGGCCTGAACCTGGGTAAACCTTGCGTCCTGTGTGCTTGTTTGCTAGCCGATTGATGCCTCCAGGGCTCCCTCCTTCTCCCAAACCCAAGTCCATAACAATGGGCATTGACGAGTTGGACCCTCGTCAATTGGCGTCGTCTGTGGGAATTGGGAGTGCTGATGTCGCGGCTTCTTCGGCCCCGTCAACCATCATCTATAACTCTGCAATAGCAGAGATTCACTAGCTCTTCGGTGCGTTCGACTTCACGGTCCATGCACTAGCCACTCGCCCGGCTTTCGAGTCCGTGGGCGATGGGATCAACATGGCGACTGGGAGCTTCCACTTCCAGGTTTGTTAACTGGGCACGCTTCGCATGCCTGACCAGCCAATGGCACCCGCGATTGCTCCAACGTCGTGGTTCCCACCACCAATCGGCACCCTCAACGAGCTCAACACCTCAGCAACAGCTGGGAGTATGGACAGCGACACTAGTCGCGGATCCGATCTAGGTGACCTAGCCACAGAAGATGGAGCCTACGGCTCTGGATCTGAAAGTTGTGGGAGCAACAGCTTCCCCAATCACTTCATGTGCACCGTCATCAACACGGGCGATACCGGCGTCAATCGCGAAAACGCCGGCACCGGATCTGGCACCGAACCACCCAACGGCGGTATACCCAACGGCAACACACCCAACGGCGGCCCCACCAACGGTGGCAACGGTGCGCCCATCAACAATGGGATGGGAGGAGAATCGTCGCTTATGGCAAATGAGAACACCGGAGAGCGCATGCTGATCAAGCTCAACGACAATGAGTGGGCCCGCTGTCGAGAAGCTTTACGGGGCAATCCTCTATCCCCCAACACCTCGCAGGAAATGCTGATGGGCTACCATTGGCTGCTGAAGGAGGAGTTCAAGCGCCAACATCGAGTGATCGTGCAACTTGAGGCGCGCAGAAAGGTGGCGGACGAATCAAGTCTTCGACGAGCCGGGCTCTCCTCCCACGGAGGATCCTCCTCCAAAGGCAACGAGTACGTGGCCAACAAAAGGCGATCTCGATTGGCCCACCTCACCGAACAAGAACGTGTAGAAGCTGCGAAAGTCCTCTACTTTGGCTCTATGATGGTGGATACGCGGGGCAACATGCTCCCGAAGACGCCGCAAGCTATGGTGGGCTACCATGTACCTCGTCAACAACCAGCCACCGGCTGGAGATCCGCGAGCGGCCATGCACCAATCTACGATCGTGGGCCTAGGGCTAATCAAGGCCGCCCTCGATAAAGAACCAACACCAGAGCCGAAGAAAAGTAAGGCTCTGGACAAGTACTATTACTCGTACTCCTCCAGTGACGACAGTCACGATCTGTCACGGCGACGTCGCTCACGGGGCATGACCGCGACTACGACGTGCGTGATGACATCACGCAGCGCAAAGTCGACATGATGCGGGCAAGGCGTGCTTGTTCGACTGACTCGGAAGAAGACGAGACAGAGATCTGCGGCGCCAGATGCTTCAGCAGGGCCATCATGCAGAAGCGAATGCCTAAGGGGTTCAAACTCCCGTCGGAGAACCCAAAATTTGACGGCCTGCAGGACCCGAAAATCTGGTTGGAGGACCACATCTCCTCCGTTAGGCTGCACGGTGGGAGTCGAAGCACAGCCATGCAATGCCTACAGCTGCAGCTGCAGGGCGCCGCTCACGCATGGCTCAACAACCTCCCGCGCGGATCCATTCGCAGCTGGGAAGAGCTGGTGTATAGTTTCATGCGCAACTTCAAGGGAACTTACAAAAGGCCCGCATCAATCAAGGAACTGAGAAGGTGCCAGCAAAGATCTGGCGAGTCGCTGTGCTCATACATCCAGAGGTGGTCCATCATCAAGAACTCCGCAGAAAACATCTCGGAGGACCGCGCAATCGACGCATTCAACGGCGGTGTTCGTCGTATAGAGCTCAGGGAGGAGCTGGGCCGCTCAAAGCCCCAAAAGATTGACCACTTGATGGAAATCGCGAATCGGTGGGCTGACGGAGAAGATTCAGTGAAAAACCGCACCTACTCCGACGATGAACATAACCTCGGGCGCAGACGCGACCGCCGAGGCAAACGTCGAATGCGCGTCTATGATGACCGCGACGAAGTCAATATGGTTGCAGCCGGCTATGCCGAAAAACGTGACGACAACCGCAACAGCGGATATCACAGTGGTGGATACCTTGACAGTGGAAAAAACACGCAGGTGTGGCAGCACCGCACTCGCGAAGAGGAACCCGCAAAATCTATTGAGGACAAACTGTCCGGACCATGCAACGTGCACTGCTACGTCGACAAGCACAACGGAAAGAAGAAATCTAGCCACCTTCTCAAGGACTGCCATGAGTTCCTCAAACTCCACGAGGGCCTGGCTCGGATGAATCGCGACGCGATCAACAAGGGCTACGGAGCTGCCCCAAGCACTATGGCACATGGAGCTCCTCCACCACCGCCCGGACCACCACCACCCGCGGTCGCGCTGGTCTAGCATCACGGAGGCGAGCCATACCCACGAGCCGTGGGCAACATGGGGATAATCAAAAAAGAGCATCCCTCAAATCGAATACAGAAGGCCATCACTGGCCAAGTCAATTTGGCGATAAACTCCCCACCTTCCACCACTGTGTACCTCAGTGGAAGGGACTCCTGCATCACCTTCGACAAGCGCGATCACCCGCGCCAAGTTCCCCGTCCAGGTCACTGTCCCCTCGTACTCGAGGCGTAGATCGGGGGCTTCGATATAAGTCGTGTCTTCATGGACGGCGAAAGCGGCATCAACCTCACGTTCGTGAGTACCTTGCATGCGATGAGGATCCCCCTGAGTTGTCTGGAAGTTTTAGACACGATGTTCCACGACATCGTCCCAGGGAAGGGCATATATCCCCTGGGCAAAATCAACCTCGATGTCATCTTCGGCACGCCGCAAAACATTCGGCGAGAGTGCATCGACTTTGAAGTCGTCGACTGGCCCTCACAATACCACTACATCCTCGGCGCCTACTCAGGCTACAATCAGATTCGAATGAAGGAGGACGACCATGAGAAAATAGCATTTACAATGATCTTTGGTGTGTTCTCCTACAACACGATGCCCTTCCTACTAAAAACGCAGGAGCCACCTATCAGCGATGCATGCAGGCTTGCCTCAAGAATCAACTTGGTCGCAATATCCAAGTCTACGTTGACGACATCATCATCAAAACCAAAGAGGAAGCCTCGTTAATCAACGATCTCTGCGAGACCTTCGCCAACCTCGACCGCTACCGGATCAAGCTCAATCCGGACAAATGCGCCTTTGGCGTGCCATCTGGGCAGTTACTCGGGTATCTCATCTCTGCGAGAGGCATCAAAGCAAACCCGAAGAAAATAAAGGCCATACTGGCCATGGAGAAGCCGAAGAATGTAAAAGGCGTCCAGCAGCTGGCTGGGCGAATCGTGGCGCTCAGTCGATTCATCAGTCGAATGGGCAAAAAGGCACCGCCCTTCAACCAATTCCTCCGCAAAACTAACAAGTTCGAGTGGACAAACGAGGTGCAAGAAGCATTCGAAGATCTCAAGCGTCTACTATCCACCTCGCTAGTACTGGTGATGCCTCGCGAAACGGAACCATTGTTGCTCTACATCTCCGCCACCAACCAGGTGGTCAGCATGGTGCTCGTGGTGGAACGAGCTAAAGAAAACAAGGTCCACGGGGTCCAGCGCCCAGTATACTAGCTCAGCGAGGTGCTCACACCAACAAAACAGCGGTACCCGCATTACCGGAAGCTGGCGTATGGCATCTTCATGATAGCCAGGCGACTGCGCCAGTACTTCCAGGAGCACCCAATCATGGTGGTAAATGACGCCCCGCTCGGGCACATACACAATAATCCTGACGCCACCAGACGAGTCGTGATCTGGGGATTCGAACTGTCTCCACGAGACATCACATATGAAAAGCGCGACGTGATTAAATCGCAAGTTCTCCCGGATTTCCTCGTGCACTGGATGGAGAACCAGCTCCCCAACAAGCTAGGCATGTCCTATCTGTGGACAATGCACTTCGACGGATCCAAGCGAAAGGACGGAGCTGGCGCAGGTGTCATACTAACATCGCCCCAAGGAGATAAGATGAAATATATTCTACAAATGCAGTTCACCGCCTCCAATAATGAAGCTGATTACGAAGCCCTAATCCATGGGATGTGGATGGCGAAAGCCTGCGGCGCCAAGAGGCTCATCATCTACGGCAACTCCAAGTTGGTGGTGAACTAAACAATGCACGAGTGCGACGCATTGAGTGACAACATGATCGCCTATCACGACCTCTACGACACACTCGAGGGAGACTTCGACGGTTGTGAGCTGCGGCATGTGGGCCGCAAAAGCAACGAAGAGGCGGATACACTCGCCAACATTGGCTCCCCCTGTGCCCCCATACCACCTGGGGTATTCCTTGAGCGCATCTGCGAACGCTCCATCAAGCCCAAAGCTCCAGAGAAGAAAGCATGCACGTCAACAGACTCGGGGGCTACGCCACCCAACGAGCCAATGGCACTCGACGACATGGATCTCGATACAGGACTCGAAGGACCAATGGGTGTCATGATGATCGAGCCATCTTGGACACAACCGTACATCACATATTTACTCAACAAGAGGCTGCCAGATGACCTGACTGATGCGCGAGACATCGCGCGACGATCAAAACCATTCGCCCTCATCAACAGCGAACTGGAGAAACACAGCATCACATGAGTACTTCGACGGTGCATCTCCAATGGGGACGGAAGGGCCTTCCTTCTCGACATCCACGAAGGCACTTACGGGTACCATGCTCGCAGTCGTGCCCTTGTTGCCAAAGCTCTATGAGCTGGATTCTACTGGACCACGGCCATGCACGACGCCAAGGACATCGTCCAGCACTGCAACGCTTGCCAACGATTCGCAGACAAACCTCATGCACCTAGCACGAAACTCCGACCAATACCATTGGCTTGGCCCTTCGCGCAATGGGGACTCGACATGGTCGGCAAGCTCCCAAAGTCCTCGTGAGGAGGTTACGTCTACCTCTTGGTCGCAGTCGACAAATTCACCAAGTGGATTGAAGCCATGCCGGTGACGAATCAATCAGGGGACAACGCTATCAAGTTCTTCGAGTCCATTGTCTACCGCTTTGGAGTGCCACATAGCATCATCACGGACAATGGGACAAACTTCACCTCTAAGGAATTCTAGGAATTCTGCGAAAACCTGGGAATCAACATAAGCTATGCCTCGGTGGCTCACCCGCAGACGAACGATCAAGTCGAAAAGGCTAACATCCTCGTCTGCGGTGGAATCAAGAAATGACTCCTCCGACCACTCGAACAAGCCACTGGATGCTGGCCAGATGAGCTGTAATCTGTACTTTGGAGCCTACGCATAACTCCAAACAGCGCCACGTGATACACTCTGTTCTTCATGGTGCATGGTGCTGAAGCGATGCTACCCGCAGAAGTATGCTACAAAGCCCCACGGGTGGTCGCATATATCGAGAAGGAGTCGACTCTTGCACTCGAAGACTCCGTCGACCTCCTTGACGAGGCACACGAGATAGTAGCGGAGAGATCAACGATCTACCAGCAGAGCCTCCGCAACTACCATAGCAGAAGGCTACGCCCCAGATCCTTTGTCGAAGGAGACCTGGTCCTGTGATTGAAACAACAAGGGCATCTCAAGCTTGAGTCCCCTTGGGAAGGACCTTACGTCATTACAAAAGTAATCCCAAGTGGCACATATCGCCTTAAAGATTTCGAGAGCGGAGTCGCATACTCCAACCCCTAGAACGTTGCGCAGCTGCGTCTCTTCTACCCCTAGTCATTTTTACATTACAAATAAGGCTATCCAGTAAGGCTACTTAGCCACACATTGTACCTCGTACTATTCTACGAATAAATAAAGCTAAGTGCCCCAAAACTCTGTGTTTTTCCTTATTTTCTTGCAATTTTATCACTCAGGGGCTGCGCCACCCTTTATACTTTCGTTCTACAAACAAATCGCAGTATCCTGAGAAGCTGACACAACACCAATCAAACCCTTGATAAACACCAACGCAGTTGCAACGCACCTGACAGATTGGTAAGGCGCTGAGATACACACAAGTCAGGCTAACGAAAGGGAACTGCAGAGTACAATACACTCGAAAAATATACAAGCTAGCAAGCTCTTCACATATCAATGGATACTATATACACCCAACACAATCATACGAACTTTACATCACTCATACATCTATGTGCAGGATACAAATTATGCTACTACTGTAGAAGATGAACATTCGTTTGCTCTTCAAAGAAGTCGACGATGTCCTCTGCTGGTTGATCAACCGCCTGGTAATTCGGCAGCATGTTCCAAGTCATCCCTTCTGGTGGTGCCGGCGGTCCAGTAGCAATGGATGCCATGCCCACATCTGGCAGATCCAGTCGCACCATCGACAAGGCAGCCTTGGCACCAGCAACTAGCTGCTGCCGCACACACTCGCGTACCGCGCTTATATCTTGAAACTTCGCGAAAAGGGCCAACGGGCTTGAAGGGACAACATCCAGATGAAACATCATCTGATAAATGTCCCGGAGGCATGACTGCGCCTTCTTCAAGCATTGAAGTACCCGAGAAGAACGATCATGTAGGGTCACCAACGTAATTGCATGGTCGTGATCCACCCAAAAATACTCACTCGCCTGCAGTTGCTCCTGGGTCAGATTGTTCATTCGAATGTCCACCCGGTCCTTTTCATCCTGTGGATGATGAGCGCTAACAACTACACCAAGCAAGCAGCAAAGTGTGAAGACAAGGCATCGCCGCGACTGACTAAAAGAAAAGATGAGAAGGCAGAAAGCTAACATTTGAACTGCTCATTCAACTGCGCCATTTCCTCCAAGAGATAATTCTCATGGGCGGTGGCCTTCTCCGCTTTCTACTTCCACACATCTGCACTACCGCGGATGATGGGCAACTCACGCTCCAATTGTTTAATGTGATCGCGTAGTCGCGAAAGCAATGACAATTCCTCCACCTTCAAACGCGGCTGCACCGAGGTTTCATCGGTGGGAGGAGAATCATGAGGACCAGTCGAAGGACCCTACGTACAATCAAGAAAGAGGCAAATGAGACTCATCAGACATCGATAAACAAAGAACTGCATTCAAATTTGATAAATTGTCAAGGGAACATCCCCCACAAAAGCATGGTTCAGGCAAAAGTCTAAGCTACAACTAGTACACATGAAGACTAGGGAGCATTTTGCTTCTTCGACTTCAACTTCGGGGGCTTCATCGCATTTTGCTTCTTCGACTTCAACTTCGGGAGCATTTTGCTTCTTCGACGCCACGGACTTGCCAGCGGTACCCCTAGATGCCGTGGTCTTCACCGCTCCTCAGAGTATTTGGCGACTGTTTCGATAAGCTGAGGCCCATACTTAGAGCAGCTACCAGCGAAGGGAGCAAGCACTACCTGCTGGCCCCCAGCATCGACAGGCATCGCCTCGGAGATCGCGGCGGGATCCATCTCCACGCGATGGGCTTGCACCATCGCGAGTGCCATGGTGGCACCGACGGACCGCAGAGAGTTCTTGAATTCCGCGGGAATACCTCCAGCGAGAGATTCCACTAGGTCAGCAAGGTTGTCGATCAGCCTGGCCTTGGGATTCAAATCCTCACGAATGTGACTAAGCACATCGTTGGACTTCCTAGTGTCTCCTGGAGGGAAACACTGCGGTCCTAGACTGCAGCAACGGTGCCAGCCAACGGATCCGCGCGATCCAGAGACTAGGCGTCAAAGCTTAGGCCGGTGGCATCTGCATACGTAAGGTGTTAGCACAACAACATGACATCAAATCAAGAGCAACACAAATAAAACTAAAAATTACCTGAGAGGTCCTTGGTAGTCGAGAAAAGTTGTTCTTCGAACAACTTCTCCCTTTCAGTAGTGGAAGCACACAAATCCTTTTCACGCTTTCGCGACTCCTCTAGGGCTGCGACTGCTTCGTCGCGATTCTTCAACCCCACGACAAGCCCCTTCTCGAGGGATGCAACACGACGAAGAAGCTCATTGTGTTCAACTACAAAGCAGAGGGCGCATCACCAATCGAGTTGACAAATTTCACGAAGACAAAGACAAAGCCAACACTAACCTTCGACAGCACAGTGGCGATTGTCGAGCAGAGCATGCTGCCGACCCATGACAAGGACTTTCCCCACAAGGCGAGAAGCTTCCTTCACAATGAGCTACATCAAGGGAAACAAAGATTCACAGGCAACCCAACGTAAAAATTCGACTGCCAAACAATAAAAGGGACACTCACATGTTCCTCCAGGGACTCCGAAGATGACTATCGCGCAGTCATCTGGGCAACCATATGGTGCTCCCTAGCATGTGGCGAACTCGAAGAATTGGTGCTGGAGTGGGCCACCACTAGAGGAGAAGGAGACCGTTCGGCCACCTCCTTGGCCTTAGAGTCTGCGACTCCAGACGCTTTCACAAATTGGACGTCGTCAGAAGACGACGACGCCGCTTGACTACAAAACATGCCTAGCTCAAGTTCAGAAAAAGCAACCTCATAGAGAGAAAAACGAACTCGCTAGCATTAAAAGCTTACCAGTGAAAGTTGTCGAGGTCAAAGGAGTCATCTGACGACTCCTTCGGCAGTCGCAGTTTCTTCCGAGGAGGAGGAGCCATGGCGCGCACAAGTACGGCCGGGATTGGCTCCTCTGCAGCAGTAGAAGGACCTTCCGGTGTCATCGGCGAAGAGGCGTCAGAATCCTCGGTGCGGGAACGCTTGCGAGTATCATGGTCGCTAGACTCAGGGGCTCCCTCTTCTTCTTCAATTGGGATGGTCGATTCTGACTCGTCCTCTTCCTCCGCTTCGCGAGGGATAAACCCTTCAGGTCGAGGGGGGAAATTGGAAGACAGTTTCTAGTCCTGCATTCAGTAGATACATCATTATATATCAAGTACTTGATGGCAATCGACAAAGAAAACTACTTCACGATACAATTCTACCTCAGGAGGAGGGTTAGAGGCGTCGAAAGGAGGCACGACTGGTTTGCTTGGGAGAACCTCCTTGGCAGTGTACTTGGTCACCAATCGCAACCTCATGTCTACCTCACTCGCAGAAATGCCTTCCACAGATATGCGAGTGACATCGCTCACCCCAACCCAGTAGTACATCGGATGGACTCTGGCTAGCAGAGGCTGGACGCGGCGGCACAACCACGTGCAAATGAGAGCAGGGCCACCCTATTCTTTGCCTACGCGGCCTTCGAGGTCACAGACATGCTTATACAGCACCTCCATTTCCTCGGACTCGCCAGGCATCACGACGTTCTTCCAAGAACTGCTCCTCTTACAAGCTGCCACGGAGTCGAAGGGCACGAGTCTGTAGTGCTCTCCATCAGCCTTCTGGTCGCGGATGTATAACCACTTGTCTCTCCACCCTTGGACGGACGCGGTGAGGTTGATGTCAAAGTTGGTGACAGAGGAGTCGATGTGGATCCCGTAGCCTCCTACATCATAGACTACCGAACCCGACCCCGACCGACGCTTCAGCTTAAAAAGCTTCTTGAAGAGACCAAAGTGCGGCTCGATTCCGAGCCAGCACTCGCAAAGTGTGATGAAGCAAGAGATGTGGAGAATGGAGTTTGGGGATAGCTGGTGCAGCTGGAGCCCATAGAAACAAAGAAGACCCCTGAAGAAAGGATGCAGGGGAAGAGAGAGACCTCGAATGATGAACGCAAGGAACATCACCCGGAAACCTGGAGGAGGACGAGGGATTACCTCATCGCCAGGCACTCGCGAGTCATCTTCCGCGAGCGGAAGAGCTCCATCTTGACGATGAAGGTGCGGCTCAGAAGGCTTGATGACGGACGCGCGCCAGGAGCCGTTGGTGACGCGGTTGCCCGCACCCTTCTTCTTCCCAGCGCCGGTGACGCTGGTGCCCATGGCGGTGGTGCTGCCCTTCTTCTTGACGGCAGTAATGGTGGCCGCAGATCCAGTGGCGGCGCCTCCCTTCTTCTTGCCCATCTTTTGATGGAGATGCGAGTCAAGAAAGTAACTGGGGAAAACATGGAGCTGGTCTAGTGCCACGAAGAGGAAGCGCGCAAAGGAGCAGAGAGAACAACAATGGCGAAGGAGGCACGAGCAAGAAGAGATATGGGGAAAATTACCGCAGCTGCGCTCCTACTTAACCTCCTCGCAGGTGTCATCCAATGTCCAGCAAAAACCCTACTGAATGCATGGCGCACATCGACATCGACACATAGCGAGGCTGAACCACGAATCGTCCCCTACTACACCCATTACGCGTGGAAATCGAGGAGACGCAGTTAAAACAGAAGATTACTCACGCTCGGTCAAATCAAAATCAGAAAGTGGGACCCACCGCTCGTCACGTCCCGTCAAAGTCGCTCACGTGGGCAATTGAGGTCATCACATCATTAGCACTGACGTCATCGATTCCAGCTGAAGAAGATTTTGACCACTTTAGTCCTTGCTCGAGTCTTCGACTCAATCAAGCACTCGTGAGCTACTCCTAACAGGAGCGCTGGCCACGCACCCGAAAGAATTTTTTCTACAGGTATATGAGCATTCAAGACAAACCCTTCACTCAAATCAACGATTCGATGGTGAACTGCGGGTTACTCCCATAGGGAACACTGGAAGCACATTCGACTGAAACACGCAACAAAAGACGACAGAAGTCGCAAAAAAGTTCTTAGTCCCCAATCGAGTCTACGACTCGAATAGGCACTCGGGGCTATTCCCATAGGGGGCGCTGGTCGCGCACCCTATGATTACTTGTACATCATATTGTGTGTCGATCCACTCGAATGCTATGGTGACTCCGCCTCATATTTTCCCTACAAAGAGTTTACGTCTCCTGGGCCACCCAAATCATCTCCGCGATGACCAAAATTTCAGATGCCATGCTTGCAGCATGAAGATAAGACCCAAATAAGGCCTGACAACGCATGTGCTGCGCACTACCAGAAATATATCCGTGTCTGCAGGTACGATGAACACGCGTTGACGGACACGTTGAGTGCTCACACTTATACACTAGAATTCAACTCCTGTAAGACCTCCACGGCCTGAGTCGAATTACACCAACACTTTTCTGAATTCGAGTCCGGGGACTCGAGTTTGAGTATATTGCGTTATTTTGCCCTAAGGCAGTTAACTGATACCGATACATCGGATAAATCAGGCACGTATATCAACAATCCCTATGACATAAACTGAACACTTGAAAAATGCTCAGTCAGGCACTCGAAAGACTTCATAATGTCTCCAGTCGAATATGTGATTCCACTGGGCACTCGTGGGCTACTGACATGGGTACACCATACAGGTACTCGAGTTTGGCATATACAGTCCAGATACGGCAGAAGCCCACGGCGTTGCCAAGGCCCAATGAAGAATTCGAGTGGCCCACAGAGTCTTGATTGCTTGCGAGACAAGAAGAAGCTTAAGATAGAAAGTTCAAAGGACAAACCCTAATATGTAACTGACTCGACCTGCTACCTAAGACCCAGCCTATCTATATAAAGGCTGGGCGGGGCGGCGAGGAGGACAATCACAACCCTAGTTTCCACAACTCTCGCCAGATTGCATCTGCGCACCCTTGTAATCATCGATTCCTTTGATAATTCCAAGAGCAGAAAAGTAGGAGTAGGGACCTCTATGAGGCCTGAACATGGGTAAACCTTGCATCCCATATGTGCTTGTTTGCTAGCCTATTGATCCCTCCAACGCTCCCTCCTTCTCCAAAACCCAAGTCCATAACAATGGGCATTGATGAGTTGAACCCTCGTCACCAATATTTAACATTCATTCACATATTATTCAATCTCCGTGGCTATGGAACACCTTCCACCTCCACTTCGGACAACCTCCGGACTTCAAAACGCTTCCAATTTTCTACCTTCTCTTCTTCGGTGATTCTACCGATCCTATAAACACTCTCTAAGCATCATCAAGCTCTTAAGCATGATACCCACGGCTCGGGAACACTCCAGACATGGTCGGGACACTCCCAGACCAATGATCGATAGAGGGACCTGGATGGCCATGTGACCCCTGTGCATTCCACGAAGATCTTTCGTTGTTTGAATCGAGACAGTCGTGTCTTATTCCTTTTGTCTCTCGATACTTGCATTGCCCGAGATCTGATCAATTACATCACCATGTCGTGTTCAATCTCGTTACCAAACAATGCCACTTGACTCGTCCCGACCAGTGATATCCCTGTGATCAAATCACACGCTGCACAGCTATTGGATATAACTTCTCTGAGTGGGCTCTCGAGTATCTTTCCGTCACGTGGATGGACAAATCCCGCTCTTGACATATATTGCCTCTACGGTTCCTCTGAATACCTGAACACACCTTTATTGTCACTGTATTACCAAGTGACGTTTGATGCTATCTAAGCATTCTCGGGAGACGGTGATTGATATAGCCTCACAGTCTAAGGAATAGTCTATGAGGGTCTATTCTAATCATCATAACTTGAACTTCGTGACATGGCCGGGTCACGATGTCTAGGTTGGGCATTGGTTCATCATCTCATTCTCATAATGAGTTGACTCCATTTCCAACTGGCATAGATGCCACATGACCAGGAAACCTTGATCATCGTTGACCAATGAACCAGTGACTAGAGTTTCACCGGGAACCCCTGGTTGTTTATATATCACACGTGTATTGATGTTTCCTTTCAATACAGTTATAGCATGATATAAAACTTAAATCATAAACTTTATGAAATATGATAATAATCCTTATTATTATTTGTCTCTAGGGCATATTTCCAATAGTCTCCCACTTGCACTAGAGTAAAAATAAACTAGCTGCATTTGTTCTTAATCATTGGCACCATATATCCCGGTACCCTGAAAATGCTTGCTCATAGAAGAGGTTGAGTCTTGGGCCTGTACGTTACAGTCCCAAATCCTTTGCAACTTACTAATGTCACCTTGGTTAACATTAATACTTGATCATCACATGATAACATCTTTGTGTATGCATCATCGCTATGGCAGTAGAACGAGGCTAGATTCTAGGAGCCTACAGTGAATTTAGATTAACCTCGAGGGCTTTCTAATGGGCAGTGTGCCGTGGGACACATCATTCTATGTTAAAAGCGAACTAGCCCCGCCATAACATTATATAACACTTTAGATCTTACCCTTATCTATCATTATAAATGTAATCATCGAAACACGAGTGCACCCTGTGCAACTTTTGATGTTTTGTTCACCTCGCTTCCTACTTGACTTTAGTCGGTATTATAGGAGTTTCCAACATATTCCCTTATAACATAACCCTTTATGCTTTAAGATATGCCATCCTATATGGATTTGGAAAACATGTCTACAGTTTTCTATTAGACACTGCAGACAAACTTAGCTCAACATTCCGTGATTTGAACTTAATCACTTTTCAAACGTTTCTTCTTGGATTATATATTATGTTGAGTTACTATCATGGTTTTCTAAGACAGAACCTTTGTCTCAACATAGTGGATGATGATCATCCTTTTCTTTCTTTCAACCATTGATGTTAAACTTAATACTACTCCTAACTTGAGTTATTAAGGACCAGTTCCTTCACTAACTTCTATTCTGAAACCCTTTTCAGAATCCTTTAAGGAATACTACATAACATCGTAATATACTTATTATCAACTTCTACTCCTTATAAATCATTATTTATCGGTACTTGCACTTTTATTCTTAATGTGTCGTATACACACTTAAGAATTACTCCTTTAAGCTCCCACTCAAAATATGTTCCCAACATATTTGGGTATGAGTCACTACTCTTACTCAAACTATGTTCCTACATATTCAAATTTGAGACTTATATTGCCCCCACTCAAAAATATGTCGTTCACATATTGTTTTAGGAACACTTTCATAGCTCCCACTTAATTTCATGCAAATTGCATATCCACTCACTATTTTGAACGATTTCAAAATCCTTTGATCAAATATCAAACTTGGAGATTTACTATGAGATACTAGTACTTTTACTAGTTTTAAATCCACTAGACATTCAGCACACTTGAATCAAATTCATTTGAATTTGTTCAATACTTCACAAATTGTGCTTTTGTCATTCACCCCATTTTCCACTATGGCTTTGTAGTCATTTGGGAAAATCCAAGTAACTCCTTTACTTGTAAGATTCTGCAACTAATTGGTTTCTAATCTCAAGTGAATTTTGCTTTGGGATTTCTCATATCTTTTAGCTTACCATTATTTCCTTAGTAGTTTGTAGGTATGTCATATTCCGGTAATCATGACAAATGATTCACAAATGTGTCCATACAAGATATGGGATGCATTTTGAATCCTACTTTATGTAGTGAAAACACTAGTGGGGAAAACACAATGATCATTATCATTGATTCTTTCCTCTGTAAAGAGTATCATTCATGAAGACTTTCTGTTGCGCTTCTCAACACTCTAATGCAAGGTTTTGAATCCTCATCATGTTTTTCACTATCTTCCATTTTCTCCATAATCGAGAAATATCACTGAATGTGAACTTTCTCGAGGATGCACCAAAGTCCGAGCAATACAAGTTTTTCTTCTCTTTTGGTTTCAGCCATGGATTTTGTATTCAAAGTTTCCAATGAATACTCTACAAGTAATTATTCGCTATTGTTTTGGTTATATTAAATAACCTCAAAACTTTTGCGATGATCCATACTAGATAGAGCCGATCTCACGAATCCAAATGGTTTACTATATGTTCTAATTGAGTGCTAACTATTTCTAACTAATGGTCTCTACATCTACACTACAACGATTTATTTGGTGCCATCTATTCACACACTTTGATATCTAATATCATATCATGATGCTTTGCTTTTTGACGTTTCAAAACGCTTTGCATTCCACATTTTTTCTTCATCCAAATCTTATAAAGTCGAATTTCATTACTATTGACCAAATCGTAGTAATTAGATTCTCATTTAAATTTAATACCCTTGGTTGATGAAACAATTTGATCATATCAAATAGTTTCATACTCATGTTTCCTTTGGTAAACTTCTTTAAACATTTAAACAATCATATAATGATAATTACCATTTTGTCAAAATACAATACATCGAATATGTATTTACTTTCAAAAATTCATCAAACACTTTGCATTCAAGCAAAACACGGTGTTCAAGTTATTTTGTCGAACTTTGGCATGATTCATATGTGATAAGAAATCGAATGTCTTTCACATATTATCAACATAACTTTGAATTCAAGCAATGGTTTCATTCATTAATGAACATATCATTAAGTTGGGTAATTTTTCAAGGTATTTCAATATTTTACAAATGTTCATGTATTATCAATTAGTTTCAAAACAAAGATAATTCACATGTAATCGAACAAGATATGAACACGAATAGAGATCATTCATAAAAGTGGAACAACTATTTGTTACAAGCTCATATGAATAACCATCTCACAAAGTGTGAGACACACTAAAGAAGTTCACAATCTATCAATTACAATAATCATCATAAACTAAGTGATAAATGTTGAGGGAGAGTGTCGTCGGCCCTCATCATCATGCTCACCATCAACACACACCGTCACCTCCTCTCTAGCAAGCACCTCTATGCAGAAGACCTATTTTCAGCAAAATAGAACAAGTATCAAATATACTTAACACTGCAACATGTGTTTGCAAGATTATAACATTTATAAAATTGTATATCAAATATATACCTTTGTCATCGATGACCTCAGCGACAATGGGTTCAACAATCACATCTCCGAAATGTGATATGAACTCGTGGAAATCCTGTGTTTCCGTGTCGCCTCTCATAATGCAAATCCTGGCAAGTGCTTGGTAGCTTGGTGGCAGCGACTGCAGCAACACGCCTATTGCAAAAGAGCTTGCGAACCAGTTGTCCAGGAAGTATGAAAGACTCATGTATGCATCATATATGCTTAACAAGTGATCATACATTGAGGAGTTCTCCTCCATCTTTATGGAGAGGAAATCCCCTATCAGCTCATACTCCCATATGCGCACTTGTTCCACGAATTGTGATCTCAGATGTGCCATAAATGTTCAGGTATTAAGACTTCCCACAATTGACCATAGCCCATCTTCCATCCCGAGGCGCATCGTTACTAATATGAATGTGGCCATCACACGATGATAGTAGCGGTGATCCCGCTGCTCCTAGGTATCATGAAGATAGGGCGGCTCCAAGTACATCTTGCAGATCATGTAGTCAGCCACTTTGTTCTTGCTAAGGAGATCATGAAGGCACATGCCTGATACGTCCATTTTGCATCACTATTCTATGTCTTAATTCACTATTATTCATTGATATATTTTGTATCGAGAGGTGATACTTATGTTATTTCATCTATTTTTGCATGGTTGATGACTTTTGGAGCATGGACCGCTGCAGTCAGGATTCTGATGGAAAAGGTGCTGTTTGGAGGCAAAATTCGCGAAGATGAGAAAATCCGGGAAAATATACAAAAAATCCTATTTTTTCAGAAGACTCAGGATGCCAGAAGATGGAGTGGACGTGGGCCACAGGGGGCCCACACCACCCCATGGCGCGCGCAGGCCTAGGCCGCGCCTGGGAGTGGTGTGGCCGCCCTAGCCCACTCTAGCCTCTCCCCTCTGGTGTATATCATCCCCACGAAACCCTAATACTTGGGGAGCGACCACAGAAAGATTTCGCCGCCTCTGCGGGGCGAAAAACACCGAGACAGAAAGATCTCTTCGGCAGACAGATTTCTGCCGGGGGAATTCCTTCCCAGAGAGGGGAGATCGTCGCCATCAACACCACCATCAAGCTAGACTTCATCGGATCATCATCATCATCACCACCATCATCACCATCAGCACCCTCATCACCATCTCCATATTGCTGTAACAATTGGTTGAATCTTGCTATAGTTCATAGGGGAAACTTTCCCGGTGTTGATTACTCTTTGTAGTTGATACTATTGAGTGAACCATTGAATTATTGTTTATGTTCAGATTGTTATACATCATTATTCCATCTCTGATCATGATCCATATGATGTCTTGTGAGTAGTGCATTTTGTTCTTGAGGACATGGGAGAAGTCTTGTTGTTAGTAGTGGAGTTGCGTTGAGAAAGATTCAATAGATTGTTATTTACGTTGTGGTGTACTTCTTCTAGTTGTGTCATGTGAACATCGACTACATGACAGTTCACCTATAAGGGCCTAGGGGAATGCATTGTGTATTTGGCTACTAATCGTAGGGGTTGCCGGAGTGACAGAAACCTGAACCCCCGTTAGGAAACCATTGCACAAGGGACGTAAGGGTCTTAGAGTTTAAAGCTGTGGTTAGGTTTCTACCTTAATTACTTTCTTGTACTTACGGATGTTTGCAAGGGGTATAATCACAAGCATGTATTAGTCTTGGATGGGGCGGTACATTAGCACAGGTTCACCCACACAACAGTTAGCAAGCTAAAGAAGATTAATCGACTATATGAAGCGAAAGCACTTGACAGTCTTCCCATGTGTCCTCGAGAACGTTTGGTCATCTTAAGTAATACAACCGGCTTGTCCTTTGCTGCATAAAGGATTGGGCCACTTGTTGCATTTATTCCTACTGTCTTTTATTTACTCGTACTTTGTTTACTTGCTTTATCAAAAACCCCTAAAAATTCGTTTGCTAAGTATTTGCAGAGAATTCCTGATCCATACCACTAGACAGCACCTTCTGCTCCTCGTTGGGTTTGACACTCTTACTTATCGAAAATACTGCGATACACCCCTATACTTGTGGGTCATCAAGACTAGTTTCTGGCACCGTTGCCGGGGAGTGAAGCGCTATTGGAGACTAGAACTGGTAAAGGAAACTTCTACTGTGAGTATTGTTTACTTCTGCTAGTTGCTTTATTTTCATTATGGATAATTCGCTGAGTTTCTTATTTGGTAATGCTACTACCACTGCTAAGGTAGTAGATAAGCCACCACCTGCTAAGAAAGATGTTTTCAAAATACCTACAAGAATTATTGATCGAGTTATGCATAACTACTATGTTGGGGATGGAACTGTCCATCCCGGTGATCATTTACTCTTTATACACGAATTATGCGGGTTGTTCAAGTGTGCAGGTATTACTACAGATCAAGTTAAGAAGAAGTTATTCTCATTATCACTGAAAGGAAGAGCTAAGGAATGGTATAAGCTGCCGAAGAATGGTCAAGCTCTGGAATGGGAGGAAATAGTGCCTCTCTTTTATTCAAAGTTTTATCCTCCTAGTGAGATTCATAAAGATCGGAATCAAATATACAACTTTTGGCCTCTTGATGGAGAGAGTACAGCTCAAGCTTGGGGGAGATTGAAGTTACTAATGCTCAAATGTCCCATTCATGAGCTCCCCAACAATATTATTATCAACAACTTTTATGCAAGGCTCCCTCTACATGACAAGGATTTATTGGACGCTTCTTGTGCTGGATCATTCACTCGCATGGAAGAAGAAGTTAAATGGGACCTTCTAGACCGTATTCAAGACAATGCTGAAGCTTGGGAGAATGACAAAGGTAGAAAGTCTGGTATAAATTGTGATTATGAATGCATTGAATCTTTTATGGGAACTGATGACTTTCAAAATATTAAAAATGCTTATGGTCTAGATTCTCAAGCTATTGCTTCTTATTTTAAGGCTTTTGCTTCCTACATTGAAGTGCCTAAAAAGAAATGGAATAAGCATCATGAACCTTATAAAGATGTTGCTAAGAGTGTTCCTGCAGGAAATACTGAAGTTTATACTGCTAATCTTGTCTTACCCAAACCTTATATTGAGAAAATGCCTTTTCCAGTTAAGTTAAAGGAACATTCTATGATGGCTAGTATAGTAGATGAAAGTATGAATAAAGCTGTTGAACCTGATAAACAAATGGTTGATGAACCTATTGTAGAAAATGTGAAAGACTTTGTTGCTAAATATGAAAAAGAGGGACACACTATCCTTTGTAAGGATACCTCTAATATTGTTTCACAAAGTAGTGTTATGAGAGCTAGTATTCCTGTGTTTTCTGTTAGAATAAGTGATCATTGTTATGATGGTTCTTGTGATAGCTATATTGTTAAGTCTATGCATGATACTGAAAGTTACTATGAGAGAGGGAAAAGTGTTCGTATGCATCTCAATAATATCAAGTTCCCTTGTTTTATGCTAAAGTTTTTATGTTGCACAACTTTTGCCGTCTTATGCAAGTTGCCTGTGGTTTCAATAACTTGTTTGTTTACAAAATCCCCTTGCATAGGAAGTGGGTTGGACTTAAAAGTGTGTGTGTTTTTGCTTCTTAATGCTCTCTTTAACTTCAATTCATATCCCTATGAGAGCTTCTTCAAAATTATCATGCCCATCTTAATGGCTATAAAGAAAGAGCTTTTTGGGAGACAACCCAATTTGTTTTTGCTTTCAGTTTATTTTTGTTTATTTAAGTCTTGGAAGTTATTACTTTGGTAATAACCGCTCCTTATCCATTTTGTTTGGTTTTTGAGTCAAGATCAACCTCTAATGAGAGAGAAGTAAGATTTGGGGAAGTTGCTGTCCGGAAACAGATTTTTGTGCTTCACCGTAAAAATTCGTGAGAGATCTCTGTATGTCGGATTGAGCTGTAATTTTTGTGCTTCTGACCCAGGTTGTTATTTAACTTTCATTAGTTTTGTACTTGTTGATTTGAGCAACAGAAGATTTTCGAAAAAATTGATCTTTACCTGCTGGTCTGTTTTGACAGATTTTGCCAATCTTGCATTTGCTTCTTTATTCGATTTCCTTTTTGAATTATTTTTGTGTTTTCGGAAGGAGTTGCTACAGTAGCTTATGTTTTGATGGTTTTCAGTTGAAGTTGGACTCAAAAGGTTTTATCACTTCAGTTACTAATGTTGCTAATGAGAACTGTGTGAAGTTTTGTGTGAAAGAAATTTCCAGGAAGTGGAGATAATGGTGTAATAAGGAAGATAAAGGTTTTATGACTCCAATAATAAGAGTATGAAGATGAAGATATTGATATTCAAGTGATGACTCCAGAAGAATCTACTAGATACCAAATTCAGAGACCTGCAGAATCCATTTCCAACTAGGTAACAGTTCTGGTAAGAAAAGTTCCACGAAAATACAATCCAACTATATTTTTGCAGTTTTCAGTCAGTAAGGAAAGCTATGAAGCGAAAAAGAGACGGAAACGGAGCCAGGGTGGCCCACACCACCCCATGGCATGGGACCACCCCTGGCCGCACCACCAGGTGGTGAGTCCACCCCGGACTCCGCCCCCGACTCGTTTTCTCCCAATACCTTCCTTTTGATGTGAAATTTCGTAATATATAACCCCCCCCGGATCCCCCGAGGTCCGTATATTGTGTTTTCGTCGTGTTTTTGTTTCGATCTGTTTCTGCCAGGAACTATCTTTGAAGGTTTAGAAGCAACATGGTGTCCGCCAAGGATAAGGGGAAGGAACCTATGGAGGAAGACCTCCAGGACCCCGGGCAGGAGAAGGAGATCAAGAGTGAAGGTGAAGAGGAGCAAGGCCAATGTCCGCACACCGGCACTACCATTGCAAGCATTGGAGTGGTGGCGAACCCTGCCAGGATCAGAAGGACGACACAAATATCAAATGGAGGGAAGCCTCCGCGTCACTGCTTGGCACCACGGACACCTTCTCCGAACACCAAGAGTACCTTCCATACCTTTACCCATAACCATGCAGGAAAAGAAGACTCCAAGTGGGAAGAATGGAAGAAGAATCACAAGAGCTGGGATCCACAAACTGAAATGATTATGGGCCGAATTGAGCACAACTCGGAGTTGATTCGTACTCTCACCTTCGAGATTGAGGACTTTGGGAAACTTATCAAAGAGGTCATCGAGAGGATACTGATGTCTACACACTTCTATTTTTGTAGACAGTTGTTGGGCCTCCAAGTGCAGAGGTTTGTAGAACAGCAGCAAGTTTTCCCTTAAGTGGATCACCCAAGGTTTATCGAACTCAGGGAGGAAGTGGTCAAAGGTATTCCCTCTCAAGCAACCCTGCAATCAAGATACAAGAAGTCTCTTGTGTCCCCAACACACCAAATACACTTGTTAGGTGTATAGGTGCACTAGTTTGGTGAAGAGATAGTGAAATACAAGTCATATGGATATTTATAAGTGGTAATGGTGATAGAAAAGAGCTTGATGGCGTGGAAAAAACTAAAGGCAAACTGAAATAAAGATGGAAGCAAGCAAACATGTAATAGATCTAATAGCAAACGGTGTATCAATGCTAAGAAACAAGGTCTAGGGATCATACTTCCACTAGTGAACACTCTCATATAAATATCTTCTCTTTATGATACTACTCTTAACTACTCTCTGGTTGGACACTCTAATCGATGGTAGGGCTATAATAGCACACCTCAAAGTCCATCTTTCCCATCTAGAAAACCCCACACTGTCACCTTGAGCACTAGATAGGTCCAACAAACACCACAATTTCATAGAAACATCCAACTCCAAATATAACTCATAACAAGTATTTGTAATCTCTAGCCTAAGTGCCACCGTGGTGTGCACGCTGTCACTTTCACACACATGGGGAGAGCAGAGATCTAATAAAGCACTTGAGTAGCAAGGTAGATCTACTAGATTACAAAGCTCATGATCAAAATATGATCATGCATAGAGAGAGAGAGAGATGAACACATAGCTACCGGTAGAACCTTAGCCTCGAGAGAGAACTACTCCCTCCTCATCATGGGAATCAACAATGGTGATGGAGATGGTGGTGCAGATTGATGGAGATGGTGGTGAAGAGGCGGCGGCGACGCCAGCGGCGACACGGATGTCTCCTTCCCTGCCGCCAGTATCACAGGGGAGCACCGCCCCTTAGCACCCTTCATTCATGGCTTCTTGGGAGCCCTTCCCCATGGAGATGGGATCAATGGGGGAGGCACAAACGTGGCTTTGGTGGCTGCAAATTCGTGGGTGGAGGTGTCTCCCACGAATTAGGTTTCCTCTCTTTATATAGCTTCTCGGATTTCCATCACCTCATCTTGGGCTGCAGTAAATCGGGCCTATCTGGCCCATCCGGACTCAAAATTAGCTAAATTTGATGTCTAGAACGTTTGTCGCGAAATTTCCAACAACTGTGTAGTTGAAGAGTTTTTCGTTTGACGCTGTCTTCGACCCGGAACGTGACCATCTTCAAAAAGAGTTCTGACACAGATTTCTGGAAAATCCCAATTTAACTCCAAAAAGGTTTCCACTTGTATTCTTGGTAATTCCTACACATCAAAGTGTAAAACAAGAACATTGTGCACTTTTGCAACTATTAGTAGGTTAGTCCAAAAAATCATATGAAAAGTACTCCAAAGTGTGGACAAAACATAAGAAAGTAGATAAAACCAAGCATGGAACATCAAAAATTGTAGATACATTTGCAATGTATCAACATCCCCAAGCTTAACTCTTGCTCGTCCTCGAGTAGGTAAGTGATAAAAAGAAAGAATAATTTTTAAGGTGACATGCACAATCAAAGACTTGATCAAAGTATTTGTAATCCATTCAAAGCTGGGATCATAGTACTTCAATTATAGCATGAAAGCCAAAGTTCTAGCAATAAGACAAAAAAACTATGATGCAACATGAAAAGGCAAAAACAAAAGATTCATGAATAACAATTGTTTGCAAGACGTTTGTTTGTTTCACATAAAGAAAACATAGCATAATAGTATTCAGCTTGTCCCTCATAGAGTAGCAAATATAAATGCATAGGACACCTTCAAAGTTCATAAGAGTGACTAGATACAAATAGTTTAAAACAAGCAATATCAAGTTATGCATCAATCAACTAGTCTTGGGACAATGCACATAGAACTAAGAATGGCCACTATGCTCTCAAAACAGGTGCATAAAGGTAGAAGGTGGAGACTCAATATAATGGTGGAAGAAAGGCCTTCATAAAAGGAAGTAGGGATTCAAGTCTCATAAAGAGCTTCCAAATATTATGGTACTTATAGCTTTCAGCTCTCATTGCCCCTATCATAAGCATCTTGAAGGTGATTAAGGTTAAAGTGACACAACTAAGAGGATATGCTTGACAAGTTATAAGCTGAAATCTCATGCCCCTTACTTACGAAGACCGGACCTCATGCTACTCAAATTTAGACACAAGTAAGCTCTTGTCATTGTAAGTACATATGTATCATAGAGAACTGCCAACGGGGTACCCCTTGCCCGATGATACGGAAGAATCCCCATATCAAAATGACAAGGCAAGCAGACAACGAGCATCTCAGCATTCTTCTTATTTACCATGGGAATATGGTGCTTTTTTCTCTCTTTCCTCTTTTCATAATCTCTTTTTTTGTTTTTCTCTTTTCCTCTTTTTTCTCAATATAGGACTTTTTTTTAAGAAGAATGCTTCATAGACAGCTCATTATGGTTACGCTGCAGGTTTCCACCATGTCAGCATGGATTAGACCAGCGCCCAGGCGTTTCTCTAACACACATACAAACTCCATGATCATACAAGTTCCACTTTTATTTCACACCAACATGATCCATAAGCAAAAGAACATGATATCAACGGGGTACAATGTACAAGTGCAATGTTGAAAGCGTTCCCCATGAAACATGGTTCTGCTAATTTCAAATTATAAAGCGCAAGCATATACGCAACAAAGAAGGACCCAATGGTTCAAGTTTATTAGATGCAAAAAAGTAAAGTGTGCCATCAAGTTCGTGAGAGCTTTAATCACTAGTTTTCTCATAACAAGTTTAATTTGGAAGGTAAACAAAAGCATGAATATACTTGGAATAGCATAAGCTATTAGGTAGGTATGGTGGACTCTTTGGAATAACTTGGTTTAGGGAGTTGGATGCATGAGTGGAACTCATACTTGGTTGTGGAGGCTAGCAAAAGACTGGGAGCGACAAACTAAGAGAGCAATAATGGCCATAATAATGTAGAGCGACAAAACATCATTGATCAAAGCATAAAGTGATACTACAAGTTGAAAACTAAAGGATCATAAAGGATATGGTGACTTTGGATAGTCATAACATGGTGTGAGCATGTGCCAAGTCAACCCAAATAAAGCATCAAAGGAGAATACCACTATACTATGCTTTAATATGCTAAAACAACCCATGATTCATCCAAGGCACATTAAGCAATCTCAATTGTTTATAACAAGTCATGCTACAGAAAATAATACTAAGCATAAATCCAAAACAATATCAAGAATGGCATGACAAAGCATAGGCCACAGTCAAAAACCAGCTCTTTTACCACATAAGCATGAACTTTCCTAGTCTTTTCCAAACCAAACCGAACTATTTGCAAACCAATGTATGAAAGAGGGGGTCCAACCAATTTATTCAGAAAACTAAGAAAACGAAAACAAACGAAAACCAAAACAAAAATGAAAAAGAAGACGCTCCAAGAAAAACACAACTGTGCATGAAACAATAAAAATGAAGCGTTTGGAAGAAACCTGGGATTTTTATTGATGAAAAAGGGGATGCCTTGGGCATCCCCAAGCTTTGATGCATGTACTTCTTGGATATTTGTTGGGGCGACACGGGTGGCATCCCCAAGCTTGAGCTTTAATCCATCCTTCATCTCATTACTCATTCCTTCCATACACCTGAAATTTTTCCATCATACAAAACTTCACACAATCTCATTAGCAACATTAGTGCACTCAAGATAAATAAGTCTCAAGGTTCAGTTATAACACGAAATAAACTTCCATTAGAACACTAGCTACTGTAGTACTTTCCTCAAAAAGCTCAATTTCCCAAAAGAACTCAAGAAGGAACCAACAAGAAGCAAATACAGAAAATGGCAGAAATCTGTCAAAACAGACCAGCAGGTAAAGACGAATTTTTTCGAAGACCTTCTGTTGCTCAAATAAAGAAGTGTTGTACTAACGAAAGTTAGATAACAACCTGGGGACGAAGCACAAAAATTTACGCCTCAAAAAGACGTTCAGAGATTTTACACGAATATTTACGGTGAAGCACAGAAATCTGTTTCGGGACAGCAACTTTCACAATCATTACTTCTGTCTCATTAGAGGTTATTCTTGGCATAAAAAGCAAATAAAAAGGATAAGGGGTGATTATTACAGAAGTAATAACTTCCAAGACTCATCTAAAACTTTTGGGTTATCTCCCAATAAGTACTTTTCTTTAATGCCTTTAAGTTAGGCTTGATAGTTTGAGAAGATGCTCACATAAGAAATATGAATTGAAGTAAAAGAGAGCATCAAGAAGCAAATTCAAAGCACATTTAAGTCTAACCCACTTCCTATGCATAGGAATATTGTAAAGAAACAAGTCATGAAAGCACAAAGCAACAAACATAGGAAAGCAAAACAAGTGCAACTTCAAGACTTTCAACATAAAGAGGGGAAACTTAACATTGTTGAGACATATAAAGCCATGCTTCCCTCTCTCATAATAACTTTGAGTAGCATCATGAATAAAATTAACGATATAACTATCACACAAAACATTCTTATCATGAGCCACATGCTTAAAAGAATTAATACTCCCCACATAAACATAGTCATTCTTATTAATTGCAGTGGGAGCAAATTCAACAAAATAGCTATCATTATTATTCTCATCACCATAATCATCAAATATAGGAGGCATATTGTAATCATAATTAATTTTCTCCTCAATAGTAGGTGGTCTGAAAATATCATATTCATCATTGTAATCATCATATATTGGAGGCATAGTATCATCAAAGTAAACTTTCTCCTCCATGCTTCGGGGACTAAAAAGATCATTTTCATCAAAACCAGCTTCCCCGAGCTTAGACTTTTCCATAGCATTAGCAATAATGGTGTCCAAAGAATTCATACTAACAACATTGCTATTAGCATGCAAATAAAGTTCCATAGGTTTTTTAATTTTCTCTTCAAACACTTCATGTCCTAACTCAAGATAAATACTATAAAGCTCTCTAATTTTGTTGTTGTTTTCCATTAAGCCTAACTAGTGAAAACAAGAAACAAAAAGATAAAATTGTAGAATCTAAAGGAAATAACTTCGAGTACTCACACCAGAAAATAGGTGTTTGCCGTGGGAGGTTCTTCTTCTTTAATCCTCCGGTGTGAATACCTTTTACCTTTCATCCCCGGCAACAGCGCCAAAAAATAGCTTGATGTCTACGCACTTTTATTCTTGTAGACAGTGGTTGGGCCTCCAAGTGCAGAGGTTTGTAGAACAGCAGCAAATTTTCCCTTAAGTGGATCACCCAAGGTTTATCGAACTCAGGGAGGAAGTAGTCAAAGGTATTCCCTCTCAAGCAACCCTGGAATCAAGATACAAGAAGTCTCTTGTGTCCCCAACAGACCAAATACACTTGTCAGGTGTATAGGTGCACTAGTTTGGCGAAGAGATAGTGAAATACAAATGATATGGATATTTATAAGTGGTAATGGTGATAGAAAAGAGCTTGATGGCGTGGAAAACACTAGAGGCAAACTGAAATAAAGATGGAAGCAAGCAAACATGTAATAGATCTAATAGCAAACGGTGTATCAATGCTAAGAAACAAGGTCTAGGGATCATACTTTCACTAGTGAACACTCTCATATAAATATCTTCTATTTATGATACTACTCTTAACTACTCTCCGGTTGGACACTCTAATCGATGGTAGGGCTATAACAGCATAGAGAGAGAGATGAACACATAGCTACCGGTAGAACCCTTAGCCTCGAGAGAGAACTACTCCCTACTCATCATTGGAATCAGCAATGGTGATGGAGATGGTGGTGCAGATCGATGGAGATGGTGGTGAAGAGGCGGCGGCGACGCCAGCGGCGCCAGCGGCGACACGGATGTCTCCTTCCCTGCCGCCGGTATCACAGGGGAGCACCGCCCTTAGCACCCTTCATTCATGGCTTCTTGGGACCCCTTCCCCATGGAGATGGAATCAATGGGGAGGCAAAAATGTGGCTTTGGTGGCTGCAAATTCGTGAGTAGAGGTGTCTCTCACGAATTAGGTTTCCTCCCTTTATATAGCTTTTCGGATTTCCGTCACCCCATCTTGGGCTGCAGTAAATCGGGCCTATCTGGCCTGTCCGGACTCGGAATTAGCTAAATTTTATGTGCAGAACGTTTGTCGTGAAATTTGCAACAACTGTGTAGTTGAAGAGTTTTTCGTTTGACGCTGTCTTCGACCCACAACGTGACCATCTTCAAAAAGAGTTCTGAGACAGATTTCTGGAAAATCCCAATTTAACTCCAACAAGGTTTCCACTTGTATTCTTGGTAATTCCTACACATCAAAGTATAAAACAAGAACATTGTGCACTTTGGCAACTATTAGTAGGTTAGTCCAAAAAATCATATGAAAAAGTATTCCAAAGTGTGGACAAAACATAAGAAAGTAGATAAAACCAAGCATGGAACATAAAAAATTATAGATACATTTGCAATGTATCAACATGCCCAAGCTTAACTCCTGCTCGTCCTCGAGTAGGTAAGTGATAAAAAGAAAGAATAATTTTTGAGGTGACATGCACCATCAAAGACTTGATCAAAGTATTTGTAATCCATTCAAAGCTGGGATCATATTACTTCAATCATAGCATGAAAGACAAAGTTCTAGCAATAAGACAAAAAAACTATGATGCAACATGAAAAGGCACAAACAAAAGATTCATGAATAACAATGCTTTGCAAGACGTTTGTTTGTTTCACATAAAGAAAACATAGCATAATAGTATTCAGCTTGTCCCTCATAGAGTAGCAAATATAAATGCATAGGACACCTTCAAAGTTCATAAGAGTGACTAGATACAAATAGTTTAAAACAAGCAATATCAAGTTATGCATCAATCAACTAGTATTGGGACAATGCACATAGAACTAAGAATGGCCACTATGCTCTCAAAGTAGGTGCATAAAGGTAGAAGGTGGAGACTCAGTAGAATGGTGGAAGAAAGGCCTTCATAAAAGGAAGTAGGGATTCAAGTCTCATAAAGAGCTTGCAAAAATTATGGTACTTATAGCTTTCAGCTCTCATTGCCCCTATCATAAGCAGCTTGAAGGTGATTAAGGTTAAAGTGACACAACTAAGAGGATATGCTTGATGTAGCATCCCATCTGTCTAACATATGTAATGCTACATGGTCTAATAATAAAATGCTACTTCCTACATATAATTGTTGCATCATAATTATATCATGCTCATGTCATCATGCCACCTTGCATTTGAGCATCATATAAAAACCTTTTCCTTTTGGTTTTCTCTCATATGCATTAGCAATTGTATTTGGCTCTTGATATATATGGTATTTGGTTCTTGATAAATGCTTGATGCCCAAGTTGAGTTGGGGGAATATCTTTTATTCAACTCCATCACCTTTCTTTGTCACCACCTCATAATCCCACCAAACTTTATTTGGTTCCATCCATCATCTCCACCATCTTAATTATATATGAGCCCATGTTTTTCTTTTTGTATTTATATCTAGCTCATAAATAATTGAGGATGGTTCCCTCTACTCTCTACATGCTCCCATACAATGGCTATACTTGTTTTCACAATATTGTGTATCATAGCATGCTTGCCACCTTTATATACCATATGTGTTGGGAGGCTTCCATAACCAAATTTGGAGGAATAATCCAAACTTGAATTCTTATTAAAACTAGTTGTTTACACAACTAGCAACAATGCATTTAATGCATGCATACCCCATGCAAGGATTACCCTCCTTTTATCCCTATCGTTTATATCTTTCTTTTAGTTGGTTTGAATGGTTTTTGGGTGGATCAAATTCATATAAAATCAAATGGAAAAGAAAGAAAACAAATCTACACCTAGCTACACCACACCACCACCCCATCTACCCAAACCAGCTACCCCATCTACACCAACCCTGGTCTAACCTAACCCGAGCCAACCCTAGCCATGCCATCTACCCCTTACCCTGACCCTCTCTTTCTCTCCCTCTCCCTGCCATGCTGGCACCACACCGAGCCTCTCCTCTCTCTAGCCCGCCTACAGACACCCCATGCCCCTGCCCAGGCCGAGCCTCGCTGGGCACGTGAGCGAGAAGGGAGGAAAAAGGTGGCCGAGCCACCTTTTTGCTTTCCACCTCGAGCCCCACGGCACCCTCCCCTCTCCCGTCCATATCCACCTCCCCATGCCTCCTCTGCCTCGCCCAGATCCAACCTGAGCCGCGCATCACCTCCTCTTCCTCCCCTTCTACCCCACAGCCATCCCGGCGATCACCGTCGGCCTCCACCTCCACCTGCTCGATCTAGCCGGCGGCGTGGCGTTTTGGCTGTCGAGGAAGCTAGCCAGGTCCCCCTGCGTCGTCCCCGTCCATGCCAGCGAGGAGGAGACGCCCCAGGCCGAGATGCACATCGACGCGCTGCCGAAACCCTAGCCCGACCGTCCGTCTGCATCGCCTTCGCCCCGCAGCGCCATGTCCCGATCCGACCCCTCCAGTGACCCCGTGGTGAGCCCGTGCTCCTCTCTGACATCCTCTCTATCTCCGGCACGGCCTGGTCTTTCCGTTCGTTTTACCGAACACGCTCAGTGCACCGGTGGTCGCTGCCTCGGTTCGTCGCCGCGCCACGGCACGCCTAATCTAGCCGTCCATCCCCCTCCTAACAACGACCCCGTCCTACCGCCCTGGTACCACTCCTCTACGCGCGTGCCCCGCGTCGCGGGTTTGAATCCCCGCCTCGCCGCGCCGTGCGCTGGCGTTCTGTTAGAGCCGCAGAGAAGAACAACAGTAGCCGCTGCGCGCTTTGCACTTACCCCCCCCACACTTTTTGGCCTCAACCCGCAATCCTTCGAGACCCCACCTGTCTGCCACCGGGGTTGTTTTACAAAAGGGCCCCCGTAAAGTCTGGGCCGCAACCCGTGGTCCCTGTCTCTGCTACGTGGCCCCTGCGGGCTCAGCCACTGGCACGTGGGACCATTTGACCACAGGTCCCACCTGTCTACCTCGTGGTCTAGGTAAGCCGCGGTGAGGAAAGTTTTGCGCGCCGTTTCGCCTAGTCAGTACATGTCCCACCCGTCAGTGACTTGGGTTGGATTCGTCTGGGTATAAAAAGCTTTTTGTTTTCTGTTTAACTAAAAAACATTTCATAAATGTTTAAATACAAATTCAAATCTGTTTTTAAATAACTTTTAAATTATAAATCCAAATAATACAAATGATATATGTTTTGGAATCAGAAAAATGTGAGGAATTCAAATATGCCATTCAAAATGTTGTTTGACCACTTTAAAATTTCGAGATGATTAAAATTACAACAAAATGCCCTTTTCTTAAAAAATTAATAACTTTAAATCTACAACTCCAAATTCGACAAATAATATGTCTAAATCGATCAGCGTGGCAAGCCCGTTCTAGCTATGCATTCCCTGTTCTGAATTGAAGCATGCATCATTTCATTATTAAAAATCAGAACTGTTTATGGCAATAAAACTTGACCAAATAAATACTAGAATGAATTATTCTTGTCCCCACACCTCACCCATGCCATGCTACATAATGCCATGTAAATTGTGCATCATTCATCATGACATGCTTGTTTGCTTGTCGCATTTTAATTCATATGCTTGTGCACTTTATTTATGTTGGCCCTTGTTTGTTTGGTTCTTCTTCGAATAGACGCCCAGCAGGAGAATTATCAGGAATCACAGGAGTTCTACTCAGATCCATCTCTCGCTTCAACTGAGCTGCCAGGGAAGCACTACCACATGCTTGCATACATATAGTACTTATTGCCTCTATCTTATTCTTGCATCATTGAGTCGCGATTGCATTAAATTGAATCCCAAGTACTGCATAGCCTTTACTTTTAAACCCCACCGAAGCTTGTTCCTCCATCCCATGAGCCATTACTAAAGGAGTTGTTTGAGCCATGCGAGTCGTAGAAAAATATGTGTAGGGTATGTGAGTGTCTGATGGATAACGACGTACCTAAACAACTTAACCTGAGTAGTAATGGGATAACTAATGAAAGAGGCACCGGTGAGCAATATCTGCTATTTGGTTTTTCATGCTCACTTGTGTCCCGTAGGGCCCCGAGTACTTGATTCATGTTCCTTGACTATTCGCACTATCCATATCCGAGAGGCCTTATGGACCCCCCCTGAGCCAGAGCTTGATTCATTTCTATTTCTTGGGGCCACAAGTAGTTTGGGGCTTTGTTACTATTCTGTACTTATGCCATGCTTACTGTTTTATTTAAGATTGTGCGTGGAGCACCTGTACTGTTTTGGTTCGCGCCACGTTTTCGCGGTATCGACAAGCCCAGTCATATTTTTGGGTTCCCAGTCATTTACAGCCATCGTCGCAAACCCTGGGTCCGTCTCGGAGCCGGCCAACTTCGTTGCGGGTAGCTTATTGGGGTGGCCCCCTGAAATATTTCTGAATCCTGTGATCGCTTTGTCGCGAATGACTCGTTGGGTTTTGAGTTGGTTTTTTCGAGGTTGACCGAGTGTGTGTTGCTATTTGTGCACCCCTGCAGGGTAAATCTTTCTAAAAGCCATGTCCGCGGTTATGGACGACTTGGAGCACAGTTTCTCGATCATAGACAAGTCTAACTAAAGTACCACTTTTAAATTGACTAAGTACCTGACTAGTAAATAGTGCAATACTCATGGAATGGTTAATAAAACTGCCAACGGATGGGGGTTGTTCGTCCGCTTCCTCGTTGGTAAGCGAGGAGGAGGATGGATCTGTTAATTATACTGTTATAACTGTTGTTCTTAATTCACGGACATCCGTCTATCATTGGTTAGGTGGATGGTTAGCGAGTATCTATAGACTTGTTAGTTATTATCTTTTGCAGCAATTGCATCACCCCAGGTTGTGTCCCCTTTAGAGGCATAAAGACTTGCTGAGTACCCCTAGGGTCTCACACGATAAATTGTTTGATTCAGATGAACAGGTGTACTCGCAAGATGGATACTGGGTGGAGGAGACGGATGATGTTGGCAACGATCACTCGGTGTAGAGATTCCGGGAACGGGGATCCGTGAGATCTGTGGGCGGGATGTGTTTATTTATGTGGCATCTTATGCCGATTTGCTTCTTATCCGTACTCGGATCTTGTTTTCCGCTTCCGCCTGATACTCTGATTTTTGATGTATGAGGAGCTATCTGAAACTATTATGTCTATCTAGGATATTTGGATCTTGCCATATGGCGTTGCAATATTTCTATTTCTTTTAGATGGAATGGCTCTGAGGACTATTGTATGTGGCTTGCATACATACTCACTTGTGTATGTAGTTGATCCCTTCGCCTGCCGATTACGCTGCTTGTTCTTGTCCCGATGTTCTGAAAGTGGTTAGGACGGCCGAAAGGTCTACTGTGAGTGGCCCCGGGCCCCACCGTACTATTTTAACCACTTTCGCTCATCCAGACATGTAACTAAGAGCTTAATTCACCGAGGTAGTTACAATTGGTATCAGAGCCATCCCGCCCTTCAGGGTCTCAGCCAAAATGGTCGTTGTCAGTCTAGCAAATATTTTTGGTAGTTATGTATACTAGGGAAAAACAAAACGTGAGAGTAGGACTGCTTCCATTTTTCTTCTTACCCACCCACCCACCCTTTTTCTGGTAAGGAAGTGTAACGTTTTCAATCCTCTTCTAAAATTCAAACTAGGATTCACGTGTTCTGGGTTCCGTAGTACCATAGGTTGTGTGTGTGTGCGTGTGTGAATTCTTTGTCTATCTGTTGCATCCAAATGTTATCGCTATCTGCCTTTTGGTTATCAACTGTTGGTACATTTCATACCGACATGCCTTTGTAAACCGACGGGATCTATCTAATTCGTTCTGGGTTCCGTAGTTCAACCCACGCCAATTTGAGGTGTCTGATCAGCCACTTGATGCGGATGATTGGCTGCGGGAAATATCAAGGTTGCTGATGACTGCGGATGTTCCTGAGCAAGAATGGGTCAAATGTGCCACTCACCTTTTGAAGGGAGATGCAGCTCTGTGGTGGGAAAATTACCTCAAGGCAGACCTCTCTGGTTTTCAGCCTACTTGGGAGCAATTCACTACGGCGTTCAAAGAGCAATATCTGTCAGAAATTGTCATGGAAAGGATGAAGGAAGTGTTTCTCAACCTCAAGCAGGGCAATGACAATGTCAATACCTACATCAGAAACTTCATGAACCTTTCTCGGTATGGTGGCGATGAGATCTCTGATGACAAGAAGAAGCAAAAGAGGTTCAGGCAAGGACTCAATGCATCAATTAAATATGCAATCACTCATGCAAGGCCGGGGTCTTTTCTAGAACTCCAACATACAGCTCTGCAGGAAGAAGCAAGTAGGCAAGTGTTTGAGGAGTCAAAGAAACATAGCCGCGATGCAGCAAGCTCTTCAGCTATGACAGCTCCTTCTAAGCGTCGTGTCTGGGTTCCTAACACCCCACCGTCGCTCCCCGGCTCCACCAAGACCGTCAAGCTACGCGGCAAGGCCACCAAACCCCTTCACTGCGGCTCCCAGGGGCTACAACCACAACTACCCTGGAGCGCCTGGCAGAGTCCCTGGCTACGTTGCTCCACGTCCACCTGGTGCTTGCTACACTTGTGGAAACACTGGGCATCCGCACTGGAATTGTCCAATGAACAACAAAGCTCTTCCTCCACCACCTCAAAGACCTGTGGCAAGCTCTTCTATGGTTCGTGCACCTCCACCTCGGGCTCTCAACATCAACACCAAGCCCGGGTCTACAGTTGCTCGTGCCAACTGTGTCAACGTCGCTCAAGCTGAACATGCACCTGGAGTTGTGATGGGTATGCTTCCTGTTAACTCAGTTCCTGCACGAGTTTTATTTGATTCTGGTGCTTCATATTCTTTTGTGTCATACAAGTTTGCGGAGAGTAATGGGTTACCTTCTGATGCTTTACCAACTCGCCTCATGGTGCAATCTCCTGGATCAAACATGAGGGCTTCTAAAATCAGCCATGACAATCAAATTGAGATTGGTGGCTCTTCGTTTCCGGCGTACTTAATTATTCTAGGCAATTCTGATATTGATGTTATCTTGGGCATGGATTGGTTAACAGCAAATGCAGTTGTGATTGATTGTGCTGAACGCTCGGTTTCTCTGAAAATTCCTAAAGGCCATATAGTCTATTCTCCAAGTCTGAATCCTGCAATTCAGCTTTTCTCTTTGGCGGCTCTGAATGATGATGCTATGGAAGCTATTCAGAGTGTTCCGGTAGTCTGTGAGTTCCCAGATGTTTTTCCTGAAGAGTTGCCAGGTATGCCTCCGAATCGTGAGATTGAGTTTGTGATTGAACTTGAACCTGGTACCGCTCCTATCTCCAAGCGGCCTTATAAAATGGGTCCTGCTGAGTTGGCCGAACTCAAACGTCAGCTTGATGAACAAGAAAAGTTGGGTTTCATTCAGCACAGTACTTCTTCTTGGGGTAGCCCAACCATCTTTGTGAAGAAGCGAGACAAGACTGATAGACTTTGTGTTGACTATCGGGCACTCAATGCTAAAACCATCAAGAATAAATATCCCCTTCCGCGGATTAATGATCTCTTCGATCAGCTAGCTGGAGCTGTGGTATTCTCTAAGCTTGATTTGAGAAGTGGATATCATCAAATCAAGATTCGCAAGGAAGATGTTCCTAAAACAACTTTCACCACCCGCTATGGTCTGTATGAGTACACGGTCATGTCTTTCGGTCTCACCAACGCACCTGCCACCTTCTCGAGGCTTATGAACTCGGTTTTCATGGAGTATCTTGATAAGTTCGTTGTGGTCTATCTGGATGACATTCTAGTCTATTCTAAGTCAAAGGAAGAACATGAAGAACACCTTCGGTGTGTCCTAAACAAGCTTCGTGAGAACCGCCTGTATGCAAAGTTCTCCAAGTGTGAGTTCTGGCTGCCTCAAGTCACCTACCTTGGTCACGTCATCTCTGCCAAGGGCATTGCCGTCAACCCAGAAACTATTAAGACAATTGTTGACTGGCTTCCACCCATAAATGTCAAAGAAGTCCGGAGTTTCCTTGGTTTGGCTAGTTACTGCCATCGCTTCGTTCAAAACTTCTCGAAGATTGCGAAGCCTCTTACCGATCTCCCCAAGAAAGGCAAGAAATACCTTTGGACTCCTGCATGTCAAGCAAGCTTTGAAACACTCAAAGAGAAGCTCACTTCCACACCAGTCTTGGTTCCTCCAGATACATCAAAGCCTTTCAAGATATTTCGTGACGCCTCATTGCAAGGATTGGGTGCGGTCCTTATGCAAGAAAAACAAGTTGTTGCTTATGCTTCTCGACAGTTGAAGATGCATGAGATCAACTATCCTACACATGACCTTGAACTCGCAGCAGTTGTCTTTGCTTTGAAAGTATGGAGGCATTACTTGCTTGGCAACCATTGTGATATCTTTTCTGATCACAAGAGTCTGAAGTATATCTTCACACAGCCTGATCTCAACCTTCGTCAGAGGAGGTGGATTGAAGCAATAAATGATTTCGATTTGACCATCAACTACACTCCGGGCAAAGCTAATGTCATGGCCGATGCTCTCAGCCGAAAAGCTTATGTCAACAACCTCATGGTGGAAGAACAACAGCCTCTCTTGTGCGAGGAGTTCCGCAAGCTCAACCCTGAAATTGTGGATCAAGGGTATCTTCTGAACCTTCTGGCAACCCCTCTCTTGGAAGAAAAAGTTCGTTCCATTCAACTTGGTGATCCTTACACTAAATAGATCATCTCCAACATTCAGCTTCCGAAGTATGAGTCCTTCCACGTCGACGACCAAGGCACTCTTTTCTTTGAACACCGGATGTTTGTTCCGAACTACCCGGGTTTAAGAGAGCAAGTTCTCAAGGAGGCGCATGATTCTGTTCTTTCTATCCACCCTGGCAGCACTAAGATGTACATGGACTTGAAAACACAATATTGGTGGCCTGGGTTGAAACGATATTGTGCCAAGTATGTCTCGGAGTGTGATGTCTGTCGCAGAGTTAAAGCTGTCCATCAGAAACTTTTCGGTCTTCTACAGCCATTGAAGCCTCCGGAATGGAAATGGGAGAAAGTAGAGATGGATTTCATAACTGGTTTTCCAAGGTCACAGAAGGGCAACAATGCAATCTTTGTTGTCATTGACAGGCTTTCTAAAGTGGCTCACTTCTTTCCAGTCAAGGAAACAATTTCTGCAATTCAGTTGGCTGAGCTCTATATCAACAGAATTGTCTCTCTGTATAGGGTTCCTCTTGAGATCAGTTCAGACCGTGGAAGCATCTTCACTTCCAAGTTCTGGGGAAGTTTCCAAAATGCTTTGGGAACAAAATTGAACTTCAGCACAGCTTACCACCCTCAGTCGCAAGGACAAGTTGAAAGGATCAATCAGATTTTGGAAGATATGCTCCGTGCTTGCGTTATCTCTTTCGGCATGAAGTGGGAAGAATGTCTTCCTTATGCTGAATTCTCTTACAACAACAGCTTCCAGAAAAGTCTAAAGATGGCACCATTTGAGGCTCTCTATGGTCGCAAATGCAGAACTCCGATTGGTTGGTCGGGCGCAGGTGAAAGAATATTGTTTGGCCCTGAAATTGTAACTCAAGCGGAGGAGAAGGTTCATATCATTCTTGAGAACCTAAAGATTGCTCAAAGTCGCCAGAAGAGCAATTATGACAGAAAGCACACGGACATGGAGTATGTTCCTGGTGATCTCGTTTACCTTCATGTCACTCCCATGAGAGGCACGCACCACTTTGGTATCAAAGGAAAGCTGGCTCCTAGATACATCAGTCCTTTCAAAATTCGTGGAAGAAGAGGAGAAGTTGCTTATGCTCTTGAGCTCCCTGAAAAACTCAAGGTCCATGATGTTTTCCATATCTCTCAACTCAAGAAGTGCTTCAAGGATCCTAGCAGGACCGTGGACCATGAACTCATCAATCTCCAAGAAGATCTGTCTTATCAAGAACACCCCATAAAAATTCTTGAAGTCGCAGAAAGAAGGACTCGCAACAAGTCCATCAAGTTCTGCAAGGTGAAGTGGTCGCACCATTCCGTCGATGAAGCCACTTGGGAACGCGAGGATGAGCTCCATGCCAAGTATCCTACCCTCTTCGTGTCTTCTTCTTCTTCCTAAAATCTCGGGGCGAGATTTCTGTTTAGTGGGGGAGAGTTGTAGCATCCCATATGTCTAACATATGTAATGCTACATGGTCTAATAATAAAATGCTACTTCCTACATATAATTGTTGCATCATAATTATATCATGCTCATGTCATCATGCCACCTTGCATTTGAGCATCATATAAAAACCTTTCCCTTTTGGTTCTTCTCTCATATGCATTAGCAATTGTATTTTGCTCTTGATATATGGTATTTGGTTCTTGATAAATGCTTGATGCCCAAGTTGAGTTGGGGCATATCTTTTATTCAACTCCATCACCTTTCTTTGTCACCACCTCATAATCCCACCAACCTTCTTTTGGTTCCATCCATCATCTCCACCATCTTAATTATATATGAGCCCATGTTTTTATTTTTGTATTTATATCTAGCTCATAAATAATTGAGGATGGTTCCCTCTACTCTCTACATGCTCCCATACAATGGGTATACTTGTTTTCACAATATTGTGTATCATAGCATGCTTTCCACCTTTATATACCATATGTGTTGGGAGGCTTCCATAACCAAATTTGGAGGAATAATCCAAACTTGAATTCTTATTAAAACTAGTTGTTTACACAACTAGCCACAATGCATTTAATGCATGCATGCCCCATGCAAGGATTGCCCTCCTTTTATCCCTATCGTTTATATCTTTCTTTTAGTTGGTTTGAATGGTTTTTGGGTGGATCAAATTCATATAAAATCAAATGGAAAAGAAAGAAAACAAATCTACACCTAGCTACACCACACCACCACCCCATCTACCCAAACCAGCTACCCCATCTACACCAACCCTGGTCTAACCTAACCCGAGCCAACCCTAGCCATGCCATCTACCCCTTACCCCGACCCTCTCTTTCTCTCCCTCTCCCTGCCATGCTGGCACCCGAGCCTCTCCTCTCTCTGGCCCGCCTGCAGACACCCCATGCCCCTGCCCAGGCCGAGCCTCGCTGGGCACGTGAGAGAGAAGGGAGGAAAAAGGTGGCCGAGCCACCTTTTTGCTTTCCACCCCAAGCCCCACGACACCCTCCCCTCTCCCGTCCATATCCACCTCCCCACGCCTCCTCTGCCTCGCCCAGATCCAACCTGAGCCGCACATCACCTCCTCTTCCTCGCCTTCTACCCCACAGCCATCCCGGCGATCACCGTCGGCCTCCACCTCCACCTGCTCGATCTAGCCGGCAGCGTGGCGTTTTGGCTGTCGAGGAAGCCAGCCAGGTCCCCCTGCGTCGTACCCGTCCACGCCAGCGAGGAGGAGACGCCCCAGGCCGAGCTGCACATCGACGCGCCGCCGAAACCCTAGCCTGGTCGTCCGTCTGCATCGCCTTCGCCCCGCAGCGCCACGTCCCGATCCGACCCCTCCAGTGACCCCGTGGTGAGCCCGTGCTCCTCTCTGACATCCTCTCTATCTCCGGCACGGCCTGGTCTTTCCGTTCGTTTTACCGAACACGCTCAGTGCACCGGTGGTCGCTGCCTCGGTTCGTCGCCGCGCCACGGCACGCCTAACCTAGCCGTCCATCCCCCTCCTAACAACGACCCCGTCCTACCGCGCTGGTACCGCCCCTCTGCGCGTGCGCCACGCGTCGCGGGTTCGAATCCCCGCCTCGCCGTGTCGTGCGCTAGCGTTCCGTCAGAGCCGCAGAGAAGAACAACAGTAGCCGTTGCGCGCATTGCACTTACCCCCCCCCCCCACACTCTTTTTGGCCTCAACCCGCAATCCTTCGAGACCCCACCTGTCAGCCACCGGGGTCGTTTTACAAAAGGGCCCCCGCAAAGTCTGGGCTGCAACCCGCGGTCCCTGCCTCTGCTGCGTGGCCCCTGCGGGCTCAGCCACTGGCACGTGGGACCATTAGACCACAGGTCCCACCTGTCTGCATCGTGGTCTAGGTAAGCCGCGGTGAGGAAAGTTTTGCGCGCTGTTTCGCCCAGTCAGTACGGGTCCCACCCGTCAGTGACTTGGGTTGGATTCGTCTGGGTATAAAAAGCTTTTATGTTTTCTGTTTAACTAAAAAACATTTCATGAATGTTTAAATACAAATTCAAATCTGTTTTTAAATAACTTCTAAATTATAAATCCAAATAATACAAATGATATATGTTTTGGAATCAGAAAAATGTGAGGAATTCAAATATGCCATTCAAAATGTTGTTTGACCACTTTAAAATTTCGAGATGATTAAAATTACAACAAAATGCCCTTTTCTTAAAAAATTAATAACTTTAAATCTACAACTCCAAATTCGACAAATAATATGTCTAAATCGATCAGCGTGGCAAGCCCGTTCTAGCTATGCATTCCCTGTTCTGAATTGAAGCATGCATCATTTCATTATTAAAAATCAGAACTGTTTATGGCAATAAAACTTGACCAAATAAATACTAGAATGAATTATTCTTGTCCCCACACCTCACCCATGCCATGCTACATAATGCCATGTAAATTGTGCATCATTCATCATGACATGCTTGTTTGCTTGTCGCATTTTAATTCATATGCTTGTGCACTTTATTTATGTTGGCCCTTGTTTGTTTGGTTCTTCTTCGAATAGACGCCCAGCAGGAGAATTATCAGGAATCACAGGAGTTCTACTCAGATCCATCTCTCGCTTCAACTGAGCTGCCAGGGAAGCACTACCACATGCTTGCATACATATAGTACTTATTGCCTCTATCTTATTCTTGCATCATTGAGTCGCGATTGCATTAAATTGAATCCCAAGTACTGCATAGCCTTTACTTTTAAACCCCACCGAAGCTTGTTCCTCCATCCCATGAGCCATTACTAAAGGAGTTGTTTGAGCCATGCGAGTCGTAGAAAAATATGTGTAGGGTATGTGAGTGTCTGATGGATAACGACGTACCTAAACAACTTAACCTGAGTAGTAATGGGATAACTAATGAAAGAGGCACCGGTGAGCAATATCTGCTATTTGGTTTTTCATGCTCACTTGTGTCCCGTAGGGCCCCGAGTACTTGATTCATGTTCCTTGACTATTCGCACTATCCATATCCGAGAGGCCTTATGGGACCCCCCTGAGCCAGAGCTTCATTCATTTCTATTTCTGGGGGCCACAAGTAGTTTGGGGCTTTGTTACTATTCTGTACTTATGCCATGCTTACTGTTTTATTTAAGATTGTGCGTGGAGCACCTGTACTGTTTTGGATCGCGCCACGTTTTCGCGGTATCGACAAGCCCAGTCATATTTTCGGGTTCCCTGTCGTTTTACAGCCGTCGTCGCAAACCCTGGGTCCGTCTCGGAGCCGTCCAACTTCATTGCGGGTAGCTTATTGGGGTGGCCCCCTGAAATATTTCTGAATCTTGTGATCGCTTTGTCGTGAATGCCTCGTTGGGTTTTGAGTTGGTTTTTCCGAGGTTGACCGAGTGTGTGTTGCTATATGTGCACCCCTGCAGGGTAAATCTTTCTAAAAGCCATGTCCGCGGTTATGGACGACTTGGAGCACAGTTTCTCGATCATAGACAAGTCTAACTAAAGTACCACTTTTAAATTGACTAAGTACCTGACTAGTAAATAGTGCAATACTCATGGAATGGTTAATAAAACTGCCAACGGATGGGGGTTGTTCGTCCGCTTCCTCGTTGGTAAGCGAGGAGGAGGATGGATCTGTTAATTATACTGTTATAACTGTTGTTCTTAATTCACGGACATCCGTCTATCATTGGTTAGGTGGATGGTTAGCGAGTATCTATAGACTTGTTAGTTATTATCTTTTGCAGCAATTGCATCACCCCAGGTTGTGTCCCCTTTAGAGGCATAAAGACTTGCTGAGTACCCCTAGGGTCTCACACGATAAATTGTTTGATTCAGATGAACAGGTGTACTCGCAAGATGGATACTGGGTGGAGGAGACGGATGATGTTGGCAACGATCACTCGGTGTAGAGATTCCGGGAACGGGGATCCGTGAGATCTGTGGGCGGGATGTGTTTATTTATGTGGCATCTTATGCCGATTTGCTTCTTATCCGTACTCGGATCTTGTTTTCCGCTTCCGCCTGATACTCTGATTTTTGATGTATGAGGAGCTATCCGAAACTATTATGTCTATCTAGGATATTTGGATCTTGCCGTATGGCATTGCAATATTTCTATTTCTTTTAGATGGAATGGCTCTGAGGACTGTTGTATGTGGCTTGCATACATACTCACTTGTGTATGTAGTTGATCCCTTCGCCTGCCGATTACGCCGCTCGTTCTTGTCCCGATGTTCTTAAAGTGGTTAGGACGGCCGAAAGGTCTACCGTGAGTGGCCCCGGGCCCCACCGTACTATTTTAACCACTTTCGCTCATCCAGGCATGTAACTAAGAGCGTAATTCACCGAGATAGTTACACTTGACAAGCTATAAGCTGAAATCTCATGCCCCTTACTTACGAAGACCGAACCTCATGCTACTCAACTTTAGTCACAAGTAAGCTCTTGTCATTGTAAGTACATATGTATCACAGAGAACCGCCAACGGGGTACCCCTTGCCCGATGATACGGAAGAATCCCCATATCAAAATGACAAGGCAAGCAGACAACGAGCATCTCAACATTCTTCTTATTTACCATGGGAATATGGTGCTTTTTTCTCTCTTTCCTCTTTTCATAATCTCTTTTTTTGTTTTTCTCTTTTCCTCTTTTTTCTCAATATAGGACTCTTTTTTATAAGAAGAATGCTTCATAGACAGCTCATTATGGTTACGCTGCAGGTTTCCACCATGTCAGCATGGATTAGACCAGCGGCCTAGGCGTTTCTCTAACACACATACACACTCCATGATCATACAAGTTCCACTTTTATTTCACACCGCCGGGATCCATAAGCAAAAGAACATGATATCAACGGGGTACAATGTACAAGTGCAATGTTGAAAGCGTTCCCCATGAAACATGGTTCTACTAATTTCAACTTATAGAGTGCAAGCATATAGGCAACAAAGAAGGCCCCAATGGTTCAAGTTTATTAGATGCAAAAAAAGTAAAGTGTGCCATCAAGTTCGTGAGAGCTTTAATCACTAGTTTTCTCATAACAAGTTTAATTTGGAAGGTAAACAAAAGTATGAATATACTTGGAATAGCATAAGCTATTAGGTAGGTATGGTGGACTCTTTGGAATAACTTGGTTTAGGGAGTTGGATGCATGAGGGGAACTCATACTTGGTTGTGGAGGCTAGCAACAGACTGGGAGCGACAAACTACGAGAGCAATAATGGCCATAATCATGTAGAGCGACAAAACATCATTGATCAAAGCATAAAGTGATACTACAAGTTGAAAACTAAAGGATCATAAAGGCTATGGTGACTTTGGATAGTCATAACATGGTGTGAGCATGTGCCAAGTCAACCCAAATAAAGCATCAAAGGAGAATACCACTATACTATGCTTTAATATGCTAAAACAACGCATGATTCATCCAAGGCACATTAAGCAATCTCAATTGTTTATAACAAGTCATGCTACAGCAAATAATACTAAGCATAAAGCCAAAACAATATCAAGCATGGCGTGACAAAGCATAGGCCACAGTCAAAAGCCAGCTCTTTTACCACATGCTCACACCATGTTATTGAGAGGTGATACTTATGTTATTTCATCTATTTTTGCATGGTTGATGAATTTGGGAGCATGGATCGCTGCAGTCAGGATTCTGATGGAAAAGGTGCTGTTTGGAGGCAAAATTCGTGAAGATCATAAAATCCGGGAAAATATACGGAAAATCCTATTTTTCCAGAAGACTCTGGATGCCAGAAGATGGAGTGGAGGTGGGCCACAGGGGGCCCACACCACCCCATGGCGCGGGCAGGCCTAGGTCGCGCCAGGGAGTGGTGTGGCCGCTCTGGCCCACTCCAACCTCTCCCCTCTGGCGTATATCATCCCCACGAAACCCTAAGACTCGGGGAGCGACCACGGAAAGATTCCGCCGCCTCTGCAGGGCGGAAAACACCAAGAGAGAAAGATCTCTCCGGCAGACAGATTTCTGCCGGGGGAATTCCTTCCCGAAGAGGGGAGATCATCGCCATCAACACCACCATCAAGCTGGAATTCATCGGGATCATCATCATCATCATCATCATCACCATCAGCACCCTCATCACCATCTCCATATTGCTGTAATAATTTGTTGAATCTTGCTATAGTTCATAGGGGAAACTTTCCCGGTGTTGATTACTCTTTGTAGTTGATGCTATTGAGTGAACCATTGAATTATTATTTATGTTCAGATTGTTATACATCATTATTCCATCTCTGATCATGATCCATATGATGTCTTGTGAGTAGTTCGTTTTGTTCTTGAGGACATGGGAGAAGTCTTGTTGTTAGTAGTGGAGTTGCGTTGAGAAAGATTCAATAGATTGTTATTTAAGTTGTGGTGTACTTCTTCTAGTGGTGTCATGTGAACGTCGACTACATGACACTTCACCTATAAGGGCCTAGGGGGATGCATTGTGTATTTGGCTACTAATCGTAGGGGTTGCCGGAGTGACAGAAACCTGAACCCCCGTTAGGAAACCATTGCACAAGGGACGTAAGGGTCTTAGAGTTTAAAGCTGTGGTTAGGTTTCTACCTTATTTACTTTGTTGTACTTACGGATGTTTGCAAGGGGTATAATCACAAGCATGTATTAGTCTTGGATGGGGCGGTACATTAGCACAGGTTCACCCACACAACACTTAGCAAGCTAGAGAAGATTAATCGACTATATGAAGCGAAAGCACTTGACAGTCTTCCCATGTGTCCTCGAGAACGTTTGGTCATCTTAAGGAATACAACCGGCTTGTCCTTTGCTGCATAAAGGATTGGGCCACTTGCTGCATTTATTCCTACTATCTTTTATTTACTCGTACTTTGTTTACTTGCTTTATCAAAAACCCCTAAAAAATCCGTTTGCTAAGTATTTGCAGAGAATTCTTGATCCATACCACTAGCCAGCACCTTCTGCTCCTCATTGGGTTCGACACTCTTACTTATCGAAAATACTGCGATACACCCCCTATACTTGTGGGTCATCAATGACCCATACAGAAAAGTTGGATCCATCTAACTTGAGCTTTTCTCCTTTTAACCAATTGTCAATAGGGAAAGTAATCTCGGGGAGAACCATTTTCTACATTTATAATTGCAAAAGGAATTTATACTAAGTTTATAATTAAATGAGTTAATAATAACTCCACTAAGAAGCACCTATCCCCTGAAGGGTTCTAGTGATAACACGACCCCTTTTCCCCACATCTCCCCCAATCATCACGGCCATCAATGTGGGTTCTAGGGTGGACGCTAAACATCGGTCACATCATTCATGTGACTCGTGCTCGATCTTTTGACCATTCGTGTTCCGAGGCCATGTCTGCTACATGCCAGGCTTGCCAACTCAACCTTAGTGTATTCGCTATGCAACATGGCTTACACCCACTATATGCGAAAATAGATATGTCTGACACCCGATCATCACGGCCTACCTCATACCGAAGAACTTTCTTGGTGGTGCACACTAAGGGGAACACAATCATTGGTAATTTTTTAAATAGGGATCATCTTATTAGGATACCGTCGAGTATCTCATACTAGCACACAATAAGATATACAAACAATAACATTGAATGTAAAGGCGATGTGATATGGTCCTTCACGCTGTGATCTCCATCTGTCGTCACCGGATTCCGGCACTTTAGACACCAGGGTACCGGTGTCTTTCCGGCGTGGTAGTTCATCACCTCCGTCACTATCTACTACTTCGTAACATAAGGTAAAAACTTTACCTTTGCCACAACCATATCACAAAGATACGGCCCCTGCAAAACAAAGTTAGACGCCTGTAGTTTATCTTTGCATATTTTACGTGGCTGAATGGGCTTTCGTACAAGAACTGTTCTTACCTACGAACTTTCACCACAATGTTGATCAAGTAGTTGTCTATACTATACCCCTTTCAAGGCCCTCCATTGCAAATGGCATACCAACTAATGCAAGAGAGACAGACACCCCCCAAAGCCACTTTATACGGTACAAGCCGTATGTCAAGCGTGGACCAGTCTCGCGAATGAACATGTAAAGTCGGTTGGGGCCGCTTCATCAAGCATTACTACGGTATACACAAGTACACGTGGGAGGGTAACAACAAAAAGATCAACGCCCACACGCTACATCTCGTGTGTTCTACCCGTACTACCATTACTACGCATAGATCTAGCTCTGCACTATAGAGGTTCCACGTATGAAAACAATAAAATTTTACCCTACACCCCTGAACCCCTGATGCTGTCAGGACCTATCTATTAGTAATGCAGTAACGGGAGGGGCTTTTCGCGAACTTACCCTTGAAGACCGAAAAGCGTTGTCAACGCTCAAGAGAGCGTGGTTGATGTAGACGAGCATGGTTGATGTAGACGAACTGATGTCACGTCCAGTGCCTGATGATGACTCCCGCTTCCCCGATCCAGCAGCAGTTGCGGAAGTAGAGCTCCTGCATCCGAATCCTGCAGCGCGATGGCACTCCACGGTGAAGATGTCTCTCGTTCGCGCAGTCCGAACTTGGGACCACGGTCACGAGAGAGAGAGAATCAACTAGAAGGTCTCCCCAAAAGAGAGGGAACCTTTAATTGATCATTCTGTGTATTTATCTAGCCAAATACCCCCACTATATATAGGGGGAGGGGAGGTACTACCTCCCTCAAAGTCCCGGGGTGGGACTAAAGGAGGGGGAGAGGGGGGCACCGCCGGCCAGCCCTAGTGGGCCCCGCGGGGGGGTGGGGTGGGGGGGGGGCTTGGCCCAGCCGACCACTCCTTGCCTCCTCTCTCCTCTTGCCTTTCCCTCATGGGCCCTTTCCCCTCCGAGATTTGGCCCATTAAGCCCTTTGACCATTTAAATTGATTTTCTCTTTTATTAAATAATTATAAATAAATGATTAAACCAATATTTAACATTTCATTCACATATTATTCAATCTTTGTGGCTATGGAACACCTTCCACCTCCACTCCGGACATCCTCTGGATTAACGAAACCCTTCCGATTTTCTCTCTCCTCTTCTTCGGTGATTCTACCGATCCTATAAACACTCTCTAAGCATCATCAAGCCCTTAAGCGTGATATCCCATGGTTCAGGAATACTCCAGACATGGTCGGCACACTCCTGGATCAATGATCGACAGAGGGACCTAGATGGCCATGTGACCCCTGTGCATTCCACGAAGATCTTTTGTTGTTTGCACCAGGACAGTCGTGTCTTATTCCTTTTGTCTCTTGATACTTGCATTGCCCGAGATCTGATCAATGACATCACCATGTCGTGTTCAATCTCGTTACCTAATAATGCCACTTGACTCGTTCGGACAAGTGATATCCCTGTGATCAAATCACACGCTACGTAGCTATTGGATATAACTTCTCCGAGTAGGCCCTCGAGTATCTTCCGTCACACGGATGGACAAATCCCGCTCTTGACATATATTGCCTCTACGGTTCCTCCGAATACCTGAACACACCTTTATTGTGACTTTATTACCAAGTGACGTTTGATGCTATCTAAGCATTCTCGGGGGAAAGCTATTGATATAGCCTCATGGTCTAATGAATAGTCTATGAGGGTCAATTCTAATCATCGTAACTTGAACTTCATGACATGATCGGGTCACAATGTTTAGGTTGGGTGTTGGTTCATCATCTCATTCTCATAATGAGTTGAGTCCATTTCCAACTGGCATAAATGCCACATGATCAGGAAACCTTGATCATCTATTGACCAATGAACTAGTGACTAGAGTTTCACCAGGAACCCCTGGTTGTTTATATATCACACGTGTATTGACGTTTCCTTTCAATACAGTTATAGCATGATATAAAACTTTAATCATAAACTTTATGAAATATGATAATAATCCTTATTATTATTTGTCTCTAGGGCATATTTCCAACAATCCCAACCCATTGTGTTCCAGTTTTTCTCCTCCTCCGGTTGGTGCTGCTCTTGGCTACCTCCCACATTCTCCCATGCAGGATTCCCTCCCGGGGGCGCAATCCTCCTCGAGGTGATCATTGCTTGATGGAATTCCTCCTCATCAAGGAACCAATTTTGTTTTCTTGGCAAAAGAAAAGCTTGTACAAATGGAAGCAAAGTTTGGTGAACATCACCATAAGGATCAAAATAAAATTGGTAAGCACGAAGAGAGCATTGAGTCCTATAGACCCCCATGAATTTGGTGCTTGCCATGTGAGCATCATCCAGTAACTTACTAGCAGCCACTAGTCTCTCACGAGGCATGACAAAATCACTTGCATAGGCGATCTGAGTGATCAAGCCACCACAACAGATGTCTCCTGAATAAGCCAACCTTTGGCGGCGCAAGTGCTGGATCAGCAAAGCACCCAAGTTTACCTTATGCTCGATCTCAGGATGGAGAGCCATGTAAATCACATTTATCTTAGGGCCTGCCATTACCCTTGTGTCTCCCTTCCCCAAAATAGAATTTGCCAAGAAGGTGGCGAAGTAACAGATGGTGGGATTCTGGATGGTAGCGGTTTTCATCCGCAGATAGTCAACGTCCCTAAAAACTGTAATTTGCTCCCAAGCAAACATTGCCTCTAGGAGGACTTGTTCAGTGGTATCTAGCTCTGACTTGTATGAGAACCCAAAGAAATCACAAAATTGATAAAAATAAAGGTTCCTTGGTTGCCCATTGAGCACGAAACTTACAGTGCAATGGCATTGTTGGAGTGCAAGGTCATCATGGAAACTTCAAAGAAATTCCCATGTGGTGCGCTCAAAGGTGTCTAGGGAAAGGATGGAGAAGGTGACCATACTGGCATTCCCAACCATTGTGTCGAAGTCCTCGTTCAGACCATGGCGAGAGGGGAAGTCATGGCATGCCCACTTGGTGGTCAGCACCTGCGCCCACTCACTCTTTCGTAGTCCTTATTCAAGGCGGCCTTCAGAGCATCCTCCTCCTGACGTCTCTTCTTTGCACCCAGTGCTGTGGATCTGCCAGAGGGTCTCGAGCTTCCCGATCCCTTCCCGGTGCAGAAAATCTTTCCAATATTATGCATTGCACTAAAAAATTCAAAGCAAAACTATAGGCATAAGGTTTCTATCATATAAACAAATGCGTACAGGTAGAAACTATAAATTCTAACATGGGGAATCAATAATAATCTCAAAATATGAGGAACTCATCTTGACGAGGGGTTAACTCGTCAATGCCCATTGTTATGGACTTGGGTTTAGAGGAAGAGCGGCACGCTAGAGACTTCGTAAGCTAACAAACAAGCAACACGGGGACACGATGTTTACCTAGGTTCAGGCCCCTGGAGATAAAACCCTACTCCTGCTTGTCTGCTCTTGATTGATGATGATCCGAAAGATTACAAGGTGCCTTGATGGCGATGTCGCGCAGATTGGATCTGGCGGGTGTATGTACTGGGGTTTGCGATGTCTAGATCTATTGTGTTCTATTGTGGTGTGTCTAGATCTGTTGTGTATTGTGGGATTGCCTTCTCATTTGGACCCTCCTAGCCTTTATATATGGTGAGGCTAGGTCTCAGGTACCAATACGAGTTGGTTACAAGTTAGAGTTTGTATGTAGTCTAGTCTTGGACTTTCCTTGTCTTGTACACTTGGAGTCAGTATCCTTGTAAGCTTTGTTTCACCGAACTGTCTTGGGATTTGTGGATCTTGGAAAGTCGTCGAGTGGGCCTTCCATCGGGCTACACCATGTAGGCTAGAGTCGGGTGCATGTTGGGCATACCTATGTCACATCTAAATAGCCAATGTGAGAGTTTCAACCATGGATTTCAGAAAATCAAGCATGGATCGGGTGAGAAACTTACCGATGTAAAGATTCCCCCACTCAAACGAACGATATCTATGAAGAATCAAGGATTCTTGGAGATTAGGGTTTGAGTTTGAGAGAGAAAGGGAGAGAAAATGAGAGGAATAAGATGGCTAGCTGGGTTGGCAGCCAGCTGCCGTCGTTTTTACGGGGTGACACAGTTAGTACGGGCGGATAGTCCGGGCGCATCCCACCTGTACCAACGGTCATCACTGTTGGATACGTGGTTAGGGTTTTGGGGTCAAACCTAAGTCTCGGTACGGGTGGACGGTACGGTCGGTTTAGGTCGTACCATTGATCGTTAATTGCTTAATACCTTGGGAGAGAATTTGGTTGCCTTCTTTGATGCTCAGTACATGCGGATGGTACGGGGACTTCCGGTTGTACCGCTGCTCTTTAAGTACTTGTATCGAGTGGAATTCTTTTGTTTCATAAATCCTTTGGTACGAGCGCACGGTATGGTCTTCTCCGGCTGTACCGCAACTCATTAAAGGCTCAAAACCCTTTCTTATTCTTTGCTTTTCAATTCTTTCATTCAAACTTAAACCTTAGCTTCATATTGTCCTATTTCCTCTACACATTTTGGCTAGGAGAATTTATTAGATTAACTAAACTAAAGCATGAAAATGACTAAGCTACCTTATTATAAAATGGATTGACACCCATTAAGCATTTATTTAAGAAGGTTGATTCGAGTTAACGAACCTCTGAGCTTTTGGCACATACCTTGGGTTCCCCCTCATCATGGGTACTTACCACTTGAACGCGTTTAGGTGGTGGTATATTATATATTTCCCACCTTGTTCTTGTTTCTTAGGAAAATAATGAACAATTTGGTCATCGTATATGTTGAAAACAATTTTCCTGTTAGAGCGGTCCACATTTGCTCATGTAGTGCTAAGAAAAGGTCTTCCAAGGATGATTGAAAGTTTGTCATCTTTAGGAACATCAAGTATAATAAAATCAGTGGGTATGACATGTTGATCAATCTAAGTAAAACATATTCAATCATACCGATAGGTTGCTTAGAAATTTTATCATCCATCTGCAAGGTAATTGAGGTAGGAGAGTAATCTCCAAGATTTAGTTTCTTAAAGAGGGAATAAGGCATGACACTAACACCTACACCTAAATCACAAAGAGCATTGAGGTTGTTAGTTTTTCCAATAGCACTAGAGATAGTTGGTATACCAGGATCCCCAAGCTTCGCAGGTAGCTTATCTCCAAAGCTTGCCATCACTACTACGGTCTTAGTTACCATTTTTCTGTTAAGAATATCTCACATGAACTTTTTATAAGTAGGAACTTGAATTGCATCAGCTAGAGGAAGTTGTAAACAAAGATTACTTTGAGCCTTGGCAAATGAGTCATAAACACTCTTGTCAGGTTCATATTGGACATAGTTAGGATAAGGTATTTTTTCCGTTGGTTTTACCTTTTCCTTTACCTTGGCCGCTGGCTCAGCATCCTTTATATTCTTCTTCTCTGTCGTAGGCTTTTGCTTCTCAACTTGTTTCTCACTTGATGTGATAACTTGGTGTTCTTATTCTTGACTAACTTCATCTTCTTCTCTTGGATCAATAATTCCAGTGTTAGTCATAATATTTATCCTTGTCTCTTGCCCTTTCTTCTTCATTTCCATTTGAAGTTTCTTTTTTCTTTCTTTGAGATTCAAGATCAATATCGTCTTGTGGATCCACACGGTCCTCTTATTCTTGACTCATTTCTTGAGTCTCTTTTGCTTTATGGGCCTGTTCTTCTCGGTACCAAGGTGGCCCTTGAGGTTCTCGTGTTTCTGTCCCTCGTCTAGTAATAATATTAGTAGAAAAAGTATTGTGATCATAATTAGTTTGACTTAAAATCAAAGCTTAGTTTCAACTATCTGATCACATTGGGCTTTAACCATACTAATATAGTTATCAAGGTGTCTAGTAGAATGTCCTAGATCATCAAAGATCATGGTTAATTCTTCTATATTTTTCTCTTGGACAATTAAGCGCTTATAATATTTATCATGAAACTTATACTGTTGATGTCTAAACTTTTGCATTATAAGATTCATTTCATCCTCTAGAACGAAAGTTCGGAGAACATCTACTTTCTTTTCTTTAACAAGCTCTGCTGGTATTCCTTTTTCTTCCATGGATTTTTAACTTCAGGCATAAGTTCTGGAGGTATATGAAACATCCCTTTCTATGGTTTAGTATCCTCATCAGGGTTATATTATTCATCGTTGAAGGATCTTACCACAAATATATCTATGCACTCGGGTAGCATCAATTTACTAATAGCGCCACCTGTAGTTAAATCAATCATATGTTTCGAATCATTAGTGAGCCCATTATAAAAGTATTGAATGATTAGATTCTCTTTAAAACCATGATATGGGATTTTCATGACCATCCCATAAAATCTTTTCCATGTTTGAGAATTTCTTCTTCTACAATTTGAAAGCAGTTTGTTATGTCGCGCTTGATCTACATAAATTTAGAGAACAAGTAGTATTTTTGCATAAACTCGTGGATGCAATCCTCCTAGATTTTTATAGTGTGGTTAGGCAAGGATTGTAACCAAGTAAAAGCTTTATCTTTTTAAGACTAGCGAAAAAGTTTAAGAAGTACAAAGTCCCTTGGTAGTCCTGCTGCTTTAAGAGTATCACAAAGGTTAAAAACTTTTGTTAAATGATCACATGGATCTTCATATTCTCTTCCCATACAAGCAATTTCTTTCATCATATAGATTAGCTCGAGATCTATTTCAAATTCCAAGCTTTCAGGATCAAGATAGAGAATATGCATTTTATATGGTGCCTAGACTCCCATAATTTGCCAATGATTTCTCAGGCTCTTCCTCCCCTAGGGTGATGGTCAAATCTGCCATCAAAGGAATCAAGTTATTCATGTCTAGAGAACGCGAGTTAGAAAATCTCTCAATAAATTCTAGGTGTCTTTGACATGGTATATGTTCAATATAAGGAGGTAAATAAGTTCTTCCGGAACGTGTAGTACCTCTGTCTTCATCTGAGATCATGGATGGTGTCAACACTTACAAATGTCAAGAAACAAACACTTAGCACTTAGCTCCCCGGCAACGGTACCAGAAAATAGCTTGATAGCCCGCAAGAGCACAAGTTTGTCAAAGCATGTTTTCGTGGAAGTATTAATTCCAGTTTTATATCAATCCCAATAAGGAGCCTAGGAAAGTGTTTATCTTAGGCGTTTCTGTCACACTCAAGGTGTCACTTTGTCTTTAGTGAATTGACTGCAAGTGTTGAGAGTAGAAATTGGTGAGTGAAAAGGAAGTAGATTTAAGTATTGAATGGTATAGAAGTAAATAACTTAAAAGTAAAAGTAAAGAGGTTGTTCGAGATTCCTGTAGATGAGAAGTTAGGCATAGAGAGAAATGGTTCAAGGTGATAGTGAATGTCCCAGATGAGTAAAATGGAGTAAGTAATTATGATATTTCTTACTCATATGTGAGTAGGCAAGCAACCCGTATACCGATCAAGAGTCCTCTTGGTAGATTCTTCTCGATCCCAATGATCATTCTGCCTATTACCAAAGTCATGGTCAGCACATCAATTAAGGTCTTCCGACCAGATCACGGCTTTAAACTTGATGGTTCCTTATTATCCTTGAGTTATACTAGATCCTCTTTGATATTGCCCGTGTCACTCGGGAGTCGCCGATTCGCTAGTAAACAAGTTCATATCTATGATATTTCAGGATCATGTTATCCGAGCCCTTAAATTGGATAAAAAGCATTAGGCAAACATAGATAGTCATTCTCACAATATAATAATCATGACAATAATCACAAACAGATGGAAATAAAGAAGGCACAACACATCTCACCAATTCCCTACATCTCGCATGCCTATGGGGATTTACTCGGACATGAGAGGAGGATATATCAAAGATCAAATCATATTTCAAATGGAATTCATCTCAACTTTACCGTAGCAAATCACAATATTGTCGGAGATCAAATCAAGTACAAACTGAGGTAGGAATAGAGGTTCAAATCGTAATCTTACAAGTGTGGGTCTGTCTCTCAATATGAATAGGGGATTGATGTGGAGTTCGTTATCGAGAGGCTAGGGATCTTCGAAGGATGAGGTTGTATTATTCTCCTTCTTCAGATCTGATCTCCTCTCTTCTAGGTCTATTTGCGGTGGTTGTGTTCGTATTTTCTCCCCTTCCTTCACCAAAAGTTGCTTGTATTGATATAACGGAGGCAATAGAGGGTAGCATGGGTGGGCCGTACGGGCGGACTCCGACCATATCATAGGTCGTTAAAGGCTCTATAGCCCTCGCATGGAATAGTCTTCAATTGGGGATTTTCTTAATTAAGTGCAATTAGCTCATAAATGCTCTCAGTTCTTGCAAAAGTGTCTAATAACTAAAAACCAACACAAGAGAATAAGGTTTCGCTAACTTGCAGTATTAGCATTAGTTGAAAGATCAAAATCAACGAAACCCAGAGAAAACCAATGGTAAATCCTTGATAAAAAGTGTCAATATTTGGAGCTATCACCTAGCAACTTTTGTGAAGAAGGGGAGGGCAAAAATGTAGACACAACTGCCACGAAAACACCCTAGAAGAGAGGAAACCAGATCTGAAGGAGAAGAAGATTTCCATCAACTTTTCCTAAGATCTCCAACCTCTAGATCCCCATTTACTCCATACTTCCCACTCGTACTGAGAAATAGAGATTCACATCTGTAAGATTAGGGATTCAAAACCTCTATTCCTATTTGGTTTGTATTGGATTCAATCTCCAACTTTATTGTGATTCTCCATGGTAATATTGAGATGAGCTCTATTTACATTATTATAATCTCATTATGTTATTCTCTTCTCATGTGTGAGTAAATCCCCATATGTGTGGCAGATGTAGGGAATTAGCGAGATATGGTGTACCTATTTTACTTTCATCTATTTATTATTATTGTTGTAATTATTCTATGTGAGAATGAGTGTCTATGTATGGCTAATGCTTGTTATCTAATTTAAGGGCCCAGATATCATGATCTTGAGAACTCATAGATAGGAACTTGTTTGCTAGTGAATCGGTGACCCATGAGTGACACGGTCGATATCAAAGAGGATCTAGTATATCTCGAGTACAACAAGAAGCCACGAAGTTTTAAGTCTTGATCTGGTATTACGACCTTAATTGATACGCTGACCATGGTTTTGGTAACATGCAGACAGATCATTAGAGTCATACGAAATCTACCAAGAGGATTCTTGGCTATCATACAGGTTGCTTGTCTACTTACATATCTATAAGAAGTATTATAATTACTTATTCCGCCTATTCCATTGGTCACATTAATTATCACCATGAATCGAATCTCTCCACGCCTAACCTCTTGTTTGCAAGAACCCTAAGCAATCTTTGTACTATTTACTTTTATGTTCTTTAAATTAAGCACCATTCAATATATAAACTCTTTCATCCACACTCACATTTTTTCCTCCTCAACTCTTGTAGTCAATTTACTCAACACTAGTGACACCTTGAGTGCAACAGGAACGCCGCAGTTAAACACTTACCTAAGCTCCTTGTTGGGTTTCGATATAAAAATTGGAAACAAAACATCCGTGAAAACGTGCTTTGACAAACATGTGCTCTTGCAGGTCATCACTAGCTTCAACAAAAATACAGATGACTTCAAATATCAATCTGGTTTTGTCTTCACATTGAATGGGGTGTAGTAAGATGGAAAAGTTCCAAGAAGAGTACTTATGATGACCCGAAGAATAGGAGCGTTTAGAGGATTGATTTGTGATAAGTTTTGTTACATAACATGCATTTGCAGAAGTGTGAAAACTGACAAGCAATTGAGATTGAACTCTAGTGTTGAAGTTTGACTTAGATCAACACTAGGATTTGAATTCAAATTTCCAAAATGAACTTGTAATTTCAAAAGTTGGGATTTTAAAAAGGATTTTTCATCATATATTGAGTGGTTGGTAAAATCAATAGATACACATACATTATGATCACATTACGAAGTAATAGTGACTATTGAGTTCAAAATTGAGGTTTGAATAATTCAAACTTGAATTCATATATTCACAAGTAAACTAAAAGCATTAATACAAATACAAAGTAAAGGGAACAATGTTGATAAAAAGAAAGATCGTTATTGATAGAAATATTGAGAAGATTCTTTACAATATAGTACTAGACTTCTCTCAACACCCTTAGGGGCGTGGCCATTAGAAAAAATGTTTGACTATACATCTACAACAGGTTAACACAAACGTTGAATGGTCTATAAGCATTAAAATAGCGTACACATGTGCATGTCAGAATCCTCCCTACGCCCCCATGGTGGGTCCGACAGACAAAATGCTTCATGATATTATCGCGCTACATATCTGTGCAAGAGAAAAGATCTACTATCAGAACGCTAAGTAATAACTCCTCTGGGGAACAATGTCGCGTTATTATAGCGTGTGTCTCACCGCGGCTGAAAACTATTCCCGTGTTGGTAAATCACCCAACAATAGTTTGGAACACATAGTGCACGGTCCAGTTGGCGCCAAGTACGTGCATCACAATGGTACTATACACATGTCGGTGTTTAGCATGTCCGAGTAGCATTTTTGCATCGCTAAATCCTAGACTTATCTCTGCGCCCTTTGAGGCGGGACCATGAAGCAATTTATTTCATGAGCAAGTCATCTGATGCCACCAACGATTGCATTGCGAGCTTACGGGAGCATGGCGTTGATATCATGCTAATAGGTTAAGCAGTCGTCTCATGGCACGAACAATTGCATTGCGAGCTGACTTGAACATGACGTTGATATTGTGCTGACGGTTTCAGCTGAATATGCCCGAGAGGCAATAATAAATGGTTATTATCTTATTCCAGGTTTATAATAGATGTTTATTTCTCATGCTATAATTTTGTTAACAAGAAACATTGTTACATGTGTGTTTAATAAACAAAAGAACATGTTCCTAGTAATACTTCTCATTACACTAGCTTGTTGATTAACTGATGATCAGGATTTCCTGATCATGAACATTGGATGTTGTTAATAACAAGGTCATGTCATTAGAGAATAATGTGATGAACATTCACCCGTAGTAGATTTAGCAATACGATCATGTCCTAAATTTTATATTGCTATCTTATTTGAAGTAACTCTAATCCTTAGACCATGAGATCACGTCAATCACTAATTTTGCAAGAGTAATTTGATTCATCAAACGTCACACCATAACGGGGTGATTATAAAGATGTCGTCGGGTACTTAGAAAGTGTTAGTTGAGGATCGTGGGTCAAGACTGGGATTTTTTTCATCCTAATAACGGATAGATATACTCAGGGCCCTCTCAATGATATCACATTAACATAGCTTGCAAGCAAGTGATAAGATCACTAAGAATTTTATATCATGGGAATGAGAAAAGAGTACTTGTCAGTAACGAGATCGAACTAGGTATGGATGATACCAAATGATCGGATCTCGTACAAGTAAAATATGGCAAGACAAAATGAATTGGTTACTACGAATAAGGTTCACGCGATCACTAGTTTATCGCTGAACTAGTAGGAGTCATTATGGATGTCCAGGTCCCGCTAATGATTATTGATCGAAGAGAGTCACGGTCATGTCCACATAGTTCATGAACCTACAGGGAGACACATTTAAGGGTAGTCAACGCATTTGAGTGGATAGGGAACACCAGGGAAAATACTGGACAACGCAAGAATTGTTCTGATAAATCTACTAGAATAGTTCTGGTGTATTGGATTATTACAAGGGATTGAATTGTTGATGTCCTCATTAAATGAAGTGCTCATTAAATGAATGGCATTAAATCAAGTGAAATAAAAGAGGCTTTAATGGAAAGACTCTTGATTTTTTAGTGGAGAATAAATGGGAGAAAGTGGAGATGAATATTTGTGAGTGGAGTCTCCACCCACATGAATGAGGGAAGAGGTGGGGGACCTCCTTGGCTGCCGGCCATGGAAAGGGGCAGCCCCCTCGCCCTATAAAAGGTGGGGTGGAGCTCCTCTCTCTCCCACTCACTAATTCCTTCTCCTTCTCATATGCCCTTTGGTTGACATCTTCCTCCCCTTTCTAGCCTTGTCCATTGCAACGAGCATGGTGCTTAGGCGAAGCCCAATTCAATATCTTCTGTACCACTATCACCACCATGTCATGGTGTTGGTGGAGTTATCGAGGATCCCTACTTCCGCTGTCTAGCTGGAGCAAGGGACGGAAGTCGTCGACACACCGTACATGTGAACGATTATGGATGCGTTGCCCCTTTGTGGTGTTGATCATCTTCGTGTCCTTGAGGACAGTTGTGTAAAATCTAAAACACCATGTTTATTTGCAGGAACGTTATCCCGCTTTACGGTCTTCAAGGGTTAGTCCTTCTGAAACCGTTACAAGTTTCGCCTAGATTCGATCTTGGTAGTTGCAATCGTAGGAATTTTTTGTTTTCCATGCAACAAACCCCATTAGTGGTATGAGAGCTATGTCTACGCGTAGATCCTTTGTACGGTTAGAACACATAGAGATGTGGGCGTTGATGATCATGTTATTGTATACTTGCTTGAATTTGGATCATGGTGGCATGTTGGGATGAAGATGCCTGGACTAACTTTACATGTCCTCGCACATGAGACTTGTCCCACGCTTAACATGCAACTTGTATTGCATAAGTGGCTCAACGGATGTCTATCTCTTGCAGCATAGTCATGATCTAATTTACAATGGTTTGCTAATAACTTGACTATCACCGTTGTGTTTGAAGTTTGTAGGTAGAGCGGTTCTTTCCTAGAAAGCCCACAACCACGTAAAATATGCAAAAAATGATTTAGAGACGTCTAACTTGTTTTTGTAGGGCATGTGATGTGATATGGTCATGGATACAAAAATTATTGTATGCAATGAGATTTATTGTAAGTTAAACAACCAGCAGGAGCCATATGGTTGTCTTTATCTTTTTATGGCATGTGTGCTATTCATGTATATCCGAGAGAGATATTGTAATAGTGGAGACGACCATGTTGGTGGTGCTATGGACCTTGGTGCCATGCTTGTGGAATGATTGAGATCATACCATGACACACAAGATGGAGATCGAATGCGAGAAGGACCATATCATATCACATTATATATGCATGTGATGTTTATCCCTTTTATGCATCTTTTTTGCTTATGTCTTGCTTAGTTCTTGGCAGTAGCATTATAAGATGATCCCTCTCACTAAATATCAAGATAATAATATGTTCTTCCTTAGTATGCACCATTAAGAAAGTTCATCGTTTCGAAGCACGAAGTGATGATCAGGTGTGATAGACTCTAAGTTCGCATACAATGGGTTTAAGACAGTTTTATACACGCGAATACTAAGGTTCTTACTTGGCGATCCTAGCATGTATAGACATGGCCTTGGAACATGAATTGAAAGGTAAAGCACGAGTCATATGGATTATGTGATGTCCATATGATGCTCGCCATTGGAGCTGCACCACCACACGTGATGATCGGTCGTAGTGTAGTGAATTTGGTTCGTGTAATCACTAAAGATGACTAGAGGGGTGGCGTTTTTGAGTGGGGGTTCTAATAGTGATTTCCAATTAACTTGAACTCTATCTTTTATAAACCTAGTCTAAAATAGTCTTCGCGAATATATTGTAGATCATGGAACCCCCTCATTCAATTTCAATGCGTTCCTAGATAGAGAAAAGCTACAAGATAATGGGTCTAACTTCACCCAGCTACAAAGGGTTTGTGCTTAACTACAAGATGAGTGGTGCAAACAATTCGCTCACTGAACTCGCAGCCATGCTAAAGACAACCAAGGTAGACTGTCAACACCCGGATTTTTAATCCCATATGCCTGTTATGCCATACATCGCAATCCTAGGATTATCATTTTTGCGAGACATAACAGATTGGATATCACAATACATCATCCATTACAAACCATAATAAGGTCTACACGAATAAATGATCTCATGATCCAGTCTTAATACAACAAGCAGCGGAATAAATAATAAGCGTAGCGGTGGGGTCCATCTTCAGGGGCACATGCAATGCTGATGATGGAAGATAGTCCTAGTTATCATAGGCGTCCTGATGTCCTTCATCTTGGTAGTCTCCTTCATAGTCTGGCCATAGGAATAGCCAGGGACAAAAGCCATGAGTACTCCTTAAGTACTCGCAAACTATCACTAACAAGTAAGGTAGTTCTAGTATGAATGCTAACTCTAAGTTCATTTGTAAAGTTAAGTTTGAAACCTAAGCCGAGTTCAGAACCAAAGAAAGATAAAATAAAGTTTGAAATCCCTAAGTGGGAACTTAATTGTCATAGTCACAACTCTGATGTGGTCAAGTCATGTCACAATTCATTTCATAAGTTGTTTTGAAAACATCTCACAATCGGAACATTATGGCCACTCCAACTGTCCATAACCGCGGACGCGACTATTCGAATAGTTTGCCACTCTGCAGAGGTGGTACACTTTCACCACTAGATTCGATACATCTGTCAGGGATAACCCTGAATCATCATACTTAGTATGCAGATGATCAAACATAACCTTTCCTTTACACACCCTAGTATAAGCACCTCTCCTATGAGTATGGCCTCCCAACCATGACCATGTGTCATCTTGGGCACTGCATAGGTGGACACCATTGAGAGGTAGCCTCAGCTCAAACCTCTCCCGCGAGGGAACTAATATTAATGCATATAAACTTTCGGCTAAGCCATACACAATTCAGGTATTGTGGTTGTACAGTAAAATTGGAATGGTATCGCATCCGAACCCAACCATCAGTTTTGTAAAAGGGCTAAGGCTCATGCATCAACATTTTCATCATCATAAACCATTTATGTTTCTCACACATGTCAAAACATCTCAATAGAATGACTCATCATTCCAAAGTTTTCACAATTCATTTTCACCAAGTATTCCCATCTAAAGTGAATCAAGTTTGGGTTTAGCTCTAAAGTACTAAGTTAAGAGTGTTCACTAATATGGGATGCTAATATCAACCTCATGCCATATAACGACATCTAAATCTAACTAGATAGGTCAAGTTTTATACTTTTTATGCTACCTTTAAACAAGTAAAGGACTTTAATAAAGTAAAGAAAGTAAAGCTTGGAAGTAAAACTTGGGGTAGGTAATAGTCAAAGTGGTATAACCAGAAGCATGCCCAATGCATCTTGCTTAGGTTATCTAGCTTAATTCTAGCTTGCTAACAATAGCTTGCCTTGGTTCGTGTAGTGGTTGAAGTTTTCTTCCTCTTCCTCTTGGTAGAACTCCTCCTCCTCGAAAGCTTGTTCGCTACTATCTTCTATAAATACATACAGGGTACACAATCACCAAACAATACTTAACTAGTCTACTTAGCACACTAAAGCACACATTTGATGATCTATTATCATCACAAGCACCACAAGGTTTAATTAACTCGCTTCATTCTTTTAATTTGAGAAAAGTAATTTCTACTCATTGAAAATAACTAAGATTTAATATTCTCCAATTAAAATATGGGATCATGTGGACACATGTCCTCACTACATATTCTAACATATGGGAATGTGATTTAAAGGTTGGATCACATTTTAATAAGTTTAAGTTTAATATTTAATGATTTAAAGTGACTAGAAATGCCTATATAACATTATTTTGGTACTAGTCCAAAGTCAATTCATGTTATCCTTAATATTATTACATATTCAGATAGGTACGGTTAAATGTGATTTTTGAGTGTTGGAATCAACTCAAAAGCTATTATGGTTGATTTTATAAAAATGTTTGAATGTGCAAAAGCTTCTGTCTTGTTATTTTTACTAGGAGAGATCTCTAACTCTAAAGGATTTAAATCCAACGGGCTTGGATAGAGATTTTCATTATCTTTCCAACAAAATTGTAATCACTCACTTTGGATTTGTATAACTATCTGAATCGATTTTTGAACAAAGGCACATAATTGAGTTTTAATTAAAATAGAAAAACATATATTTGAATTCAGTGGGTCTCGCGGGAAATAAATGGTCTGACCCAGTTTACTCCACACAGCACCCAGGCTGGTTTAAAGTGAGGGCCCCACCTGTCAGTGGGACAGTGGTTGCCGAAGCGGTATGTGAGAACTGTGGCCATAGGATTATAACTAGATCTAACGGTCCACGGTCGTCGTCGACGACAGACATGTCGCCGACGAGACTGAACCCTAGCGCGGTCGGTGGGGGTGTAATGGGGACATACCGGGGCTCCAGCTAGTGTGGAAAGGCGGGCATACGAACAAGTCGATGACGGCGGTTCTCCTGGTACTGGCGGTGTGCTTGGAGATGGCCTAGATCAACGGCTCCCTTCTCCTCCTTCCGCGGCAGACTCCGGTGAAATTCCGGCGCTGCGGGCTACGGCTTGCTCCGGTGGGGCTCTGGGAGTGTTCTGAGGGGGAGTGGAGGAGAATGGTGTGACGAATTGGTGCTGGGAGGCACTCTATTTATAGCGGGGCGAAGCGGTAGTGAGGAATGGGCGGTGCTCGCCGGTGACGACGGTACATCGGGCTAGGGGCTTGGGCGGTGGACTAGGACGGTGGGCGGTTCCCTGGCGGTCGTCATGGCGGTGCGCGTGCAGTGAAATGTAGTCAGGAGACGTGAGCGGCATGGCACGCACGATGTCTCTGTGGACGGCGAGTTTCGCAGTGGCCGGCGATTACGGGTCACGGTCGGGGAAACGGGTGTGACCTCTAGCTTCCTGGGGGGATGGTGATCATGTAGGTGGGCGGTGAGAGCGAGGCGGGGTCTGGTTCAGCGGGGGACCGTGCGCGCTCTGCGGGCAGTGTCGGCATGGCAGACAAGCTCCGGGCGCGGCAGTTTCTGGCTGCTCCTCACTCTGTCCTCAAGCTGGGGCTGGCCTGGAGGAAGAGGTGGACCACGAGCGACGTGTTGGGCAAGGTTGGCGACGCTGGCGGCTGTTGTGGCGCGCTGTCGCCGGTGAGGTGCTCGAGTGGGCTTGGCATTGATGTCCATGACCATTTGGTCGTGGGCACAGTGCTTGGCCGGGCTAGAAAGGGGTAGGGGATGCAGTGGAGAGGGTTTGGTGGCAATGTGGGAGACAGGTTTGGCCAAAACACTGCTCATACTAGTGTTTTTGGTTTTGTTTGATCTGTGTCCACCAAGTGTTTGACAAAATGGCTGAAAGAATAAAAGTTCATTTTCAAATTTCTGTGGTTTCTTGGGTTTTTGAAATGGAGTTCATTTGAGTGGTTTTTGAATAAGTGTGATCTAGATACATACACTAGATTCAATTTTCAAATGTCATTTAAAATTAGAGTTTGAATGTTTTTGGGAGATCACAAAGTGGGCCTTGGCACATCACTACTTGTACTAGCAAGGGGTGCAAAGAACCACAATTGTCTCTGTTGGGAATTGAGTGCTAGGAACACCCAAAGTGGGCTAGTTGATTAAAATGGCAAAAATGAACATTTCCTTATTTAATTCTTTTTTATTTCTTTTTCTTTGGGATTTGCTTGGGGATGATCTAGATGATGTGTAATTCACCTTAGAATCATTTTACAATCAATAGATCACTCAAACATGGCAATTCAAAACAACTCCTATTTTAAATGCACACACATATGAATGCTTAAAGATTTTTAAATGGAAAAGTTTTTGTTAACCCTAAATTGGGTAGATTTGATCTTGATCACTTGGATTAAAGTTTTGGGATGTTACAAACCTTCCCCCCCTTAAAAAAAATCTCGTCCCGAGATTTAAGAAAGAAAACTAGGAACTAAAGAGATCTGGGAACTCAGTCCTAATGTAATCTTCTCGCTCCCAAGTGGCTTCTTCTTCGGCATGGTTGCTCCATTGAATTTTGAGAAATTTGATACTCCGGGTCCTAATGGTTCTGTAGGCTTCCTCTAGGATACGGATGGGCACTTCACGATATGTCAGATCCTTGTTGATATCAACAGCTCGGTGATCGATGTTTTTGAACACTTCGGTCTTCTCCAGCACTTCTAGGCATTTGCGAAGTAACGAGATATGGAACACATTGTGGATGGCTGACATCTCCTCTGGTAGTTCCAGTTGATAAGATACTTCTCCTCGGCGGTTCAGAATCTTGAAGGGCCCGATATATCTAGGGGCTAACTTTCCTTTTAGACTAAAACGTTGGGTTCCCTTCAATGTCGAAACCTTGAGATACACGAAATCTCCGACATTGAAAGTCAGGTCTCTCCTTGTCTTGTCAGCATAACTTTCTATCTGTATTGGGCGGTCTTGAGGTGCTCACGGACTTTGTGAACTTTCTCTTCGGCTTCTCGGAGAATGTCGGGTCTCTGACTCTCTCCTACTTGCGACCAATTCAAAGGGGTACGACACTTTCTTCCGTATAGGAACTCAAATGGTGCCATTTGCAAACTGGCTTGATAACTGTTGTTATATGAGAATTCTGCGAAAGGCAGGCAATCTTCCCATTTTGATCCATACTCTAACACACAAGCTCTCAACATATCTTCTAGGATTTGGTTGACTCGTCCAGTCTATCCATCTGTCTGCGGGTGATAAGCGGTGCTGAAATTCAACTTGGTTCCTAATCCTTCTTGGACTTTCTGCCAAAATCTCAAGGTAAATTGGGTTCCTCGATCTGATACTATGGTCTTGGGGGTTCCATGCAGACTAACAATTCTAGCAATGTACAACTCTGCTAGCTTCGAACTCTGGTAGGTTGTCTTGATAGGTATAAAGTGAGCTACCTTGGACAGTCTATCAACGATGACCCATATTGAGTAATTTCCCCTACTAGAAGTAGGCAAACCGGTGCTAAAGTCCATTCCGACGGAATCCCATTTCCATTCCGGAATCTGCAATGGTTGCAACAGTCTTGCGGTTCTCTGATGTTCCGCTTTGACTCTCTGACAGATATCACACTTGACGATGTAGCTTCCGATTTCTCTTTTCATCTTGTGCCACCAGAATTGCTCTTTCAAATCCTGATACATCTTCGTTCCTCCGGGGTGGATAGGATAAAGAGTATCATGAGCTTCTTGCATGATAACTTGCTTCAGTTCCGAATCTGCTGGCACACAAATACGGGCTTTGTACCACATAACTCCTTCTTCGTCTTCGGTGAATCCAGGTACCTTCCTGTACCAATACAACGTTTGATTCCATCGATACTTTCATTTCCCGTCTGGGCTTCCTTGATTTGGCTGATCAAAGTGGGTTGAAGTTCAATGCTAGCTAAAAATCCTTTGTTAACTAGCTCAGTCCTAAACTACTCCAACTCCTCATACAAACTGGGTTGCTTCTCCTTGATCATGGTGTTTAGCCTACACGACAATCTGCTAAGAGTATCCGCTACCACATTGGCTTTGCCGGGGTGATAGTGAATGTCAAGGTCATAATCCTTGATTAACTCTATCCATCTCCTTTGCCTCATATTCAGCTCCTTCTGTGTGAAAATATACTTCAAGCTTTTGTGGTCCGAATAAATCTCACAGCGATTACCCATAAGATAATGATGCCATGTCTTCAATGCCAAAACTACAGCTGCTAACTCAAGATCATGGGTCGGATAGTTCTGCTCATGCTGCTTCAGTTGTCGAGACAGATACGTGATGACTTTCCCTTCTTGCATCAATACTCATCCAATACCAATCTTGGATGCATCACAATACACATCAAACGTCTTCTTGATATCTGGCATGATCAATATTGGGGCTGAAATCAATCTCTTCTTCAGCTCCTAGAAACTTGCTTCACATTTGTCGGTCCATTCAAACTTCTTGTGCTTCTTCAACAATTGGGTCATGGGTCTGCTATGCTCGAAAATCTTTCGACAAACTTGCGGTAGTATCCCGCTAATCCGAGAAATGCACGGACTTGGGTTTGAGTGGTCGGGGCTTCCCATGCTTCGACATCTCTGATCTTGTTGGGATCAACAGCGACTCCTCCGGCAGACACAATATGCCCTAGGAATCTTTCCTCTTTTAGCCAAAACTCACATTTGCTGAACTTGGCATACAACCAATGCTCTCTCAGGGTTTCAAGAATGATTCTCAGATGTTGCTCATGCTCTTCTTCTGACTTGGTGTAGATAAGGATATCATTGATAAACACAACGACAAACTTGTTTAGAAAATTCATAAAGATCTTATTCACGAGATTCATGAAATAAGCAGGGGCATTGGTTAATCCAAAAGACATGACCGTATACTCGTATAAACCATAACGAGTAGTAAAGGAGGTCTTCGGAATATCCGTTGCACGAATCTTAAGTTGGTGATAACCAGTCCTAAGATCAATCTTAGAGAATACATTTGCTCCAGTCAATTGATCAAATAGATCCTCTATCTTTGGCAAACGGTACTTGTTTTTGATGGTGACGCCATTCAGCTTTCTGTAATCTGTGCACAAACGGCTGGCTCCATCTTTCTTGTCGATGAATAACAATAGCGACCTCCATGGCAATGCGCTTGGTTGAATCAAGCCTATTAGTAGCATAGCATCTAGCTGCTTCTTCAATTCCACTAACTCTGAGGGGTTCATGCTATAGGGTCTCTGGGCATGGGTCCGGTTGTGGGGATTAGTTCAATAATGAACTCAATATCCCTATCCAGGGGCATACCTAGCAATTCATCTGGGAATACGTCGGGGTATTCATAGACTACTTTGACTTGGTCTATGGTGGGTAGGGCTAGACTCTTGTTGCACTTGAATTGACGGGGTAAGGTTTTAGATATATGCTCTACTGAGACTCCAGAGCTACTGGTCATGGTGATGGGTTTCTTGGCACAGTCAATCATTCCTTTATGCTTTGACATCCAATCCATACCAAGTACTACTTCCAAACCTTTTGTTCCAAGTACTATTAGATTGGCATAAAAATATATCCCATGTATTTTGATAGGTACAGCTTTGCAATTCTAGCTTTTGTAGTTGTACCAGGGATTTGAACTATCATGACATGCTTCAAATTGGTTGGGTGAATCTTAATAGTGCATGAAAATTCTTCGGTGACAAATGAGTGCGATGCTCTAGAATCAAACAACACTCTTGCTAAAACTGAATTGACAGAAAACATACCCAACACTACATCTGGCGCTTCTTGGGCTTCTTCGGCGTTCATGTTGAAGAGACGACTGTTGCGGTTGTGAGGGTTCCCTGGGGCGAATCTTCTTCCTGGTCGAACACGACGCTGCTTTTGAGCTGGGGCATTCACATTGGTAGTGGCTGCAATCTTCTTGGGGCACTCATTGGAATAGAGACCCTTCACTCCACACTCGAAACAAGTGATCTGAGACTTGTCTTTTGCTGCCACGGGCACAACATTGCTTCCAGTTCTGGGTGCAGTGTTGTTGTTGTTGTTGTTGTTGTTGTTGTTTCTCTTGGGAGGTTCATGATTTGCCAGGGTGATTGTTGTTTCATACAGACTTCACATTGCCTCCGCTACGGTTGGGGTAGCTTGGGCGAGACATTGGGGGTCGGTTGTTGCTTGGTGCATATCCCACAGAAGGGTTAGGACGGTAGTTCTGGTGACTGTTGGATCCAGCTTGGTGCATCATACGACGCTTGCGGTTGTCGTTTGCCTAGTTGATCTTCCCATCCATCTGAATGGCAGAGTCGACTAGCTCTTCGAGATCCTCGAAATGGATGTTGATGAGAATCGTCTACATCTGATCATGCAGTCCGTTCAGAAAACTCTCCTTCTTCTTGGCCTCTATGTTGATCTCATCAGGTGCATACCTGGCTAGGGACAAGAATCTGTCACGGTACTCCACTACAGTCATTATGCCTTGCTTCAGCTCTCTGAATTCATCCCTCATTCTCGTGACTAGACCTTGTGGCACGTCGGTGTGACTGAACTTGATTTTGAGGGCTTCCCATGTCATCACTTGCCATGGTTCATTATGAGGGTGCTGTTCCACCATGCTCTTGCATCTCCTACCAAGTAGTGGGTGGCAAAAAGAACTTTCTCGTTGTCATCAACTCTGGCTACTTTTAAATTGTTCTCCATTGTCTGCAACCAGTCATCAGCATCTAGTGGGTTCTCCGAAGTGCTAAAGATTGGGGGATTGGTATTCTGGAAGTTCTTCAGTTTGGATCCTTGATGATCCTGATTTCCATGGCCTTGGTTGTTTTGGGCCATCTGGGCGATCTGCTGCAGTGTTGCTAGGTTGGCTTGGCGCTCTGCCCTGCTAGCTTCATGGTTTGCAACTAGCATCTGCATAATCTACAGCAGTGGGTCCTGCGATGAGCTGCTCCCTCCGGGGTTTCCACGAGTCATCGAAAGATTGAGATAGATAAAGGGGTAAGAGGGAAAGTTTTAAGGTTCATGGTTTGGATTTCAAAGCTAAAAATTTGAATTTGACTCAGGTTTTGCAACTAACTTCATCTCATTCATTCAAGCAAAGCACACGATACAAACACACACAATCCACAACAACAAAGGAAAATAGATGGTTTTAAGAACCATTCTGCAAGCTACGATACAATGAGACTGATACTCCTCATGCTACGATAGTGTTCTAGTGCATCTACTCATCATCAATGAAGTCGGAGTCATCTTCGTCGGTGTAGAAGTCCACGACATCCTCCTCCAGAAAGTCATCATCATTGTTGAGGTAAGAGTTCATATCTCCCTGGATGTCTTCACCTTCCTCTTCTTCTTCTTTTTCTACAAGCTGAGCTTCTTGCTCCTTGATGGTCTTCTCGAGGTCGGTCACCTTCTCGCGAAGACGGTCGATGGTGCGATCCTTCTTTGCACGTTGACAGCAAAGAGACTGACGATCCTTGACGAGCAGTGAGAAAGTCTAGGCCTTTTGGGCGGCAATGGCGAGATTGTGGTTGGCGAACTCCCGAGCATTGTCCAACTCCTTATATCTGTCGTACAGCAGGAAGTCGAGGTTCTCCACTGGACGCTTCAACTCCGGGTGATTTGGCATCTCCATGGGCATTCCCATAAAGTCACACCTTGCATAGTGAGCAAAGCAGGTTCCTTGGATTTGGTTGACACTCATGGCACATAGACGTGTGAGAGCTTCATGCATTGCCCTGGCTAATCCATCTAGCATGTTGTTCTCTCTCACGGAGAACTGGATTCTCCTGGACGTTGGTACTTCTATCTTGCCTCGAAGATCAGCGGTGATTAGCCATTGTAAGTCTCCTCCTGGGGGTCCAAGAAGTTGAGCTCCAAGAAACTCCGGATGCGGGTGTCCCAAGTACTCCGATAGTGCATCAAGATCTCTCTTGAAGATCAGTTGGCCTTCGTTGCCCAACTGGTAGAACTTGCTGAACTGAGTTTCCATCTATAAGAATTGAGGATGAGAAAGTTAGTGAAGTGATCAAGTGTGTCAAAAATTTATGTAGTAATGTAAGAATTTGGAGGAACATGATTTTTTTAGAGAAAGAATTCCCAAGGGTAAGAGAGGAAATAGTTTTCATAAATACTCGCTTTGGTTTTTGAAGCTAAGTTTTTGTTCGAACGTCCATTCTAACTAGGGTCTCCTATGGTCAAGATGGCTCTGATACCAACTTGTCAACACCCAGATTTTTAATCCCAGATGCGTGTTATGCCATACATCGCAATCCCAGGATTACCATTTTTGCGAGACATTACAGATTGGATATCACAATACATCATCCATTACAAACCATAATAAGGTCTACACGAATAAATGATCTCATGATCCAGTCTTAATACAACAAGCAGCGGAATAAATAATAAGCGTAGCGGTGGGGTCCATCTTCAGGGGCACATGCAATGCTGATGATGGAAGATAGTCCTAGTTATCATAGGCGTCCTGATGTCCTTCATCTTGGTAGTCTCCTTCATAGTCTGGCCATAGGAATAGCCAGGGACAAAAGCCATGAGTACTCCTTAAGTACTCGCAAACTATCATTAACAAGTAAGGTAGTTCTAGTATGAATGCTAACTCTAAGTTCATTTGTAAAGTTAAGTTTGAAACCTAAGCCGAGTTCAGAACCAAAGAAAGATAAAATAAAGTTTGAAATATGGGGTGCTAATCCCAATCTCATGCCATAGAATTACATCTAAATCTAACTAGATAGGTCAAGTTTTATACTTTTTATGCTACCTTTAAACAAGTAAAGGACTTTCATAAAGTAAAGAAAGTAAAGCTTGGAAGTAAAACTTGGGGTAGGTAATAGTCAAAGTGGTATAACCAGAAGCATGCCCAATGCATCTTGCTTAGGTTATCTAGCTTAATTCTAGCTTGCTAACAATAGCTTGCCTTGGTTGGTGTAGTGGTTGAAGTTTTCTTCCTCCTCCTCTTGGTAGAACTCCTCCTCCTTGAAAGCTTGGTCGATACTATCTTCTATAAATACATACGGGGTACACAATCACCAAACAATACTTGACTAGTCTACTTAGCACACTAAGGCACACATTTGATGATCTATTATCATCACAAGCACCACAAGGTTTAATTAACTAGCTTCATTCTTTTAATTTGAGAAAAGTAATTTCTACTCATTGAAAATAACTAAGATTTAATAATCTCCACTTAAAATATGGGATCATGTGGAGACATGTCCTCACCACATATTCTAACATATGGGAATGTGATTTAAAGGTTGGATCACATTTTAATAAGTTTAAGTTTAATATTTAATGATTTAAAGTGACTAGAAATGCCTATATAGCATTATTTTGGTACTAGTCCAAAGTCACTGCATGTAATCCATAATATTATTACATATTCAGATAGGTATGGTTCAATGTGATTTTTGAGAGTTGGAATCAACTCAAAAGCTATTATGGTTGATTTTATAAAAATATTTGAATTTGCAAAAGCTTCTGTCTTGTTATTTTTACTAGGAGATATCTCTAACTCTAAAGGATTTAAATACAACGGGCTTGGATAGAGATTTTCATTATCTTTCCAACAAAATTGGAATCACTCACTTTGTATTTGTATAACTCTCTGAATCGATTTTTGAACTAAGGGACAGAATTGAGTTTTAATTAAAATAGAAAAACAAATATTTGAATTCAGTGGGTCACGTGGGAAATAAATGGGCCGGCCCAGTTTACTCCACACCATGCCCGGTCTGGTTCTAAGTGAGGGCCTCACCTGTCAGTGGGACAGTGGTTGCCGAAGCGGTATGGGCGAACTGTGGCCGTAGGATTAGAACTGGATCTAACGGTCCACGGTCGTCGTCGACGACGGACATGTCGCCGGCGAGACTGAACCCTAGCACGGTCGGTGGGGGTGCAATGGGGATGTACCGGGGCTCCAGCTAGTGCTGCAAGGCGGGCAAACGAACAAGTCGACGACGGCGGTTCTCCTGGTACAGGCGGCGTCCCTGGAGATGGCCTGGATCAACGGTTCCCTTCTCCTCCTTCCGCGGCAGACTCTGGCGAAATTCCGGCGCTGCGGGCTACGGCTTGCTCCGGTGGGGCTCTAGGAGTGTTCTGAGGGGGAGTGGAGGAGAATGGTGTGACGAATTGGTGCTGGCAGGCGCTCTATTTATAGCGGGGCGAAGCGACAGTGAGGCATGGGCGGTGCTCGCCGGTGACGACGGTACAGCGGGCTAGGGCTTGGGCGGTGGACTAGGACGGTGGGCAGTTCCCTGGCGGACGTCATGGCGGTGCGCGTGCGGTAAAATGCGGTATGGAGACGTGAGCGGCATGGCGCGCATGATGTCTCTTTCGACGGTGAGTTTCGTGGTGGCCGGCGCTTACGGGTCACGGTCGGGGAAACGGGCGTGTCCTCTAGCTTCCTAGGGTGGTGGTGATCATGTAGGTGGCGGTGAGAGCGATGTGACGGCTGGTTGAGCGGGGGACCGTGCGCGCTCTGCGGGCGGCATCGGCATGGCAGACAAGCTCCAGGCGCGGCAGTTCCTGGCTGCTCCTCGCTCGGTCCTCGAGCTGGGGCTGGCCTGGAGGAAGAGGTGGACCACGAGCGACATGTTGGGCAAGGTTGGCGAGGCTAGCGGCTGTTGTGGCGCGCTGTCGCCAGTGAGGTGCTTGAGTGGGCTCGGCATTAATGTCCATGACCATTTGGTCGTGGGCACAGTGCTTGGCTGGGTTAGAAAGGGGTAGGGGATGCAATGGAGAGGGTTTGGTGGCAATGTGGGAGACAGGTTTGGCCAAAACACTGATCACACTAGTGTTTTTGGTTTTGTTTGATCTGTGCCCACCAAGTGTTTGACAAAATGGCCGAAAGAATAAAAGTTTGGAATTTTGAACTGAATTTTGGTGGAGTAGGTTTCACATGCTTAAACATCTGTGGTTGCTTGGGTTTTTGAAATGGAGTTCATTTGAGTGGTTTTTGAAAAAGTGTAACCTAGATACATACACTAGATTCAATTTTCAAATGTCATTTAAAATTAGAGTTTGAATGTTTTTGGGAGATCACAAAGTGGGCCTTGGCACATCACTACTTGTACTAGCAAGTGGTGCAAAGAACCACAATTGTCTCTGTTGGGAATTGAGTGCTAGTAACACCCAAAGTGGGCTAGTTGATTAAAATGGCAAAACTGACCATTTCCTTATTTAATTCTTTTTTATTTCTTTTTCTTTGGGATTTGCTTGGGGATGATCTAGATGATGTCTAATTCACCTTAGAATCATTTTACAATCAATAGATCACTCAAACATTGCAATTCAAAACAACTCCTATTTTAAATGCACAGACATATGAATGCTTAAAGATTTTCAAATGGAAAAGTTTTTGTTAACCCTAAATTGGGTAGATTTGATCTTGATCACTTGGATTAAAGTTTTGGGATGTTACACAGACATTAAGAAAGAGCACCAAGTGTTAGTGGTCAACAAGACCACCAATTTTAAGAAAAAGGGAAAGAAAGGCAAGTCCAAGGGTAACTTCAATAAGGATGGAAAATCGGTTGCTAGGCTTGAGAAGAAGACCAAAAGAGGCCCTAACACTGACACTGAGTGTTTCTACTGCGCGGGGACTGGTCACTGGAAGCGGAAGTTCCCAAAGTACTTGGCAGATAAGAAGGCTGTGAACACGAACAAAGGTATATGTGATATACATGTTATTGACGTTTACCTTACTAGTAGTCAAAGTAGCACGTGGGTATTTGATACTGATTAAGTTGCTAACATATGTAACTCGAAACAGGGGCTAAGAAATAGTTGACAATTAGCCAAGGATGAAGTGATGAGGCATGTAGGCAATGGATCAAAGGTGGATGTGATCGCTATTGGGATTCTGCCGCTTCATGATGACCCACAAGTATAGGGGGTGTATCGTAGTATTTTCGATAAGTAAGAGTGTCGAACCCAACAAGGAGCAGAAGGTGTTGGCTAGTTGTATGGATCAGGAATTCTCTGCAAATACTTAGCAAACGGATTTTTAGGGGTTTTTGATAAAGCAAGTAAACAAAGTACGAGTAAATAAAAGACAGTAGGAATAAATGCCGCAAGTGGCCCAATCCTTTATGCAGCAAAGGACAAGCCGGTTGTATTACTTAAGATGATCAAACATTCTCGACGACACATGGGAAGACTGTCAAGTGCTTTCGCTTCATATAGTCGATTAATCTTCTTTAGCTTGCTAAGTGTTGTGTGGGTGAACCTGTGCTAATGTACCACCCCATCCAAGACTAATACATACTTGTGATTATACCCCTTGCAAACATCCGTAAGTACAAGAAAGTAATTAAGGTAGAAACCTAACCACAACTTTAAACTCTAAGACCCTTACGTCCCTTGTGCAATGGTTTCCTAACCGGGGTTCAGGTTTCTGTCACTCCAGCAACCCCTACGATTAGTAGCCAAATACACAATGCATTCCGCTAGGCCCTTATAGGTGAAGTGTCATGTAGTCGACGCTCACATGACACCACTAGAAGAAGTACACCACAACTTAAATAACAATCTATTAAATCTTTCTCAACACAACTCCACTACTAACAACAAGACTTCTCCCATGTCCTCAAGAACAAAACGAACTACTCACAAGACATCATATGGATCATGATCAGAATAATGATGTATAACAATCTGAACATTAACAATAATTCAATGGTTCACTCAATAGCATCAACTACAAATAGTAATCAACACCGGGAAAGTTTCCCCTATGAACTATAGCAAGATTCAACCAATTGTTATAGCAATATGGAGATGGTGATGAGGGTGCTGATGGTGATGATGATGATGATGATCCCGATGAAGCCCATCTTGATGGTGGTGTTGATGGCGACGATCTTCCCTCTCCGGGAAGGAATTCCCCCGGTAGAAATCTGTCTGCCGGAGAGATCTTTCTCTCTCGGTGTTTTCCGCCCCGCAGAGGCGGCGGAATCTTTCTGTGGTCGCTCCCCAAGTCTTAGGGTTTCGTGGGGATGATATACGCCAGAGGAGAGAGGCTGGAGTGGGCTAGGGCAGCCACACCACCTCCAGGCGCGGCCTAGGCCTGCCCACACCATGGAGTGGTGTGGGACCCCTGTGGCCTACCTCCACTCCATCTTCTGGCATCCTGAGTCTTCTGGAAAAATAGGATTTTCCGTATATTTTCCCGGATTTTCTGATCTTCGCGAATTTTGCCTCCAAACAGCACCTTTTCCATCAGAATCCTGACTACAGCGGTCCATGCTCCAAAATTCATCAACCATGCAAAAATTGATGAAATAACATAAGTATCACCTCTCAATACGAAATATATCAATGAAGAATAGTGAATTAAGACATAGAATAGTGATGCAAAATGGACGTATCAACTCCCCCAAGCTTAGACTTCGCTTGTCCCCAAGCGAAACTAAGCTCAATAAACATGACCTCAGGTTTATGGAGTGAAGAGTCGATAAAAGAATACGGACAAGAAGCATCACAATCATTAAATACATAGATCATAATAGAAGACAACTCACTATTATATAACTCATCTTGTAATGAGTAAAGGAAACACAATAAAGATACATAAAGTGAATCATAATTGGTAATGGCAAACTTAGCTCTTGGTCGAAGAATAGTTGATAATTTGCTAGAGTCAAATAGCTGTTTTTTCAAGATAGCTTTCAAAGTAGTAAAAATCAAGATAAGAGCAAAGTTTTACTGACTCAACTACAAAGTAAAAGAAAGGTCCCTTCGCAGAGGGAAGCAGGGATTGCAAGTCTCATAAAGATCTCCCAAAAATTATGATACTTACTAGCTTTCAGCTCTCATTGCCCCTATCATAGGCATCTTTAGGTGATTAAGGTTAAAGTGGCACAACTAAGAGGATATGCTTGACAAGTTATAAGTTGAAATCTCATGCCCCTTACTTATGAGTACCGATCCTCATGCTACTCAACTTCAGTCACGAGCAAGCTCTTGTCATTGTAAATACATGCGTATCATTGAGAACCGCCAACGGGGTACCCCTTGCACATGACACAGGAGTTATCCCATAATCAAAATGACAAGGCAAGCAGACAGTGAGCATCTCAGCGATCTTTTTATTTGCTATTTGCATAGGTTTTTATTGAGGATGGTTCGTAGAATGCTCACTATAGTTATGCTGCAAGTTTCCACCATGATTAGGCATGGCTTAGGCTAGCGGCCCAGGCGTTTCTCTAACACACATATAAACTCCATGATCTTACAAGTTCCACTTTTATTTCACACCGCCAGGATCCATAAGCAAAAGAACATGATATCAACTAGGTACAAGTACCAATGAAGTGTTGAAAGCGGTCCCCATGATACATGGTTCGGCTAACTTCAACTCATAAAGCGCAAGAATATACGCAACCAAGAAGGACCCAATGGTTCAAGTTTATTAAATGCGAGAAAGTAAAGTGTGCCATCAAGTTCGTGAGAGCTTTAATCACTAATTTTCACATAACAAGTTTAATTTGGGAGGTAGATAAAGCAGGAATTTACTTGGAATAGCAATAATGCTACTAGCTAGGTATGGTGGACACAAATGGCAAAGGTTTTGCTTTAAAGGAGGTGGATGCATGAGAAGAATACCCTCTCAGTACAGGTTTTTGGCTAGCAAGGCTGGGTAGCAAGTATAAGAGTTGATGGAAGCAAACAAATATACAAGTGATAAAGACACACATGCAATCTTCCTTGGAAGCACAAAAGATCTTAACTAGAGAATATTAAACTTATGAGCAAATCAAGAAAGAAAGATGATGAAATTATTTTTCTCTTTAGAGTACTTCTATCTTTTTCTTTTCAACTCTTAAAAAGGTGTTGCTACTGACCGAGCCAGGTTTGCCAAAACCAACGAAATTAACTCAATGATCCCAAAGTGCTACCAATACTAACAACAAGATCAATCATATAGCCACGAATTGAAAACTAACATAAGCTATGCAAAAGAGTGAATGATAGAACTTCTCATTAATATTCCATAACTGAAACTCACACCAAGGGATACAAATCTAACGAGAGAGGGGACACTTCCATTATGCAAACCATACTACATAATAACTCCTCTAATCATGATATGACTCTACTAATTAGGTAAAAAGATAGAAGATAGTGATATGATACCGCGGCACTCTCCCAAGCTTGGAACAAACCAAGGGGATGCCAAACCTGATGACGAATTACTCCTTCGGTGGTGGTGGTATCCTATTGATGAGCTCCTTGATCAGTTTCCCCAAGTCCTCAACCTCGAAAGTGAGAGTACGAATCAACTCCGAGTTGTGCTCAATACGACCCATAATCATTTCAGTTTGTGAATCCCAGCACTTGTGATTCTTTTTCCATTCTTCCCACTTGGAGTCTTCTTTTTGTGCATGGTTATGGATAAAGGTATGGAAGGGATTCTTGGTGTGTGGAGGAGGTGTCCGTGGTGCCAAGCGGTGACGCGGAGGCTTCCCTCTAGTTGACATCCGTGCAGTCTTTCTGATCCTGGCAGGGTTCACCACCACTCCAATGCTTGCAACGGTAGTGCCGGTGTGATTCACCTCCTCTTCACCTTCACTCTTGATCTCCTTCTCCTTCACGGGGTCTTGGAGGTCTTCCTCCATAGGTTCCTTCCCTTTATCCTTGGCGGACACCATTGTGCTTCTAAACTTTCAAAGAGTATGTCCTGGCAGAAACAGATCGAAACTAAAACACGACGAAAACACGATATACGAACCTCGGGGGATCCGGGGGTTATATATTACGAATTTCATATAAAAGGAAGGTACTGGGAGAAAACGAGTCGGAGCCGGAGTCCTGGGTGGCCTCACCACCTGGTGGCGAGGCCAGGGGTGGGCCCGCACCATGGGGTGGTGTGGGCCACCCTGGCTCCGTTTCCGTCCCTTTTTCTCTTCGTAACTTTCCTTATTGACTGAAAACTGCAAAAATATAGTTGGATTGTGTTTTCGCGGAACTTTTCTTACCAGAACTGTTACCTAGTTGGAAACAGACTCTACAGGTCTCTGAATTTGGTATCTCGTAGATTCTTCCGGAGTCATCACTTGAATATCATCGATATCTTCATCTTCATACACTTATTATTGGAGTCATAAAACCTTTCTCTTCCTTATTACACCATTGTCTCCACTTTCTGGAAATTTCTTTCACACAAAACTTCACACAGTTCTCATTAGCAACATTAGTATAAGTGAAGTGATAAAACCTTTTGAGTCCAACTTCAAATTAAAACCATCAAAACATAAGCTACTGAAGCAACTCCTTCCGAAAACCCAAAAAGAATTCAAAAAGGAAATCGAATAAAGAAGCAAATGCAAGAGTGGCAAAATCTGTCAAAACAGACCAACAGGTAAAGATCAATTTTTTCGAAAATCTTATGTTGCTCAAATCAAAAAGTGCAAAACTAACGAAAGTTAAATAAAACTAATGAAAGTTAAATAAGAACCTGGGGCATAATCACCAAAAATTATAGCTCAATCCAACATACAGAGATCTCTCACGAATTTTTACGGTGAAGCACAAAAATCTGTTTCGGGACAACAACTTCCCCAAATATTACTTCTCTCTCATTAGAGGTTGATATTGACTCAAAAACCAAACAAAACAGATAAGGAGAGGTTATTAACGAAGTAATAACTTCCAAGACTCAAAGAAACAAAAACAAACTAAAAGCAAAAACAAATTGGGTTGTCTCCCATAAAGCTCTTTCTTTATAGCCATTAAGATGGGCATGATAATTTTGAAGAAGCTCTCATAGGGATATGGATTGAAATGAAAGAGAGCATTAAGAAGCAAAAACACACACACACACACATTTAAGTCTAATCCACTTCCTATGCAAGGGGATTTTGTAAACAAACAAGTTATTGAAACCAAAGGCAACTTGCATAAGAAGGCAAAAGAAGTGCAACATAAAATCTTTCAGCATAAAACGAGGAAACTTGATATTATTGAGATGCATAAGAACACTTTTCCCTCTCTCATAGTAGCTTTCAGTATCATGCATAAACTTAACAATATAGCTATCACAAGGACCATCATAGCAATGATCACTTATTCTAACAGAAAACACGGGAATATTAACTCTCATAACACTACTATGTGAAACAATATTAGAGGTATCCTTACAAAGGATAGTATGTCCCTCTTCTTCGTACTTGGTGACAAAGTCTTTCACATTTGGTATAATAGGTTCATCAACCATTTGTTTATCAGGTTCAACAGCTTTATTCATACTTTCATCTACCATACTAGCCATCATAGAATGTTCCTTTACCTTAACTGGAAAAGGCATTTTCTCAATATAAGGTTTAGGTAAAACATGATTAGCAGTATAAACTTCAGTATTTCTTGCAGGAACACTCTTAGCAATATCTTTATAAGGTTCATGATACTTATTCCACTTCTTTTTAGGCACTTCAATGTAGGAAGCAAAAGCCTTAAAATAAGAATCAATAGCTTGAGAGTCTAGACCATACGCATTTTTAATATTTTGAAAGTCATCAGTTCCCATAAAAGATTCAATGTATTCATAATCATAATTTATACCTGACTTTCTACCTTTTTCATTCTCCCAAGCTTCAGCGTTGTCTTGAATACGGTCTAGAAGATCCCATTTAGCTTCTTCTTCCATGCGAGTGAATGATCCAGCACAAGAAGCATCCAATAAATCTTTATCATGTAGAGGGAGCCTTGCATAAAAGTTGTTGATAATAATATTGTTGGGGAGCTCATGAATGGGACATTTGAGCATTAGTAACTTCAATCTCCCCCAAGCTTGAGTTGTACTCTCTCCATCAAGAGGCCAAAAGTTGTATATTTGATTCCGATCTTTATGAATCTGACTAGGAGGATAAAACTTTGAATAAAAGAGAGGCACTATTTCCTCCCATTCCAGAGCTTGACCATTCTTCAGCAGCTTATACCATTCCTCAGCTCTTCCTTTCAGTGATAAGGAGAATAACTTCTCCTTGACTTGATCTATAGTAATACCTGCACACTTGAACAACCCGCATAATTCGTGTATAAAGAGTAAATGATCACCGGGATGGATAGTTCCATCCCCAACATAGTAGTTATCCATAACACGATCAATAATTCTTGTAGGTATTTTGAAAACATCTTTCTCAGCAGGTGGTGGGTTATCTACTACCTTAGCAGTGGTAGTAGCATTACCAAATAAGAAACTCAGCGAATTATCCATAATGAAAATAAAGCAACTAGCAGAAGTATACAATACTCACAGTAGAAATTTCCTTTACCAGTTCCACTCTCCAATAGCGCTTCACTCCCCGGCAACGGCGCCAGAAAATAGTCTTGATGACCCACAAGTATAGGGGGTGTATCGCAGTATTTTCGATAGGTAAGAGTGTCGAACCCAATGAGGAGCAGAAGGTCCTGGCTAGTGGTATGGATTAGGAATTCTCTGCAAATACTTAGCAAACAGATTTTTAGGGGTTTTTGATAAAGCAAGTAAACAAAGTACGAGTAAATAAAAGACAGTAGGAATAAATGTAGCAGGTGGCCCAATCCTTTATGCAGCAAAGGACAAGCCGGTTGTATTACTTAAGATGACCAAACGTTCTCGAGGACACATGGGAAGACTGTCAAGTGCTTTCGCTTCATATAGTCGATTAATCTTCTTTAGCTTGCTAAGTGTTGTGTGGGTGAACCTGTGCTAATGTAACGCCCCATCTAAGACTAATACATACTTGTGATTATACCCCTTGCAAACATCCGTAAGTACAAGAAAGGAATTAAGGTAGAAACCTAACCACAGCTTTAAACTCTAAGACCCTTACGTCCCTTGTGCAATGGTTTCCTAATGGGGGTTCAGGTGTCTGTCACTCCGGCAACCCCTACGATTAGTAGCCAAATACACAATGCATTCCCCTAGGCCCTTATAGGTGAAGTGTCATGTAGTCGATGTTCACATGACACCACTAGAAGAAGTACACCACAACTTAAATAACAATCTATTGAATCTTTCTCAACACAACTCCACTACTAACAACAAGACTTCTCCCATGTCCTCAAGAACAAAACGAACTACTCACAAGACATCATATGGATCATGATCAGAATAATGATGTATAACAATCTGAACATAAACAATAATTCAATGGTTCACTCAATAGCATCAACTACAAATAGTAATCAACACCAGGAAAGTTTCCCCTATGAACTATAGCAAGAATTGTTACAACAATATGGAGATGGTGATGAGGGTGCTGATGGTGATGATGATGGTGATGATGATGATGATCCCAATGAAGCCCAGCTTGATGGCGGTGTTGATGGCGACGATCTTCCCTCTCCGGGAAGGAATTCCCCCGGCAGAAAACTGTCTGCCGGAGAGATCTTTCTCTCTCGGTGTTTTCCGCCCCGCAGAGATGGCGAAATCTTTCTGTGGTCGCTCCCCGAGTCTTAGGGTTTCGTGGGGATGATATACGCCAGAGGAGAGAGGCTGGAGTGGGCCAGGGCGGCCACACCACGTCCAGGCGCGGACTAGGCCTGATCGCGCCATGGGGTGGTGTGGGCCCCCCTGTGGCCCACCTCCACTCCATCTTCTGGCATCCTGAGTCTTCTGGAAAAATAGGATTTTCCGTATATTTTCCCGAATTTTCTGATCTTCGCGAATTTTGCCTCCAAACAACACCTTTTCCATCAGAATCCTGACTGCAGCGGTCCATGCTCCAAAAGTCATCAACCATGCAAAAATAGATGAAATAACATAAGTATCACCTCTCAATACGAAATATATCAATGAATAATAGTGAATTAATACATAGAATAGTGATGCAAAATGGACGTATCACTTCATCTACCACCAGGAATTATAATAAAGCTAAATAAATGTTATCTAGTGCCTGCGTTGAGATGAACATTATATCTGGATCGTGTTTAATGCAAGACGGTTATTCATTTGCTTCTTAGAACAATGGTTGTTACTTTTACATGAATAATATCTTTTATCGTCATGCACCTGTGTTGAATGGTTTATTTGTTCTGAATCTTGATATTAATAGTACACATATTCATAATGTGAATGCCAAAACAATCAAGTTGAATCATGATATTGCTGCATATATGTGGCATTTCCGTTTGGGTCATGTTGGTGTTAAACGCATGAACAAGCTCCATTATGATGGACTACTAGAATCACTTGATTATGTATCATTTGAGACATGTCAACCATGCCTTATGGGAAAGATGACTAGAAGCCCGTTTTCTAGAACAATGGAGTGGGCGACCAACTTATTGGAAATAATACATACTGATGTATGTGGTCCAATGAGTGCGTCAACACGCAAGGGATATTGTTATTTTGTGACCTTCATGGATGATTTAAGTAGGTATGGGTATATTTACTTAATGAAACACAAATAATATGAAACATTTGAAAAGTTCAAAGAAATTCAGAGTGAAGTAGAAAATCATCGTAATAGAAATATCAAATTTCTACGATCCAATCATCGAGGAGAGTATCTTAGTTACGAGTTTGGCACGCACATGAGACAATGTGGAATTGTTTCACAACTCACTTCTGCCGGAACACCACAACGAAATGGTTTATCCGAACATCATAATTGTACTTTATTAGATATGGTGTGATCTATGATGTCTCTTTCCGATTTGCCACTGTCATTTTGGGGTCATGCATTAGATACAGCTGCATTCACTTTAAATAGGGCACCATCAAAATCCGTTGAAAGGACACTGTATGAATTATGGTTTGGTCACAAACCGAAGTTGTCATTTCTAAAAGTTTGGGGTTGTGATGTTTATGTGAAGAAACTTTAGCCTGATAAGCTCGAACCCAAAGCGTAAAAATGCATCTTCATAGGACACCCTAAAGAAACAATTGGGTACACCTTATATCACTGATCCGAAGGCAAGGTTTTCGTTGCCAAGAATGGATCCTTTCTGGAGAAAGAGTTTCCCTCGAAACGTATGAGTAGTAGAAAGGTAGAACTCGACGAGGTTACTGAACCTCCTCTTCCTGAAGTGGCGAGTAGCATAGCACCGGAATCTGTTACAGTAGTGACCCCACCGAGTGAAGAGGGAAATAATGATGAGAATAATGAAACTCCTCATGAAACTACGGAAGAGACCACTACCTTACCTCGCAAGTCGGGCATGATACATACAGCTCCTGAACTATACGGTGATTTAGTCTTAAATTTCACGGTAGATGGAAGCGATGACCTTGCGACATATGAAGAAGCGATGATGATCCCAAATTCCTACAAATGGGTTGAAGATATGCAATCCGAGATGGGATCCATGTACGGAATTTGGTGGACTTACCTCACGACCGCAAGGCCATTGAGAATAAATGGATTTTCAAATATAAAACTGATGCTAACGTTAATGTAAATGTCTATAAAGCATGACTTGTAGCGAAAGGGTTCTGAAATATTCAAGGATTTGACTATGAGGATACTTTCTCACCTGTAGTGATGCTAAAGTCTGTTAGGATTATGTTAGCAATTGCTGCATTTTTCAATTATGAAATCTGGAAGATAGATGTCAAAATAGCTTTCCTAAATGGAAAAATTGAGGAAGAGTTGTATATGATGCAACCCAAAGGTTTTATCGATCCTAAGGATGCGTACAAGGTATGGAAACTTCAGTGTTCCATTTATGGACTGAAGCAAGTATCCCGTAGTTGGAATCTCTGCTTTGATGAGGTGATCAAAGGGTTTGGATTTGTCGAAACTATATGAGAGGCTTGTATTTACAAGAAAGTGAGTGGGAGCTCTGTAGCATTTCTAATATTATATGTGGATGACATATTAATTGGAAATGATATAGATCTTTTGAAAAGCGTAAAAAATTACTTATAGTAAGTTTTCAATGAAGGACCTTGGTGAAGCTGCCTATATTTTAGTCATCAAGATCTATAAGATAGATCAAGACGCTTAATTGGATTATCATAGAGTACATACCTTGACAAGATTTTGAAAAGGTTCAAAATGCACGAAAGTAAGAAAGGGATCTTACCTATGTTGCAAGGTACGACTTTGAGCAAGACTCAGAGTCTAGCTTCGACATGAGATAGAGAATTGATGGTCAATGTCCCCTATGCCTCAGACATAGGCTCTCTTATGTATGCTGTGATATGTACAAGACCGGATGTGGCATATGCTATTAGTTTGACTATCAGGTACAAATCTGATCCAGGTTTGGAATACTAGAAGGCGGTCAAAAATATCTTTAAGTACTTAAGAAGAACTAAAGATATGTTTCTAATCTATGGCTATGAAGAAGAGCTCGTCGCAAAGTGTTACATCGATGTTGGCTTTGACACCGATCCGGATAAATCTAAGTCAAAATCCTGATATGTATTTCTTATGAATGGAGCAACAGTGAGTTGGAGGAGTTCCAAGCAACTTGTGGTGGCAAGATCTTCAATGGAGGCGGAGTATATCTCTGCTTCAGAAGCAGTGGCGGAAGCAGTTTGGATGAAGGAGTTCATTTCTGAACTGGGCGTGGTTCCAAGTGCTTTGGATCCAATGGTTATCTATTGTTACAACAATGGTTCCATAGCCAATGCTAAGGAACCAAGGTCTCACAAGAATTCCAAGCATATCAAGCGCTGATTTCACTCCATCCGGAACATGTCGATGATGGCGATATATAGATTTTCAAAGTAGACATGGATCTACACATTGCAGACCCATTTACTAAAGTTCTCCCAAGTGAAAAACATGATCAACACTAGAACACTATGGGTGTTAGATTCATGACTATGTAAAACTAGATTATTGACTCTAGTGCAAGTGTGAGACTGAAAGGAATGTGCCTGAGAGGCAATACTAAATGGTTATTATATTATTTCCGGTTTATAATAGATGTTTATTTCTCATGCTATTATTGTGTTAACAAGAAACGTTGATACATATGTGTTTAATAAACAAAAGAAGAGGTTCCTAGTAATGCCTCTCATTACATTAGTTTGTTGATTAACTGATGATCAAGGTTTCCTGATTATGAATATTGGATGTTGTTAATAACAAGGTCATGTCATTATAGAATGATATGATGAACATTCTACCATAGTATATTTAGAAATATGATCATGTCCTCAAGTTTATATTGCTATCTCATTCAAAGTAACTCTAATCCTTATACCATGAGATCACGTCAATGACTAATTCTGAAAGAGTACTTTGTTTCCATCAAACCCCACACTATAATAGGGTGATTATAAAGATGTCATCGGGTATGTAGAAAGTGTTAGTTGAGGCTCGTGGATCAAGACTGGGATTTGTCCATCCCGATGACAGAGAGATATACTCAGGGCCCTCTCGGTGATATCACACTAACATAGCTTGCAAGCAATTGATAAGATCACTAAGAATGTTATATCGTGGGAACAAAAAACGAGTACTTGTCAGTAACAAGATCGAACTAGGTATGGGTGATACCAAATGATCGGATCTCGGAAAAGTAAGATATCGCGAGTCAAAAGGAATTGGTTACTACGAATAAGGTTCATGTAATCACTAGTTTATCGTTGAACTAGTGGGAGTCAATATGAATCTCCATGTCTCACTAATGATTATTGATCAGAGAGAGTCTTGGTCAAGTCCACATAGTTCATGAACCCGTAGGTAGACACACTAAAGGGTAGTCGGCACATTTGAGTGGATAGGGAACACCAGAGAAAATACTAGACAACGTAGGAATTATTCTGATAAATCTACCGGAATAGTTCTGGTGTATCGGATTATTACAAGGGATTGCATTGTTGATGTGTTCCCTAAATGAAGTGTCCATTAAATTAAGTGTTGATTAAATGAAGTGTTAATTAAATGAGTGGAATTAAATCAAGTGAATTGAAAGAGGCTTTAATGGAAATACTCTTGATTTTTGAGTGGAGAATAAATGGGATAAAGTGGGGATGAATATTTGTGAGTCGAGTGTCCACCCACATGAATGAGGGAAGAGGTGGGGGAACCTCCTTGGCCGCCAGCCATGGCAAGGGGCATCCCCCTATAAAAGGTGGGGTGGAGCTTCTCTCTCACTCACTCATTCCTTCTACTTCTAATATGCCCTTTGGTTGGCATCTTCCTCCCCTTGCTAGCCTTGTCCATTGCCACAAGCATAGTGCTTAGGAGAAGCCATGTTCAAGATCTTCTCTACCACCATGTCGTAGTGCTGGTGGAGTTCCCGAGGATCCCCTACTTCCACTGCCCAACTGGAGCAAGGGACGGAAGTCGTCGGCACACTGTACATGTGACCGATTATGGAGGCACTACCCTTTGCGCTGATCGTCTTCGTGTCTTTGAGGATTGTCGTGTACAATCTACAACAACCACGTTTGTTTTCAGGAACGTTATCCCGTTTTATGGTCTTTAAGGGTAAGTCCTTATGAAATCGTTACAAGTGTCGCCTAGATTCGGTCTTGGTAGTTTCAATCGTAGGATTTTTTTGTTTTCCATGCAATGAACCCCATCATGAGTAGCTCACTGAATGTCTCCACATGCATGATCTCAAAGTCTTTGTCGTACGCGGAAACTCGAAAATTGTTAGCATCGTGGCCTTCATGGTGCTACCTCAGCTACAGTCTATGTCGAGACACCAAAGAACATAAGGCACGTCATACAGATGGCCGATACCGAGGATACGTCGCAAAGGCACATACAAAGATGGAAAAGAAAAAATACATACATATTTTATTTATTTCAATTTCAAACACACAGGTACATCTTTCTTGCATGAAGAGTTTCTAATGACCTTTTTTCTTCATGCAAAGGCATACAAAGGAGGCAAAATAACCTAGTACATAAAGTATACACCTTAGCGTCCTCCCCTTGCCCTTGCCTACTCATCGCTGTCGATGTAGTTGTGGCGACAATACATTCTCTCGTCGAATACCTTCACAGTGAACATGCCCTCACTGTCGAACCTGAAGACCAGGAAGTGGCCGACTACAATGTCGTGCGCGTGGGCGAACTCTCTCCAGCCGTTATGGAGGTACATGTGACCAGAGCAGTGGAACAGAACCTCCACGGGCCATGTTCCAGTCGAGTCGTCGTGCACCCACAACATGACCTTGCGGGACTCCTACCCATCGATCACCGACGTGAACTTGTTGGGGAGGCGCAACCTATCCCTAATCATGCCCGATAGGATGGCTACGCGAAACTAGAAACCAGCGAGGTTGATTCTGACTCTCGCAGCCAATGCCATGGCGACGACAATGTTGGCGGAAAAATGTTGTAGACTCGCCCACTCCTTCCTCACCGACCACGGCCATGTCCCTGGCTAGGAGGCCGTCTAGACGACCTCCCCTCGATCCTATACCACCGACCATGGGTGTAGTTGTGGGGAATGTATGTGGCAGTGGAAGACTGCAGCAGAGAAAACGGACGCGGGTGTCTAGTCTTAAAAGGCCAGGGCACACTAGTACACACTTGTTACTTAGCGACAGTGCCTAGAGGCGGTTTACCCCTAAAATACAAACAACCGGCTATGTTCATCAACCTGAGACGGTCGTAATACTATGACCACCTCTAACTATAACCTCAGAAGGTTGTGAATTAGTACCATCTCTAGTACTACTTTCCACTCAACCGGTCTTTAAAAATAAACACCTCTAATGTGTACCTAAGAAGAACAATAATAGTGACCGTCTCCCTAAATCACTGAACCGCAGCCGGTTAGAAATATCAACCGCCTCAAGGTGTCTACTGAGGCAGACCATTATGCCGCCCATCTCGAAAGCTGGCTCCGTGCATGTTTCTGGGGTAGCATGCGCGTGTTGTTAATGCAATTAGAAAGTGCAGATCATGCACGCGTACACCACCCACGTGTCCACACCCACATGTGTTCACTCCAGGACAACCAACCGTCTCAGCGTATATAAACTCGCTCGGCCTTCATCTTCCAGGAGGTAGCGACTTTTCCCCCCAATATGTCTAGTCACAAAACCCCAATCTGCACCTTCTGCATGCAGAATATCCTTCCACAGCACCACCCCTACCCTTAGCTGCACCACGAAGCGTACCCATGAAGACAAGCCAGAGGTGAAGCTAGTTGGAGGCGTAGCAGATGGCTCGGCCATTGTTGCTGTGCAGGCGGAGGCGACTTCTCTAGGCACACAACACATCACTCGTCGCCGTGCCATCGATGCTTCGAGCTCCGTCCAGCCAGTCGCCGTTGCCATCGAGAAGTAGGTGAACAACAACGTCGTGGTTCTAGTGGCATATCTGGATGAGGGGAATGCAGGCGGAGGCAACTCGGTGGTCATGATCATCAACGACCCCATCGTCAATGACCAAATCCTCGAAGCAATCGAGGAGATGGATGAGTTCGAGGGGCAGGTCTCATATGAGACATCCGAGGTACTATATACTATTTTGCTTCTCTATTCCTAGTCGTAGATTTCACTGTTCATATGTAGGATTTGCTCAATCTATAGGTTGTTTGGTTCTGCCGCCTTCTTGTTGTAGGCAAATTAGAATATATATATATGGTTCATACGGTTGTTTTGGAGATTTGATTAGATCTGCTCATCTCCCATCTAGTAAATTTACATTTGCTTATTTTTGTTTGTATGGTTAATTCTTCTTGTGCTATAGATTTAATCGATTAGTAACATATTTGATTTTAGGGGTTTTAGTGATTGTTGTTATTGGAATGTTGATTTCTATACACAACATGCATATATGCATGTTACATAGTGTATATTATATTTCTATTTCTCACCCAATTATTCAAATTTCCCACATAAGAGTGCAAGAGGACACATTTTATGGTGTCAGATTTTTTAGAGATGGGTTAGTGAATCTAAGGCAATGTACACGAACAATATAGGTTGTTCTTGGTACTTTGGTTCACCAACTCCATGCATCCCCAAAAAACTTATAAGGCCCCAGATTTATTCTACATTCATATATATGGAACTATGATCTTTGAATTGTTTCTGCTAGTACACAACCAATTGTGATTATACATTGAATTTATTACATGTAGCTGACTCTCTTGTTTTGATTCTTGTGATTATGTGATTACACTATACATCCAGGAAAAATGATTTATATGATGCATGGTTTGATCATAAGTTGTTGTTACATGTACCTATGAAATATTATTTTCTCGTAAGTTGTTATTACGTACCTATGCATGGTTTGACCATATAATATTTAGGAAATACACATGCATTCATAGTGTATATAAGGATTACATTTTTATTTCTCACCGAGGCCAATTGTTCAAATTTCCCCCAAAAGAGTGCAAAGAGAGACACATTTGATGGTGTCAAAATTTTCTAGGGATGAGTTAGTGAACCTATGAATATTGTTTGGTTTTTTGTTATTATAATTACAATATGTAGGAAACACATGCATTGATTGTGTAAGAAGGGTTACATTTCAATTTCTTATTATGCCAATGATTCAAATTTGCCCCATAACAGTGCAAGGCAAATACATTAGTGTCAGATTTTTTCAGGGATGGATTAGTGAACCTAGGGAAATTTACAACATAGGTTGTTCAATTGGTACTTGATTCGCTTACACCATCTCTGAAGAAACTTATGATGCCACAGATTTGTTCTACATGTATCTGAATTTCTTGTTTGATTTTTGTGTTACATGATCATGGTCCAATTACTTGTCATTTTGTTTGGATACATGAAATGATATATGAACTGATCAAACTATTGCTGAGATATATTCTCTTTGATATCAATTTAATATTATCTTACATATGTTGTCAATTCTTGAGTTGTAATATAATTCAATCATTTGTTTGAGTTTTAGTTATATACTTAAAAATCAATAGGAGGATTCTGATGACGTGAGCTCTGACAAGTACTCCAGGGACTGCAAGAGCCACTATGTCCTGAGGCGGTTATGAAGTGAGCAAATTCTCTTCTACCGTAAGGGGAGATTGTTTTGCCCATTCAGTGGCAGAGTTATTGACCAGGACCTCGAAAGCATGATCCAACACTCGGTGGGTGTCGGCCGTGGCCGCGACCGTAAGAACCAAGCGAATACCATGGCGAAGAACGCAGCCTACGACAAATTTCTCCTGGAATATGTCAGGACTGACCTATTTCCCCTCGAGTAGGCTGAAGCTCCTGCTGTTGCCCCTGCTCCAGCTGCTGCGTTCGCCTTCTCCTGCTGTTGCCCCTACTTATTTTGTTTAAGTTAGTTATTACCTCTAGTGTTGCATGTAAGATAATATATATCCGCACTCTGTGGTGGTTGTACCACTAATTATAAGTACCTTGTTTACTAATCTATTCCTTTATATGGAGTTTCTTTAATTTTTCAGTTCTACACTACCAAAATTTTCTAGTGCTCGATTATATTACAGTTGTCAAGGAATACATAAAAAAGAGTTTAAATTGCTGGAAAATTCATATTTAAGTAACCAGTTGATCTCACATCAGCATTAAACATTTGAATTAGTCAAATTTAAAACACTTGCACCTTATTGCTCTACAGCCCGCACGGACGCTAGGAGTCATCATGCCTTTCAGGTTAAGATCCAAGGTTTACACTCCGCCAATTATTTTCTTTAATGTATGAACCTCATTTACTCTGAGGACTGAATTTCAGTCTAGTAAGCATGTGTAAATACCTTCCTTTGCCTTTAAATTATGAATAATTCTCAAAATTCAGGATTAACAAAATCCGGAGTTCCGAATATATATGGAGGTTAGAATATTCACTCAACGAGACTTCCTTCAAAGAATACATGAAAAAAGAATATATTGGTGAAAATTTCATATTTAAGTAACCAAATGATCTCACTTCGTGATTAAATATTTGACTTAGTCAAATTCAAAACACTTGCACCTTATTGCTTTGCAGCAAACACATGAACACTAGGAGTCATCATGCCTTTTAGGGTAAGATCCAAGATTTGTACCCCGCCAATTATTTCTTCAATGTATGAACCTCATTTAGTCTTAGGGGACTTAATTTCACACTAGCAAGCATGTATAAACACCTTCCTTCACCTTTAAATTATGAATAATTCTCAAATTTTAGGATAAGCAAACTCCAGAGTTCCTAATATATCCATAGTTACGAATATTAGTTTTTTTCAAAATTCTAGTTGTCTTAACTAGGGAAGTACTTGGCGGCAAAATGAAATATTCAGACAACGAACGTTCTTAAAGGCGTTTTCGATTTATAGCCGTCTAAGGCTAGTACTTGGCGGCAAAGATCTGAAAATATTTGGATAAATATTTCAGATCTGTGGCACATTTATTTCTTCTTGGCCCGCCCAGACCACTGTCCACCGCCGCCGCTGTCGCGGCCCTCCACCACCGCTGCCCGTGGTCCCCTGCCTCTCCTCCCCGCCGCCTTCGGTCCCCTCCGGTGCGGACGGTCTCCCTCACCTCTAAGGGCCCCTTTGTTGTCCAGGTAGGTATGCGTGAAAACCAAACCCCCAAAACCCTAATACAGACCTTTGATTTAGGAATTTTGGCATGGATTCTGCCATTTTGCTTCTTGAATTGAAGGTTCACGGTTACCGAGCTGCAAAGAGCCGACGACACTGTCGGGAGAGCCTCCCCAACCGGCCTCCATCCGTCCCAGCTCTTTTCCCCTTGTATAAATCTCAAAATCTGCAATTCTTTATCGATTCCTCATTGTTCATTGCCCTTCTAGGAATAGAGATTTAATTGTCACTTCATTAGTCTGTGTCTATTTTCATTGTCACTTCATTAGTCTGCTTACATCTTGATTGTATTAAGATGCTCTCTGTCTGTATCTATTTAACAGATGGGAACTTGTAGTGATGATGCAATAATGCTCTCTAGCGATGTCAATTTTCCATTAGCTTTGAAAATTTTGAATTGCAATCATCATATGAAGAGCCCATTGAGAGGATTGAGTCTAGAGGTATAAAAGTGAAGGAGATATGCCCTAGAGGTAAATAATAAATAGGTTTTTATTGTCATATCTCAATTAGTTTATAATAGTTCCATATTGTGTTATAACTGTGCCAAGTAGAAACATTAGTACAGGTGTGGTATGAAACAACCAAGTCCCTAGTAGCCTCTATTCATACTAGTTCGGTTGTCATGAGGATGATCTAGGTTTCAAGATCATAGGGATTTATGCCAATTGACAACGGAGTCATATCACTAAAGAATGATATGATGGACATTCCTCGAAGGATTGCAACATGATCAAGTCATATAAGTTCATTGTTGCAATAGCTAAATCTAGACACTTAATTCCTTAGACCATGAGGCTATATGAATCAATATCTCCCGAGAGTGCTTAGATAGCATAAGGCGCCACTTGGTAATCCAGTGGTTATAAAGGTGCGTTCAGGTACTCGGAAGAACCATAGAGGCAATATATGTCAAGAGCGGGATTTGTTCACCCACATAACTGGTAAAGATACATACGGCCGGCTTGGTGAGGTTACATCCATAAATGGTGCAACATGTGACTCGGTCACGAGGATGTAATATCACGGTAACAAGAAAACAGAACTTGTTGTTAACGAGATTGAAAAAGGTATGTGATACCAATGATCGGATCTCGGACAAGTCGTATCGAGAAACAAAAGGAATATGGATGCTACATTTACCGGTTCAAACGACATTGTCATCAGGAATACATAGGGGTCACATGGACATCCCTGGTCCATCTGTTGATCATTGATATAGATCATGTCTAGAGCATTCCCGAGCCATGAGAGGATACACTTAAGGGTACGATGAGAGCGATCATTTGTAAGATAGAATCACAGTAGAGAAAGAGAAAGTCGGACATGTTCCGCAGAGAGATCCGAAGTTGTTCGGAGAAAGGAACAAAGGAAAAGACCAGAAAAGTGTTTTCGGATAAATGGGAATTTAAATATACATTTATTATATGTTAATTATGAATTAATATACTAAATAATATTTAGATTAAGATTTATAAAGATAACTTTTATATTAGGCCAAATCCCCAGAGGGAAATAGCCTAAGAGAAAATCTGCAGGAAAAGAAAAGGGAAAAAGCAAACAACCATACACACATGAGCGGCAGATAGTGCCTGCTGCACGGGGCAAGCTACAGCCGTAGGCCGCCGCTGTGGGCCTTCTCAACCCCGGCCCAACGCGGGCATGCAGGGGAGCGGACCGGGCACACGAGGTGGGCCGCCAGGGGCGAGCCGGCCCATCCGGAGCGCTGGCTGCCACCGCCGCCTCGCTGGCGCACTAGGCCGTGCGGGCGCGCGTGGGCCGCAGGGTGGGCAACTGGCCCACCTGGCCTCGTGAGCCAGGCGCCACAGCTTCTTGCTGTTTGGGCCGCGGGTGCCACCTAGGCCCACCCAGGCTGGCTCCCCTTTACTGGATGGGCTGAGAGCATTTGGCCCATCCGACTGTGCACGAAATTCCTGCCTTTTTCCTTTAACTTTTAGTCCCATATGGCTAACCTAATAGGGAGGGGACACCCCCTCCGCCTATATAAAGGGGTGTCCAAGGGTGGGATTAAAACACCCCAACACACCAATATTTGGAGAAGTCATTTGGTTGACTTCCTCCTTCCCTCTCTCTCTAGCCCTTGTGACCATGGCCCCAAGTCTGGGCTATGCAAACAAGTCATACCTGCAACACATTGTTCCGCTGCAGGGATTCCTAGACGGATATGAACTTCCGCACTCCCGGTGGGATCGGGGAGCCAGAGGTCTCATCGTGCACCGGACGTGTACGAAGACACGAGGCGCAACACTTGGGGCGCTTAAATATCGTGAGCCGGAGCTTCTGCACGATGAAGAAGGGGAAAGGGGTAACCTGCGAGGAGCTTCGCGACCTTGAGGTCATCTACGAGTACGACTACATCAACCACGTTCCTCTCAGAATGTTAACCGCGTATGGTCTATAAAGGTATGTATTCTCTACGCATTGGCCATTACTGCATTATTACATAGATAAATCATAGGCAGTTTTTGGGGTTCCAACGTAGGAAAATTTTTGTGTTCTGTTGTGGATCCCCTTCAAAAAGAACATCAAAATTACAGTAATCTATTTTGTATGCTTTTAGACAGTAGACATGAATATTTCATTGCATTGAATTTATTATGTGTTCTTGCATCAGGGCCTCAACACAAGGGGGCACTGTTTTTGATAAGCAGACCCTTTTTGGAAATGACATGTATATGAAAGAAGTTCATGTAGACTTCCTCTTAGACTGGTGTGAACCCGAATTTCCACCAAAAATCAATTACTACGTCTACAGGTTACCCTATTCAACTGTCATGGAAAAGAAGTGCAAGCTAGTAAGATGATATATTCTTGAACATGTGACCAACAAGCTAGCCTGTGATATTTAATTACTTCCAATAAATACAAGCATGCTAATTCTTCTATTCTTTGTACTTGCGCAGACATTTGGAGCTGAGTTCACAAGAAAATACCTAAACAATCACCTTGATGAACCTATTGATGTCCATGTTTGGTAAATGAACAACAAGAAGTCAAGATGGTTCGGATGAAGATGGGAGCTGGGTCAAATGCAATCTTGATGACTGGATGGGAGAAGGTTGTGAGAAACTTTAACTTGAAGCAGCATAGCATTGTCCTTTTTTTCTTTGATGAAAAATATAATGGAGAGGTACATATTCTGGTTTAGAAACTTTCATCGGGTAGCTCATTATAAATGCGACTGATTATGATAGCTATTTGATGTATGGACTCCACTTTGTATGTACTTGAGCTAAATTTGTATAGATTTCCCCTGGCTAAGGATAATTATTAATAAGTACTTAAGCTATATATAATAATCTGTCTCTATCCATTTTCTGGCTGCTAAATAATGATTATGCGTCATGTCTGCTATGATTGAGTTTAAATTAGCAGTACTATTGGATGCGGCCATAAATAACTACTTCGAGGCGTCCTTGGTTTGGAGATGGTCTTTATTTGAACCCGACTCCGAGTGCGTGACTATTGGAGACGGTTGATACATTGCAAATGTATCTATAATTTTTGATGTTCCATGCTTAGTTTTATCCACTTTCTTGTGTTTTGTTCCAACTTTGGAGTACTTTTCATATGATTTCTTGGACTAACCTTTAACGAGAGCCACAGTGCCAGCTGCCTGTTTTCTGCTGTTTTTGGTTCCAGGAAAGTCAGAAAATGAATATTCTCGGAATTGGACGGGACAAAAGCCAAAGTGCCTATTTTTCCAGAAGTCATCAGATGCCAGAATACGATACGGAGAGGTGCCAGAGGCCGGCCAGACCACCTGGTCGCGCGGCAAGGCTTGGCCCGCGCCAGGGGGTGGTGTGGTGGCCCCTAGCACCCCATCGGTCTCCCCTTCCGACTATAAGATGCCCTCGGGACGAAAACCCTAAGGGCCCGATCAAAAATCCACGAAAGAGTCTGTAGACGCCATCATCTCCATCCCTAGATCTGGAGGGATCTGAAGCTCTTCCCGGCACCCTGCCGGAGAGGGGAATTCACCCTAGAGGCCTTCTTCATCACCATGCAAGTCTCTGGTGTGATGCGTGAGTAGTTCATCCTTGGACTATGGATCCATGTAGTAGCTAGATGGCTGGTTCTCCTCCTTTGTGCTTTCATGTCTAGATCTTGTGAGCTCCGTTCATGATCAAGATCATCTATTTGTAATTCTGCATGTTGTGTTTGCGGGGATCCGATGGATATTGACTTGCTATTTCAGATTGATTATTGATTCTATTATGTCTTTGTTATTTGTGATCTTGCATGCTCTCCGTTGTTAGTAGCTATCTTGGCCAAGTAGATGTTAGCAACTCCAAGAGTTAGTATTTATGCTCAATAGTGGGTTCATGCCTCTGGTAATCTGGGGAAGTGACAGAAATCTCTAAGGTACTAGATGTGTTGTTGCTACTAGGGAGAAAACAACAATCCTTTGTTCATAGAACAATCGTATTGTTTACTTTACACGCAGTTCGTAAAGTAATAATCTGTTGCTTGCAACTTAATACTGGAGGGGGTTCGGATGATAACCTGAAGGTGGATTATTAGTAATAGATGCAGTTGGATGGCGGTCTATGTATAATGTTGTAATGCCCAATCAAGTCTCAAAGGAGTCAAGATGATTAGTATATGCATGTATTGCTTTCTTGATGTTTGTCAATTGCTCGACTGTAATTTGTTCACCCAACATGCTATCTATCTTAAGGAGAGCCACCTCTAGTGAACTATGGATCCCGATCCTTGTCTTTTATATTCAATCTACAATCTGTTTACTGCTTTGTGTTTACTTTCTGCAAACTTTTACTTCTTTCCATTCGATACATTTAATCCTTTGTTTTCCGCAAAACACGGTGATATTGACAACCTCATCGCAAGTTGGGGAAAAATTTCTATGGTTGTGTTGTGCAGGTCTCCACATTGCTACTAGCACCGATAGTGCACCCTGCAAAAGCTCAGCTAGTAACACCTTTGGCGTGTTTCCTTGCTCCTACTGGTTCGATTAAACCTTGGTTTCATTACTGAGGGAAACTTGCTGCTGTGCTCATCATAGCTTCCTCTTGGGGTTCCCAACGAGCTCTACATCAACCACGCACCAGCACTTTTCTGGGCGCCGTGCATTGAGCCATCAAGCATTTTTCTGGCGCCGTTGCCGGGGAGTCAAGGACATCTTCACAAGGGGAGTCCCTCATAACCAATCTCTTTACTTTGTTATTTTTGTTTTGCTTAGTTTTCTTTTTGCTTTGTTTGCTTGTTTTTTATTCAAAAACACAAAAAAAATAGTTTTACTAGTTTGCTTTCTTATTTCAAAAACACAATGACTACTCTGGAAAACACTAAGTTGTGTGACTTCACTAGCACCAACAACAATGATATTATGAGCACACCTATTGCTCCACATGTGCATGAAGATACTTTCTTTGAGATAAAACCTGCTTTACTCAATCTTGTTATGAGAGAACAATTTTCTGGTATTGGTAATGAAGATGCTACTTCCCATCTAAATAACTTTGTTGAACTTTGTGAGATGCAAAAGCATAGGGATATAGATGGTGATATTATTAAGCTGAAATTATTTCCTTTCTCTTTGAGAGGAAAAGCTAAAGAACGGTTGAATTCCTTAACTAGGAATAGTATTGATTCTTGGACTAAGTGCAAAGATGCTTTTATTGGAAAATACTATCCTCCTGCTAAGATTATATCCATGAGAAGTGAAATAATGAAGTTTAAACAACTTCATAATGAGCATGTTGCTCAAGCTTGGGAAAGAATGAAATCTTTGGTAAAGAATTGTCCCATTCATGGACTGATAGCTTGGATGATCATCCAAACTTTTTATGCAGGATTAAACTATTCTTCAAGGAACCTATTGGACTCTGCTACTGGAGGTACCTTTATGACCATCACTTTGGGTGCTGCAACAAAACTTCTGGACAATATGATGGTTAATTATTTTGAATGGCATACTGAGAGAGCTCCACAAGGTAAGAAGGTAAATTCTGTTGAGGAAACCTCCTCCTTGAGTGAAAAGATTGATATTATTATGTCTATGATTGTTAATGGGAAAGCCCATATTGATCCAAATAATGTTCCTTTTGCTTCTTTGGTTGCTCAAGAAGAGCAAGTTGATGTGAACTTCAAAAGAAATAACAACTTTGGCAATAATGCTTATAGGAGTAATTTTGGTAACAACAATTATAAGCCATATCCTCCCAACAATGGTAATGCTTATGGAAATTCTTACAACAGTAATAGGAGTGCTCCCTCTGAACTTGAAGTTATGCTTAAAGAGTTTATTAGTAAACAAACTACTTTCAATAAAACTATTGAGGAAAAACTCTCTAATGCTGAAAGAAATATAGCATCTTTGGCTGAAGCTCAATCTACTTTGAATAAAATGGCTGCTAAACCTGAAACTAATGAGAATCCCTTTGCAGCTATCAATGCTATATAAGTAAGAATTGATGAAAATGTTAGACTATTAGCTGAATTACATGCTAAGTGGGAAAGAGAAGATGAAATTGCTAGAAACATTAGTGTTTCTACTATTACCACCACTAGTTTTGAGGCTAGTAATAATTCTACTACTTTAGATGATAAATTTGATTTTGATCTTGATGGTTGCAATATCTCTAAAGTTATTAAGTTCCTACAAAAGCTTGCTAAAAGTCCTAATGCTAGTGCTATGAACATGGCCTTTACAAAACACATTACTGATGCTCTCATAAAGATTAAAGAAGAAAAGATGAAACATAAAGCCTCTATTCCTATAAAACAAGAAGATGGTTGGGAACCCATCATTAATATGAAAGTGACTGACTTTGATTTCAAAGCTTTATGTGATCTTGATAGTAGTGTTTCTATTATGCCTAGAAGGATTTATGATATGCTTGATTTGCCTCCACTTGAAGATTGTTATTTGAATGCCCCACTTGATGATAATGCTAAAAAGAAACTCATGTGGAGTCTTAATGATGTTCTTATTATGGTTAACAATGCCTATGTCCCCGTTGATATCTATGTTTTGGATGTCGAATGCAATGCTTCTTGTCCTATTACTTTGGGAAGACCTTTTCTTAGAACTGTTGGTGCCATCATTGATATGAAAGTAGGCACCATTAAATATCAACTCCCACTCAAGAAAGGTATAGAACACTTCACTAAAAAGAGAGAAAAGATTTCTTTTGCTTCTCCTATGAAAAACAAAATTTGGTCTTAATGCTTCTTCATTTGAGAACACTTGATTCTTTCTTACTTCTTATGCCTAACTTAAAGGCGTTAAAGAAAAGTACTTATTGGGAGATAACCCAAAAGTTTTAGATAAGTCTTAGAAGTTATTACCTCTGTAATAACCTCTCCTTATCCTTTTTATTTGCTTTTTGTGCCAAGAGTAACCTCTAATGAGAGAGAAGTAATGATTGGGAAAATTGTTGTCCCGAAACAGATTTCTGTGCTTCACCGTAAAAATTCGTGTAAAATCTCTGAACTTATTTTTGAGGCGTGAATTTTTGTGCTTCTTCCCGAGGTTGTTATCTAACTTTCGTTAGTTCAACACTTTTTGATTTGAGCAATAGAAGGTCTTCGAAAAAATTCGTATTTACATGCTGGTCTGTTTTGACAGATTTCTGCCATTTTATCCATTTGCTTCCTGTTGGTTCCTTCTTGAGTTCATTTGGGGAATTGAGATATTTGAGGGAAGTGCTACAGTAGCTAGTGTTCTAATGAAAGTTTATTTGGTGTTAGAACTGAACCTTAAGACTTATTTATCTTGAGTGCACTAATATTGCTAATAAAGATTGTGTGAAGTTTTGTATCAAGGAAAAATTTCAGGTGTATGGAAGGAATGAGTAATGAGATGAAGGATGGACTAAAGCTCAAGCTTGGGGATGCCACACGTGTCACCCCAAGAAATATCCAAGAAGTACAAGCATCAAATCTTGGGGATGCCCAAGGCACCCCCTTCTTCATCAATAAAAATCCCAGGTTTCTTCCAAACGCTTCATTTTTATTGTTTCATGCACATTCGTGTTTTTCTTGGAGCGTCTTCTTTTTCCTTTTCGTTTTGGTTTTTCGTTTGCTTTGTTTTCTTATTTTTCTAAATAAATTGGTTGTACCCTCTCTTTCATACATTGGTTTGCATATAGTTTGGTTTGGTTTGGAAAAGAGTAGGAAAGTTCATGCTTATGTGGTAAAAAGAGCTCGTTTTTGACTGTGGCCTATGCTTTGTCATGCCATGCTTGATATTTTTTTGGCTTTATTCTTACTATTCTTTGCTGTAGCATTACTTGTTATAAACAATTGAGATTGCTTAATGTGCCTTGGATGAATCATGCGTTGTTTTAGCATATTAAAGCATAGTATAGTGGTATTCTCCTTTGATGCTTTATTTGGGTTGACTTGGTGCATACTCACACCATGTTATGACTATCTCAAGTCACCATAGCCTTTATGGTCCTTTAGTTTTCAACTTGTAGTATCACCAGATGCTTTGATCAATGATGTTTTATCGCTCTGCATGATTATGGCCATTATTGCTCTCTTAGTTTGTCGCTCCCAGTCTTTTGCTAGCCTCCACAACCAAGTATGAGTTCCACTCATGTATCCAACTCCCTAAATAAAGTTATTTCAAAGAGTCCACCATACCTACCTATTAGCTTATGCTATTCCAAGTATATTCATGCTTTTGTTTACCTTCCAAATTAAACTTGTTATGAGAAAACTAGTGATTAAAGCTCTCACGAACTTGATCGCACACTTTACTTTACTTGCCTCTAATAAACTTGAACCATTGGGTCCTTCTTTGTTGCGTATATGCTTGCGCTTTATAAGTTGAAATTAGCAGAACCATGTTTCATGGGGAACGCTTTCAACATAGCACTTGTACTTTGTGCCCCAGTGATATCATGTTCTTTTGCTTACGGATCCCGGCGGTGTGAAATAAAAGTGGAACTTATAAGATCATGGAGTTTGTATGTGTGTTAGAGAAACTCCTGGGCCGCTAGCCTAGGCCATGCCTAATCATGGTGGAAACTTGCAGCATCACCATAATGAGCACTCTATGAAGCATCCTCAATAAAAACCTATGCAAATAGCAAATAAAAAGATCGCTGAGATGCTCATTGTCTGCTTGCCTTGTCATTTTGATTATGGGAAAGCTCCTGTATCATGTGCAAGGGGTACCCTATTGGCGGTTCTTAATGATACACATATACTTACAATGACAAGAGCTTACTCGTGACTAAAGTTGAGTAGCATGAGGATCGGTCTTCATAAGTAAGGGGCATGAGATTTCGGTTTATAACTTGTCAAGCATATCCTCTTAGTTGTGTCACTTTAACCTTAGTCACCTTCAAGATGTTTATGATAGGGGCAATGAGAGCTGAAAGCTATAAGTACCATAATTTTTGGAAGCTCTTTATGAGACTTGAATCCCTACTTCCTTTTACAAAAGGCCTTTCTTCCACCATAATATTGAGTCTCCACCTTCTACCTTTATGCACCTACTTTGAGAGCATAGTGGCCATTTTTAGTTCTATGTGCATTGTCCCAAGACTAGTTGATTGATGCATATCTTGATATTGCTTGTTTTAAACTATTTGTATCTAGTCACTCTTATGAACTTTGAAGGTGTCCTATGCATTTACATTTGCTACTCTGTGAGGGACAAGCTGAATACTATTATGCTATGTTTTCTTTATGTGAAACAAACAAACGTCTTGCAAAGCATTGTTATTTATGAATCTTTTGTTTGTGACTTTTCATGTTGCATCATAGTTTCTTTGTCTTATTGCTAGAACTTTGTCTTTCATGTTATGATTGAAGTACTTTGATCCTAGCTTTGAATGTTTTACAAATACTTTGATCAAGTCTTTGTTGGTGCATGTCACCTCAAAAATTATTCTTTCTTTTTATCACTTACCTACTCAAGGACAAGAAGGAATTAAGCTTGGGGATGTTGATACATTGCAAATGTATCTATAATTTTTGATGTTCCATGCTTAGTTTTATCCACTTTCTTGTGTTTTGTACCAACTTTGGAGTACTTTTCATATGATTTCTTGGACTAACCTATTAACAAGAGCCACAGTGCCAGATGCCTGTTTTTTGTTGTTTTTGGTTCCAAGAAAGTCAGAAAATGAATATTCTCGGAATTGGACAAGACAAAAGCCAAAGTGCCTATTTTTCCAGAAGTCATCAGATGCCAGAATATGAGACGGAGAGGGGCTAGAGGCCGGCCACACCAGCTGGCCGCGCGGCCAGGCTTGGCCCGCGCCAGGGGGTGGTGTGGTGGCCCCTGGCACCCCCTCGATCTCCCCTTCCGACTATAAGATGCCCTCGGGACGAAAACCCTAAGGCCCGATAAAAATCCACGAAAGAGTCTATAGCCGCCGTCATCTCCATCCCTAGATCGGGAAGGATCTGAAGCTCTTCCCGGCACCCTGCCGGAGAGGGGAATTCACCCTGGAGGCCTTCTTCATCAACATGCAAGCCTCCAGTGTGATGCGTGAGTAGTTCATCCTTGGACTACGGATCCATGTAGTAGCTAGATGGCTGGTTCTTCTCCTTTGTGCTTTTATGTCTAGATCTTGTGAGCTCTGTTCATGATCAAGATCATCTATTTGTAATTCTGCATGTTGTGTTTGCGGGGATCCGATGGATATTGAGATGCTATTTTAGATTGATTATTGATTCTATTATGTCTTTGTTATTTGTGATCTTGCATGCTTTCCGTTGTTAG